>JAGSMP010000221.1:0-1200000 GCA_029286625.1 Parnassius orleans
TCAGAATTCCCGTTAGATGCGATAAAACTAATACTAATTTTGTAATCTATAGATTATAAGGAATAAATCAACATACATTTCATTGAGGTTCACTGAAATTCGTGGTGGGCCCGTTCTCCACACAAAAATAAACTGTCTCCTTTAATTTTAAGTCTACCTTTACTAACGCTTCATTTTAAATTTTAATTTTCTATAAATTGGCCTTTTTATGATAGTGATTTGAGAATTTTCAAAGACGTTCAACTTTAACATATATGATATATAGCCATGTATGTTAAAATTAAACCATGTGAATCCATGTATGTATAAGAGATGACAGTAAAATTATTATACGTCTAATAAGTGACAGTTACGTTTACCAAATAATCCAATCCAATAATTACTCTTATACATCTTTTTGTCTATTTTGAACATATGCCAAAAAAATTTTAAAGTAATTCCAAGAATTCTTTTTTGCTGATTCTGTCACTGATGTGGTACTTCAGGGAATGGAATTATTTATTCCATCATCTGTGGTGCCTATCGGAGGCAGAACTCAGCCATGGTTTGGTCGCTCCTGTAAAGTTGCATCACGCTATAAGCAGGAGTGTTACCGGGCCTGGGCTGACGCATCAACGTCCCGGGATGTAAACACTAGCGCTCTCAAAAGAAATATAATTCCGCCTCCAGGTCCTTCAAAGTGTCATTGCCAAGGCAAAGTCAGAGCACATCGGCAGAATTGGCGAGAAACTAGTTCGCCTCCTACGGGAACACGTGCATTCTGGTCTCTCGCCAAGGCTGTCCAAGGAACTTCTGTCAGCCATCTCGCTATCTCTGCACAGGGTGGACGACTCACTGGCCTATGACGCAAAGGAGAAAGCCGATCTGCTAGGCTCTCTTTTTGCTTCCAACTCGACTCATGATGATGGGAGAAAAACCGCCTGCTATCCCGCGGTGTGAGTGCTCCATGCAGGAAGTGCTGTTTACACAGCGCTCGGTGCGTAAAGCACTTCTCTCCCTGGACGTCAACAAGTCGAGTGGGCCTGATGGAGTCCCACCTATTGTGCTGAAGACGTGTGCTCCGGAGTTGGCACCGGTTTTAACGCGTCTTTTCCGGTACTCCTACTCCCTAGGCGTAGTCCCGAACTCATGGAAGGCAGCTTTGGTGCACCCGATCCCTAAAAAAGGCGACCGCTCAAATCCGTCCAACTACAGACCTATCGCTATCACCTCCTTGTTCTCCAAGGTAATTTAAACTGTTATCAACTGCCAGCCCATGCGGTACCTTGAGGATCGCCAGCTGATTAGTGACCGCCAGTACGGTTTCCGTCGAGGTCGCTCAGCTGGTGATCTTCTAGGTTACCTAACTCATAGATGGGCGGAGGCAGTGGAGTCCAAGGGAGAGGCGTTGGCCGTTAGTTTGGACGTAGCGAAGGCCTTCGATTGGGTTTGGCACAAAGCGCTTCTTTCGAAGCTCCCTTCCTATGGGCTTCCCGAGAAATAGTGCAATTGGATCACTAGTTTTCTATTCTATTCAGATCGGAGCATCAAGGTCGTAGTAGACGGTGCATGCTCCGATTACAAGCCCATTAACGCTGGTGTTCCACAAGGCTGCGTGCTATCACCAACGCTGTTTCTTCTGCATATCAATGATATGTTGCAAACTGGTAACATTCATTGCTATGCAGACGACAGCACTGGTGATGCTTTATACACCGGCCGTGCCAATATTTCTCGGGAAAACGTCACTGAGTACCGGAACAAACTTGTGTCTGAAGTCGAGACTTTGTTGAACAAAGTCTCAGACTGGGGGCGACTAAATCTAGTCCAGTTCAATCCCCAAAAGACACAAGTTTGCGCGTTTACCGCTAAAAGAACCCTTTGTCGTATCTCCTCAGTTTCAAGGCACTCCTTGTTGCCTCAGCCAGTATCGGAATCCTCGGTGTCGACATATCGAGGTGATGTGCAGTTTCGTGGTCACTTGGAAGAGAAGGCCAAATTGGCCTCTAAAAGCTTGGCGTGCTCAGCAGAGCGACAGTATTTCATGCCGGCACACCGCTTGCAACTTTACAAGGCGCAAGTTCGGCCCCACATGGAATACTGTTCCCATCTCTGGGCAGGGCCCCAGTGCCAGCTCCTTCCACTTGACCGCATCCAGCGCAGAGCAGCTCGAATCGTCGACGACCGAGTTCTGTCCGATCGGCTTGACTCACTGGCACTGCGTAGAGATGTTGCATCTCTTTGCGTATTTTATCGCATGTACCACGGGGAGTGCTCTGAGGAATTGTTCGGACTAATTCCAGCCGCTCAATTTCACCATCGCACATCGCGACAGAACTCGAGATACCATCCATACCATCTGGATGATTGGCGGTCCACCACTGTGCGATTTAGAAGAAGTTTTCTTCCTCGCACAACTTCCTTGTGGAATCGATTACCACCAGCGACTTTTCCGGACCGATACGACTTAGGGACCTTCAAGAAAAGAGCCTACTCCTTCTTAAAAGGCCGGAAAAGAAGGATGTGTTGCCGGCCTTTTAAAAAAGAGTAGGTTCTTTCTTGAAGGTCGCTTAAGGCGGTCCAGAAAAGTCGCTGGTGGTAGTCGACTCCGCAAGGAAGTTGTGCGAGGAAGAAAAATTCTTGTAAATCGCACAGTGGTGGACCGCCAGTCATCCAGTTAATCCAGATGCTATGAGTGGTATCTGCAGCTGCATATTCTCTGACATTTTTATCGTTAAACATGATGTGGCAAATTATCAAATAAAATTGCAACTTTCATTTAATGTCGTGATTTAAATTCCAGTTGCTCGCTTGAAACTGGCAATTAAATTAAAACTTAACTTCGGGGCTATTAACATTTAGCGGTGTGTAATTATTTGGGTAGTTGAAACATATAAACAATAAAGGCTTGCTTCCTGTTAGTAAACGCAAAACCATCTAGTTTAGGAAACAATTAAGCCTTTATTGTGAATCAACGCCAGTGACATACATTTTCATCCAAAGGTAGTAAAATACAAGTTTTATGTGGCATTAGGTAAGATATTGACTATTACAAAATGTTGTAATGCCGGTATATATTTTTTTCTATAAGTAGTGTTCAGAATTTCATAGGGCCATAAGTGATTGTCTCACTCGAATGATCACTAAAGCTACGAGATGTATAATATGGTACTGTGATCATCAATCCTCCTGCAAAGCGTGACGATGTTCTTCAAATCTCTTGGTATTGGTAAGCACTCTGAAAAAAATCATAACATTTCTTTTCCTCTTAATGACCTTAATTCTCATTTTTCAGCTGGTTCTAAACTATCTCCTATCATTAAGTCCAATAAAATTTCAGAAATTACTTCTTTGGCCACATCTCAACATGAACCATTTTCATTCTCGTTTATCTCTGTCGACGAAGTTCGTAATAATAATAATAATAATAATAATAGTCTTTATTTGCATAAAACATGGTAATTATACAGATGTTTAAGAGTTCTATTATGCCCACATGTTTTGCTATTTTAATACAATATAGCATGCAAATTACATTTAAATCAAGATAACCTATATATTATTAAAAATTAACAAAACATTTTTTTTAAATTATAATTATGTTTTACAATGTCAAAATCTGGTTTAAAGTGTCAGAAATTCATTAATGTCATAAATATTTTTGTCAATTAACCAATGGTACAATCTTTTTTTAAATAGGTTCATATTATGTAGTGTTTTAATTTCATCAGGTATTTTGTTGTATATACGTACACACATTGATAAACAGCATTTACTATATTTAGCTGACTTCGGAACTTCGCTTAGAACTAATTTATTTGGATTTTTAAGCCTAGGATTAATATCAGATGACTTTTAAATAAATATGTATGCTGTTTTACAAATTTACCTATCTCAAAATATATAACGAGGGCATAGTTAGTAAAGATAGATTTTTGAATATTGGCTTACAGGATTCTCTAGTTGGGATACCACATATCGTCCTTATACACTTCTTTTGTGCGATAAATACCCTACGCCAATCTATGCTATTACCCCACATTATTATACCATATCGAAGTATAGATTCAATATACGCCCGATAGCATAGTAGGGCCGTGTTTTTATTAGTTACATTTTTTATGGTACGTAGTGCATACACAAAACGATTAACTCTTTGACATAGGTCATCTATATGTATTTTCCAGTCCAAATTTCGATCTATAATTACCCCAAGAAATTTAATTTGTTCTATTTCCTTAATTTTACTGATATTTAGACTAGAATTAGTTTTTATTTTATTAAAATGTATGTAATTTGATTTATCTAGGTTAATTTTCAAATTGTGTGTATGCAGCCAATTAGTTATATTATCAATTGTGTCATTTATTTCCTTTTCATGATTCTGTAATGAATTACTGTTTTTTTGAGATGTTACAACTACGGAAATATCGTCCGCATACAATATACATTTGTGATTTGTCGCCAGAGTTATGTCATTTATGTATAAAAGAAATAATACCGGCCCTAAAACACTACCTGCGGAACACCGTATTTATTTTCTCTGTACTTAGATGAGAAGGATAATATTTCATTTTACCATTTTATCAATAACGACACACTGCCGTCGATTTGATAAATAAGATGAAATCCATTGTAGAGCTATCCCTCTAATTCCAACCAAATCTAATTTACTTAAAAGAAAACTATGTGTTACGAAATCAAAGGCTTTACTTAAATCAAAGAATAATCCTGTTGTTAGTAGGTTATTATTTATGCTAGAAATTATTGTTTTTATAAGATTAAAAGTTGCTAGCGTTGTTGAGTTGTGTTTTTCTGGAAGGCATATTGTTCTGTTTTGATTATGTTAAACCTCTCAGAAAATTCCATTAATCTCTTATAAAAACATTTTTCAAAAACTTTTGATATTATAGGTATCAGAGTAATCGGTCGATAATTGATGATATCGTCTTTTTTACCTTTTTTATACAATGGTTTTACAATTGAAATTTTTAAATTGTCGGGAAATTTTCCTGTCACAAATGATAAATTAATTAAATAAGTCAAAATGTCAACAAGTTCGCATACGCAAGCTTTAATTATTCTGGTATTAATTCCGTCGTAACCTTCCGAGGTAGTGTTATTTAAGGACATGATCTCTTTACTCACCTCATCTTTCGACATGGGTTTAAGAAACATTGAGTTTGATAGTGATATTGTATTTTTAGGAGTAATATTTTCCATGTTATCATTATTAGTTATAATAAAGTTAGTCATGTCAATAAAATAGTCGTTAAAAGCGGTCGCTATATCGTAAGGGTTCGTTAGGTTTTTATCATTTATTTTTA
Source organism: Parnassius orleans (assembly GCA_029286625.1). Taxonomy (NCBI): domain Eukaryota; kingdom Metazoa; phylum Arthropoda; class Insecta; order Lepidoptera; family Papilionidae; genus Parnassius; species Parnassius orleans. Next base: position 5,307 of record JAGSMP010000221.1, read on the forward strand.
GATCCTTAATATTATCAAATTTTGTATTTGAAATTTCTTTTTTTATTACGGACCATGTTGCCCTGCATTTATTTTTACTCTTACTTATAAATTTTATATTACAATTCTTCTTGGATTGGTAGATACATTTTTTCAATAAATAAGAATATTTTTTATAAGTATCCTTATTTATTTTAGTTTTATTTTATAATATCGGTACTGCAGTGCTCTTTTTGTTCTACAACTATTTTTCAAGCCTATACTAATCCAATTATTTTGATTACTGTTTTGTATTGGTATTTTTATTCTTGGGAAACATAGGTTATAAAACAAGCAAAATAAATCATAAAAATTATTAAATGCAATGTTCAAGTTCAGTTTCTAAATATGTTTCACACCATGATAGATTATTTAGACATTCCTTGAATTTTCGAACATTACTTAAATTATAATCCCTTTGTATTTAAAACATATCTTATTTATTGATTTATTTTGTTGAACCTGGAAGCTTAATAACTGAGCTGTGTCATGGTCTGATAGAAACAAAGGCAATACTGTTGCAGACGCATTCTATATTACTTAGAATATGGTCTATACATGTCTCTTTTCTAGTTGGTACATTGATATGAAATTTAAGACAGTAATTAAGACATAAATCATGAAGATAAGTATTGGCTTTTCCTGGTTTAAGAGTATTAATATTTAAATCACCAGTAATTACAAGTTTAGTATTGGGATTACTGTTTTACATATTTCACGTAACATTCCGTCTAACTTGTCCAAAACAGAATTGCGTCTGTAGAGGAGTCCTATAGAGACAAATTATTAGCAAATTATAAAGAGGAATCTCAATACCACAAACTTCAAATAACTTTTGCGTTGCCAAACTATTTATCTTATTTAATTTTTTATATGCAATATCTTTCTTCACTAAAATACATGTACCGCCTCTAGACTCATCCCTACAGAACGAACTGGCTAATTCGTAATTATTAATGTTTAGGTATTTTTCATGATCAGTACGCAAGAAAGTTTCTGAAAGACATATAACATCTGGGGCGTTTCCCGCCTTATCTAGTTCATCCAATGTTAACACTAATACACCTTGTTTTGGTAATATACTAGCAATATTTTGGTGTAATATTTTTAAAAGCATCTTATTTGTAGTATTATTATTCACGAAAAGATGGTTTTATTTAATAGTTTAAAGTAATACGGTATTGTACCTTTAGGCCCGGTATTTATATCATCAAAATTATTAATATTAGTCACTCCTGAAACAGTTATACTGATTGCATTCGAGCAAAATAATAGGAATTGTTCCTTTTTATATTTGAGCTGCTGGATTTATCAGATAATAATATCGGTTTATTATTACAGCGTAGTACAAGCTTTTTTAATTGCTTGGCACTTAGAAATTTGTTCTTATAATCGATATAGTCAATTACGGAATTTATTGATTTGCACATAGAATATAAGTTATTGGACATACAATTCACGTAATGACAGTTTTCAAATTTATTACAAATATTTTCTAAAGTATTATTTAAATCGTTAACATATATGTACTTATTTTTAAACACACTTAAGACTAGTATACTATTTAACTTGTACCAGTTAATTAATGTGCATATTTGTGAAGATAGTATTTTCAAGTCGTAATCATTTTCTCCCACACACACTATAATTTTATCGTTCGAGGCTGCTTGTGTATTTTGGATATTTTTAGCACATCAGGCGTAAGTGCATATGGTTTTATTTCCGAGTAAATGGTATATTTTCATAGGCCGTATTTGCTTTTGAGCGTATTAAAGCAGAGGCTAGCCCAATGCATTGTTGTGTGCCAAAGATAAATATTTTATCGCAGTTATCATTGTTTTCTGATGTCTGAAATTACCGTATTAGATTCTTGTGTAAGTTTTATTGAAGACCCTACATTTTTGACGATATTTTATGTTGCAGCATTTGAATTTTTCATTAAGAATTTTGATTTCGTTTTCAGCGCTCTTTAATTGTTTTTCTAATTCCGAAATCCTTTCTTTTAAGATAATAGCTGTCTCCGCATCAAATACCTTTTCTATTTTTTTACTTTCAGATAATTTTGAGGGCGTAGAAGCGGTTGGCGAATATAAAACTTTGAAGTGAGCAGAATGAATATTTTTCTCTTTTATTATGTTTTGGTGTTTCATTTGGATATCCTTTATTGGTGATTGACATAGAGTTTTGAGTAGGTTATTTTCTTGTGTTAATTTTGTGATTTGTCTCCGAAGGTCGTTGTTCTCAATTATAGTATTATCCAGCTCATTTTGCGTACTTATGAGATCTGACCGTAAATTATTTATAGTGTCCTTCATTTCCTGCACCGTAATAGAATCAGTAATTGTGAAGTCATAGCTCCGTGATAATATTTGACTAGGTGTAACCTGGGAATCGTCTGATGAGTGAAGAGTGGTTAATATGTGGGAGTCATTTATCGGCGATTCAATCATTTTTGCTACCACTGTTGTAGGTGTCATATTTCCACTCGAACTATGTGAGTATTTTTTTCTAAATGTAACGTAGGATGGATCACTAGTAGGTGTAGATTGCCCAGTAGACATTTGCTTGCATGCTTTACATTTCCAATTTTTTCTACTTTCTATATCCTTTAAGCGATAAAGTTTTTCAGAATAGCCAATACAGTCAAATTCATAATACTTTTTACATATTAAACATAGCAGTGAATTTTTAGCTTCAATAGGTTTTTTACATTTATTACAACTTACAAGTGATGACATCTTACGGCTGCTATTTTTTGAAAGACTTTGGTTTGGCATCATAGTTTAACGTTAATATTATATATAATTTTAAATATTTTAGGATTTTTCTTACGATAGATGTCGCAGTTCTTTACTGATTCTATGTATTCGTTTTCAATCTTGTGTCGTTTGTTATCTGTCTCCTTTAAAAAGTGATAATGTTATAAAATCTGTATGTTTGTTGAAGATGTAGAAAAAGATACGCTTTGTTTGTCCGACTTGTTTTGAACCGTCAACACTTCAGTAATCGAGTGAGATGCCGAACGGCGAAACCATTACGCCATCACTACATTAAGCTATATCGGCGAATTTGAGTAGTATGCTGTGTATGTTTTCAAACGCTCACTGTTTGTAATTAGACCGGTAATTTTGTCGTCGGATACTTTTTCGATTCACCGTCAGTATTAAAAATCAAAGTCTTTCTTTAATATTAGTACACAATTTGTTTAGTGTTTTTTTTTTTTTTAAGTAAACTTACGAAGTGTCGCTTGAAGGTGCTTGATTTTACTCATATATCACGATAAACTTATTTTATTGTTAAGAACTATGATATTTTAGCTATTATTAATGACTGTTGTGTATACTGGTATGTTTATTAGCAATTTATATAATCACTGGTTGTTTGAAACGGTATAATTTCACTTACACGTGGTGGTTAGAGTTCACTGTCACTATTGAAAGTATTTTAGCACTTGTAAAATTAATTTGTCATAGTTATACGAATATAATATACGCAGTTAACGTTTGCATGACACATCCGCCATGACATACGGTAAAACGGTTGTGTCTATTAAATCCAAAGCAGGCTGTGATAATGTGAGTCGCCTCATGATCTCTTCTGTTCGAAAACTTTAACAACGAAACACCTGAAAATTAAATCTGGACGTAAAATCGATAATACCCGTGTGCCAAACCACCGAAGTTGTATGGGTTACCAAAATACACCAGCCCAATGCTCCACTACGTCCCATAGTTAGCCAAATCGATTCACCAACTTACGGATTGGCTCAGCACTTAGCGAAAATACTCACACCGCTCAGGGGACATACAAGAGCACACACAAAGGATTCCTACCATTTTGTCAGCGCGATTAAAGACCTACATCTGACAGACAATGAAACTATGGTCAGTTTTTATGTGCAGTCTCTGTTCACATGCTTACCTGTTGAAGACTGCATCTCGATTGTAACTAGAAGGCTGGAGGAAAACAACATGCCCATAGAATATGCAGTATTACTCAGACACTGCCTTACATCTGGCTACCTATTGTGGAAGGAGTAGTTCTACAAGTAAGTAGATGGTGTGGCGATGGGCTCACCTGTATCTCCCATTGTCGCCGATATATTCATGGAAGACTTTGAGGAGAAAGCCCTACTTACTTCTCCCGTAAATCCAAGATTCTACAAGCGGTACGTAGACGACACTTTCACAATTCTACCTTTAGATAAAGTAACTGCATTTTAGACCATCTTAACTCCATAAATTTAAAATTCAGTTCACAATGGAGTTAGAGGCAAACAACTCTTTAGATTTTCTAGATGTGTTAGTAATTCGGAATACTGATAACACCTTGAGCCACTGTGTATAGAAAGACCCATACAGATAGATATTTAAACGGTGACTCTCATCACCATCCTTCACAGTTAGCTACCGTGGGTAAATCTTTTTGTTTTGCACGACAATAAGCTTTGGGTCCCGCGCCTACGTTACAGTGAACGAGTGAAGCCGGCCACAGTCGAGCGAGTGCCTGCTGTATTGCCATATGTCAGAGGTGTCACTGACAAGATTGGCTACATCCTGAAGCGTACTTCCATTAAAACATACTTCAAGCCGCCGAAGAAGATTAGTCAGTTTTTAGCATCAGTCAAGTGTAATGTCCCTCTGCAAGATGCAGGAGTGTACAAGCTTGATTGTAAAATTGTCTTATATAGGACAAACTAAAAGATCAATAAAACCCGCTTTAAAGAACACATAGCTGATGTGAAAAATCGACGCCCGGAAGTCTGCAGTCTGTGAACATGTAAATCCTCGCTAAAGAACACCGATTCCTTCCAAGGATGATTTGCGAGGCTATTTAAATCAAAAAAAATCCTAATTTCAATAGATAAGATGGCTGGGTGCTACTATCTGCTTGGGATCCTATAATTAATAAAATTAAATCCCAACCCAAGCATACAACTGCAAGACTTCAAGATACTGTAAGTTCATACTGCGTAGATCGGAACAAAAATTAATAATTTTTTATCTGGAGGTAACCGTGGTTAACTATGACATTGGGACGTCAAATACCTCAGTCCCCCCCGTGACCATGGGTGCTGTGAAGTACTCGAAACGTCGGGAATATAAAATAAGTTAATATACGCGATAAAATCCGTAAAACTAGTTTTATTTAAATTGTCTGCTTTTATTTGTAGAAATAACTGCTATCTCAGTTTCAATTTGGCTTTCGGCCTGACACAGCACGACCACTGCACTTCTCAAAGTCACAGAGGACATTCGGGAGGCATGGGTTAAAAAAAGGTTACAGTAATTGTATTGATTGATTTTACAAATGCGTTCAACATGGTTGACCATGATATCCTCCTTGCCATGCTTCAAAATCTCAAATTTTCGTCTACTGCTGTAGACTTGTTTTCTTCCTACCTCTGTGGCCGTCAGCAAGCTGTCATTAATGGTCATGACATATCTGACTGGTGTCAACTCTCCACTGGCGTGCCACAAGGTGGAATATTATCTCCACTTCTGTTCTCCATTCTTATTAACTTTCTCTCTTCTCAACTTAGCTGCTCTTACCATCTTTACGCTAATGACCTGCAAATATATATTCAAGCAGACGTCAACTCTTTATGTGACGCTATTGCCAGACTCAATATGGATTTAACGAATCTCCACAATTGGTCTCGTAAGTTTGGTATTAGTGTGAACCCAAATAAATATCAAGCTATAATAATTGGCAGTGCTCAACAATTGTGTAAGCTTGACGTCCATTGCGTTCTAACTGTCACGTTTGATAATTCTATCATGCCGTATTCTGACAGCGTTAAAAATCTGGGTGTTTACTTTGACACAACCTTATGTTGGTCCACCCAAATTCAGAATATCAGTGGTTCTGTTTTTGCTAGGCTCAGTACTTTGAACCGTCTCAGGAACTTTATTCCGGTCAAGGTAAAGATAACTCTGGTGCAATCTCTTATTTTGCCTATTATTGACTATGCTGATATATGTTTTCCTGATTTTAATGAGGTTTTTCTTGATAAGCTGGATCGTCTCGTCAATAACTGTATCCGTTTTATTTTTCGTCTTCGCAAGTATGATCATGTATCCTCATTCCGCACTTAGCTTAAATGGCTTCCAATTCGTCAGCGAAGACACATTAGGATATAACACAGTTTTTCTATTATATTCGATAACCACTATCCAAATTATCTAAAACATAAGTTTCAGTTCCTGCGCGACACTCATGATAGACAGCTTCGTTCATCGGAGACTCTTGCTCTCTTTATATCCCTTCACCGTTCGAGTTTCATATCTTCATCGTTTGCTGTCCAAGCCGCACGCCTATGGAATGACCTGCCTGAAAAATTAAGACAACCTACCTGCTAACAAACATTTAAGAAGAAATTTCGAGATCATTTTCTAAAATTGCTTTACAACTGCTAAGTTCCGTCATCATTATAGTTGTAATCTCTGTATATTAGTTTCATCAGTATATTACGTATCTTTATGTATCTTGTATTATATTACATTTTCATAATACATAAATTTATATATTTGTGTAAATTCATGTATGTATATATGTATGTGCGTGTATATGTATGTATATGTTTGTATAATATGTACATGTATGTGTGTATGTATATTTCTTTGTAACCGCCTACGTAGTTCTATCACTGCCCTAAGGTTGACTGGCAGAGAATGCTTTTAGCATTAAGTCCGCCTTTTGTTCCTGTACTTAATATGTAAGGTTCAATAAAGTTTAAATAAATAAATAAATCCTCTCTACAACTGAAAAGGCTTGTCTGATAAACAAAAATAAATGAGATCGATAAAACTATTACTAATTCTAATAGTGGGTAAAATAAGGCCTCTAAGCATATGTCTATGTATATTTTCTTAGATTTTACTATTTAAAAAAAAAATTACTCTGATCTTTATGGAAGTAAGAATGACAAGCGCCACCTTATAGTAAGTGGATTCTGTAGCATATAGGCACCTACATCTATCTTTCATTTCCATTAATTCATTATAGTCTATCAAAAGTTCATGACTGAACATAGGCCCCCATAGACTGTCTTATAAGGGGGAAATTTGCCATAGTCTTTGCAGGCAGGTTGGCAACCGCAGCTTTTTTATTATTTCATCTCGAGTAATAGATTCTCTAACGCCAAGCCGCAACTGAACGGTGATCTCACATCTATTATTGATTTAAAATAAAAATACAAACCATAGATCTGTTGCTATCCCTGATGACAAAGACGGAATGCCTCATTACAAGTAAAAAAAGTCGCCGGATGTCACAGCAGTGTACTTATATTTCGTTTTCACGCTGGTATTCTGTGAGAGTGTGGTACTGTCCCGGTAGAGCCAACCCATTTTTCTTACAGTCTCAATACAGCTGCAGCGTGGCTCCACTACCTTATAGAGTTATTGTAATTAGTAAAGTTTAGTGTAATTTTATTTATTTATTAATTAATATATAATAATTTAGGTATATAATTACTTATGTATTTATTTTTATATTTAATATTTATTGTGAGACACTTGAAACTAAGGTTTGTAATGACGTACTTAATGCCTTATGGCATTTATGGGGAGAATTAATAGTTGCCTGATGTAAAAACTTGTGTTAAAAATAATTAAAAAATAATTAATATAAATAGACTGAGCACAAAGCAGTCGCGCAAAGTAGATTTTAATTTTACTATTGAAAGTATTTTAGCACTTGTAAAATTAATTTGTCATAGTTATACGAATATAATATACGCAGTTAACGTTTGCATGACACATCCGCCATGACATACGGTAAAACGGTTGTGTCTATTAAATCCAAAGCAGTGGGCTGTGATAATGTGAGTCGCCTCATGATCTCTTCTGTTCTCGAAAACTTTAACAACGAAACACTCCGAAAAATTAAATCTGGACGTAAAATCGATAATACCTACGTGTGCCAAACCACCGAAGTTGTATGGGTTACCAAAAATACACCAGCCCAATGCTCCACTACGTCCCATAGTTAGCCAAATCGATTCACCAACTTACGGATTGGCTCAGCACTTAGCGAAAATACTCACACCGCTCAGGGGACATACAAGAGCACACACAAAGGATTCCTACCATTTTGTCAGCGCGATTAAAGACCTACATCTGACAGACAATGAAACTATGGTCAGTTTTGATGTGCAGTCTCTGTTCACATGCTTACCTGTTGAAGACTGCATCTCGATTGTAACTAGAAGGCTGGAGGAAAACAACATGCCCATAGAATATGCAGTATTACTCAGACACTGCCTTACATCTGGCTACCTATTGTGGAAGGAGGAGTTCTACAAGCAAGTAGATGGTGTGGCGATGGGCTCACCTGTATCTCCCATTGTCGCCGATATATTCATGGAAGACTTTGAGGAGAAAGCCCTACTTACTTCTCCCGTAAATCCAAGATTCTACAAGCGGTACGTAGACGACACTTTCACAATTCTACCTTTAGATAAAGTAACTGCATTTTTAGACCATCTTAACTCCATAAATTCTAAAATTCAGTTCACAATGGAGTTAGAGGCAAACAACTCTTTAGATTTTCTAGATGTGTTAGTAATTCGGAATACTGATAACACCTTGAGCCACACTGTGTATAGAAAAAAGACCCATACAGATAGATATTTAAACGGTGACTCTCATCACCATCCTTCACAGTTAGCTACCGTGGGTAAATCTTTTTGTTTTGCACGACAATAAGCTTTGGGTCCCGCGCCTACGTTACAGTGAACGAGTGAAGCCGGCCACAGTCGAGCGAGTGCCTGCTGTATTGCCATATGTCAGAGGTGTCACTGACAAGATTGGCTACATCCTGAAGCGTACTTCCATTAAAACATACTTCAAGCCGCCGAAGAAGATTAGTCAGTTTTTAGCATCAGTCAAGTGTAATGTCCCTCTGCAAGATGCAGGAGTGTACAAGCTTGATTGTAAAATTGTCTTATATAGGACAAACTAAAAGATCAATAAAACCCGCTTTAAAGAACACATAGCTGATGTGAAAAATCGACGCTCCGGGAAGTCTGCAGTTCAGAACATGTAAATCCTCGCTAAAGAACACCGATTCCTTCCAAGGATGATTTGCGAGGCTATTTAAATCAAAAAAAATCCTAATTTCAATAGATAAGATGGCTGGGTGCTACTATCTGCTTGGGATCCTATAATTAATAAAATTAAATCCCAACCCAAGCATACAACTGCAAGACTTCAAGATACTGTAAGTTCATACTGCGTAGATCGGAACAAAAATTAATAATTTTTTATCTGGAGGTAACCGTGGTTAACTATGACATTGGGACGTCAAATACCTCAGTCCCCCCCGTGACCATGGGTGCTGTGAAGTACTCGAAACGTCGGGAATATAAAATAAGTTAATATACGCGATAAAATCCGTAAAACTAGTTTTATTTAAATTGTCTGCTTTTATTTGTAGAAATAACTTGCTATCTCAGTTTCAATTTGGCTTTCGGCCTGGACACAGCACGACCACTGCACTTCTCAAAGTCACAGAGGACATTCGGGAGGGCATGGGTTAAAAAAAGGTTACAGTAATTGTATTGATTGATTTTACAAATGCGTTCAACATGGTTGACCATGATATCCTCCTTGCCATGCTTCAAAATCTCAAATTTTCGTCTACTGCTGTAGACTTGTTTTCTTCCTACCTCTGTGGCCGTCAGCAAGCTGTCATTAATGGTCATGACATATCTGACTGGTGTCAACTCTCCACTGGCGTGCCACAAGGTGGAATATTATCTCCACTTCTGTTCTCCATTCTTATTAACTTTCTCTCTTCTCAACTTAGCTGCTCTTACCATCTTTACGCTAATGACCTGCAAATATATATTCAAGCAGACGTCAACTCTTTATGTGACGCTATTGCCAGACTCAATATGGATTTAACGAATCTCCACAATTGGTCTCGTAAGTTTGGTATTAGTGTGAACCCAAATAAATATCAAGCTATAATAATTGGCAGTGCTCAACAATTGTGTAAGCTTGACGTCCATTGCGTTCTAACTGTCACGTTTGATAATTCTATCATGCCGTATTCTGACAGCGTTAAAAATCTGGGTGTTTACTTTGACACAACCTTATGTTGGTCCACCCAAATTCAGAATATCAGTGGTTCTGTTTTTGCTAGGCTCAGTACTTTGAACCGTCTCAGGAACTTTATTCCGGTCAAGGTAAAGATAACTCTGGTGCAATCTCTTATTTTGCCTATTATTGACTATGCTGATATATGTTTTCCTGATTTTAATGAGGTTTTTCTTGATAAGCTGGATCGTCTCGTCAATAACTGTATCCGTTTTATTTTTCGTCTTCGCAAGTATGATCATGTATCCTCATTCCGCACTTAGCTTAAATGGCTTCCAATTCGTCAGCGAAGACACATTAGGATACTTAACACAGTTTTTTCTATTATATTCGATAACCACTATCCAAATTATCTAAAACATAAGTTTCAGTTCCTGCGCGACACTCATGATAGACAGCTTCGTTCATCGGAGACTCTTGCTCTCTTTATATCCCTTCACCGTTCGAGTTTCATATCTTCATCGTTTGCTGTCCAAGCCGCACGCCTATGGAATGACCTGCCTGAAAAATTAAGACAACCTACCTGCTAACAAACATTTAAGAAGAAAGTTCGAGATCATTTTCTAAAATTGCTTTACAACTGCTAAGTTCCGTCATCATTATAGTTGTAATCTCTGTATATTAGTTTCATCAGTATATTACGTATCTTTATGTATCTTGTATTATATTACATTTTCTTATAATACATAAATTTATATATTTGTGTAAATTCATGTATGTATATATGTATGTGCGTGTATATGTATGTATATGTTTGTATAATATGTACATGTATGTGTGTATGTATATTTCTTTGTAACCGCCTACGTAGTTCTATCACTGCCCTAAGGTTGACTGGCAGAGAATGCTTTTAGCATTAAGTCCGCCTTTTGTTCCTGTACTTAATATGTAAGGTTCAATAAAGTTTAAATAAATAAATAAATCCTCTCTACAACTGAAAAGGCTTGTCTGATAAACAAAAATAAATGAGATCGATATAACTATTACTAATTCTAATAGTGGGTAAAATAAGGCCTCTAAGCATATGTCTATGTATATTTTCTTAGATTTTACTATTTAAAAAAAAAATTACTCTGATCTTTATGGAAGTAAGAATGACAAGCGCCACCTTATAGTAAGTGGATTCTGTAGCATATAGGCACCTACATCTATCTTTCATTTCCATTAATTCATTATAGTCTATCAAAAGTTCATGACTGAACATAGGCCCCATAGACTGTCTTATAAGGGGAATTTGCCATAGTCTTTGCAGGCAGGTTGGCAACCGCAGCTTTTTATTATTTCATCTCGAGTAATAGATTCTCTAACGCCAAGCCGCAACTGAACGGTGATCTCACATCTATTATTGATTTAAAATAAAAATACAAACCATAGATCTGTTGCTATCCCTGATGACAAAGACGGAATGCCTCATTACAAGTAAAAAGTCGCCGGATGTCACAGCAGTGTACTTATATTTCGTTTTCACGCTGGTATTCTGTGAGAGTGGTACTGTCCCGGTAGAGCCAACCCATTTTCTTACAGTCTCAATACAGCTGCAGCGTGGCTCCACTACCTTATAGAGTTATTGTAATTAGTAAAGTTTAGTGTAATTTTATTTATTAATTAATAAATATATAATAATTTAGGTATATAATTACTTATGTATTTATTTTTATATTTAATATTTATTGTGAGACACTTGAAACTAAGGTTTGTAATGACGTACTTAATGCCTTATGGCATTTATGGGGAGAATTAATAGTTGCCTGATGTAAAAACTTGTGTTAAAAATAATTAAAAAATAATTAATATAAATAGACTGAGCACAAAGCAGTCGCGCAAAGTAGATTTTAATTTTACTATTGTAAATCCAGTTCAAAACTGAAAACAAATATTAAATCATTGTTATTAATTTTTTAATAAGTGCTGTAATTTTTGACATAAATATGAGGATAATATTTTCTCGATAGAAAAAAAAACAAAGTTACATTTATTTTCGGCCATTTTAGTTGCTTGTATTTGTTTCGCACTGTTTCGCCAATCACTGAATACTGATTAGCAGAGAACAATACTGATTAGATGAACCCGAAAGGGAGGAAGGGACATAGATTTGGCTCTAAATACTAACCGTACCCTTACCTGATAACTTCATAGTATACGAGCAAATCTAATAAGTTGAAAAATGTGAAGAGGTGCATTTTCACCTAAGTGTGAGTGTGAGAATCTTGCATTATTTACCATTTTCATATTATTACGGAGTGCTAAACGCGCGCGATTCCGCTCCGAGCCGATCGCGCCAACCTCGGCATGCGCGTCGCGCAATATCTCCTGGTAAGCATTGACCTATTACTTGGTTTCTTTCGTTCTCTGTCTAAAATGTCATTGAATGGATTGATTTAGAGTGCACCATGCCGAGGATACCGAGGAGAGGAACGCGCGTCAGTCGGAACTCATCCGGGCGCTGGAATTATTTACTGTGGGATGGGCCCCAACGCCCGTGCGTGACGTGAGCACCAATAGACTTACCATTGTGTCAGCACCACCGTCTTTTGCAGTGAGATAAGGTATTTTTACGTGAGTTTTAAACGTGTTTTAACTTGCAGGAACGCAAAGGCGGAGGCTGTTCCAACACCGTGACGCAGCAAATCTGAAGGAGCCCCGAAACGTCATGGTGCGATGTTTTGGATGGTGAAAAACATGGGTACACTCGCTCCTGGGGTATCTGCTGTGATCACGGGCCCACTCCAGCTTTAGGAAGAGGTATTTAGGTTTTCTTGTAGTGATGACTCCGAACATCATTGTAGTTAAATGCAATCTCCTGCGTGCTTCCATCCTCAGCATGTTTGCGTCATTGAGATATGGGGTAACATGTGACCGAGGTGGAACTGTAAAACAGAACCGTGCACACGCATTCTGCACTCTCTGAATAAGTCTGGACGTTCTTGATAAGAGGCATGGACCATATACTGAGTCACAGTAATTAAATCTGCTGAGGACCAAGGACTCGCAGAGGGTAATTCTCAGCCTCTCACTCAGGTAGGGTCTCAACTTGTAAAGGAGTTTCAGCCGGTAAAAACTATTTCTAACACACTCCACTATATATTTTTCGAATTTTAAGTTGCAATCGATGACAAGTCCTAGATTTCTGGCTGTATCAAACGGAAGGGAGGCGATAATGCCGACACCGGCACTTCCGCTGTTTGCAGGCGCATGCAAGCATGTCCACTTAGCCCTGTGCTCCTTTGTCGTCGTATTGAAGGACCTACATTCCGGCACGTTGGCACATTCGAGGTTCCAATGCTGAGCGCACTTGCTGCACTGCAAGCAGCAGGTGCTCGTAATTTCGCGGCGGCATCCCGCGCAGGCCTAAAGACTTCCGGCAGGCGGCGCCACCTTCTGGGCACCGGAGCTATTGTATTTATTGCTTGACATTGTTGTCACGAATGTTGTATAGTTCTATTTGCAAAAAAAAAAAGCAAAAAGTCTGCACCGCCTCGGTATTGAACTCGGACTCCTGATCACTCAAACCGCAACTCCGAACGCGCGGCTAAATCGAGTGTGATATGTGCGGCGAATATTAGAATGTCAATCCACTTGTTTATCTGTAATATTATGGTCAGCTGCGGGTGATTGTTTATTTATTTTTAAAATGGACACTGAGACTGACCTTAGTACCGTCTGTAAACAATGTATAATTGTATATTTTCCGACTAAACTTCGATTTTTTGCACCTTATAAGTTTTACACCTGACACACTAAGTTTATTGTCGCACCTGTAACAGTTTTTGGATGGACCGATCACTTTTTCTACTCGTTTTAAAATTAAACTGTATGCGCAAAGTTATAGCACGTCTTCTTTCACTCAGCGTTCACGTGTCCATCCACTCAGCGTTCACGCGTCCATCCACTCAGCGTTCACGCGTCCATCAAATTGGGCTCTGATAGTGTGTTCTTATTTAATTACCACAAAAATATAATTATAGATATACACTGAATCTACAGGGGCAGAATATCGTTATACTTCTGAGGTCAAAGGATAGTTGGACTCCAAAATCGGTCAACTACCAATGCTGTCACATTGGGTTTAAGTCAATGTCAATATCACGATATTTATATACGCCGTGGACTCCGCCAAGTACCTTGGTACTTGGCGGAGTCCACGGCGGAGTCGGGATGAGCGAGGTCATACACCTTTCGAGGAAACCATTGCAATACTAATCATACCGCACAAATAGCTAATAAGCTGGTAGTCTAATAATTAAAATTTACACACCCTAAATCAGTTTTTTCGTGAATAAAAATTTAATTTTTTATTGCAATAATTCATGTTTCATTAATTTACGGGTAAAAACATAGTTCAAGTCGCCACCGGCGCATCAATTTCAGCAAAGTTGCGCTGCGCGTTGGAATTACAAACTCATTTATAAAAATAAATCCGTATAAAATTTTTAAAATAAATAATCATCATCATCGTCATTATTGCCCTTCCCAAGTCCACTGCTGAACATAGGCCTCCCGCTGCATCCATCGACTTCCTGTATGTCTTACCAGATTGTCACTCTATCTAGTGGATGGTCGTCCTACACTTCGCCTACCGGTACGAGGCTGTCACTCGAGAACGTTTTTTCCCCATCGGTTCGTCGAGCTATATGGCTGGCCCATTGCCACTTCAGGTTACTAATCCGTTGGTCTATGTCGGTCGCTCTGGTTCTACTGCGGATATCCTCTAGCGACGTTGGGCTTCCTCATACGACCAGCAGTGAATGACCACGCTCGATCCATAAGTCATCAATGGCAACACACACTGGTTGTTCAATCTCGTTTTCAATTTTTGAATCCGTCGAATGACCTCTCGGTCGATGTTGGACTTACCTAGTCGGACTATTTGTATATACACCCCATGTCGGTGCTCATGGGGGTATATACAAATACAAATAGTCAACAACTTCGAACTTAGTGCTCCCAACAATTACCGGCATAGGTGTGACATGGACGTTACACATGATCTTTGTTTTGTTCTTGTTTATCTTAAGACCTATCCGGTGGGAGGTACTATTGAGGTCATTGTGCATAGGACTTTTAAGTCCTCCAGCGATTCTGCCATAAGAACTATACCGACGGCAAATCGAAGGTAAGTGATGTACTCGCTATTGATGTTAATACTGTATCCTTTCCAGTCCAGTAGCTTGAAAACGTCTTCCAATGCAGCGGTTAAGAGTTATGGGGGATATAACGACACCCTGTCTTACACCTCTCACCTCTCTGCAGTTGGGTGGGTATCGTACTCTGTTTCTGTACTTGGATAGCCATTGCAGTCCTACTGTACAAACATTTCAGCACTTCGATATACCGACAGTCAACTTGGCATCGCTGAAAGGTCCGCAGCACTGCCCAAATTTCGACGTAATAAAAGGCTTTCTCTTAGTTCACATACGCAAGACAAAGTGGCAGATTGTACTCAGGTTATGTATGTGGTCTACGGTACTAAAGCCTTTTCCGAAACTGGCTTGTTCGGAAGGCTGGAAGCCATCGAGTGTGCGTGCGAGACGATTCGTAATGATTCTAGAAAACAGCACATAGACGCGGTTTAGAAGGGAAATTGGTCTGTAGTTCTTAAAGAGAGCGTTGTCGCCTTTCTTGAAGAACAAGCACCGCACTTCTGCTCCACGCCTCTGGAGTAGTGTTACCATGGAGAACGGAATTAAAGAGCTTCTGAAGGATTTCAAGTACCGGTTTTCCACCCTCTTTCAGAAGCTCCGCTGTAATTCCATACTCGCCTGAGGCCTTGCCGGTTTTAAAGATGCTGGAGAGCCATTCTAAGCCAACAAAATAATGCATAATGTTAATATCAAAAAAGTTTATTAAAGTTAGGTTACCCTTAATTATAAATGAAAAAGGTTTTTTTGATTCCGTGTATGTCAGAATCTTTTCTATTATGTAAAGATTGAATTGATTGTGGATTTTGTGGTATGTTCGTCAGAGTTACAAGAAGTTTTTTTTTTATTTAAAAAAAAATATTGTTGATGATTGATTAGAAGATTGAATGTTACAATACATAATAATAATTTAAAATTAAAAATTTTGTACAACCGACTTCAATTTATGTATTATTAAAGATATCTCAAAAACTATCAGTCAAACCTTGATCAAATTTATATGGGACCAATTTCGAGGTATACCCTATCCAATAAAAATTATCAAAATCTGTAAAATGTTATGCGTGGTCATACATAAAAAAAAATATACGGGTCGAATTGAGTACCTCCCCTTTTTGAAGTCGGTAAAAATAAAATTGAAGTGTCTCTCTGCTATATCGAAATACTAACTTCTATTAAGCTCAGATGGTCATTTGCCTGCTAATAAGACGTAAATAAACATTTTTAAAATTGGTGTTATCTGTCTTATCCGTCTTGTCTGTCTGTCCGTACTAATCTTCAGAAAGGCTAAACAGATTGTAATGAAACTTCACGAACAGATAGACAGCAATAAAGATAGAGATCTAAGCTATATTTTAGTCGAAACCGTGCATTTGGATTTTTAAAAAAAGTTTTTTAAAAGATTATTAGATTATTAGATTTAACTTAATTAAGTTTTGTAATCAGTAAAAAAATATTATCACAAGTTTTAAAAAAGTTTCAAACTTTTTATGGTTGCTATTTTATACAAAAATGGCCCATAAACTATATCTTCTTTCTCTCAAAGTTTTGATGCAAAATCGTTAAAAATATTTTTTTACTTAAATCTTTTTTCGTAACATTAATCTTCTCTTTTCTTCTTCAGGTTTTATTTTAACATTCTTGCATATCGCACAAGGTTTTCGAGATAATAGTAAAAGATTTATTTTGAAATTGTTTTTCAATTACTGAATTACTTGCCCAAAAATACTATCACACTAATAGATCTGCAGGTGTTTTTGTTAGTTCTGCGCGTGCGAAATGGTTGGTAAAAACTAGTAGTAGGTACATATATGTACATAGAATGGAAAACAATACAGACCCATCGCTACTGAAGAATGTTGCATGATGCACTCAAATAGCAGTACCTGGAGTATGACGCATGTGGCAATCATCGCTCTCTTCGATCATATTAAAGGAAGCCTCAAACAACGCCGCCACAAGCAAAGACATTTAACCGAGCATGACATATACATACGACATACCCGAAAAATACGAAATCAAGACAGTTTATTGAACACACTAGTAATTTCCCTTGGGGCCACATACAATTCTCTCCTACAGAACTATGTAACTACATACCTATGTATTGATACAACCAATTTACATAGTTTTATCTAATGGCTTGTAAAAGCTGGAACGTTAATTTCTTTAAACAGTAAACGAATCACAACAGCGTAAATTATAAAATGAACTTACTACTGTCCTTTTTTTAAATAAAATACATTCTTAACGTCAGCTGCATGTCCCCACACTAAAATACCATAAGACATTATACTTTGAAGTAACTAAAGTAAACTAAGCAAGTCCTTTATTAGTTAAAATTTCATGTGTGAAACCCATCGCAATTTACAATCCAGAATGATTTAAAAAAATGGCGTTTTTCAATAAAGTCTAATTTATCACTCTGCAAGGTAATGGCATTCGTTCGTTTTTTTTGCATTATTTAACGCAAATGCAATGCATTTAGTTTGTAGATAGTAGTAGGTAGGTACATTTAGTTGATAGAGCATCCTAAATCCCTAGAGAACTGTGATTTAATGTCTCGTTGCTAGTAATTGGGTCTCATATTCTCATTACTCGCCATTCGAAACGCGGCGTAAAATTTTATATTTAACTTTTAGCTCTATGATATCACTTATGTACCAGTGGATTAAATTGATTGTCTTCACAATTTGCAGCCTGTAAGGGAAGCTGAAAAGCTTTTTTTCAATCACAAATCCGTGTCAATAGGTCACGCTTCTCAACCTATTTTTTTCGCTAAGCAGTAGTGCACACATAGTTGTATTCCAGTTAGAAGGGTACACAAATGAACATTATTTTGGGCTTTAAGGTATCTCGGTACATGCTTGAAAGCGCATGTTAAATTTATTTTTTTGAATCTGTCTTCAATACCCACGGACTGTAGTACCAGGGAGTGCCCTTTCCTTCGGTGATAAGCTAGTTTATTTGCTTCTGTTATGAATCACTCTTAAAATATGTAAATTAAAAGGAATATATCTCAGTATCGACTTTACATTATAAATCATTAGTGGAATACATACAGTAATCAGTTAAAAGTAAATACAAAATAACTATTTAATTATTTCGTTGTGACGCAGGGCAGTCTCTCTGCAACATAAACCGATTTGTTTGTACTAAAAGAATCACCGAGACAGACGGAATCATAAAACCAATTGAATGGCTGATTCAAGCCAGATGCCTGAAAGTCGACAATGCAATGCTTCTAAACAGGTGGAGCTCATGACCCATCCCGTACCCAGTCCAACCTCGCACCATGCGATTTCTTTATTTTCATAAGAATCAAAAAAATTATGGAAGATTTGACCTAAACGGAGCCACAACAGGCCGTGATAGCTTTCAAGCAGTACGTAAAATGACCTCAGACCAATGGTCCTTATTTTTCAAAACTGGTTTGAACGAATGAAAAGTGTTCAAAATATAATGAAGAATACTTATGAATGTATATATCTTTAAGCTACTCGTAAATGTTCATCTAATAAATTATCTACTACTAACATTAATGTAAGATTTGGCCTTAGTTATGGTGGTGATTATTGTTTTATTTACAAAAATATTTAAAAGCAAAAATACATTTGTTAGCAATTAAAATTATCAACCTCATATGACACTGCTCAAGATTATAAAAGATAATAAGAAAGAATTACTGCGCAGAAAATCAGCCACTGCCATCCTGTGTCTAATGCAATCAATTAAACAAGGTAAACGGTCTTTGATGAGTATGCAAAACAATTACCAGAAAAGTTTGTTGGCCTTACGATCGCACAATCCGAGGAGTGATACAAAGTCTTTAAAATGTTAAAAACATTAAGGAAAACAGTCCATTAAAATATTTTTGTATGGTTTGCACAATCGTTGGATCAGCACAATTATCACAGCTCGAAATTACGATTCCCTAAAATATGCGATACAAGCCGAACTAAACGAGGAGGTTGTATCCACATTGACTCTGATAGTATGTTCTCATTTAATTACCACAGAAATATAATTATAGCTATACACTGAATCAGCCGCGCTATCTACAGGGCAGAATATCTTTATACTTCTGAGGTCAAAGGGCAGTTGGATTCCAAAATCGCTCAGCTACCAATGCTGTCACATTGGGCTTAAGTCCAAGTCAATATCGTGGTACTTGGCGGAATCCATGGCAGAGTCGGATAAGCGAGGTCATACACCTTTCGAGGAAACCATTTGAATACTAATAACACCGTACAAATAGTTAACGTGGGGAAACCGGTAGTCTTATAATTAGAATAGAATAGAATAATTTTTATTCAATATAGATTACATGTAATTCTTATTGAAAGTCATTTTACTTTACCACTGGTTCGAAAAAACCTCTGTCCTGGCAAGAACCAGCAAGAAACCCAGCGGGACTTTTTAAAGTAAATTTTACATTAATGGTTGTACAAACTATTTAAGTACAAAATTTATTTTAGAAACTGTTTGGAAGCGACCACCTCATTCCCAGGAGTTATTATCAATTATATTCATTTATACTACGAGGGTGGATTGAAAAGTACTTCTGGAACCAAGAAAATAAACACATACTAAATCAGTTATATTTTATTTTTCTACATAATCACCATCAAGTTCAATACACTTTTGCCACCTCCCCTTCCAAGCATTTAGACCGTTGAAAAAAATGATTCTTCCTTAGAGTCAAAATATGCGTCTACAGCTGCTTTGACCTCGTCGTTTGTCGAAAATCTTTGACCTCCCAAGTGCTTTTTTAGGTTAGGGAACAGAAAGAAGTCTGATGGTGCCAGATCAGGTGAATACGGCGGATGCGGTAACAGTTCAAAGCCACAGTTGTGAATTTCAGCCATTGACTGTACTGACGTGTGAACACGGGCGTTATCTTGATGAAAGAGGACTTTTCTTCTGAGCATTCCTCGACGTTTTTCTTTTATTTACTCTCGAAAACGACGTAGTAAGGTGCAGTAGTAATCAGAGTTTATAGTCTGACCCCTTTCAAGATAATCAATCATAATCACACCTTTCGAGTCCCAGAATACTGAAGCCATCACCTTATTTGCCGACAAAATCGACTTAGCCTTTTTAGGGGGTGGTGAACCAGGTCTTCTCCACTGTTTTGATTGTTGTTTTGTTTCCGGTGTACAGTAATGAACCCATGTTTCGTCCATAGTAACAAAACGATTCAAAAAATCATCTGCATCGGCTTCAAATAACTCCAAACAGTCGCGTGAAATAGTCAATCGCGTCCTTCTCGCAGACACCTTGTGGAAACCCAACTCGTTGACAATGATGTTTTGAGTTCGTTCATAAGAGATGCCTATAATCTCGGCTATCTCTAATTTTTAATCTGCGGTCTCCATTATTAAATCAAGTACTTTTTAATATTTTCGTCAGTAGTTGACGTCGAAGGCCTTCAGAGCGGGGTTCATCTTTCACACTCTCTACCACGCTTAAATTCTGCTATCCATTTTTGACGGATGAATATGACAGAGCACAATCGCCTAATGTACTGACCATGTCATCATGGATGGCTTTTGATGATAGCCCTTCTTATGGAGGTACTTAATGACGGCACGCTGCTCGATTTGCTCCATTCGCGGAAATTATGTCCGATTACTTTGTTAATAAATTTATAAAATCACAACTAATTATCGCACACGTTTCGAACTTCACACAATGAACTAGTCTGAACTGAACTAAATAATGTGGGTAGATTTGATTTTAGAATTGAATGGATCTGTGTTAGGCCAGTACTTTCAATCCACCTCGTATAATAACCCTTTTATATAGTTTCAGCTTAACAAAACATTTAAACTTGGTAATAGAGAGAGCCTGTACACTTTCCGGGACCTTGTTGTAATAGCGTATACATTGCCCCAAGAATGAATTACTGACTCTGTGAGTCGAGAAACTGGTATCACTAGCTTGTGCTTGTTCCTAGTGTTTACAGAATGTATATTACTTTTTACTAAAACTACCTTTGTTTTTGTGAACATACATTAAATTTTCGTAAATATATTGAGAAGCCAAAGTTAATATATTTATTTCTTTAAATTTATCTCTAAGAGACTCTCTCGGTTTTAGGTTGTAAATAGCTCTAATGGCCTCTTCTGTAAAACAAAAATAGTTTCTGAATCAGCCGCATTTCCCATAGCAAAATCCCATAAGACATTATGCTATGGAAATAACTGAAATAAACTAGTCTAGCTGTCTCGACACTAGTGAGACCTCTCATCTTTTTACAGCATAGGCTGCAGAACTTAGTCTGCTTGCTAGTTTGGATATATGGGGCCCCACTGAAGCTTTGCGTCGAGTGATGCCAAGAAAACAGTGGATTCAACAGGGCTCAGTTCTTCCCCATTTAAAACACATTGGTACCCAGATTTTAACATTCGTTGTTGTAAATTTAATACATTTAGTTTTATTTCCGTTTAAATGTAGATTATTAACGTTAAATCAATGCACTAATTTTGATATAGCATTATTCACTTCGTTACATTTAAATGATTGACGTTTAAGTTTAAAATCAAGGAAGTATCATCAGCAAATAATACTATATCATGATTATCCCTACAAGGAAGGTAAGTCATTAATATATACCAGAAATAGAAATGGGCCGAGAATCGAGCCCTGAGGACACCATTAGTACAGGTGACCCGGAAGAACTTTTACCATTGATAATAACTTTCTGCATTCTATTACTTAAATATGAAATAATAAGTTTAAGCGCTGTGTTCTTGACACCATAGTACTGTAGCTTCTGATTAATGTCTCATGGTGAACACAGTCGAAGGCCTTGGAAAGGTCACAAAATATACCCAAAGCATCCTCCGTATTCTCCATGCACAAAAATATGTTTAATAAGCTCAACTCCAGCGTCAGTTGTCGAGCGACCCTTGTAAAACTGAATTGATTTTATGTAGCAATTTATTAATATTAAAGAAACTTAAGATCTGATCTAAAATTATTTTTCAAAAATTTTACTAAATGTTGGTAGTACAGAAATCGGTCTAAAATTGGCGGGGTCTAATGTACTACCAGATTTAAATAAAGGTATGACTTTACTATGTTTCATTAAATCAGGAAACACACCAGATTCGACGCTTGTATTAAATATAGTGGCTAGATAAGGTGCTATTATATCTATTATAGATAAAATAACTTTAACGGAAATCCCCCATAAGTCTGCCGTTTCTTAACATCAATTGTTTTAAAATATTTAACGATATCTTTTGGCAATACTCTATGGAATTTAAAGTATTTGAAGAAGCCTTTACATTTTGTTTAAGCAATGATTCGGCGACAGTAGGAGAAGAATTTAATGATTTTGTTGTCAAAAAAGGAACATCAGTAAAATGTTTCTCAAAAGCCATAGCAACTTCTTGATCAGATCGAGTTAAACTGTTGTTAATATTCAATTGAAAATCCGAGTTGTGCGGTTTGACCTTGCCCGTTTCACTATTTATTATTCTCCAGGTCATTTTAATTTTGTTGGATGCAGTTTTAATTTTGTTACTTAAATGTAAAGCCTTAGCTGTGTAGCACACTTTTTAAATATTTTAGTATGTGTTTTACATAATCTCTAAATATAACACTAGTATTATATGATCTTTCATTATAAAGCTCATATAACGTTCGCCTACTTTTATAAATTCCTACTGTCGCCCATTCATCAAATGATTTGCGACTGTTAAAAGAGAAAGTTTTAGAAGTAAATATTCTACTAAATTCACAAGTTATAATTTTAAATAACATACTATACAAATAATTAGCACTATTTTTAAATGAAAGTGATGGAAGTCTTTTATTATATTACTTCTAAACCTCCAAGCGATGGTCATTTATTGGAACAAACACAACTTCCTTATTTTTCTGTTTTTGTGTATGTAAGGCAATGATACCAACTGTCCACAGTGATCTGAACTTAAATTTTGAATAATTGATTTATGCAAGGGCTTAATATCTGTAAAATATTATCTATACAGGTTGCACTAGGCCCAGCAATACGTGTTGGTTCTAAGAATAAATTAACAAGATTATACGATTTAAACAATGAGCTAAACTTAATACTAATGGAAGAAGTTTCAAGGAGATTGATGTTAAAGTCTCCACATATTACAACAGACTTGTTCTGTTTACTAAGTTTGAGCAAAACTTCTTCCACAATTCTTTCAAAATAGTCATAAGTAGCACATGGGGTCTGTAAACACTTACAACAATGAGGTGCTCGAGCTCGACACAAGCCATTTCTACAGTTCGCTCAACAGAGGCTCACAATATCCTTACGTTCTTTATATAATAATGATTTATCTGCTAATATTATGAGCCACCACGTAAACTTTTTTTTCTATTGAAGGAACTGACCACCTGGTGATTTCTGAAATTAAACATGAAATTATAATCTTTTAGCCAATGTTCAGTAATACAAAGGATATGTATATTGTTACTATTTAAAACATTTCAACTTCCAATTCTTTGCCCATCATGCCTTGTATATTTTGATGCACCAGGTGTAAACAATTTTTATTACTTATTTGGGCTGCATTCAAAATTAATTAAACTCTTATTATTGCTAGAGATTGCCTCTATTGTCGCATTTACTAATTTAAATTAGTTGGAACTGATTCCAAATCAAATGTCAAATGATTATCATGCTCAATAAAAGCAGTCTTGGTAGCCAAAAACTTGGCTGAGTTAAAAAGTAAATAATAAGATAGCACATTTGCTACCAGTCTTAAATTATATTTGGATAGGTAATACCCATAGACTTAGAATATACTAGCGTATAGACCAACATAGTGTGCAAGGGAGAAGAAAATTCCTTATGGCAAAAATGCAAGATAGAAAAGGATACCAAATCTCATGACTCTGTAACCGATTTTGAATGACAGGTCGGCACAATTCGGCACGCATGAAATAGCTCCAAGATATTTTGTAATTTTTTAAAGTATAATAGTGGTTATTTTTAGTAAGTAACTTTGTTCCAAAATGGTTAATTGTTCCGTGAGTGACTGTGCTGTTAATAATAGAAATAATCCTGATAATTTCACATATCACAGGTAAATTCTCAAGACGTCGTCAATGTTATGACGCGTTTATTTTTGGTTAAAATTTATGTTAGATACTGTTTCAAATATAGAATATATTCAATTATTTTGTTAATTTTGATATTTTGCAAAGAAAAAGGTCACGTTGTTGATAATTTGCATGAATTTGGTAAATACATTTTTATACAAAATATTTTTCATGTACGCTAGAGATTGACTCAACTATATCAAAATGAATGTCGATATTTATCTTGAATGTTTATAATGAATCGATAGACTTGCCTACACAACAAGAAAATAAATCCTCGGTTTGCGTTCTAAAATGTAATTTTATTTTGCCGTTTTTCAAACAGATTCCCTCCGGATTCTATAATTAGAAAAAGAAGACTTCAAAAATATAACTTTCAAAACTTTAGATAAATATAGAGACAGATTTTCATACATTATAAAACTGTAGTACATTAAAGACAAAAAAATCTTGAGATTATCCTCTTTAAGCCATTATGAACCCAACTAAGTATCTATTTATCAACCAAAATAAATGTATAACGTTGCTTAACCAACCGCACAGCCTCACGGTCACACTGGTACAATATTCATAGCATTATTTTTTTTCCCCAAGGGGTTGAGCGGAGCTTCGGAACTTCGGGTTATATTCCCAAATCATAACGATAAAACTTTTAGCGTAGTTAGGTATAGATATTTAGTAATGCTCCTCAAGCGCTACTAGACGACCGCGCATGAGACGTGATAGTATAAATTCCATTGTATTTGATACTCACAACGGTCAATGCCCGATTTATGCTTGATGGCCGACGACATTGTCGCGAGGGCTTAAATAGCGTGGTTCATCCCCTACAGCGTTAGTCGTAGAGAAGAGGAACTTGTGGTTAAGTAATAGCTGCGCAGATCAATAGATCTGCGAAATTAACTTGCACTTGCCGCGGTCAGTCCATGAATGAGTGACCATTTTCTTAACATACCGAGATTGAGAGAATAGAGAGTGCATCTGTATCCTCAGACACTTAGTGCACTTTATTGTGTTAAGATCATTATGTTTTTAAAATTCATGCAGCTAAAATGATAATAAGTTTATTATTACTTTATACTTTTCAGGGACAGATGAAAGAATATAAAGATGAAGCATGATGAAGCCTCATAAACATATTGGCCTTTAAACAGAGCAATCTTATTTAACTGATTCCTACAAGTTTCCTTCCTCAAATTATTAAGTTTACATTCATACTTAAGTCGAATGTTAAAATAAACTTCTATAATCTATTTAATTATTAATTATTAAATGTTTGTAATTATCACAAGTAATACTTATATGAAAAATAAAGCAGCCATTACGTACTCCGTGTCCCGGTTTTGTTTCCCCATCAAAACATTTTATAAAATATAAATAGGTATATACTTAGTTAAGTATCTACTTATTTATATTAACAATATGTTAAAAATAAATTCGGAAACTGCCCACGGCAGTAAATATTTTCTCCAAAGATCATAGCTCGAAAATACAACATTCTGATCTGATTATTGGGGAGTTTTTAAGTTTTCGGTAAAGTCACCTGGGATTTTATACATTTTAATTAAAATCCAACAAAAGGCAGGTAGGTTCAGCTTATTCTAGGAACATGTTATATGAATATTTTTAATTATTTTAGAACTATCATGGTAAAATTCAGTAAATTTTTGAAGTTATTCAACTTCATGCACTAAACAATTTTTTATAATCTTTTTACCGCTTCCTTAACAATCATTTTCGATAGTCCTTTTAAGTAAAATATACATCACTAGCTAACGCACACAATAACAAATCAAAATTGGTCACGCGTTTTCGGGCTGTCAGGTGGTCTATACGCTAGTATATTCTAAGTCTATGGTAATACCTATCTTTTGTCCAAAACTTTTTATTAAGTTATTTATGTCAATTACATGAAATTTGTCATTATTATCACAATTATATGTCAAATTTAAATTATTATTACATATTAAATTATTCATTTGTATATTTAAATTATGTCTTAGATTATTTTCCTGTGGCAATCCCTGTATGTAAGGCAGTGTGAACAAGACAATTTTGTGTACATTTAAGTTATTAAGTTGTTCAATATATCTTAATAACTGATTGTTGTTTACACTGCCTCTTCTACCAACAAAATTATTATTGTACTATTTGGGCAAAATTTAGTAACTATAATTTTATTTAGGATGTCACTAAAAGATGCTCCGGCATGCAGCAATTTGTAATTTTTGTCCCTTTAAAGAGTTATTTAAAGTTATGCCTAGATTTTTCCCATGTCATCGCTATACACAATTATATTATTTTGTTAATATTTGAGTCATTTTTTATTTTAAGCTCCTCTGCTATGGCACTGTCATAGAGTTTTGGTGGTGGTATAATATTATCAGCACACTGACTCTGAAGAAGCTGGTATTGAATGCTGACACTCCATTGATGTTTAACTAAGGAGTCAAAACGCTCCTCATTATATTTACATGTCTTTACCAGATTATCCATAGCCAGTATGTGTTCTTTTATTTCGTTTTGGGCTGATTTATATTTATTGGACACAGTTTGAAGGAGTTAGTAAGTGATAAGATTTCTGATTTAAGGCACTCTACGTCAGTCTCATAACATTTTTTATGTTATCCACCTCAATTGAATACAACTTAAGTTCATATATCAATGCTTGCTTTTCTTTACATAATTTTTGGTATTAATCTTATTTTTATTAATTTTGTACTTTCCTTATGTATTTATTAACTTTTATATATGTATAACTTAACCATATCACATTTAAATTGTGTTTTGGCAATTATGTTAACTATTTCTTTTCATTATCATCCCTTTCCTTAAGCAACAGTTCACACTGCTCTTGGACGCCTTAAGTTCTTGGAGCGCAAGCTGAGTTGGTTCTCCATCTGGCGCGTCTTGGCGTTGCAGTATTCATTTTACTATTTATTGTAAATAATAAAAGAAAACAAGGATCGAAAACAGAAGGAGCAGAGTAAGCCAATGTCGAGTTGTTGTTGTTTTTTCTGTTACAGATCTCAAATCAAATTATCGTTAAAATAATTCGAAAAGAAACCCAAAGAATGTAAAAATCCGAGTAATAAATTACACACCCAAATCAGTTTTTCGTGAATAAAATGTAATCATTTATTGCAATAATATAAATTTTGTAAATTGTAGCGCAGCTACCGCACAATTTTTAAAGTCGTGAAAGTGACAAATGAGCTAGTACGCCTGGTGATTACTGCCTACTGCAGTCCATGGAACATCTGTTATCAATTTGAAACAAACAAAGCTACTGGTACATTTTAACACCCTGACGATGGAACGCCTTACGACCTGTAATTAATCTGTTTCCATCTATCTGGATTTTATTACCCTTGGAAACGAAAAATTTTAATTGGCGCAACCCTATTTGGCATAAGGAATAGGTAAGGGGTTATTACCTACACAGACGGACTACTAGGCAGAAGAATTATGTAACTAGGTCTGACAGAAAAAAAAAAACATTTAAATTGGGTTTTCTCTTTCCACGCAATCATTAAGACAAGTAGAGATAGAACTTTTAACAGCTATTGGGTAACATATGAAAAATACGTTCATATAGAGATGCTCTTATCTGGACTGATCGATATAATCGAATTCATCCGATTCTTTCAATAATCTACGAATTGCTATTGTATCTATTCAATGATGATTCTATTGGAAAAAATCGTATTAAACTTTGTTACTTGCTACAAAGAAATAAAATGTATTAAACAAAGCTATTCGAAGCGTAACTCACATCACACGCACCTATGACAATCAATTTTTTATTTAGAAATAATTGTTGTGTCCTTTTAAAATTGTTTTGTTGTGTAAATATAAAGTCGCATCTTATAATTCTCGTATATGTTACTGAAATCTTTCAAAAACTAAGTAAAAGAAGAATCATCTCAATACGATCACAGTCTCAGAGTTTCAGTCACAGAGTTGTTATCTAGAAGATGCAGGTTAGGCTCAGGATCTAAGCGCTCGCCATTAATTTCACAGTATGCAAGCAACCCGGGTTCAATCCCGGGCGGCACAAATTAAATTCTTGATAGCAATTTAAAGTCCTGATTTAAAGTCCCGACACGTGCGTGACGGTGAAGGAAAACATCGCGAGGAAACATACATGTCTAAGAAATTAATAGATATAAATTTCCAAGACATTCGAAGACACTTTTAGAAATGAGACGAGACCTGTTTCTAGCAGAGGGACGTATAAAAGGCTGTTACTTTACTTTATAAATAGAAATATTTTCGATTTTCCTTAAAAAGTGAGAAAATCAGTAAAGATCTTCTGCTTTTTATTTTTATTTCCTTAAAATGTTATGACTAATTGCCTTATAAAACATATTTTAAAGAACTTTAACTAACGTCCCGAGGGTGTCGTAAGAGCTAGACGACAGAGGGAAACAAACCAGATTATAGCAACCTAAAAAAAAACTACGGCTGCCTTTTTTTGATAAGCTGTAATTAATTAAATAAAGTATTCGGATGGATGAACTTTCCATATAACTAATTGTTTGCGTATAAATATCTCATTGCACTAACAATGGCGCCAGGCTGCCGGAGACTGATACTCGTATCTAATAATAAAGTCTGGTTGTCGCTGCGACTTGAAATATTGCTATGGGATTGAGTTTGTACATTTTATTTAGTGAGGCCTAAAATTAATAATTTTTGTTCTATTACAAATATGTTGGCAACGTATGTACTTATGGTATATTAACACGAAGATATATACACAAAAATAAATTACATTCTTGTAGCCTTATGCTCTAATTGCATTGCATGTTTAGTTTATTGTAATTAAAATTTAAGTTTTGTTATTATAAGACTATTTTAGATATTTTAGAAATTATTTAGAAAAGTTTGAAATTTTTTAAGAAATTTTCTACGGAAGAGCGGGACATCCTGGCACAGGTATATATTTACTTAAAAGGATGTCCGAACAAGGGATTAAATTATCTGTTGTAACAAACCATGCAATAATAACAATAATAAATAATAAAATAATAATTGCAAAGTCAAATGTCAACATCGCCTGTTACTTTCTGTACAGCGTCATCAAGTAACGAAAAGGTAAACTACTATACCTTAACAGCCACATAATTTGTTAATACTGAATAACATCTGCAGTGGCCGCGACGGGAACTGTTTAAAGATCTGAACTGGACGGGGGCTATTATGCAGCTTTTATACAGTCCGAAACAGTATTCAAGTTACAGGTTTGAGTTGTTCGTGTCTTGTGAACAGAAGAGCATGAAAGTTCACTGCACTTTTAAAAAAAATTATCCCTGGTAGGCTTCATACGACCCAAGACAGTTTTTTAATAAATTATTGCAGAAGTCTTTACTCCTTTTTCACAAAAAGGAACCTTAGGAAGGAAGACCTTTGTAAAGTCCGGCCGCCGAGCACGAAGACTTTTGTACTACTTTTAACGTTAACATAATAAATGTAATATAAATATATACATAATAAATCTGTAGAAAAGTTGTGTCTGTAACTCTAATATTCCTGCAAAAATCAAGTCCAGGGGACTAAATAAAGGATACTGCAGTCAAAATAGTGGTTTTAAAAAAAAATCGCCTGTCTGTCTATGTATCCACGATTCACGCAAAAATTACTGGTCGTATTTCCATGATATTTTGAATGTAGGTAACTATCTACAATATAAACATACCTACATCATAACTAACTAGTTACCCAGGGCAACTTATAGAATACTTAATATCCGATTAAGAAACTTATATTTTTTTCCTTCCTTTCGATGTAATTTTTTCTGTTACAAATAAATTTAATAATAGAAACTACCTTCATTTATATGATAAAAAAATTATTTTTATTAAATGCTTAAGAAATTCTGCCTTTCATTACTTAGTTTTTTCGTTGATGATTTTTATTTAATTACTAATCTATAGATAAACTGATTACAGCTAGTCTGTTGTTGCACAAAACTCTCATTATTCTTATAGATAAATTAAGAGATTAATATGTTACATGATTACTTAATAGGTTTTTATACTTTTACCTTTACAGTTTAATCTATTCTATCATAGGTTAATCTATAACACCACTTGCTTACTGCTAAATAAACCAACAATAAATAAAAAATAAATTAAAGAATAATACTGAATATACAAGACCGGTGGCCATTATTGCGATGATTTTCCGCTACTACTTAAATGTATTCGGCGTCTATCGTATAAGTTATCCGATGTAAGTAACTAAAGTACACTGTGAGATATTTATCTCTATATGATGGAATAGTTTGTGGCATGGTTGGATGACTCATTACTAGGTATAACGTGGTCCGCAATCTTGCAAAAGCATCTTTTCATTTTTTTTTGATTATTATTTAAACAAATACAAGAGCAGAGAATACGAAACCACGGCTGTCATATTTGCTTAAATAAAATTTAGCTCGCCGTAAGACGTCGCGGCACGGGATCAATACGTATACGATTCCTGCGAGGACCAATAAAACTGTTATATGCTGATTTAGCAAGTGTTCGGCGGTGCAGTGGTGAAGTAAAACATCGTGGAAACCTAGATGTCTACAAAAAATCGTGGACATATGAAAACTGCAAACACGCATTGGAGCATTGCGGCGGACTCTTTCCTGCCCACAAAACAATATAAATGTAGCCCTGTGTATGTATGCCGCTACTTTACTTTTTTACTTTAAATGAGACTATAAAACAGTTTGTTAATTATTAAGATAGCTTTCACATTATAGACATAAAGATTTTTGTGACAGACCCGGTTTCATAGCTCGAATGAATAATTATACAACTTGAGGAAAAGTACCATACATTTTAAACGAAGTTTTTTTTTACTGAAACAGGCTTATTTTTATTTTAACACATCATTAAAATAAACATTTTTGTTAAGATAGCAGGAAGTCGATGGATGGCTCGGGAACGTGCACTGTGCCGTTCCTTGAGGGAAGCCTATGTTCAGCAGTGGACTTGTAAAGGGCTGTAATTTATCGTAATGTAATGTAAAAATATATCGAACCGATCCAAACGTAAATTACCAAAATTTAGTCCCCGCCGACCACTTAAATTTTAATTACAATTTGAAGTGTCGATTTACCGCGTTTTCGGTGAGGAAGGAAATCTTTGCGGGAATACCTGCATGTCTGAAATGTTAAAGAAAATTATTATAATAGTATAGTAGTAAAAATTTTGTTAAACTAAGTTTGTATGAAAAGGGTTATTATAATATTAAGGAATTTTTGGATGTTAATAACCCCTGGGAATGAGGTGATCGCTACCGGGCTATTTCTAATTTGTTTTGTGTTGTTAATTGTGTAACATACATGATTGTAAACTGTTATTTTTTTTAAAGTCCCGCTGGGTTTCTTGCTGGTTATTCCCAGGACAGAGGTTTTTTTTTCCGAACCAGTGGTAATCAAACACAAGAGTGACTTTCAAAAAGTATTATTTATAATCTACATTGAATAAAAAGTTTCTGTTTAAATGTATTTCTTCTCACGTTGTCCCTAACTAGAACTCTTTTTAAGTCTATTCAAACGTAAAAAATAATATCAGTAATAATCTATTTTATGGTGGCAAGATTCCTAAGGTGCTCGAAAAGCCTAGAGAATACCGTCTGCGCTGGTACGGACAGGGGATGATGACCATATGACTAAAAGAGTTATGAACATAGATGAGGGGAAAAAATACCACCAATAACCTGGTTACAAACACCAAAAATGAACTGAATTTTACAAACACGTCCGAAGGCACAACCCACAATCGCACGGTTAGCCGCAAGATTACTAGGAGGGCTGAAACTAATTAAATTGGGTCAATAACCAGGGAAAAGAAAAGCAGCAGAGAAGATATATTTTATGGTGCCAATCAACTTTCAATGGGGCGAATGATATGAATTAAATATTGCCAATAAACATTATGCCGTAAATTAAAAGAAGACCATGAAATTCAACATTATTTTTCAAAACTAAATTAATTTTATTTTAAATAAATGTAATGAGTAAAAAGTACAGAACGCAATTCTGATTCCAAGACGATTTTCCGGTGTTACTATACGTAACACTTAACATTCACACTCGAAAAATAAATTCTACTTATGCATAACGCAATTCTGCATATTAATATAATTCTGAAAAGTCATTTCTGTATTACTGTAGCATATAATAACTATGCCAAATTTCAATCCTCTACGTCAAATAGTCTCTTAGGAAATTCCGGTGAGAGATAGACCAGAGCGATACAAACAATGAGGTGACTTCACAATTGATCCAATTTGCTAATTTGGCACGAAGCAGCCCTAACTAAGTCCTATTTGAGGAAGTACTTCCACACTATATCACAGAATGAATATGAGGAAATTATGTTGAAGGAAATCCAGCCATCCACAAGCAAATTATGTCAGAAGATGGAAAAGCACCAAGCTGTCGCGGTAAAATAGCAATTACCAGGTAATATCGTCAACGTTTTGCATAATGATAAACGATGTTTATCAATTAAAAATGCGAGTTTTTTCTTTACTCCATTTATGTAATAACATATTATATTCATAGCATTACATTGTAATCTACAACGTACGCGACTGACATTCATTGGTTGAAACATTTACACAATTGACTCTAGTGATTTAAATATTCCTATTTCACTGTATATTAAATGGATTGATGATAATAATCAAAAGCAATTGAAATTAGCCAACTGCAGAAGTGGAAACTTTGTTAGGCATGGAATTCATTAGAATTTGACAATCGCGGTGCCGAAACTAATGATTAATTGCTAAAATTCCCTGTGTAAGTTCTCTGCTTCCATCTCGAACGCGATAACTAAAACTTAATAGTTTGAATATTGCTATACCTTTATCACTGGAATTTAATGAGAACAAAATACAAATAGAAAATAAAATATCATTGTCAATATAAAATATTGTTATGTTTTAATTCGTCCGTTTTAATTTGAGTTCCTTGTGATTTGGGAACAAATGGTGAAAATAATATTATTTTATTGCCAAGTACAATAAATATAGTTTATAAACAATGAAATGGATTAATCAATTGAAAACGTATTCTTTAAATAAAATTACACTTAATTAAATTAAAAAAACTTGCAAATGCTTCGCGTACTCGAGCAGACCAGTCTCCCACAAACAGTTAAATTATGACGCATATTGACAGCCATCATCATCCGGCCATGCCATGAAATTAATAAAGCATTATAATAATTGATAAAATCGTCATCATCATTACAGCCCATCACAAGTCCACTGCTGAACATAGGCCTCCCCCAAGGAATGCCACAAAGCACGGTCCTGAGCCACCTGCATCCATCGAGTTCCCGCATGTCTTACCAGGTCGTCACTCCATCTAGTGGGGGAACACCCTACACTTCGTCCGCCGGTACGAGGCCGCTACTCGAGAACCTTCTTTCCTCATCGGTTGTCGGTTCTTCGAGCTATATGGCCGGCCCATTGCCACTTCAGCTTACTAATCCGTTGGGCTATGTCGGTCACTCTGATTCTACTGCGGATATCCTCATTTCTAAGTATATCACGCAGAGAAACCCCGAGCATAGCCTTCTCCATAGCTCGCTGAGCTACCTTGAGCTTCCTCATACGGCCAGCAGTGAAGGACTACGTCTCAGTTCCATAGGTCATCACTGGCAACACGCACTGGTTGTACAGTCTAGTTTTCAAGTTTTGAGGTATACCTGACGAGAAGATGTACCGTAATTTCCTGAACGCTGCTCAGCAGAGTTGAATCCGTCGATTGACCTCTCGGTCGAAGTTGGACTTACCTAGTCGGACTATTTGTCCCAGGTAAACATACTCGTCAACAAATTCGAGCTTAGTGCTCCCAACAACTACCGGCATAGGTGTGACATGGACGTTATACATGATCTTTGTTTTGTCCATGTTCATCTTAAGACCTATCCGTTGGGAGGCACTATTGAGGTCATTGAGCATACTGCTTCGGTCCTCCAGCGATTCTGCCATAAGGACTATATTGTCGGCAAATCGACGGTGAGTGATGTACTCGCCGTTGATGTTAATACCGTATCCTTTCCAGTCCAGCTTGAAAACGTCTTCCAATGCAGCGGTGAAGAGTTTCGGGGATATAACGTCACACTCTCTTACACCTCTCTGCAATTGGATAGGTTTCGTACTCTGGTTCTGTATACTTCGATATACCGACAGTCAACTTAGCACCACTGAAGGGACTACAGCACCGCCCACATTTTGACGGAATCAAAGGCTTTCTCATAGTCCACATACGCCAAACATAGTGGCAAATTGTACTCCTTGGACTTCTGTACAGTTTGCCGAAGGGTATGTATGTGGTCTATGGTGTTAAAACCTTTTCGGAAACCCGCTTGTTCGAAAGGCTGGAAGTCGTTGAGTCTGCATGCGAGACGATTCGTAATGACTCTCGAAAACAGCACGTAGACGCGGCTCAGAAGGGAAATCGGTCTGTAGTTCTTCAAGAGAGCGTTGTCGCCTTTCTTAAAGAACAAGACCACCGCACTTCTGCTCCACGCCTCTGGTGTAGTGCCACCATGAAGGACGGAATTAAAGAGCTTCTGAAAGAAATTAAGTACTGGTTTTCCACCCGCTTTCAGAAGCTCCGCTGTAATTCCATCCTCGCATGGGGCCTTGCCGTTTTTAAGGTGCTGGAGAGCCATTCTAATCTCGCTCAGACTGATGTCCGGAATATCGTAGGAATAGTGTCGGATAAGACTTGCTCTTGGATCGTTACTCACACTTGCGTGTGGCTCCAACGATGATGTATACAGCTGCCCATAGAACCTCTCAATCTCACTCAAAATCTCTGGTGTCCCCGAAACTACTCTGCCACACTCGGTTTTCAGCTTCGAGAGTTGGCTCTTTCTGGCAGACATATCTCTAGCAAAGACTTTGGAGCCCTGGTTCCGCTCGATCGCTTCTTCAATACGAGCAGTATTAAAGTTGCGTAAGTCTCGCCGCATGCTTTTTGAGATCTGTCTGTTCAGTTGCCTGTATTCTATCAAATCTACTGAAGACTGCAGCTTCATTTCCCTTCTAACAGCCATGAGATTAAGAGTGTGATTGGAGAGTTTTTGTGTTCTTCTGCGGCGAGTCTTGCAAAACATATCTCCGACCGCATGGCAGTTTCTACGAGCTTGTCATTCATATCGTCCACTGCATTGCAATCTTCTAGGCACTGAAAACGGTTTTGTAACTCGAGCTGAAAGGTTTCGGGACTTTGGAATAGAGCACGAGGGGGATGGAGCATTGACTTCATTTGACGATATCTCTCCAACTTAACTTTTAGGTTCAGTGTGCCTCTAACCATTCGGTGATCGCTACCAGTTTTCACCCTCGCGATCACTGAGACATCATTGAACAGTTGCCGTCTGGTCGTCAATCTCATTTTTTGTCGAACCGTCTGGGCTCGATCAGGTCCACTTCCTGTGGGGCCGCTGCTGGAAGAAAGAGTTCATCATAAAGAGTCCCTCTATCTCCATGAAGTCAGCCAGCTGCTGGCCCCTTGGTTTTCGTTGCCCTATTCCGAATTTCCCTACTTACAGCTCACCGTTCCCTTTTGTGCCTAGTATTGCGTTGAAGTCTCCCAATAACACCGTATAGTGGGTTTTTGAGGAATGCATGGCTCGATATCCTCATACATTTCCTCCATCTCCTCATCGGGATGTGCTGAGGTTGGTGCGTAAACCTGTATGAACTTCAGCGAATACCGTTTGGTGATTCTGAGTATAAGGTACGCAACTCTCGTCGACACACTCTCGATCTTTACAACGTTGTTAACGAGAGACTTGTGGACGATAAATCCGACACCTCCTTGCGACAGATGGTCGCCCTCCCGGTGATAAAAGAAGTTGCTGGATTCGAGGATTACCGTGTCCTCTCTTCGGACCTCAGATAATCCTATAATATTCCAGTGCAACTTGCCTATCTCTTCTTAAAGCTCCAGGATCTTCTCGTCAGTCCTTAGAGTGCGTGCGTTATAAGTTGACAGGTCGAGTCGTCGTAGGTGGCAACTGAACCTCCACCGGAGATTCTTAGCACCCCCTGCCCCGCCGTTACCATGGTCGCCACCGTAGCCAGGAATAGCGGAGCCGCCGGGGACTGGGGGCCGTCTCTTTGTAACTTTATTCAAATATATTGCCATAGTTGCCACGCTTGCCGAGCGGGTTAACAACCGCAGTTTTTTTGTTTTTGTTTGTTTTATTGTTATCAGAAAGATGCTGCTGCCTATCTTCTGCCTCAATTTCCCTCTGTCGCCTCTTACGACACCCACGGTAGTGAGTATTCTTACCCGCCACTACACGGGGATATTAATTAAAAATATATTAATAATAACTAATAAAAAATAAGAGCTTATTAAGCATCCCACAAGAAGGTGCAGGTCTTTTTTTAATCCTGAGAGTGTTTTCCTGGAGAAAGTAAGTCTACCGCGCTGCCCCAAGGTAAATCCATATTGAAAAGAAACGAAATATTTATTTTATTTCTTGAATAATTATCAAATTGTACCAAATTTACCTAATTAGCAATTTCATTGGTGCCGACGGGCATCGAACTCGGTTGGCTTGATTACTGTATAATTTGAGGCGATCGCTTAATATCTGAGCTAAGCTGATACTAGCTGGCTCAGCAGATATTGTTCTGGCCTATCCGGTAGGTGGCGCAGTAAGCTTACCTCCATATACACTCCGAACTTTTACAGTGTAAAAATGAAATGTATAATAACTAACATTATATTTAACGTGTCAAAATTTTGTGATTTTATTTTTTGGCTCTAAACCAACTTATATTGCGAATGTGAGTCATTTTGGTCCATAAATATAGAATTTATTATCGGCATAGCCATGAACTATCCTCTCAACAAAACAAATATATTGCGAGATATTGTGACCTCAATCTCAAGTCGTTCAGAAGTTTTACACGATCACTAACAGCCGCACTAATGATTATAGCATAACATATTGATGATAAATATTTCAAAATAGATGTAACTTGCAGAAATTATCATTACCATTACAGCCTGTAAAAAGACCACTGCTAAGCATAGGCCTCCGCTATAGATTGCCTCATAGGGGATATCTGCCATAGTTGCCATGCTGGGCAAGCGGGTTGCAGCCGCAGTATTTTTGGAACGAAGTTCCTTATCGGACGGTACGAATTTGGCGGATGGGGGCTAGGCGAGAAAAAATGTAAGATTTTTCGTCACGACCCCTTCTGACGCAGTGTAGACGGCCTTGGCGGCTATAGGGAAGCGAGATGGAATAATATCCATCTCCCTCACACATTTTCTTATCTTACCATGAAAGAAATATTATTTTATTTTAAATGACGCTTCATTTTAATAGACGCTAGTAATTCATTTATTTGTATTTGTTAATCAATAATATAATACGTTTATCAATAATAATATACCTACTACGAAAGGAACTTCGTTCCAACCGAGTATTCCACGACACTCACGCATGTTTTTTAATCATCTATTATCACGAATATACTGCTGTACATCTCCTAATTCTGCTTTCCTCTGGCGTCTCTTACAACACCTAAGGGTATGGGGTAGTGGATATTCTTACACCGTCACTATACGGTTTATAATAAACTTGAAGGAATTATCTGGTCTGGTAAACCAAGGTTTTATATCTGCAGATAGTACCTGTATAGTTATAATTTTCTTTTTGGAAATTAAAATGAGTACTTTTATTGTTTTGTGAGAGGTTTAAATATTTATATTTTACGTTTTGCATGTAGGGTAGAAAATAAAGGCAGTCTCAGATCAACCACGGGTTTTTGTTACCGTTACCGTTACAGCCTATTAAAGTCCACTGCTGAACACTGGCTTCCTCATAGATCATAGAGAGATATTTGCCACAGTTGCCACGCTTGGCAAATGGGTTGGCAGCCGCAGTTTTTTATTTTTAATCGTTACTAAGAAAATGCTGCTGCCCATCTCCTAATTTGTTTCCCTCTGTCGCCACTTACGACATCCACGGGATGATATGGGGTAGTGGATATTTTTACACCGCTACTACACGGAGTTTTATAAACGCGTCCCAAATTATAAAAAATGACATGGCGCAGTCGGAAGGATAGTAACAAAAAGGAACGTAAGATAATAAACTTTCATTTGCCAAACGTCATAAGGTTCTTAATCTTAGTAGATAAGAACGTAAGTCCATTTCAAAACAAGGTTCCTCTGTATGGAGAAGAAACGGCAAAAGAATCTCTGCATATATTCTATTTTTTGTCAATTTTTAAAGGCTAATGATGCATTATTCTTAATCAAAAATGAAGAGGAATAGGCCCATGGTTAATCAAAGCACGTTCTATGTGTAATAGAAGCAAGTTATAAAAAAATTAAACACCACAAGCAGCACCTGTTCACAAGTATGACGTGGCAGCCGATGCCCTCGCCCTCCTCGACCATTTTAAAGGGAAGCAGACAAACCGTCACATGAAGCCGTCACAGGAAAATACCTTTAAGCATGGCACACCTGAGTTCACCTTACAATTAACTTTATACACTGCGTTTATACCTAAAACTATTATAAATATCCATATAACACAGCATTTGTAATTTTCCACGGAACTATTCTACAATGAGCAGTGGCAGGTTAGGGGCGAAGTGCTTGCTGTAAATTTCGCAGTACGCGAGCAACACGGGTTCAATCCCCACCGGTACCAATGAAATTGTCAATTGCAATTTTAAGTGCTGATTTACCACGTGGTCGGCGGTGAAGAAAAACATGCTGAGGATACCTGCAAGCCTGAAAATACGAAAAAAAATTTCGAAGACATGATGTGAATGAAGTTCGCCAACGCGCATCAGGGCAGCACGGCGGACATTTCCTTGCTTTAAAACCCTCTCAGAAAGAGAAGGCCTGTGCCCAACAGTGGGACGTATACAGGCTGTAACTTTTAACGGAACTATTTTACAACATGTTCTTTTTAAATTATATTATTAATAAGTTATTCATCTCGAAAACTTTGTCACACAAATATTAGTATTAGCACGTATAGCAGTATTAGCACGGTTTCTTTACTCATGTGGTATTAGGCTGGATCAATACTACTCCACGCTTCGTTATCATCACAATAATCATTCTAAATGGTAGGCCTTGAAGCGCAAACACTTGTTTTTATTTCAAAGTGTCTTACTACTTACTACTTGATTATTAATCTTATTTTAAATGTGTGTACGTCTGCCCAGTAAATAATTATTTACTTTTCTTAGTCTAGGAATATCTATATTGTTAGATACTATTTCTTCTATTCATCCATCCATTACAGCCTTTAAAAATCCACTGCTGAACATAGGCCTCGCTCATAGATTCTAGCCTCATTGATATTGCCATAGTTGTCACGCTTGGCAAGCGGGTTGGCAACCGCAGCTTTTTATTATTTTGAGTTGTAATCGGGAAGATGCTGCTACCCATTTCCTTTTTCATCATCCCCCTGTCGCCTTTTACGATACTCTCGGGACAATATTTAATTTAAAAAAGAAAGAGTTCATCATAAGAGTTCCTCCTTCTGTTTGAAATAGACCAGCTGTTAAGGTAACTGCTCCTTCTCAGTCTCATCAATTGTGGCAACTGCTCTAATTAATCCTCTGTATGTTCTTTCTTCGCTGTTTGTATTTATTTTTGGTATTTACATTGTTATAGACGCATCAATTACGAACCTTTAGTTGTCGTACTTCATGTAATAGGTCTCATGTAAAAGCAGTTATAAACGCTTATCTATAGGGAAACAAATAAGCTTAGAGAGCACTTATTCGGTTTTTCCTGCTAAAGGAAGCTAAATAACATTTAGTGATCGGTTTCTAGTAAAAACAATTAAAATTCCTTAACTGTTTCATCAAAAGTAACCATTTTGGAACTTATATTAACAGTTATATAGGTTATGAAATTAAGAAATAAAATGCCTCGACCCAATAAAGGCTGATACACGGTAATGCTATGAGAATTGATGAAATATCTCCATAAATAATGGTGATATCAAATAGTCGGTTTTACCAGAGAATTCAGTAAAAAAATCTAAGTCTAAATGCAGATAACTGGTTTTACAAGTACGCCCTGTCGATATATAGATAACCCAATTTATACAGTTTTTGTTTTATAAAATATTTAAACTTGTTAATAGGGAGATCTTTTTTTATAGAATTAGGTGACAAACGAGCACACAGTCCACCTGATGGTAAGTGGTTGCTGTGGCCCATAGACATCTACATCTATCTTCGTTTGCGAATTAAAATGCAGATGCATTGTCAGCCGTGAGGACTAAGATGGAATGCCTCTTTCCAGTAAAAGGGTCTCCGGTTTCTACACTCACCATACGAAACACAGCAGCATTGAGCTGCTATTTTACACTGGTATTCTGTGAGAGCGTGGTCCTTACCCGGTCGAGCCGACCCATTCCTGCTGCAACTATACTACTGATATAGCTGCAGCATGGCTCTACCATGTATAGAACTATCTTGTATATTTTCTGGCACTTTGTTTTAATAAGTGGAGTCGAGACTGGTATTGCTAGCTTGTGTTTGTTCCTGGTGTTTACAAAGGGTACATCACTTTTCAACCGACTTCAAAAAAGGAGGAGGTTCTCAATTCGACTGTATTTTTTTGTGTGTTACGTCAGAACTTTTTTCTAGGTGAATTGATTTTGATGATTCTTTTTTTATTTGAAAGCTGGTGCTTTTCATGTTGTCCCTTCTAAACTTGATGAAGATCTGACCGTTTTTGAGAAATCCTTAATAATGCGTATTTAATTGACTTAAGACTACATTGATGATGTTCTCATTTCATTTATATTGAAGTCGGTTGTACAATTTTTTTATTTTACCACTTGTTTATTAAAACTACTTTCCTTTTATGAGAACATATATTAAATTTTCGCAAATATACAAACAGATTAAAGTTAATATATTTATTTTTTAACATTCCCTTTGGAGAAACTCTCTCAGTTTTAGATTGTAAATAGCTTTTATGGCCCACTTCTGCAAAACTAAAATAGTTTTCAGTAGTTCAGCCGCATTTCATCTTTGCAAAATCCCATAAGAAATTAAAGTATGGAAATAACTGAAATAAACTAAACAAGCTGTCTCGACACTAATGAGACTTCTTATCTTTTTTATAGCATAAACTGTAGAGCTTAGTTTGCTTGCTAGTTTGCACTGAGCTGAGCTTTGCGTCGAGATTGATGTCAAGAAAAACATTGGAATCAACAGGCTCAATTCTTCCCCTTTTAAAAACACATTGGTATTCAGATTTGTAACATTCGGTGTGGTAAATTTTATACTTTTATTTTATTGCCGTAGCATATTCATCTCGACAATCACAATTCGCGGTGGTCTAATAAAAGTCTTATCTATTTTGTTCTGTAAATGAGTAAAACGAAGAAAATCTTGCGCCGTCTAAATAATTAGATATTACCAGTTAAAACTTTCGTAATTTAAAAATGTCACCTTCGACGATCGGTAAACTTTCAGCCGGTAACAGACTAGGAGAAAACCCAATTTTAGCAGTGGATTATTACAGACTGGTAACGATAGACAACGAACGGTGCTATCTGGTATCGAACGTGGTAGAGCCATGCTGCAGCTTAATTATGGTTTTAGCACGAATCGGTCAGTTCTACCGGGAAAGGACCACGCTCTCACAGAATACAAGCGTAAAATAGCAGTTCAATACTGCTGTGTTTCGTAAAGTAAGTGTTAAGAACCAGAGATCCTATTTGTTGGAAACGACGCATTCCATCCTAGTCCTCAGGGGTGACAACGCATTTGCATTTTGATTCTTAAGCGAGGATAGATGTAGATGTCTATGGGCCACAGCATCCATTTACCATCAGGTGGATTGTGTGCTCGTTTGTCACCCTTATTCTATAAAAAATCTGGTAATACATACTATTTTGTATAAGAAAAGGTGACAAACGAGCACGCGGTCAGTGTGCCCGTGGCCATTTACGAGTTAACCTCTATTCAAAATCAAAATGCGTGTGCATTGTCAACTCTAAGCACTAAGATGAAATGCCTCTATGTCAGTAAAAAGCATCTCCTACGCTCGTCATACACTATACGAAACGTAACAGTTTGAAAAATATTATAATGTATTTTTCGAAATAGCAATGTTTATAACATTGCTGTTTCGAAAAATACATTGCTATGTAATTAGTGGTAAATTAAAAATAAGAAATCGCTTCCAGCATAATACCAGCTTAAAATATCACTAAAAAGCCGTTTAATGTAGGCGTAAGAATAGCCACTATCCATATCATACCGTGGGCGACGTAAAAGTATACAGGGCGAAACAAACCAGTAGATGGGCAGCAGTATTTTCCAGATAACATCTGAAAGTAATTAAAAAACTGCGATTGCCAACCCGCCAACCAAGCGTGGTAACTATGCCAATATCTCGCCATTAAGGCAATTTATTGGGAATGTCTATATTCAGCAATGGACTTTTGATAAGCTGTAATAGAAAAGATAATAGAAAAAGTGGTTTTTCGTAAGATAGGTAAACAAAAAAAAAAAAAAAACTGTATTGACAAGCATACTATATAAACCCTCAAAGCTGACAAGGTAGATTTATGGTGATTCTTGACCTCGATGGATATGTCTACGGAACTGTGTAACGATAAGAAGAGCTTTTTAGTAGTTTTTCTACTTTTTTTCTGAAATTAAAAAAAAATACAATGTAACTGAAGAAGAAGCCTTAATTTAAAATATAATTTGAACAGTTATCTTATTAAGTATAAAAATTAAAATAGCCCATTTACTAGTTTATACTTCTTTTCTTTTTTCTTAATTAGTTTTTTAGGAAATAATATCTATAAAGGTGAAATATATACTTTTAAAGCTCTTTTATACCTGCCACAATAGCTCACGTGGTGAGATGACACGACACGTTGACTGGCAGAGAATGCCGACAGTCATTAATTTCGGTAGTTATAAGTTGAATAAGTAACACCAATAAGTAAATAACATGACAAAAGTGAAAAAGCTTAGCTTAGCCGGAGACTCTAGTACTGACAATAAGGCATTCCATCTTAGTCCTCAGGGGTAACAAATCATCTGCGTTTTAACTCATAATAGAATCCACATATCCCTTATTTCTACAAATATAATCTCTTTTTTACATAGTTTAACAGGCGGGCTGCTATTTCATCGATGAAATGGCAGGAATTTTGTATTAACGTTCAATATCGATAAGAAAATATCTAACGCAACTCAATGGTATTTTCTGAAAAAAGTAAGGCGTTAAATTATTTTAATTTTGCTAACAAAAAAGGTAGTGAAAGACATTTTTTACAATACACAAAAGAAACACAAAAGACCCACTTATAAATATTTTCTATTTGATCTACAATGTATTTCTTTGAAGGCCTTTTTTTAATACTAAACACTACAAGACACATGATCAATGGTTTGGTTGCGGTGTTACGGGTGGTGGTTCGAATTCTACAAGGAAAAAATGTTTGAATGTATGTAATAAGCCTCCATGATACAGAATCATCCTAGTGTAAGGGTAACTTTAAAAAACAAGCATAGAAAAGATAATATACATATAAATATACATAAAAACTCACGCCTGTCACCCAGAGGGATAGGCAGAGACTACGGACTTCCATTTGGCACGATCCTGACACACTTCTCTCGCCTCCTTTACATCCATATATTTACGCATACACGCTCGTCGGTTAAGGGTACTCCTAATCTGGCCCATTTTCAATATAT
This sequence comes from Parnassius orleans, assembly GCA_029286625.1. Lineage (NCBI taxonomy): Eukaryota > Metazoa > Arthropoda > Insecta > Lepidoptera > Papilionidae > Parnassius > Parnassius orleans. The sequence continues at coordinate 49,421 of JAGSMP010000221.1, forward strand.
CGCCAATTTGGTCGATAAACCTTCGTCTAGGGCGTCCCTTCCCGACTCTTCTCTTCACTTCTGCAACATAAATTTGCTTTGTCACTCTTTCCTCGTTCATTTTTTCTACATGACCAAACCACCGAAGCATTCCTTTCTTAATCCTGGTCAAAACGTCATCTTGCAAACCACACTTTTCTCTTATCACACTATTTCTCACCCTGTCATTCAGATTCAACCCCCTAGCATACTCCTTAATGACCGCATTTCTACAGCATTTATTCTACTCTCATGCTTCTTCTGCCAGACCCAACTTTCACTACCATACATTAAAGTAGGGACTAACACAGCATTATGAATTGCCAAACGTGCCTTTTTTGACACATTCTGACTCTTCATAATAGCGTGTAGAGCCCCATTCACTCTATTTCCTGCGTTCACTCGTTGTTCTATATCCTTATCATATCTACCATCCCTGCTAAATAAACATCCCAAATATACAAACTAATCCACTTGCTCAATCAACTCCCCTTTTATTCTTATTTCACATAACGTTTTACTTTCTTCTCTTTCAAAAACCATCACTTGCGTTCACTTTCATACCCCTTTCTTTTAATGGCCAGTTCATTAAAGTAACCATCATTTGCAACTCGGCCGCCGCCGATGCAAATATGACTTGATCATCGGCGTACAAAAGGCATTTGGCGGTTAACTCACCCATTCTCAACCCACATTCTTCAACTTTCAAAGTTTGCAAACAACTGTCCATAAATAGGATAAACAGCCACGGGGAAGCTACATAGCCCTGTCTGACACCTTTTTGGATGCCAAACCAGTCTGAGTAGACCCCGTTGATCCTGACACAAGCACTAGAGTCCCTATAAAGAGACCTTAATGCCTGTATCAAACCAGCGCTCAACCCAAATGAGTTCAGTGTTTGCCATAACACATTCCTGTCCACTCTGTCATAAGCCTTTTCCAAGTCCATGAACGCACAAAAAACTTTCTGGTTTTTGGCCAAAAACTTCTCCGCAATCATGCGCATGGAAAAGACTTGGTCCGTACACCCCATCCCCTTTCTAAATCCAGCTTGCACATCCCAAATTTTTCCATCAGTTTCTTCCATAACTCTTTCAATTAACACCTTAGCATACAGTTTACCCACAATGCTAAGCAAGCTAATGCCACTGTAGTTTTTACAGTCCTGCTGTGACCCTTTTCCCTTATATATTGGGACTATAACGGCTTTGCACCAGTCTTCCGGTACCCGCTTCAGTTCCCAACATAAATTAAACAAGGTGTACAGCAGGCCTGCCACCACTCCCTCTCCAGCCGTTAGCATTTCGAGTGATACTCTATCATATCCGGCTGCCTTACCTGCTTTCATGGTTTTCATTGCTTTCATTATTTCATCTACACTTATCTCCTTACCTCTCTCCACTTCTTTCGGAATTTCTATTTCACTTAATTCAGACGACTCTTCACTCATAAACACGCTTTCAAAGTATTCCTTCCATCTCTTTAAATTAGAGACTTCATCATTCAGCATACAGCCATTCTCGTCTCGTATAGCATTCATTCTAGGCTGTATTGAATTTCCTGGCAGTTCTTACGAGGTTCCAGAACATTTTAATATTTGCCTGGAAGTTATCAGATATTCTTCTATCATTCTTATCCTTTCTTTCTTGCTTTTTCCTTTCAACAACTTCTTTTACTCTCTTATTTATACGTCTAAAGTCAGCCTTTTTTCTTTCGATCTCATCAATCATACCGCTAGAATTACCACCTTTGGTTGCTAGTAAATCTAGCCATGCCCTCTTCTTTGCTTCAACTTCCATCCGTACCTCATCATCATACCACAACGTATTATTTTTCCTTTCATTCGTTCTCTTAGTTACACCACATACTTCGGTGGCTGCATCCACCAAACCTTTTTTGACATTATACCACACAGTCTCCAAGTCTAAATCATTCATACACAATTCATCCATACCACTTATATTTTCTCTCAGTCTACATTTGAACTTCTCTTTCACACCTTCATCTTGTAACCTCTCTATTCTTATACGCTGTAACGCAGTGGTAGACACAGATGTCCGATGCCGCCAACGCCTGAATAGACCACTAATTCGGCATAAGACCAAGTCATGATCCGTCCCTACGTTGGACCCCCGGTAAACCCTTGTATCTACCACTGAGCTCCTCATTCTTTCATCCACAATTATGAAATCTATCATGCTTCTATCATCACCCCTTTCCCATGTATACATGTGAATCCTCTTATGGCGAAAGAAAGTGTTCGTCACAAAAAGATTCTTTTCCACATACGGTGAGGAGGTCTTCACCATTCTCATTTATACTTTCATCGCCAAACGTTCCTAATATCCTTTCATAACCAGACCTCTTTACCCCAACCCTTCCATTAAAATCTCCTAACATAATAATATTTTCATTTACCTTACATTTCATCAACACCATCCTTACCATGTCCCAAAACTGCTCTCGGGTATAAGTGGGCTTAGACATATCTGGGGCGTACACCCCTAGCACAAACAACTTCTTTAAGCCCACTTTCATTCGTATCCATAGCAGCCTTGGGCTTACACATTCATACTCTTTCACACATTGACCCATTCTTTCTGAAAGGATGACACCGACTCCCTGGCCTATGCCCGCTCGGTCTCGTCTACCCCAGACCAGTAAGCGGTATACATGCCATGTGCAGTGGCATCCTTTCCTTTTCGTTTCGTCTCATTTACACATAACACATCTATTCCTCTATCATTCATCCTATCGCATACTTCATCCATCTTATCATTCATTGCTCCACACACATTCAGCGTAGCCAGACGGGCCTCCGCAATCCACTTTTCGCCCCTCCGGGAGACAGAACGTGACGGGTGGCGAACCTCGTCGCCGGTTTTCCTCCCGGAGATTCTTCGCACCCCTGCCCCATTAAAGGGGCGCCGGGAACTCGGGGCCTTTTCTTTTAATTGCTGGCTCATGGTGCGAACTAAGGGTTGGTAGCTTTTACGCCGCTACCATACGGCGAGGAGCCGAGTCTATACTTTCGGCTTTGTCGCTCGTTTAGCACCACCCGGGGGACACGTGTAGGGTGGGCCTAGGGTTAGGTGGTCAAAGCCTACGGACGCGAGCGACTCATAAAAAAGAATACTGAAATTATGGAAATAGAAACGTATCCAGATTTAAGTAGTATGGATAAAATTTAACAATCCTATTATTTCTAGCTTTTCACTTGAGCCTACATCCTTTTTATGTCACTCTGAGCCACTTAAACCAGATTTTGTGAGAACTGTCATGTTCAATGACACTTATGACAATCTGTACTTTATATTGCCATCACCATCAATTTGGTTACACTCATTTTCACAGAAGAAAAAATGTAGAGAAATTGTATAGTCCATCCATTACAGCCTATAAAAGTATACTGCTGAACATAGACCTCCCATCGATTGCCTCTTAGGTGGGATTATGTCACGCAGGTGCCACGGTGGCAGGCAGGTTGGCAGCCACAGTTTTACAACTTTGAGTTTTTATCAGAAAGATGCTGCTGCCCATTCCCTATTTCAGTTTTCCTTCATCGCCTCTTACGACATTCGCTGGACGATATTTTACTATTATATATATTAAGTGGATATTTTACTCGGCCACTACATGGTTAAATAGTATAAATTTAGCTTTGTTTTTATTTCTAAACAACAGTTTTTAATGTAATTTAAGCCAGCTAGATTTTTTATAGAAAAGTGGGCAAAAGAGCACGCCCCTAACCTAATGGTAAGTGACTATCGCCGCCAGTGAACAACTGCAACACCAGGCCAATAACAAGTTCGTTGCAGTTATTTTAACAACTTCCCTGTCCGAGAAATAGACACAATAGTTAAACAATTGAAATGTTCATATACGACTCATGGGACAGTGAAATGGTTAAAACGGAGCAAGCCCTTTCCTTGAATGTTAGGGATAAAATAACTTATTCCACAAAGAAGCGTACACGGAAGAAAACTTCTGATAAATCGCACAAAATGACCGCCAAACATCCAGAAGTGTTGATGCTATCGCCAATTTTGTCGTGATGTGCGATGGTGAAATTTAGTGACTAAAATTAATCCTAACAATTCCTCTTAGCACTCTACGTGGTACAGGCAAATGGATGCAAGATCTGTTCGCAGCGCGAGTATTTTGAGCCGATAAAAAAACAACTCTGACGTCGACGAACCGTGCCACTCTTCGCTGGAGTAAAAGCAGCTGGCAGCCCCGGGCAAAAACTAAGAACAGTTTTCAGATAATATGTCCCAAAAACTCTGCCACAGAATAGTGAGCAATAACCAGCAACCCTAGTATGAGATCAGTAAGAAAGATTTTAGCAAGTAATTTAAAATAATATCCTATTTCCTTTTTCTCATTCTATTTTCATGGTGTAGTAGTGATAGGCTAAAAAATAAATACAAGTATGACAAAGCAATATTTCAAATTTTAATATATTAAACAAAACTCAATAATATTAATATACAATACGTGTATAGACATTGATGCCAAGGATATATTTTGCGTTTAGTGACTTAGAGCGACACTTCTCGAAATTTTTTAAATTATACTAAATTTCTCCCGACAACTTTCAAAAAAATCTGAAGCTATTAATTGCGTAAAAGATATTGCTTTAAGAATGTAATATAAATAATAAAATAATAATGTCCTAAGACCAAATTTCAGTCACGGTGGCCAGTCTCAACGGAGACTAGCCATCTGTGCAGGACAGGATTATAGTGCCCGAGTGTATGAGCGAGCACAGGTGCACTCTCTATTTCCTAACTATCATAGTCCGATGGGACGGTAATCTGAACGACCGGAGAGAGATCAAGCGCAGGACCAACGGCTTTACGTGCTTTCCGAGGCATGGGGGTGAAACACTGCCAACTTCCTGACTCCGGTTGTTTCGGAGAATTTCTTGACAGAAAAACCCAATAACTGGTTTTTGGCCCGATACGGGATTCGAACTCAGGACCTCATAATCAGCAATCGCATTTACGACCACTAGACTAACAAGGCAGTGAAAATGTATGTACTACAAATGTATTTCTACAAATTAGTATTATGTAACTGAATTTTTGGATCACCGTGCGATTAATACATCTTTTTAATAAGGAAAGGTTTACCAGGAGAAGTTCGCTGTTTAAAAAAATAACTCCTACATGAGTTCTGTCTTACTTACTACGCTAATATCTACTACTACTTTTAACACGTATATTAAAATTATAAACTAACGACATTAAAATCATCACGATGCTGTGAGGTTGTGGTGTAGGAGAACCCATCACCCCATTTCAACGCGTGGGTGTTTTAAAAGGAACTGTCGGAATTTTTTTTTTTTTTTAATATAGGATAGGGTGACAAACGAGCACACAGTCCACCTGATGGTAAGTGGTTGCTGTGACCCATAGACATCTACATTTATCCTCAGTAAAGAATCAAAATGCAGATGCGTCGTCACCCGTGAGGACTAAGATGGAATGCCTCTTTTCCAGTAAAATGGGTCTCCGGTTCTCTACACTCACCATACGAAACACAGCAGTGTCAAGCTGCCATTTTACGCTGGTATTCTGTGAGAGCGTGGTCCTTCCCCGGTCGAGCCGACCCATTCGTGCTACAACTATACTACTAATATAGCTTCAGCATGGCTCTACCACGTAATAAAATGTCAGAAAAATATTTTTTTTAAACTCATATTTAATCAAGGGACTTTCGTTATTTTTAAAATGTCAGTACCATTGTACTTTATACCTTAATAACACCAAACAATTTATTAAATTACTTATACAATATATTCACTAAATGATACACCATTTGAGCAACACTTGACAGTGGTTCAGAGAGAGAAAAATCTTATGGCTTCCAATACAAGCCATCATTTCCCCAGATGTAAAATGCCCACATCGGTGACGGCAGCTGCGTGAAAGGTGCGAGATGTCTGGTATTACGATCGTCAATAAAATTCTTCCTACAACGGGAGAAGGATATCACGGACTGATGAAGAAGAATGAAATAATTTGAAACATATTGTGAAATTGTAATATCTAAGTTACTTAAAAGACGGCGTTCATTAAATCTAAAATAATTGTTCAAAAATAATCGAAAAATAAATTATAAGCTCTCATGACGTGAGAAGCAAAATTATCGCTACATTCATACACGACAACCCGATCCAAGATGTGCTAACTTTGCGAAGTTTCTTAATGTATACACGTGCTCTGTGAGGCGCTCAGAGATAAGTGTGACAAATGTATAATAAAACCTAGATTTTATTAAGACATGATTTTAATCGATCTTTAACCTTATTTCTTCGCAAATCCGACTACTAGCCATACTTACATATTACATTCATTAGCTTTTATTGTTAATAAGCTGAATTCAGTTTTAGAAAACTATTTTTCTTACGACGGAAGACGCCCATGTCCAGCAGTGAACTTTTACGGGTTGATAAAGAAAAAGAAGAAAAGAACTATTTTAGTGACCACGGGTTGTGGGCCACATAAGACACAACTAATAAAATGAATCGATGTGTATGCTAATGATTCGATTCGGACATCCATGACATTTTCTGCCACCAGGTCCGCGCCACTTCGGAATGAGGTTGGAATATTTGACAGATTTCATTTTGAGGAAGTTAATTTGTTAGAAAATTGTATAGATTAATGTTTCTTTCTGAAATATTAGTAATATTATATATTAATTAGATTAGAAATGGTTAAACCGAACTATGGATATTCCTAAAAGTAAAAGAATTAGAAAATAAAGTAAAAAAGTGTAAAATAAAGATCGCAGCACTGAGGCATTGTTTTGTGTATATCACTATGCACTAGAAATTGAAAAACTTTTATGAACGCACATTTTCAATGATGTTGACAGTGTATGACTATTTTTGTGATAAATAAGTATACTTCAGTCTCAACATCTGGTGAGCGTAAGATACCTCATTATATTAGTGTTTCTTTCTAATGTCCAGTTAGTTACCTAAGCTATGTATTATTTTATAATGAATAAAAGTTTCAAAGGAGCACACAGTCCAGATGGTGGTAAGTGGTGGTGGTTTTAAAATGTAGATGATGATAATAAATTAGATTGTTCTCAGCAACTGAGAACATTTTTTTAAGTATTTCTTTCCAAAAAATACATAACATAAACATATATGTTGAATAATTTTTTTTTGAGTTTTTGATTCATGATCTCGATTGTCTTCCCTTTTATTTCAAAATAACTATTTAAATCGATAATTCGATGTTTCTAACACACTTTTCTACGTGGTAGAGCCATACAGCAGCTATATTAATAGTATAGTTGTAGCACGATTGGGTCGGCTCGACCGGGGAAGGACCACGCTCTCACAGAATACAAGCGTAAGATAGCAGCTCAATGCTATTTTACGCTAAATGCAGATGCGTTGTGATGACTAGGGTAGAATGTTTCTTTTCCAGTAAAAAGGGTTTCCAGTTCTTTACACTCACCATACGAATCACAGCAGCATTAAGCTGCTATTTTACGCTGGTATTCTGTGAAAGCGTGGCTTTACCCCGGTCTAGCCGACCCATTCGTGCTACGACCATAATATAGCTGCAGCGTGGTTCTACCATGTAAAAAATTAGTAGTATTTAGACACCATTCATATAATATAATGATCATTCATGCTTACTGCTCCTATGTCGTAAAGATATATTACACACATAACGCTTCAATTTTGCGGCATGTGTATCCAAACAGGCAGACAGATATTTTCATAACTTGTTTTTTTTGAAAATTTTTAATGATTTGCACAATATTAATGATAAATAACTAAATTATTCAGTGTAAAGAACCAATTAGGTTCATATATACTCGTACTTTCATGCATTCATTACAGCCTAATTCATATAAAAATTAGGCTATTGAGACATGGGAATGGTCAATTAGATATTAGTGTTAACTTGAAGTTTTGTAAAACTATTGTGTTCAAACTAATAAATCTTTTTTTTAACCAAATGTCAATTCTTCGAGACAACTTTATTGCGATTTTAAATCCCAATATGTTACGCCTCCGTTGACGAAAAGCTATAAAATCATTTTATGTACCTTTTGTTTGCTTCAGTTGACGATAGCGTATCAGAATTATTATCAGTAATTAATTATTTATTACAGATATTGGAGATTCCGTTGTCAAGTCTATAAAAATTTCAATAAAATGAAAAAATTATTACTTGTGTAAAAATTTGACAGATTGAGAATTCGAAAAAAGTAAAAATTTGTTACCCTTTTTGTTAATGTTGTAAACTAGATGGCGCTAGTGACGAGTTACGTCGCGAGAAAATGTTTCATAGATGATTGCATATGGTCTCTGTAATGTTTTTAATACAGGCTTCTGTTTTTAAAAGTACTTGTAATTTCATTATATTATCAACCTGGTGTCGGTTTGGAATTTGTACGTACAATTACTCTCTACCAAGAGAAGAACGCCAACTTCATACTAAAAAATGGAAACACGTGTTTATGAGTGTACACTAAAAATTTTGAAATAATGAATTCAGTCAATATCTTATACAGAGTTAACATCTCACAAAATATCTTTACTGTATATTCACGACGATATTATGACTGTGTATTCGCCTACAAACGAAAATGAAGTATTTTGAGCCCATAATAAATGAATTTAAGCAAAAATCAATAATAAATATTAAAATATAAACCTATGAAATAAATTTGAATAAATTTTCAGAAAATATTTTGAATATGAAAGACGTTGACAAACAAATGTAATTTTTTTTCTTCTATTAATTCATGGCTTCTTTTGATAGAATTCTGCTACTATTTATTAATTTAATTTTAATCAATTAATAGGTAAATTGATTGTGCAAATCTCAGAGTAATATGTATGTAATTATACTTTAAAGAGCAAACCAAAAAAAAATTTTACACAGAATTAACATTTTTAGTTTCTTCCGATATAATATGAATTTTTGTATCTAATTTTTAAAATGGCAATCTACAACAACATGAAGGAAAGAAACAGCGATATTTTTTCTCGCTTTATTTTAACAAGCCCAACATGACATTGACAAAATCATGATTGTGTGCAGATTTTTCAGCTTTCATACAAAGTTGCAACACCCTGGGTCAACGTCAACGGAGCATTATGGACTTCCATTTGGCACGATCCTGACACACCTCTGTCGCCTCCTCCACATCCATATCCCTACGCATACACGCTCATCTGTTTAGGGTACTCTTAATTTGGCCCTTTTTCAATATATCGCCAATTTGGTGGATAAATTTTCGCCTAGGGCGTCCCTTCCAGACTTTGCCGTTCACCTCTGCCACATAAATTTGTTTTGTCACTCTTTCCTCATTCATTCTTTCTACATGACCAAACCACCGAAGCATTCCTTTCTTAATCCTGGTCACAACATCATCTTGCAAACCACACTCTTCTCTTATCACACAATTTCTCACTCTGTCATTTAGATTCAGCCCTAACATATTCCTTAATGACCGCATTTCAACAGCATTTATTCTACTCTCGTGCTTCTTCTGCCACACCCAACTTTCACTACCATACATTAAAGTAGGGACTAACACAGCATTGTGAATCGTAATATCGTCGTGAATATTCAGTAAAGATTTTTTGTGAGATGTTGACTCTGTATGAGATATTGACTATAAATTAATTCATTATTTTAAAATTTTTGCACGATGTGTGAACAGAATCGAAACTAAGTTAAGTGCAATGTGCAAACAAAAAGCAATCATCTTATCACTTTCCGCAGGTTTCCAACATAGAACAAGAATAACTTATGACAATATTCATGTAAGTCTTTAAATATTTTGAATTTATTGACCGTTATTTGTAGGGATTATTACTATATTGACTCGAATCTTATCTGTTTCAGATCATTTATTTGGGTTGAGTTAAGTTTTCACCATGAGAATTTTGCTGATTTAAATTTACGTTATTAGTCTGTGAAGAATAACTCTCCGACAATATAATAATATTAAATATCAATAACATGCGTGGTGGAAATATTATGTGCAAAAGCAATATAAAACACCAGTAATAATGTATAGTTTATAAAACAATCTGTGTTCTAGAAAATAAAATTACATAACTATACCTATTAACAGTTTTATTTTATCCCAAATGCTAATCTAAAGTATATTCGAGTAATTTTGATTCAACCTCTCAAATGTATGGAAATTTACCCCATAGGTTTGTGAGACTTGACCCAAAATTACTCGAATATGCCTTAAATAAAAAGTGTAAAGTTACGGAATACAAAGGTTTGAAATTCCCACGAAAAAAGTTTCATATGGTCGCCCACTGTGGCGCTAGAAGTATAAACTTATAGATGCGTATTTAATTTTATTAGTTTGGAGATGGCGTTCTTCTTTCGGTAGAGAGTAATTGTGTTCTGTGGGCCACACTAACGAGAAATGCCGTTAATTATCGCGTTGATGGACGTGGAATGTAGGTGTGGGCACGACTTAACGCGATAATTTGACAACGGCATGAACCATGCCGTTTGCCGTTTGGCGATAACTCAAGTGGCGGTACATCAAAGAGATTAACGCACGAAATAACACATTGAAGCGGCCACACTACGTTTGTCTCATTGTGCACGGTGAGCGCAACGGGGTCGCACGTATGGCTATGATGGAATGGAATAATGAAAAAGTTATTACATTTCTTGAGATTCTGCAAACAGAGCTATGCTTAGGCAATGATAAAATATATTCATATAATAAAAATTTACACTCATCAAATATAGAGTAGCAGCGTCAACGTCCATCCCTCTTGCTTGAAATTCAAGGAACATTAACGCCAACTTTAACGTCGTTCAACGGCATTGAAATTAAAATGACGTTGAACGTTCAAGTGTAGCCACTCACTTTATCGCGTTAAAATTAAAGCAATAATTGTTGCGTTTATGGGCATTGACGTTTCCCGTTACTGTGGCCCCAGCATGACGCGTTCCAGTAGTGCCATCCGTGACGTCACAGCCCTGAGGCAGAGTGGGGTACAACTACAATCAACACATTGTGAGGTAAGTGAGCGAAGCAGTGATCTACAGTGAAATCGTGAGTACATTTTGTTTATTGTGTAAAGAGTTCAACGACTTTTAATAAATTTGAAGTTTATCTTGGGACTTAATAAAATAAAGACAGTAAATTTTAATTGAATAAAACTATTTTTACGGATATTAAGAAACATTTCCTCGAGACGTAACTCGTCACTAGCGCCATCTAGTTTACAAAATTAACATGCCGCCTACCAAGGATGATAGTGATCGTTCTTCACAACACCGCCCACCATGAGGTCAAGGGGGTACTTACACAGGAATTCATGAACACAAAAAATAAATTGAATAAAACTATTTTTACGGATTTTATCGCGTTTAATTTACTATTTTAATTCCCAACGTTTCGGGTGCTTTACAGCACCCATGGTCACGGGGGGGACTGAGGTGTTAGACGTCCCAATGTGATAGTTAGCCCGGCTACCTTCAGTTTTTTAATATTAATTTTTGGTTCGATCTACGCAGAATGAGCTTACAGTATTTTGAAGTCTTGCAGTGGTATCCCAAGCAGATGGCAGCACCCATCCATCTTCTCTATTCAAATAAGAATGTTTTTTAATTTCAATAGCCTCACGTATCATCCTTGGTAGGAATCGGTGTTCTTTTGCGAGAATTTGTGGTCTATCAAATCTGATGTAATGGCGGGGACGATCTTGAACATGTTCACAGACTGAGACTTCCCAGAGCGTTGGTGCTTCACGTCAGCTATATGTTCTTTCACGCGGGTTTTAATGGATCTTTTTGTTTGTCTTATGTAAGAGAGATCACATTCGCAATCAAGCTTGTACACTGCTGCATCTTGTAGAGGGATATTACACTTGACGGATGGTATTAAACCCGTATGAAAACTTTAAAAAATGGCTGAAGGATCGGTTAGCTAAAACGTCTTATTTTCAGACTAGATTAGATATATTAGAAGAACAATGGACATTAGTCACTGAAACACATAGGAAACTAAGCATGGAGGGTTCTGATGCTATATTAGAAACAAAATATTTTAAGGAAGACATTTTTGATAGTATAGAGGAAAGTTACATATTATATAAATCTGATTTAAAAGGTGCATTAAGTTTGTTAACTCCTGCTGCAAACTCACCAAATGAAGCAGCAAAAATTAAATAGGTTATAATTGTTTAGGTTCAAAGCATTCGTCGAAAGTTTGTCGCTCACATTAAAAATGTCACATTTGTAAACACAAGCATCACTTATTACTTTATCATAACCCCAAACCAACCTCACGTCCATGCAATTCGGATTCTCAGAAATCTGGATTGGCGTCAGAAGTCAATGCCTATTTTTAATCACATTTTTCGAAGGAAACAACACCTAATCAGATTTTGCTAGCAACGGCTCTTGTTGAATCAAAGGCAAGCAATGGATGACCCACCTGTTCAGAGCTCTCTTAGAACAGGGTTCCCAGGCGTCTTTCGTAAAATAATCGGCGGTACAATTGCTTGGTTTAAAGAAAATACCAAATAAGAGTATCATATCAGGTCTTGGCGGTGATAATACGAGTGTTATGACCTCGAAGTACATCGTTATGATGGATATTCAATCGCGTCATGATCCAAGTTTCCAAGTAAGTGTACGTGCGCATGTTCTCGGTGCAATTACGAGTCTCCTTCCGTCAGAGAAGGTATTAAATTTTGATTGGCCAGAATTAACTAATATAACTTTGGCTGATCCACAGTTTCACATCCCTAGCAAAATTGATATTTTGCTTGGTGCTGATGTTTATGGTGAATTTATAAGAGAAGGATTGATAAAAGGCTCCAGAGGTATGCCAACCGCTCAGTACACGGCTTTAGGATGGATATTATCGGGTCCGACCCATCAAGGTAAAAGCATTCAATCCCAATCAACACATTGTCATCATAATGTTATTGTAAGTTCTAACTGTCACAATGATGACAGTGCATAGCTCAAAAAATTTTGGGAAATTGAAAAATTTGTTGGCTGTGAGGACGTTGCAGCGACTTGCGATCGATGAAGGCAGTGCATATCCTCTTGTGGCTGAAAAGGTTAAAAAGGATTATTATGTAGATGATCTCTTGATAGGATGTCAAACTGTTGAAGAAGAAAAGCAAATCTACAAGGAAATGAAAGAACTATTAAGTAAAGGTGGGTTTCAACTACAGAAATGGATAACGAATAATACGGAATTAGCAGAAATAGTTATGGAAGAACATGGAAATGAAGAAGGAAGGATTAACATAAAGATAGATGAGATGGTGAAAGTGCTAGGACTTACCTGGGATAAAGAAACTGATTCGTTTCATTACTCGGTGCAACTTACCATGCAAGAAAATCCCATCACAAAGAGAAAAGTCATTTCAGACATTTCACGTCTTTTCGACCCTTTAGGATGGGTGGCTCCTTGTGTCATTACAGCCAAGGTAATGATACAGAAGTTGTGGTTGTCTGGGATTGATTAAGATGAAGAGTTGCCAGATGATCTTCTTGAAGAGTGGCTTACTTATCGCTCAGAATTAGCTTACATTCGAAAGGTATGCATTCCTCGATGGGTCGAAACAAAAGTGGATGATGTTTGCACGGAATTACATGGTTTTAGCGATGCGTCCAATGTTACATACGCTGCACTGATTTACGTACGGACTATTGACACAGCTGATAACATTCATGTCAATCTAGTTGCTGCTAAAACCAAGGTAGCTCCAACTATACAGGTGTCTATTCCTCGCCTCGAGCTAATGGGAGCCGTTTTATTGGCCAGGTTAGTTACTGACGTGGCAAACATGTTGCATATTAGTCGGGATAAAATACATGGTTGTACTGATTCCACGGTGGTGTTAGCATGGTTTAGTAGTCACCCCAGCCGCTGGAAAACATTCATTGGCAATAGAACGTCGGACATTCTATCAAGGCTCGATAACACCCAGTGGTCTCATGTATCATCTGGCGAAAATCCTGCAGACATTGCATCTAGAGGATGTACACCTCAAGAACTTGCACAAAATAGTATGTGGCTGCACGGTCAACTTTGGCTCAGCGAGGCAAAAATTAAATATAAACAATCCAAATGACCCTCCACTAATCTTGAATGCAGAAAAATTAAGGTTCATCTGTCTACGAAATCAACGACTGATGATTTCATCTGGAATCGATTTTCTTCACTTTCACGTCTTGTTCGCGTTGTATCTTATTGCAGGAGATTTCTTAAACTTAAAAAACATAAATCAGATCGCAACATTGCTCCTTTTATAGAAAGCTCTGAGTTAAACGAAGCCCTAAACGTCTGTATCTGACTGTGTCAAGCGCAGGAATTAGAGGATAGTCGACTAAAATCACTGAATCCATATCACGATGACATGACTTATGGGTCTGTTACCAGCGTGTCGAATTACTCCAGCAAGACCATTCCTCCGTAGTGGAGTAGATTTTGCTAGACCCATTAATATACGCGTATCAAAAGGACGGGGCAATAAATGGTTTATGGGCTATATATATGTGTATTTGTGTGCATGGTTACAAAGGCTATGCACTTGGAAGCCATTAGCGTCTTAACATCCGAAGGTTTCATTGCCGGTTTTAAAAGGTTTGTAGCCCGTAGAGGTCAGTGGAGGAAATATGAAGGATTTAGATGGACTAATTTCGTTGGAGCATCCAAGGAGCTACAAAAATTAGTCACGATAGAACAATCAGCAGTTGCTCTCGAGATTCGAGAATGGTTAAATGAAAATGGTGTCTCATGGCATTTCATTCCTCCTCACGCTCCACATTTTGGAGGACTGTGGGAAGCAGGAGTGAAAACCACAAAATATCATCTCAAACGGGTCATCGGGGATTCCACTCTAACTTTTGAGGAAATGATCACAGTGCTGGCACAGGTTGAAGCGCGTCTTAATTCTAGACCATTATCAATCTTAACAGATGATCATAATGACACTTCACCCCTTACACCAGTTCACTTCCTCGTAGGTGAGCCGTTGATAATAGTACCCGAACGTAACTATGAGCAATGCAATATGAGTACTTTAAGACGGCAAATGACACCAAAAATGTTAAAAGACTTCTGGCATAGATGGTTCAATGAATATTTAGTGCATTGTTTGCAAAGATACAAATGGACTAAAATTACTCCGGAGCCAAACATCGGTGATATTGTAACAAAACATCCAGGTTTGGACGGAATTACTCCAGTGGTGACATTAAATTGTAATGGTTCTGAAATTAAAAGACCCATAACAAAACTTTGTATATTACCTATAACCGTATGATTAGATGTATTTGTTTTTACGCTATTTTATACTATTATACTATTATGACTTGTATTTAAGGAATTTTTCATGTTTAATTTTATTTTTTGTAATGATGTCTTATATTTACGCGAACACTACACATTTAATAAGACTATTTTTACGGATTTTATCGCGTTTAATTTACTATTTTAATTTTACCATCTGACAAAGTAACTGCATTTTTAGACCACCTTAATTCCATAAACTCTAAAATACAATTCACAATGGAGTTCGAGGCAAACAATTCTTTAGCTTTCCTAGATGTTTTAGTCATCCGAAATCCTGATAACACTATTGGTCACACTGTGTATAGGAAAGAGACCCATACCAACCGCTATTTAAATGGTGAATCGCACCATCATCCATCACAGGTAGCTACCGTACGAAAATCTTTGTTTCAGAGTGCACGAGGGATCTGTGACTGAAAAAATCTGGCCGCCGAGCTTCAGCACGTCAAGCAAGTATTGCAAAACAACAAGCTTCGGGTCCCGCGCCTACGTCACAGTGACCAAGTGAAGCCGAGCACAGTCGAGCGTGTGCCTGCTGTACTACCCTATGTCAGAGGAGTCACAGACAAGGTTGGCTACATCTTGAAGCGAGCTTCTATTAAAACCGCTGAAGAAGATTAGTCAATTTTTACCATCCGTCAAGTGTCATATACCTCTACAAGATGCAGGAGTGTACAAGCTTGATTGTGAATGTGGTCTCTCTTACATAGGACAAACAAAAAGATCTATAAAAACCCGCGTAAAAGAACATATAGCTGACGTGAAGCACCGACGTTCCGGGAAGTCTGCAGTGTGTGAACATGTTCAAGATCGTCCCCGCCACTACATCAGATTTGATAGACCACAAATCCTCGCAAAAGAACACCGATTCCTACCAAGGATGATACGCGAGGTTATTGAGATTAAAAAACATCCTAATTTCAATATAGAAGATGGATGGGTGCTGCCATCTGCTTGGGATCCTATAATAAACAAAATTAAATCCAAACCCAAGCATACCACTGCAAGACTTCAAGATACTGTGAGCTCATTCTGCGTAGATCGGACCAAAAATTAATATTCAAAAAACTGAAGGTAGCCGGGCTAACTATAACATTGGGACGTCAAACACCTCAGTCCCCCCCGTGACCGTGGGTGCTGTAAAGCACCCGAAACGTCGGGAATTAAAATAGTAAATTAAACGCGATAAAATCCGTAAAAATAGTTTTATTCAATTTATTTTTTGCGTTCATGAATTCCTGTGTCCTGTGTCCCGTGTAGTGGCGGGTAAGGTCCCGTGTAGTGGCGGGTATGAATACCCACTACCCCATATCTTCCCGTGGGTGTCGTAAGAGGCGACAAAGGGAAACTGATACAGAAGATGGGCAGCAGCATCTTTCTGATAAAAGCCAAAAAACAATAAAAAACTGCGGTTGCCAACCCGCTCGCCAAGCGTGGCAACTATGGCAATATACCCCATGAGCGACGACACAAATAAACGGCCCCAGTCCCGGCGGCCCCGCTATTCCTAGCTACGTTGGCGACCATGGTAACGGCGGGCAGGGGTGCTAAGAATCTCCGGTGGAGGTTCGGTTGCCACCTACGACGACTCGACCTGGCAACATATAACGCACGCACCCTGAGGATTGACGAGAATATCCTGGAGCTGGAAGAAGAGATAGATAAGTTACGCTGGAATATAATAGGATATCCGAGGTCCGAAGAGAGGGGGAGGACACGGTAATCCTCGAATCCGGCAACTTATTCTATCACCGGGAGGGCGACCATCTGTCCCAAGGAGGTGTCGGATTTATCGTCCACAAGTCTGTCGTTAACAACGTTGTAAAGATCGGGAGTGTGTCGACGAGGGTTGCGTACCTTATACTCAGAATCACCAAACGGTATTCGCTGAAGGTTATACAGGTTTACGCGCCACCCTCGGCACACCCCGATGAGGAGGTAGAGGAAATGTATGAGGATATCTCTCGAGCCATGCATTCCTCCAAAACCCACTATACGGTGTTTATGGGAGACTTCAACGCAAAATTAGGCACAAGAGAGAGCGGTGAGCTGAAAGTAGGGAAATTCGGAATAGGGCAACGGAAACCAAGGGGCCAGCAGCTGGCCGACTTTATGGAGAAAGAGAGACTCTTTATGATGAACTCTTTCTTCCAAAAGCGGCCCCACAGAAAGTGGACCTGGTCGAGCCCCGACGGTTCGACAAAATATGAGATTGACTTCATTATTACGACCAGACGATAACTGTTCAGTGATGTCTCAGTGATCGCGAGGGTGAAAACTGGTAGCGATCACTGAATGGTGAGAGGCACACTGAACCTAAACAATAAGTTGGAGAGGTCATGTCTAATGAAGTCAACGCTCCGTCCCCCTCGTGCTCTAATCCAAAGTCCCGAAAACTTTCAGCTCGAGTTACAAAATCGTTTTCAGTGCCTAGAAGTTTGCAATGAAGTGGACGATATGAATGACAAGCTTGTGGAAACTGTCCATGCGGTCGGAGCTAAGTTCTGTAAGACCCGTCGCAGAAGAACACAAAAACTCTTCGATCACACTCTTAATCTCATGGTTATTAGACGGAAGATGAAGCTGCAGTCTTCAGCATACAGGCAACTGAACAGACAGATCTCCAAATGCATGCGGCGGGACTTGCGCAACTTCAATACAGCTCGTATTGAAGAAGCGATCGAGCGGAACCAGGGCTCCAAAGTCTTTGCCAGAGATCTGTCTGCCAGAAAGAGCCAATTGTCGAAGTTGAAGACCGATTGTGGCAGCATCGTTTCCGGGACACCTGAGATTTTGAGTGAGATTGAGAGGTTCTATGGGCAGCTGTACACGTCATCGTTGGAGCCACACGCAAGTGTGAGTAACGATCAAGAGCAAGTCTTATCCGACACTATTCCGATGATATCCCGGACGTCAGTCTGAGCGAAATTAGAATGGCTCTCCAACACCTTAAAAACGGCAAGGCCCCAGGTGAGGATGGAATTACAGCGGAGCTTCTGAAAGCGGGTGGAAAACCGGTACTTGAAGTCCTACAGAAGCTCTTTAATTCCGTCCTCCATGGTGGCATTACACCGGAGGCGTGGAGCAAAAGTGCGGTGGTTTTGTTCTTCAAGAAAGGCGACAACGCTCTCTTGAAGAACTACAGACCGATTTCCCTTCTGAGCCGCGTCTACGTGCTGTTTTCGAGAGTCATTACGAATCGTCTTGCATGCAGACTCGATGACTTCCAGCCTCCCGAACAAGCCGGTTTCCGAAAAGGCTTTAGCACCATAGACCACATACATACCCTTCGCCAAATTCTACAGAAGACCGACGAGTACAATCTGCCACTTTGCCTTGCGTATGTGGACTATGAGAAAGCCTTTGATTCCGTCGAAATTTGGGCGGTGCTGCAGTCTCTTCAGCGGTGCCAAGTGGACTGTCGGTATATTGAGGTGCTGAAGTGTTTGTACAGTAGGGCTACGATGGCTATCCGAGTACAGAACCAGAGTACGAAACCTATCCAACTGCAGAGAGGTGTAAGACAGGGTGACGTAATATCCCCGAAACTCTTCACCGCTGCATTGGAAGACGTTTTCAAGCTACTGAACTGGAAAGGATACGGTATTAACATCAATGGCGAGTACATCACTCACCTTCGATTTGCTGACGATGTAGTCCTTATGGCAGAATCGCTGGAGGACCTAAGCACTATGCTCAATGACCTCAATAGTGTCTCCCAACGGATAGGTCTCAGATGAACATGGACAAAACAAAATCATGTTTAACGTCCATGTCACACCTATGCCGGTAGTTGTTGGGAGCACTAAGCTCGAAGTTGTCGACGAATATGTTTACCTGGGACAAATAGTCCGACTAGGTAAGTCCAACTTCGACCGAGAGGTCAATCGACGGATTCAACTCGGCTGGGCAGCGTTCGGGAGATTACGACCCATCTTCTCGTCAGGCATACCTCAAAACCTCAAAACTAAATTGTACAACCAGTGCGTGTTGCCAGTGATGACATACGGAACTGAGACGTGGTCCTTCACTGCTGGCCGTATGAGGAAGCTCAAGGTCGCTCAGCGAGCTATGGAGAGGGCTATGCTCGGGGTTTCTCTGCGTGATAAACTTAGAAATGAGGATATCCGCAGTAGAACTAGAGTAACCGACATAGCCCAAAGGATTAGTAAGCTGAAATGGCAATGGGCCGGCCATATAGCTCGAAGAACCGACAACCGATGGGGAAGAAAGGTTCTCGAGTGGCAGCCTCGTACCGGCAGGCGAAGTGTAGGGCGTCCCCACACTAGATGGAGTGACGACCTGGTAAGACATGCAGGAAGTCAATGGATGCAGGTGGCTCGGGACCGTGCTTTGTGGCATTCCGTGGGGGAGGCCTATGTTCAGCAGTGGACTTGTGAAGGGCTGTAATGATGATGATGATGATGAATTCCTGTGTAAGTACCCCCTTGACCTTATGGCGGGCGGTGTTGTGAAGAACGATCACTATCGTCTTTGGTAGGCGGCATGTTAATTTTGTAAACTAGATGGCGCTAGTGACGAGTTACATCTCGAGAAAATGTTTCATATTTGATTGCATATGGTCTCTGTAATGTTTTAATATAGGCTTCTGTTTACACGTACTTGTAGTTTCATTATATTATCAACCTTAGTGAAGTGAGTACTGGGTCGGTTTGGAACTTGTACACTTTTCATGATAATATTTTACCAGTTAACTACACGGACCTACAAAAATACGAAAGTCATGTTACACTGAACATGTGTCAAGCACTCTAAAATTCTGTTTATCATATGCGAGATGCGGTGTTTTTTACGTGCTGACACATCCCTCATAAAAGTTCTTCGATTTACTGTAAAACCAAAGTTTACTACTTTGACTGAATTGTTGAATATAGCATGAATACTCTGAATTTAAATATACAACTAGCTGGTTACTTATATTTAATGGCTAACCCAGCGCGTTGCTGCCGCAGAAGAAATTATTGTGGAAGAGTTATATTGTTTTATTAGGAATGATAATACATTCATTGAATTTTCAAATAAATTTAGCGGTACTGTACGTGCGCCACCTACTGTAGGTTAATTTTACTATGCATATAACCTTCGCGCGAATGCAAGCAATAGGTTGGCAAAGTTTTAGCGCAACCTGATGAACGTTATGGCAGTGCATAAAATACGAACAAATAATCATTAATTTTTATATATTAAAGTAATAGAATTAAAATTACACTCTGTAAATTATTATTTTTATATCTTTTAAACTTAATATTTTTCACTTTTAAGAGAAGGTGCCCGCTGTCTCGCATAACCTCTTTTGTTCTATTATTGAAATTCAATAAAATGTTCGACAAATAGTTTTTAGCTTAATTGTTCATTAGCAAGTATAATAATTTAATAAGTATAATACTTTGATTGTTATAAATATTACCCAGTCAAAATTTTTCAACGTAAACTTAGTAACCATAAAGGAAGAAGTCGTAACATAGAAATGTAATTAAACATTTCCTATTTAAAATAATGCAAATCCTTTATCGGGTAAGCCCTAAGTTTAGTAAGCTCTAAGGCCTGCTTCACGAACACAAAATACATGATATGGCTGATTTTCAAACTTAGGGCCAAATACTCAAACGATATTTAATGTTAAGATGTCGTTAAGTCTCGTGGTGTTACTTTGACTTAAAGTGATAGGGACAGCACGAGATTTAACGGCATCTTAAAATTGAGTAGCGATTGAATATTTGGGCATTACGTCATAAGCCTTTACGTCATCATCTTTTATTTTGTTTTATTTAAAGCGTTCTGCGCCTAGAGAATTTTGCGAGCAGAGAGAGCGTGGTACCGCGGAAGCGGTGGGTGTGAATGCTAGAATCAAACCGCTCTTGTTTAGCTAGTTCAGCCGATTATATATACGTAACGATTTTAATATGTAAAAATTTGACCCAGCATTTTGTGATGGTTAAATATTTGCCTTTTCATTTATTTATTCATTGCAGCCACTGCTGCCGCCTGCAGACCTCCCCATATGTTACTTTATAAGGGGGATATTTGCCATAGTTGCCACGCTTGGAAGGCAAGTTGGCAACCGCAGTAATTTGTTTTGTTGATATTAGTTAGACGTTGCTGCCCTTCTCCTGGTTTGTTTACCTCTGTCGCCTCTTACGACACCCACGGAACGATACGGGATTATATATATATATATATATATATAGACGGCCCCTACAAGGGATTTATTTATTTATTTGACCTTCCAACTAATATAATATGGAACATTTCAGCTACTTAAATTTTGCTTTATGTTCAACAATAGCCAATTGCAGTGGCATACTATGTCTCTGATATTTTACATCTACCATTATTTTAGAAAATTTCATATTCTACTGAACGACAACAGTTTGACAACTTTTATGAATTATATTCTAAGAATTTTATTGTAGTTGATGTAGTTCTTGCAAATTCTAATAATGTTAATAGAATTGATGGAATTCTTTTAAACTAAATTAAATTTTATAAAACGGTACCATTCAGCTTTCTGGGTACTAAAATTTAACTCTTAAATAACATTCCGTCTTACAAAACATCGCGAGAACTTTATCGAAGCAAATCACTTTCAAAGTAAGAGTTTCATTTGTTTGGATTCCTGAAATATTTGACTACTGGCTTCATTAAACCAAAGTCAGCCTTGTAAGACTAATTTTTCTTCGGTACTTTTCTTCTTATAAAACTTTTATATTTTTATTTTGAACATTTTATTTTATAGCCTTATTTCTTCTTCTTTATCATCATTAGCCATGTAAGGGAAGTCCAGAGCTGGACGTGTGTTTCTCTTGTTGGAGCTAGTCTAATTGTTATTATTAATCTTATTCTAGTGATAATTATAGCTTTTTCACATATTATAAAATTGTAGTGTCATTCTGTAATTCCGAAATAACCATTTATCAATTTCACGGGGTTAATTGCACGCCATTAAGACATGAATAACCATTTGTAAAAAAAATCTCTGCCTGTCTGTCTATCTGTCTGTCTGTCTGTCCGGGCTAATCTTCGGAATGGTTGAAACGATTGTGATGAAACTTAAAGAACAAATAGGAATCTATATTTTAAATTAGAAGAATTATTTTGAAACTTGAAGAAATTTTTTTAAAAATGGAAAAACTGACAAAATCCTCCTTCTTCCTTTTAGATTTTTAAAGTAATCATCAAGATTACTTCAAAAAATCACAAGCATTACGAACGTTAAAAGATTCCAACCATTAAAAATAATTAACTACTGTTTATATGTTTGTTCGTATTCGTTCGTAATAGCGTACAGCTCGTTTTACATATTATTACATATTACATTATATTTGAAATTATTCGTCAACCTTCATATATATAGAAAATTGTTTGGATTTAGTTTTTAGTATTTTTCTTTAAAGAGAACAGAGTACAATAACAATAGTTAAACCAGTATAAAGTGCAAAACTGTATACAAGCAAAATTAATGTTTTAAAACATTTTTTGATATTATAATTGCAATTTGACGGCACCGTGGCGCAGTAGCTTAGCAATGAGTTGTAGCGCTGGGGCGCGGGTTCGGATCCCGCACGGAACAATATTTGTATAGCATACAAATAATTGTTCCGGGTCTTTGTGCAATTTAGGTTTGTAAACTGCCTATAAACTGCCCACGATACTGGAGAAAATCCTAGTGTGGGGATAACGTTTTAAAAAAAAATCCTAACACATTAACAGACTTAATTAAATGATTAATTAAATTAACTTAATCATTTTCTTTTGCGAGTACTGCCCGGGATATTTTTAATTTTTAATTTAAAGATACGTTACTATTTAAAATGTCTATTTAGTAAACAATCATCGAATCGATCGATGACAAAGTTATAGAATAACATAGAAGAGAATAATTTTTATACAAGTAATTCTCACTGAAAGTTTTTTAACTTTTAACACCGGTTCGGAAAAAGCCTTTGTCCTGGGAATAACCAGCAAGAAATCCAGCGGGACTAAAAGCATAGGTTGTAAAAACTTATTACATAACTTATTTAAGAAACAGCGTGGAAGCGACCACCTTATTATTCAAGGATTATAATAAACCATCTATTCATTTATATTATAATAACCATATTTATCCAATTTTTGTTTAAAATATTTTAACTTAGTAAAAGAAGACCTTGTATATTTTCTGGGACTTTGACCATTGCCTTTTGACTCTTAGTGTGAAGTCTTAGGGGTTAAATTATCAAAAATCGTTGCTAAGTGTATACCTAGGTAAAATCGAAATCGTTCCCGTGGCCCTGCGGCCATGCGGCGAAGGTGGAACACCATGGGGTTTAGTCGGTGCGAGTCCGACATAACCCGTTCTTGTCCCCGCGAGGCGGGTATGCGTAGGCATTTCCTCATGTAAAGAAAAAGGTCCTGAAAGGTAGCTGCTGTCCAAATTTCAGATTTCTACGTCTAGTGGTTTGGGCTGTGCGTTGATAAATGAGTCAATCACTTAGGGCATCCTCTTTTATATATTTAGATATAAATAACCTATTTTATACAGCTTTTGTTTAATAAAATATTTAAACTTGTTAATAGAGAGATCTTGTATATTTTCTGGGACTTTGTTTTAATAGCGTATATATTGCCCCCATGAATGTATTAGTGACTCTGTGGAGTCGAGAAAGTGGTATCACTAGCTAGTTTTTGTTTTTTTTATACATAGTAAGGGTGACAAACGAACACACAGTCCACTTGATGGTAAATGGATGATGTGGCCAATAGACATCTACATCTATCCTCGATTAAGAATCAAAATGCAGATGCGTTGACAACCCTGAGTACTAAGATAGAATGCCTCGTTTCCAGTAAAAAGGGTCT
This sequence comes from Parnassius orleans, assembly GCA_029286625.1. Classification (NCBI taxonomy): domain Eukaryota; kingdom Metazoa; phylum Arthropoda; class Insecta; order Lepidoptera; family Papilionidae; genus Parnassius; species Parnassius orleans. Next base: position 73,643 of record JAGSMP010000221.1, read on the forward strand.
CCGGTTATCTCACTCACCATACGAAACACAACAGCATTAAGCTGCTATTTTACATTAGTATTCTGTGAGAGCGTGGTCATACCTCGGTCGAGACGACTCATTCGCTACAACCATAATATAGCTGCAACGTGGCTCTACCACGTAAAAGCTTACAGAGTGTTCATCACTTCTTTATTAAAATTACTTTTGTTTTTGTGGAGTCACCAAAGTTAATATCGTTATTTCTTAAAATGTTTCTCTTAGAGACGCTCTCGGTTGTAAATAGTTCTTATGTCCTTCTTCTGCTAACCATATTAGTTTTTAAATCGGCCGCATTTCCCCACAACAAAATCCTATATAACAGCCGAAGGTTACGTACAGATTGAAGTATGAACTCGTATATCTATTCTCGCGCATATCGCAAATATGAATCAAAACGTCTTCAACTTGTACGTCCTGTCTGTACTTACACGTGGTGCTAAAATGTGGATAATAAAATAACGTAAACGTAGCAATGTTGTTGTGTTTAAATCTAACCTGTAATTGAACAACATACTAGTTAGTTACAGCGATTCTAGTAAGGCAGTAATGAATAAGTGAAGTCAAGATCTAGTAAGTGGCACATCCTAGGATATGTCCAGAAGTTGATTGCCGCATACCGATGATGTTAACGATGAAACTAAATTATCTCCGAGGTCAAAGTGACCCACAACGATGTCATTAATTAGTTATGTATGACAAAGAAGTTAAATTATAAGCTTTTAATGTAACATGCATACATTTTTGATGTTTATAGCTTTTAATAAATTGTCATTAATATAAGTGCGGTATTGATTATCATACCGCGTGTGGTGTAAGATAACCCACTATTAACATATCATTACACAAAGAGGCAGTGGGTAGCAGCATCGTCCTAATAACAGCTCAAAATAATAAAAAACTTCGTTTTCCAACCCGCCTGCAAGCGTGGCAACTATGGTAATCTATAGGTGAGGCATATGTTTAGCAGTGGACGTTTGATAGGTTGTAATTAATGGATGAATGGAATGGAGTGAAATCGTTAATTATAATAAATATTATATTATACAAATCATCACATGAACTATGTTATGTATAAAGGAGCTCCATAAATTGTCTCTATTGCAATATAGTAGGTAAAATTATTTTCGTTACCGTTACAGCCTATTAAAGTCCACTGTGTGGTGTGTGAGTGGATATTCTTACACCGCCACTACTAAAATTCTTTCACACTAGGTCAATCAATACAAGTATAAAGTAATTGATTTTAAAGTACTTCTTATATTTCTAAGATACCTTAGGTAAAAAGACTTCATGTAATTTAATTCTAATAATTTCAACTGCAGTCTGAATGTGCTAAAGCTCTTTGTATTTCTACAATGGGCTGCATAGATCATCAGGGCGGAGGCATTGTGATTATAAATCTTTTGTACCGACTGTTTGTCGCACTTTATATTCCTCTTTGTTGTTTCTTATGGCTTACGGTTATTCGAGTCAGCTATCAAAATATTTATTTATGTGCTTACGAATAATTTTACTGCTTTTAATTCCCGAAAGCGCTTTACAACACCCATCGCCACGGGAGCAACTAATTTGTAAAACTAAAATTATGAAATTTATATTTAAGCAATACATATTAAAAAGAATTTTTAAGCGTTATGATTTTAGGTAAATAATTCCACTTAAAACAAATTTATCTGTACGAAACATTCTATTGTACACTCTTAAATTTCTGCTCTTTAACGAGGGTTATCCCAACGGTACTTTATTTGTAACTAGTTTTCTGTGTGGTTCAATATCTTCGGCCATTTAGCTTTCTCATGGGATGTATTTGTCTTGTTAGCGTATTGACCGAGCAAGTGCAATAAGTACTATGTTACTGTTATAGCAAAATCAAAACGTAGCTTCTTAGTTTTAAATTCAAAACTATCTTCATAACATACTGATAGTAATATTTTATTGCATTATTTGCTTAAGTTCTAAACTAAAAGAAATTATAACAAAAATATATTATCTATACATATAAATAAAACTAAACTGTGTGTCTGTCATATTAAAACTATCAAAATAACCGCCTTTTATTGAGCTAAGGAGGTTATTTGCATGCTAGTAAGACATGAATAAACCTTTGTAAAATATTTGTCTGTCTGTTTCTCCCAAGCTGATCTCCGGAATGGCTGAACCGATTGTAATGAAACTAGAAAAAAAGATAGAGAGCAATTCCAGGAGTAACGATATATTTTATTCGAAAACTAAAAGATTTTCTTTGAGAAATTGAAAAATTTATTATATAAATGGAATAATGTATCCAGGGATGGGATAATTTTACCGAGTTTGAATGTTTGTCCTTGGAGGTAACGTTTCTTATAAAATAAAAAGAAACAAAGGAATTGCAGATGCGTTACCGGCCTTTAAAAAGGAGTAGGCTCTTTTCTTGAAGGTCCCTAAGTCGTATCGGTCCGGAAAAATCCTGGTGGTAAACTATTCCACAAGGAAGTTGTGCGAGGAAGAAAACATCTTCTAAATCGCACAGTGGTGGACCGCCAATCATCCAGATGGTGGATGGTATCAGGAGTTCTGCCGCGATGTGCGATCGTGAAATTTGGCGGCTGGGATTAATCCGAACAATTCCTCAGAGCACTCCCGTGGTAATGCGAAAGAAAATGCAAAGAGATGCAACATCTTTCACAGCGCCATGAATCGAGCCGATCGGAAAGGACTCGGTCGTCGACGATTCGAGCCGCTCTGCGCTGGATGCGGTCAAGTGGAAGGAGCTGGCACTAGGGAGCCCCAGCCCAGAGATGGGAACAGTATTTCATGTGAGGCCGAACCTGCGCCTTGTAAAGTTGCAGGCGTTGTGCCGGCATGAAATACTATCCCGCTCTGCTGAGCACATAAGCTTTTTAGAGGCCAATTTGGCCTTCTCTTCCAAGTGATCACGAAACTGCACGTCACTCGATATGTCGACGCCGAGGATTCCGATACTGGCTGAGGTAACAAGGGGAGTGCCTTGAAACTGAGGAGACACGACAAAGGGGTTCTTTTTAGCGGTAAACGCGCAAAATTGTGTCTTCTGAGGATTAAACTGGACTAGATTTAGTCGCCCCCAATCCGAGACTTTGTTCAGCAAAGACTCGACTTCAGACACAAGTTTGTTCCAGTACTCGGCGACGTTTTCCCGAGAAATATTGGCACGGCCGGTGTATGCTATATATATGCAATGAATGCTACCGGTTTGCAACATTTCATTGATATGAAGAAGAAACAGCGTTGGTGATAGCACGCAGCTTTGTAGAACACCAGCGTTAATAGGCTTGTAGTCGGAGCATGCACCGTCTATAACGACCTTGATGCTCCGATTTGCAAGAAAGCTGGTGATCCAATTGCACAATTTCTCGGGAAGCCCATAGGAAGGGAGCTTCGAAAGAAGCGCTTTGTGCCAAACCCGATCGAAAGCCTTCGCAATGTCAAACTAACGGCCAATGCTTCCCCTTGGACTCTACTGCCTCCGCCCATCTATGAGTCAGGTAGACAGAAGATCACCAGCTGATCGACCCGACGAAAACCGTATTGACGGTCACTAATCAGCTGGTGATCCTCAAGGTACCGCATGAGCTGGCAGTTTATAACGGACTCCATTATTTTGGAGAACAAGGGGGTGATGGCGATAGGCCTGTAGTTGGACGGGTCTGAGCGGTCGCCTTTTTGGGATCGGTTGGACAAAAGCTGTCTTCCATGATTTCGGGACTACGCCTAGGGGTAGGAGTACCGGAAAAGACGCGTTAGAACCGGTGCCAACTCCGGGCACACGTCCTCAGCACAATTGGGGTTCCGTCAGGCCCACTCGACTTGTGGATGTCCAGGGAGAGGAGTGTTTTGCGAACCGAGCGCTGTGAACCGCACATCCGGCATGGAGCACTCACACCGCGGGATGGTCGGCGGTGTGTTCCCCGTCATCAAGAGTCGAGTTGGACGCAAAAGGGAGCCTAAAGGTCGGTTTCTCTTTTGCGGCGTGGGCCAGTGAGTCGTCCTCTCTGTGCAGAGATGGTAGAGATGGCTTACAGAAATTCCCTTGGACAGCCTTGGCGAGACCAGAATGCGGGTTCCCGAAGGAAGGCGAACTAGTTTCTCGCCAATTCTGCCTATGTGCTCTGACTTTGCCTTGGCAATAACTCTTTGAAGGACCTGGAGGCGAAGTTATACTTCTTTTAAGCATGCTGGTGTTTACATCCCGAGCCACCGAAGCCTCAGCCCAGGCCTGATAGCACTCCTGCTTACTGCGTAATGCAGTCTTACAGGAGCGACCAAACCAAGGCTGAGATCTGCCTCCAATGGGTACCACAGATGATGGAATAAATAGTTCCATTCCCTGTAGCACCACATCAGTGACAGAGTCAGCAACAGCGCTGGGATCATCCGGCGAGAAGCATTCCGTCCCAATCCGCCGACCTGTAATGCCAAACACGGCGGCAACCTGCAGAACGCAACCGCGAGCGGAGCGTGAGTGGCACCACACTCCGGATCAGACAATGGTCTGAAGAGCCGAGAGGGAACCTGATATCCGTCCGGATGAGAGGTCAGCAGAAGGTCCAACAGGGAAGGTGTATGATCCTCCACATCTGGAATTCGCGTAGGCGAAGTAACCAGTTGTGTCAGACCATATGCCAAGGCAAAGTCATAAACAGATCTTCCCGCATGATCGGTTAACCGAGCCATTTGGCGTGGTGGGCGTTAAAATCGCCAAGGATCACGATCTCTGCGGATGGGACCTGTTGTAGCAAGGAATCTGTAGCCATTTGGACGTGGTCGATGAGTCGGTCTGTTTCGGCATTACCGCTATGGGACCTATAGAGGCACCCGTAGACGCGCAGATGGTCGTCGCTATCTACGCGCAGCCAAAGGATGGACAGGTCCGAACCTTCAAGACTGCCGAGGCGTCGAGAACAGATGTCCTCTCTGACGTATACGCAAACTCCAGCCCGAGGCACAAAGGAGTGTTCCAATTTGTACCCTGGGTAGGAGAGATACGAAGTATCAGCCGGAGAGGACACCTGCGTCTCGGTCAGAAAGAGGCATGGCTTGCCGTCTCGAGATGGTAGTGGACGGCGTTTAGGTTCGAGTGAAGTCCCTGATGTTGCAGAAATTCACGGATAGCGTGGCAGGGTCGCCTTGGTGTTGTTGCTCAGTTTGCCCCGAGCAGTTATTGTTTTGAGCGGAATTTTGCCCCAGAATACGCGGGGCAGCCTGAGCACCCACGCTCAGGAGTGGAGTAGCAGAGTAGCATGGTCGTGGATGCTCAGCGAAGGAATTCTCCAGGGGTGCTGGTACCCTCCTGGGGTAGTCTATTATTTAATTCCGCTACCATGTTGATGGGGGGGGGGGAGAATTGGGCCTCCGGTCACCTGTACTCACCAGACGAAACGCAAAAGCAGAGCTTCCACTTCACGCCGGTATTCTGTGAGGTCGTGGTACTAACCCGGCTCGAGCCGGCCCATACGTGCAACAGCAAAAGCTGCTGCGTGGCTCTACCACCTATAAAATTGTGTGTGTGTGTAATATCAAAATAACCGCCTTTTATTGAGCTAAGGAGGTTATTTGCATGCTAGTAAGACATGAATAAACCTTTGTAAAATATTTGTCTGTCTGTTTCTCCCAAGCTGATCTCCGGAATGGCTGAACCGATTGTAATGAAACTAGAAAAACAGATAGAGAGCAATTCCAGGAGTAACGATATATTTTATTCGAAAACTAAAAGATTTTCTTTGAGAAATTGAAAAATTTATTATATAAATGGAATAATGTATCCAGGAATGGGATAATTTTACCGAGTCTTGATGTTTGTCCTTGTGGAGGTAACGTTTCTTATAAAATAAAAGAAAGAAAGGGAAAGTCGGGGCGGATTGCTAGTTAATAAAAATAAAATTGAAGTGGCTGTCTGCAATGTCGAAATATGTAGCATGGTATTACTAGTAAGACATGAATCATATTTTTTTTATTTTTTGCTGTCTATTCATCTGTCCGGGCTAATTTTCGGAATGGCTGTACCGAATGCGATAAATCTTTGGAAACAGATAGAAAACAATACTAGGAGTGATCTAAACTACATTTTAATTGCCCACAGAACAGCCAGTAATATTATATAATAAAAGCCAGTATTATTATATAATCGTATGAATGTATATAATTGTATTTAGTCTTTCTTAAATTTTTAAATACGTACGATAAAAGCCGCGTGTATAGTGTGTAGTGGCGGCGCAAGAGGATCTACTACCTCATACCAACCCTTGGATGTCGTCAACCGACGTCGACGTTCCAGGATATTACACACTATTCAACTCTTGACGTATTGAAATTGCGATCATTCACTACGTCTAGAGCGACCCTTATGAATGTGTGCGTGCGTATAAAGTAAGCGTAAGATATTTATGAGTAACAATCAGTTTATAATAATGCATTACCACGCATTTTGAATTTAAAAGATAAAAATGACAGAATGTTTGAGATTTTTTAAATTAATTTTTCTTCACCATTTGGCTATATTACTTATTTTGAACCTTCTCTGCAAATTTGGCCGGTTATTGCAAAATAACCTGTCTGTATATTAGACGTGTTTAGTCTCTTTTTTACCCAACTGCCCCAAAATTAGGGTAATGTTTTTCGAGTGTATTCTTTGGCACGCTCTATAGCCTAAATGCCTTGATGGCTTGACGATTAACTTATGGGGTGTCGTTGGATTCGTCTCAGTTGTAGAAGTACAGGGTATAACACAGGGTTATATATAAAACACACATTTTTTTTCTTTTATGTAAACGTTTTTCCGCATTCGGTAATTTTTTAAATTACTGTCAAGTTATTAAAGAACAATTACTGTCAAGTTATTGAAGAACATACTAAGGTCGTTTCTTCACTGAGTCTCCCTAGACCAGCCCTCTGCTAGGTGAATTTGACGATGACGATGACGATGACGAGAACGACGATGACGATAAAGATGACGATAACGATGAAGATGACATTACTCGGACTCAATATCCGGTGGTAATTAAAATATAAAAAGGAAATATATTATCGATATATAGATTAGATATATCTTGATATATATATATATATTAGATCCTTACATATGAAATTAGCGTTATGTCGTACTGACCACTTTGATCTGAAATATCTCCTCTTTGGTTAAGAATTCCAAATTCAAATTTATAAATTAATTTAGCTGGTACATTTGAGTTTTAAAAACAGTCATTCATTTGTTTTTTCCTCATTAGTTTTTTCTTTGGAGTCGCTTATTACCGCACAATGGAAAACATAAAATATCGTTATATTTACGATTACGAGTTCTACCGTGGCACCAGCGCTGCAGAAACAGCTCGAAGGATTAATGATGTGTACGGCGCTGGTGTCGCAAAAAAAACACAGTACGTTGATGGTTTCAACGTTTTCATTCTGGAATTTTCGACCTTCAGAACCAACCCCGTGGACGGCTGGAGATCAAAGTGGAAAATGAAGAATTAAAGGTAAGTCTTCGGGGTAAGTGATAAAACTGTATTAATCATCTTGAAGCAAATCGGGAAAGTAAAAAACCTTGAACGATTGGTACCTCATGAATTGAGTGAATCGAATTTGCAAACACGCGTCGACTGCTGTTTTACTTTGCTCAACCGACACAATAATGAAAGGATTTTAAATCGAATCATTACTTGTGATGGAAAGTGGATACTGTACGATAATCGGAAGCGCTCGTCGCAATGGCTGAACCCTGGAGACCCAGCCAAATCCTGCCCTAAACAAAAATTGACTCAGAAAAAGTTACTTGTGAGTCTTTGGTGGACTAGCGCCGGTGTCATTCACTACAGCTTTCTAAAATCTGGCCAAACGATTACGGCAGATATCTTTTGTCAGCAACTGCAAACCATAAAGGAAGAACTAGCTGCTAAACAACCGAGATTGGTCAATTGCTCTAGGCCACTGCTGCTTCACGACAACGCAAGACCACACACTGCACAACAAACAACCACTAAGTTAGATTATATAGTTAGCTACAATTGGAATGTCTGCGACATCCACCGTACTCCCCGGATCTTGCTCCAACAGATTATAATTTTTTCCGGAATTTGGACAATTTCTTACAAGGAAAAAAATTTAATTCCGATGCGGCAGTCCAAACCGCCTTCAAAGAGTTTATTGATTCTCGCCCCCATGTTTTTTTTAGTAAAGGGATCATTGAACTACCTATGAGATGGCAAAAGTGCATAGATAACAACGGTGCATACTTTGATTAATTAAATATAATTTAAAAAAAAATTGACTTTATATTCCTCCCGTACAAAACCCTAATTTCATATGTAAGGACCTAATATATTGTTGGGAATGCGAGTAAAAAAATAAAAGGAAATACGAAAAATGAAGGTAGAATGGTTATCTCCCACTTGTTTTAGCAGTATAAAGTATCGCACAGGCGACTAAAAGGCATCTGTAATTCTATGAGTTCCACTGTCGTTACTTTGCCCGTTTGGGTATTCTACTAGTGTTATACTTGGAAAGTAAAACTCTATTTTAATACGAAAGTTCATTCAAATCGTTAGTGTTGCTTCCAAAAACCAACTAAATTCATATTTTATATCCATATAAAATATATCATATCGCAAACATAAATTGCTTGCCTAAAGTATTGGATACATCATGAAAAATTTAATAAAGAACGCGATGTGCGATGGTGAAATTTGGCTGCTGGAATTAGTCCAATAATTAATAATTTTAATGAAAACCTGGCGTTTGCCGAATGTGGCCGAAGTTAATAAATCCCACTGACTTAGCTTAATAGAAGCCTTTTCACTCCTGCCTTGGAGACACTCACATTGTAATCCAATTGGAAGACAGATTGCTTGCAAATTAATCCACTCGTTTGCTGAACGCATTATGAATATAAAATGAGGAAAAAAGTCAAAACACTTTATATTTCTTCATACATTTTTCTCTCAATCAATAGGCAGTTGTATTTCGGTTGAAAAATCCAAAAAAAAATTTGTCAAAATTATGGCGTCGGACCATGTACAAATACGCAATATAGCAAGACTCACGCGAAATAAAACCGCTGAGAGTTACAAGTTTGATTTATGTGGATTTTACGTTGACCATTTTGATTCGGTTAAATTGCAATTTAGTATACTTGATTTATTAGACAGTTCTTTTACTTTTACTGTAGTTAGTCGATTACTATATTCTTGGAGCTTTGTTTTATAAAAGTAAAAGTCTGTCAGTTTGTATGTATAAATAATTACAAAACTGTTAACTAAAATTAATCATATTCACGTGTTTTAGGAATGACAACAAGAAAATGATTATTTTATTATGATTTACATGAAAGTAGCTTAGCTTGACTTATATTAAGTAGTTTATCAAAAGAAGGATAATAAACAGGCATCAATTTGAGAGGCCACATAACTATTTCCGTAATGTCAATCAGCCATTATATAATTTCAATTTTTTGCTGTAGTAGACAAACAAAAAGATGAAATGATCCGATAATTGGAAAGACTAAAAAGATTAAAATTAAATCATGTTGTTCATCAAGTTTTTCAAAATTTGTCTCCTACAATGTCCTAATAACTTTCAGTACCTCCACCTCAGACTCCGGCGCGATCTCACCTTCTTATAATTAAGGATAGCAGATAGTTTATTACAAAATATTAGGCAGCCACATTCGTCATACTTGTGAAGGAGTGTTGCTCGTGTGGGCTGGTCTGCCTAGGTTTATCTGCAGTTAGCTTTATATTTTTACACCTTGCTAATCCTGATCTAAGATTAAATCTTACATCATGATAGTCATTTCATCTGTATATTTTTAAGTGAACATGCCTAATTGACTTTTAAAACAATTTAAATCGATACCTGTGGAGCGTCTTTCGCCATTTCTTCGCTTGCCTTACTGGTTTTACTTCCGATTTGTTTCGTTCCGTCTCCAGCATTATAATAATATTCTGTTGTTTGATTTTGATTAAAGCGCAATGATAGTATATGAATTTGACCACAGTGACGTCTTACAAATATGTTCAAAAGCTATGAACTCGGTGTCTACGGTAACTAGATCAAAAAATCAACAGTTTGTATTTATATAATCAGTGAAAAATTTGGTAGTGATCTAAGAATAATACTGAAAAATTTAAAAATCTGTTATGTTAATGATAGTAATTGGTAAAGTCATGTTTTTTTATAGTAGAATAAGGGTGACAAACGAGCACACAGTCCACCTGATGGTAAGTGGATACTGTGGCCCATAGACATCTACTTCTATCCTGGATTAAGGATCAAAATGCAGATGAGTTGCCACCCCTGAGGACTAAGATGAAATGCCTCGTTTCCAGTAAATAGGGTCTCCGGTTCTACACTCTCTACAATCACCATACGAAACACAGAAGCATTAAGCTGCTATTTCACGCTGGTTTTCTGTAAGAGCGTGGTCCTCCCCGGTCAAGCCGATCCATTCGTGCTACAACTATAATATAGCTGCAGCATGACTCTACCACGTATAAAAATATGTATTAGAAATATTATGTTAAACGCTCGAATTGCTGCTATTAAACTTTCGCTGGTGACACTGCTTAGTTTAGAACTTTTGTCAGAGATACATAGAAGATCTTCGACTTTGAAACTCTAAAGAAGATAAGTATTAGCAAACAAATTATAAGAACGATTTAACTAAGCTGTCGTGGAAATTCGTCTTCACTGAGTTAATATTTTACAAGTAGTATCTTACGCGGCGTGAACAATTTATGAGAATATAAATTTCACAGTTCGTAAGTACGATAACCTATCAAAAGTTCACTGCTGAACATGGACCTACCCCATTGATTGCCTCATATATGGCAAATGTCCCCATATTTTCCATAGTTGCCACGCTTGTCAAGCGGGTTGGATACCGCAGTTTTTTATTTTTATTCAGCTATTATCAGGACGATGCTGCAGCGCATTTCCTGGTTCAGTTTCCCTCTGTCTCCTGTTACCACACCTACGGAATGATATGAGGTAGTGGATATTCTTACACCACTACTACATGGTTGGTTAGTACTGATGTTAGCCATGAATTCATTTAAATTAAATGTTGTACACATACTTGTTTTAGACTATTTAACCCAAAGTAAGAAAACAGAACAAATCTCATAGAGGTAATGAAATATAGCGAGTTACCATGGACGTAATTTTTTTACATAAATATACATACATAAACTCACGTCTGTCACCCAAAGGGTAGCCAAAGAATACGGGCTTCCATTAGACCCGGACCTGACACACGTCTCTCAATTATTTCATTTCATATATATCTACGAATAGTATATATCGTATAGTGGCGGTGTAAGAATATCCCGTGGTTGTCATAAAAGGTGAAACTGAAACAGGAGATGAGCAGCAGCATCTTCCTGTAAACAATACAAAATTATAAAAACTGCAGTTACCAACCCTCCAGCCAAGCGTAGCAGCTATAGCGATATCCCCCCTATGAGGCAATCTATAAGGGAGGCTGATGTTCAGCTGTGAACTTCAATAGGCTGTAATAAATGAAAAATAATGGATGTCTACGCATACATACTTGTCGTTAAATGTTTCTCTTAATTTGACCCATAAAATTCAGTCCAGGGCGCCCCTTGCCCCAACTTTGCCACTCACTTCTGCAGCATAAATTTGCTTCTTCGCTTCTCTTTCTACGTGTTCAAACCACTGAAGCATTACTTTATTAATCGCGGTAACAACATCGTCTTGTATATAACATTTTCTGACCCTGTCATTCAGAGTAACTCTTAACATACTTTTTAGATGATCGCATTTTCATAGCTTTAATTTTATTCTCATACTTCTTCATGCTATACAAGAACTTTACTACCATACATTAAGGTTATTTTCAAAGACATTTCATACTTTTACTACCAAACTCTTAATTTACGATAACACATAACTTTTTAGAATAATTAAGATGCATTATATGTTAACTGAGAGTTTTCACATTTTGGTTTGAAAGTTCCGTGAAATTGTAAGGTTGACAATAATAAAGTTAAGCCTTAACAAGCTTAAAGATCAAAACAGTAATTGAAAAACCCGATTGTGTAAAAATTTCACTGAACTGTTTGTCACCATTATTCTATAAAATAAAACCACGCTGCGGCTGTGGACTTCAATAGGTAGATGGAAAGATATAATAATAATGTCCCCCAGACCGAATCACGGTCACAGTGGCCAGTCTCATCGGAGACAAGCCATCTGCGCTGGATAGGATTATAGTGCACCAGTGTCTGCGCAAGCAAAGGTTTTTCAGAGTTTTTTCACATTTTCTATTTCATCACTATGAAAGTCCGATGGAACGTCAATCCGACATGACCAACGAGAAATCAGGTGCAGGACATACGACTTTATTTTTTTTCCGAGATACGGGGATAAAAACCCCGGGCTGCTATTCAGAATTTGATAACACAACAACCAATAACTAGCTTCTTTAAGATTTTTATTCTATATAGATTACAAGAATACTTATTGAAAGTCTTTACAGATTCGAACCCAGTTTCGCATGATCATCGCTTACGGCCAACCAACGAGGCAGTCATAATATCAAGTACTCAATTTTGAACAGCAATAAATTATAAAATTTTACAGCCAGCAATTTCTTATGTATTATTGTTTTTTTTAAATGTTATTCACAGTATCAACTTTAAATATCTTTCATAGATACCAAAATAGTGCCAAGCGAACAAACAAGATCAAACAAATTATACGCCGTGAGCTGGAAGCAGCCTATTCACATGAGAGTACTAATACGATTGAACCGAGACGTCTGAATTATTCCCACTTCACTTACAATGCATTCTATATTGATTTACATTGCCGATATTATAAAATGTTATGAAAGATAATAATGAGAAGATAAATTCATTACCACTATACGACCGTATTGTATATAATCTATAGATATTTCTGTTTTTCAATTTTAGATAAAGTATTTATTTATTTCTTCAATCACCCATACATTCAATTTTAAAACTAGGTACTAAAAAAACTGTTACTTGATGCTAACATCTAAATGTGCATGTGTGTAGCAGTTTAACAATAATGAGCAAGTACTGATTTTTAGCTATTACCCTCGAGATGGCGATACAAAGTGAGCGCAAGAGTATCTAGGTACCATAGGTTTGAAAACAACATTATCTGAGCAAACAAAAATAGTGTGTGATATGTTACAAATGGTAAAAATGTCTCTCCTCTGATACCAGTCTAGTAATAATGATGTGAAAGAAAGCAAACTGTATTTGCCAGTTTCCTGCCTAATGTGGCGATTAAATTAAATGTCAAATCAAATCGTGTATATCTAGTCCCATGTATAGCGATGGACTTATTAGCTGATAAAAACACACTTCTATATATACAAAAATCAATTGCCGAAGCGTTGCCAACATGTGGGGGATTCCCCAAATTGCGGGGAATTTAAAGTTGGTTGGGGATTTTTTGGGGATTGGTATTATGCTGGGAAAATGCGGGGATTTTGAAAATCGATAGCCCGGGCCAAGTCAGAACCTTTTTCAAGAAATATAACTTAGGTTACTTATGACCCTTTTTTAATTATCTTCACTGCACCACATTTAATTTTCGGATTTACTTCGGCAACATTTGTGTATGATTTAATGCTTTTCTTTATTTTTTAATTTTAAAGCAGAGAACCGCATGCAAAATGCAGATACTGTGGTACTTTTTAAAGGAAACAAGGGAAGGAATTAAAAATACTCCATGGAGTAAAATGCTTGTTACTAAAATATGGAACACTTTCCATATTTTAGTAACAAAAATATGGAAAGTGTGAAAAACATTTTGGTAAAAAAGAAAGAAAAATGTTAGTTAAAAAATAAATCTTATAAAATTAGTTGAATATTAGTTCATTTCTTAAAATAAAATTGAGGGGAATTTGTGGGGAATCTTTTGAAGTTTTGTCCCTAAATTGGGGAATTGGACATGGTTTTTCGGGGAATTTGACAAATTGGCGTTGGTAACGCTGCTGAGTGTTAGCCTCACAAAAGGTCGAAAATTGCTTGACCGATTTAAAAAAAATTGTGGGTATTTGAGTTTGAGTTGGGTCCCTGGATGGTTTAGATTCACAATTGGAACCAGTAGGTAGCGCAGTTGTCGAGATTCAGAAATAACCCGTTTGGAGCCGGGACGGATCGCTAGTCTAATATATATAAAAAATAATTTTTATTTGTTCGTATTTAATGGGCTGCCATACCGTTCCATAGATTGCGGTAAAAATTTGTCAACTTATTGCTTGCACTTGCGCGAAGGTTATAGGCGTAAAGCAATTAACTTACAGTAGGTGGTGCGCGTATAGTACCGACAAATTTATAAGTTATGTATCATTCAACTTCAATGAATGTATTATCATTCCTAATTTAACAATATATATAACTCTTCCATATTTAAAAAAAACCATATTTCCACGAATATTTCTGCCGTGGTAGCAACGCGCCGGGTACCAGCTGGTATTCTATAAATATCTTTAAAAGTACGACCGACATTAGCATTAATATTTAATAGTACACTCTCTATAAGCAACCTAAAGTTATAATGGGATGACCCCAATATCTTAAATAATCCTCGCAGGAATTATAGAAGATTAAATGTTTCGAAAAAGGTTCAACTAAGACAAATCGGATTTAGCAGTAACTTATAAAGAAAAATCTTCTAAGCTGCCTCAAAGTATGGGACTATTGATAATAGTTACCCGTATAAGTTCAAAAGGGTAGATAGTAAGTTAATTCGATTATTTCTGTCAAAAGAACATAGATTTATTTACGTGGTAGAGCCATGCTGCAGGTATATTATGGTTATAGCACGAAGGAATTCGGCTAGACCGGAGAAGGACCACACTTTCACAGAATACCAGCATTTTTTTTATAGGAGGACTTTTTATAGAAGTCACTTACTATCCGGACTCACCGGATAGCAAGTGACTACCGCCGCCCATGAACAACTGCAACACCAGGGGAATCACAGGTACGTTGCCGGCCTTTTAGAAAGGAGTAAGCTCTTTTCTTGAAGGTCCCTAAGTCGTATCGGTCCGGAAAAATCGCCGGTGGTAAGCTATTCCACAAAGACGTCGTACGCGGAAGAAAACTCCTAGTAAAACGTACAGTGGTGGACCGCCAAGCATCCAGATGGTGTGGTTGGTATCGGGAATTTTGCCGCGATGTGTGTTCGTGAAATTTGGCGGCTGGGATTAATCCCAACAATTCCTCAGAGCACTCCCCGTGGTAAATGCGAAAGAAAATGGAAAGGGATGCAACATCTCTTCGTAGCGCCAGTGAATCGAGCCGATCGGAAAGGACTCGGTCGTTGACGATTCGAGCCGCTCTGCGTTGGATGTGGTCAAGTGGAAGGATCTGGCACATCGTGGTTCCAGGCGTTTCGCGCCTATGACGCTGCTGCCCGCTGCCGTCCGAACGCCTACTCTCACCGATTAACACTAGAAGGCTCGCGCATCAAAAATGCCTAGAGTGCTCGCGCGGGGTACATGTGCCACCCATTATTATATAGGTTTTTATCTTATTACTCTTACTTGGAGAAAGTAAACAAGTTATATTATTATGAACCAACTTTATTTGTAATTAAATATTTTTACAAAAGCCAACATTTGCTATTAGTATTTAAATTATAATCTAAAGATAAACTTCTATAAAAATTAACATATTTTAGGCTTATTGAGATCAATCAGTTTATATTTTTTTGAACACATTATTTTGGCAGATTAATCATCACAATACAAAGTTTACGAACGGTTTGTTCCTATTCCATA
Organism: Parnassius orleans; assembly: GCA_029286625.1. Taxonomy (NCBI): domain Eukaryota; kingdom Metazoa; phylum Arthropoda; class Insecta; order Lepidoptera; family Papilionidae; genus Parnassius; species Parnassius orleans. Next base: position 89,463 of record JAGSMP010000221.1, read on the forward strand.
GCGTTTTCGCCACAGTTAGGGCATAATATGATCTGGTGATCCGGGCAAATACGCCTATTATACTTGCTACACTGTTTGCGAGTGCTTCGATCTCTCCCTCTACTACAGAATTCACATCTTCCTTTTCCACCGCGTATGGGCAAGTTTTGTACTTGCGGGTTTTCAAGGAGCCCCAGAAAAAGCCTGGCTTTCATTTTTTTACCTCTAGGTATATTTTCTTGAGAAATACGTCGTGTAATCAGAGGTTTTACAAGTTCAAATCTAATCTCTTGCAAATATTTTCGGCGGATTGTCTCGATTTGTGGATTATTCAATTGGTATATGACTAGGCCGTTTATATAAAATAAAATAATATAAGAGGCTAACGTCAGCTATTGCGCGTCACATCATATTGACGACACATTTTATCGAAAACATCGACGCCATACTTTGTGTGATTGTAATAGGTGATTATTTCGGGCTTTTTTTCTTCTCCGCTTTCGGGGTCAATTTTATCATCTTGTGCAGGGTAGATAGAAGTAAAACGACTTTATTTTTCTTTGGTATATAACTAATGAGTGTACAATCAGGTTGGAAACCAAAGGTGGAGTCTAGAATTTCTCTATTCTGAGTAGATTTGAATTTCTGGGGTATTTCAGATTTATTATTTTTTAGTGTTCCAACAACTGTAATCTTTTTTTTTGCAGTAATCTTTGCTTACAGGTACACTGGTGAACCAATTGTCCATTGTCACGTTACACCCCAAGCCATATAGAGGATTCAAAACTCTGTAGATAATATTCCGAACTTGATTTGATACGCGATAGGGCCCTTCTGGCTGTTAACCTGCGTACACTTCTAAATTGCACACAAACGGATACTTGACGTCTACGACCATAATTATTTTTATACCGAATTTAGCCGGTTTGTTCGGCATATAAATTATAAAACCACAACGATCTTTGAATGCTACAAGCTGCTCATCAAGTGTAACGGACTCGTTTGGCGTATCGTATTCTTTGCAGTCCCTTTGATACTTATGTTTGATTGTGTCAGTATAAATATTTGTGCATTTCATAAGAATTCTCAAATTATCAGAGTCAAAAAATAGCAAAAAATATTGGAGTCGTGGCATCTCTGGCAATACCTTTCGGATCTGAAGGTCTCGACATAATGTTATGTGGCCTGGTTCTATATGTAGGTGGTGGTAATTTACTCCATTTTATTCCATTCGGTGATACACAAAAAGCTAACTGTAACAAAGGCATATTATCTTCGTCTTCGTCAGGTTGATTATCACTTTCTTGTTCCGTGTCAGAAACCTGAGGAGAACCAATTGTAGCAGTTTGCTCCTGTGGACCACTGTCTTCTTCTTCTTCCTCTGACGCACTACTTTCGGTGAAATCTTCTTCCAACCACCTACTTATAATCAAATCCTTCGACGTCGATGCCATTATAACCTAAAACAAAAGGTATGTTGCATTACTTGGCTTGCATTACATTACTTGCATAACAAAACATTTCACTACGTAAATATATAGCCAATTGGTCAAATAGAATAACAATAATTTGATCATAAAACATGTAAAATACAAAAAGAATAAATAACTTACGTGAGGGTATACTTGATTTTCAATCACTTATGTTAGATTTCTAAAACTTCCTCAGACGCTCGCGCGGGGGTCATACGTCATCCACGAACTTTAAAAACGCACTGTGCACGTGTCAATGCACCTAGCACGATGACGCGCTACTGATGTGTGGGGCGATCCTTCCTCGAGGAATACCTGAGAGAGCAGCACTAAAGCGCAATTCGTTCAAAAGTTGTTTAACAATATTACACTCTGGGTGACATATGTCACCCGCGCGAGCCCTGTAGTGTTAAAAGCCATAAGGTCTTCGCATGTCACCCAAAGGGGTAAGCAAAGTCTAAGGATTTCCATTTAGGACACGATCTTGACACACCTTTCTCGCCTCCTCCCCATCTATATACGCATACATGCCCGTGGGTTAAGGGTACTCTTAATTTAGCCCATCTTCAATATGTCGCACACTTAGTCGATAGACTAGGTAAGATCTTTCTGACTTATCCCATAGTCACCTCTTACAGGACGAAATGAGGTGATGGATTCTCACACAACGCCACCACACGATAATAAAGTACATTCAGCAATTAAATTATTATCTACATTCAATAATATGTATAAATTCACAGGTACTTCGTCACGCCTTAAATTTAAAACTAGTTTTTCACAGCTTATTCTATAATTGGCTCCAAACTTTTCAAACCAAACCAAAACGTAGTAGGATTGCTGATGCTGATTGTCAGAAATAGATAAAAGGGTATATTAATAACTACCCAGACGGGATTCCAATAAACCTTGAAGTACCAAAATTAGTTAAATTTTGATTTGTAACAAATTTATATAAGTTACACCTTGCATAAAAGTTTTATTCACTATACTGTGAGGTGAAAATCTCTTTAGTGTTCTGTGCCAAATTCAGTAATATTTGTTGACTATCCGTTTGCCTGCAAGTCTGTCTACCAGAGAGATATTTTTTTTGTATTTGACATATTTTTTAATGATTATTTTAAAATTGTATATCCCATCCCCACCGTAACCATATGGGAAAAATATGAAATAATTAATATAGAAAAAATTCAAATAATCATAAATATAGAATAGGAAAATGGATAAAAAAGAAAACAAACAAACATTTCTATAACTATATTTTCCTTAAACTTTTTTTTTGGGTAAAATATGTCACAGAATATGTTAATTGTGCCCATAGAATTCAAAGTTAAATTATAAGCAATTAGAAAATAATTATATAATTATAATATAGTTACGGTCAGTTATTCATCCGTAATGTTTCTTTATAACCTTCGTTATTTATTTTTCTTTATTTTTCATTGTCGTGCACCCTAAAATATAATTACAATGGAAATATTTAAACATAACGTAAATACTCTCTCGTTTTGTTGATCTGGTTGGTTCTACAACTTTCGGAGACAAAGGCCGTGGATTTTCCTACGCTACCAATTTTATCAGGAATTTTCAATAATATTATGTAATATAAATCGTTGGTGAATATTCATTAATAGCATTAAAAAGGAAATCAAAGAAAAATTTTCAACTGGAAATTTTGCTTAGGTATACTTGCTTTCGTACAATTTCCATGAGTTTTCTTAATGTTCTATTTATTAAAACAGATTGAAGTAAATATCATGACTCATGAGTTTTAAGTCCAAATGAATAGATTTCAAATGAAACGTGGACGCCCGCACCGGTGCGTGTCTGTGCCCGCCCGCGCCGTTTTTGTGTCTATGTTCATGTCTAAATGTGTGTCAATATTTGTATTCGTGTTTATATGTGTGTTCGTGTCTATATGTGTTGGTGTATATATGTGAGTTCGTGTCTATATAAGTCTGTGTGCTATCAAAATTCCTAATGTTACCGTAAGCCATTTCAAGTAATCTTATAAATGCTTGTGTTAGGAGTGGTTCACGACAGAAATCGAATTGAAGATGCGAACTAACAACGTTTAATTTTTCAGTTTGCATCCCCAACCATTAAGCCTCTGTTGCTTAGAGTTTTCCAAAAAAGATTTGTCATCAATCATGTATTCCTCGTAAACGTAAAAGCTTTGCTAAAGTTTTTCGTAATATCCCTTGTACTTAACCACCTGACATCTTTTCCGCTAAGTGGTGCCGACCTTAACTTGTTGTAAGTCACTTTATTAGGTAATGTTAAGTTATTACAAATATTAATTTGCTATCGTACGAAAGAATAAGAAATTATATGATAAGAGAAAAGTGTAGTTCGCAAATAAATGTTGTGACCAGGATTAAGGAAGGAATATTTCGGTGGTTTGGACATGTATAAACAAGGAAAGAGTGGCTAAGTCAATTTATTCTGCGGAAATGCAGGGAATGCGGAGTAGCAGGGTCGGCAAGGGACGACCTAGACGGAACTTTATGGCACCCATATTGGCGGACTTATTTCACATGCCTCAAAATATATTTTTTCTCAAAATACATTTTAATTATTTAAATGTATAATGTATCTGTGTGAAGCTCATTTACTATTATTCCTCTACAATTCTACTTATGAAAAAAAAAATAGACTTGAGATTAATATTTTTCTAATTATGGTCTATGTATATAATAAGTCATATAATGAATTAAAAATTAAAAAAAATCAATCAAAATATTGTTTATTGTACACCTAGGCTTACCTTCACTTTTGCTATTGCTGTTATAATAGGGTCTGTTATCACCAAGCTTGGCAGGGATTGGCAATTTGCACCTTTGACAGTGCTCCCAGTCGCCAGTGTGTGTATTCGTACGTATGAGTAACCACGAAATCTTCCTGGCGTTTCCCATGGTCGCCTCTTACGACATCCACGGAACAAAGTACAGTGATGGATTCTCCTGAAGATTACAAAAGGCAAAAGGGCATCATATCAGTTAAATATGATATTTATAGGAATAAGAATTGCTTAAATCAATTTTGAAAATAAATAGAAAAGTATTTAATGAATATTCAAATGATAACATCTAAGAAGCGGATATTAAAAGTTATTTTTTGACGTCTGAAACATAAACATTAAAGAACACCAAATAAAAGTATAGAACATGATTTGAAATCACACTAATTAGAATTTATAATTAATTTTATAAATAGTAACTACATTTAGTTATTATTTATCAAATTCACCAATCTGTGTTAAAACTCACTCAGTGTAGTCATCCTTTAATAAAGTTTTTCTTTTTCTTTTAATGTGATAGAACCATGCTACATCTATATTGAATGTGGAGCAATCAGCATACCATAGTAACATAATGCTTGTGTACTTCATTTGTGAGACGAGAAACTGAGACCATTTTTACTGGTAAAGAAGCAATCCATCTTAGTCCTCTAAAGCGATCCTCTAAATCCTTAATCTAAATTTAATTGCGGATAGGTGCCTAGGAGTCAGGGCATCCATTACCAACAGGCGAACAGTGTGCTCACTTGTCACCCTTATTTGTAAAATAAATCAAGATAAAATATTGCTGCCATATCATACAAAATAAAATTGTGTTTAACGAGAAAAAGTGACATTATTAATGTAATGGAAATAAATAATGATATGAATATTATAATTATTCTCCAAAGAGGCCCAAATTAAATAAGATAAAAGTTATTATTTAGATTGAAGAGAAAATCGGCCAAGAGCAATACACTAATATCGGATTCTCGAAGCCATTAAAATCTAAATACTAGTAATATAATACTAATAATATCTTTGTGAATGCGAATGCAGTTCAACTACACATCTATTGATATTTAGATAGGACTTTAACAAATAAAGTTAGGCGTGATATTTCGACATTGGTATTGGCAACTTATATATCCATCGTCACCACTTTAGTCTAGGGATATTTTAATTTTATTGCCTTAGAAGATATGCAGGAAGTCGATGGATGCAGGTGGCTCACGACCGTGCTTTATGGCATTTCTTGGGGGAGGCGTATGTTCAGCAGTGGACTTGTAAAGGGATGTAATTATGATGATGACGATTATGATGAACTTAAAAAGCATGTAGGTACTGGCCATATAAAAATTACAGTTTCAATTGAGAAAAAGTAATATAAAGTATTATAATTTCCAAAAGATATGATAGCTTCTAAAGTTGGGGCTTTAATTCTTTCATACACTATGCCTTAGCAACGAATTTTTAATTTATTTACGCTTCTCAAGGCACTAGAATGTAGTCCTAATACACACATAAATTTAACTCCTTTATTTTCCACCCTTGGGGTGAATTTTTTTCATCAAGTTTATATTGGATCATCCCTGAAGTATACCCTATTTAAAAATGAATAATTATAATCGATTCACATTTGACAAAGATATAAAGTTACATACATACAAAAAAAAATAAGGTCGAATTGAGACTGCTTCCTTTTTTGAAGTCGGGTAAAAAGACTTGAATTTCATTTTCATCCTGGCACATTTTATTTCTGTATTCTTAATACTAATTAAAAAAAGACTGACGCAGGTGGTAAAATTGGTTAACTTTAATTAACTTTGTAATGACAAAGTTTCTTTCCTTTATATCTTAAAGACTAAATTGTTTTAAACGATTTTTTTTTCTTTTGCACAAGATTGTTCATTGTTATAATACCGGTGGTTTTTTTATATTCAATGGAACGCTGACATTTAACCTGAGAAGAGATTTTAAGACCAATAAGCATGCTGAAATCTGGAGCGATCCAGTGCAATTTTGCTTAAGCCATTGGCAACAGTATCGCCTCCAAGCTGTTACTAAAATAAGATTTGTAAATAGTTTGTATAACCTTTCTTATTGTATAATTTACTTTGAAAAAAAAGTCCTGCCGGGTTTCTTGCTGGTTCTTTCTAGGATAGAGGTTTTTTTCCGAACCAGTTGGAAAAGTAAAAAATTACTTTCGATATAAATTACATGTAATCTATATTGAATAACAAATTATTCTATTCCATTCTATTCCATAATATATTATTTAATCCTTTTCCATTCTTTTCTATTCTATCCTGTTAAAGCCACATATCAAGATTGTGGTCTAAACTGCCGGAACACTGAAGAGGTGGCTGAGCAGCACACTAGGAATAGTCGGGTTACTACCGCGATACCAGACCGATTTTTACAAAATACGGCAAAAAGACAAGCCTAAGTTACGGCTTTGAATTTGCAATCGGAACGCCAGGTCCTGGTAAGCGATGAAAATGGGAGGGGGAGACTAAACGAAGTAAACCTCTAATCCTCATAAAGCACTTGGGATTCGATATCGCGAAATGATAACAATGGGCAAACGAACATTTTTGGCTTGGAACGATTTCCAATATTCTAGGATGCTATGTCCAGATGAATATTGGTTTGGGTTCCATTCAAATTCACGAAGAATCTGTGATTGATGAAACTTTGTCAGAAGTGATAGCTGCCTGAAAAATCTCCAAGGAGTACACCCATATTAAGATGGAAAAATCATCGTATGAGCGGGAATTTTTTTATATAAAAGGGGCAAATGAGCATGCGACTCACTTGATGGTAAGTGACTACCTCCGCCCATGAACAACTGCAACACCTGGGAATCGCAGATGCGTTGCCGGCCTTTTAAAACAGAGTAGGTTCTTTTCTTGAAAGAAGAACTGACTACGTTTGTGTACACGGCAAAAAGAAGTTAATGCTGCAAATTATTGTTATGAGGTGCTGGAGTATGTATTCCGACCACACCGATTGCAAATGAGCTGAGATTTTATGTTTATGCATGATAATGCCCGCCCACATACGTTTCAGTGGCTGTAAAAACCTAATGTTTCGACCCTGGACTGGATCATTCAGTCCCTGGATTTGAATTTGATTCAGCACACGTGAAATTTTATACTTCAAAGAAAGCCTTAAGAAATTTTCCCGAAATCAGGTGACAGAATGTGAACTTTTCATGCATCTTCGTCGAACCTGAGACCATATCCCACAATGAGATATTGATAATCTCTTTTTGAGTATGAATTATCATTGCGTTATTAACATTCGAAGTGTTCTTTCAAATAATAATTATTTTTAATTAAAAAAAAATTTATGCTTCATTTAATTTGTTCTTTCTTTAATCATAAAAACATAAAATCTTATTTCAGATCAGGTCAATTTTATCTTATTACTTTTCTATTTTCTTAAAAATGGTACCGAGTAGTGGCGGTATAAGAAAATCTACCACCCCATTATCATCCCGTGGTTGTCGTAAGAGGCGACAGAGGGAAACAAATCAGGCGATGGGTAGCAGCGTCTTCCTCATAACGACTAAAAATAAAAATAAATCGGTTGCTGACTCGCTTGCCAAGCGTGGCAACTAAGCAGTTGACTCTGATAGTCTGTAACGGTTTCTTAAAAAATCTTAACACCTACCTACGAACCCCTAAACTAGGATTTTATCTTATATTGTAGAGCCAGTTTACATATTAGAGAGAGAACTCAATTTCTTCACTCTTAGCAGGCGGTTTGACGATCTCAGTACCGGACGTCTTGACTCTGCTGCCCTTCGAAAATCGAGGTATTTTACGTACACTTAGCGAAAACAAAATGGTTACCATCTATCGGGATTCATAAAATTAAATTAACACATAAAATAAAAATTAACTGACTCTTCCCATGCGTAAGAGGTGTAGTGTTTTACAGCCCTCTTGATGTTAACTTAACACTACCCAAAGAATTCTGAAGAGACCGAAATAGGTGAAAATCTGAGGGTGCAAGGTCACGACTATATGGTGGATGCCTTATATATATACAAACAATGATATAGCTGCCTAGCGTACATGTAAAATATTTTGTTTAAAAATGAATTCACCAAAATCATACAAATTATCAACAACGTGACTTTTTTCTTTGTAAAATATCAAAATTAAAAAATAATTGAAAATATTCTATATTTTAAGCAGTATATAACATAAGTTTTAACCCAAAATAGACACGTTATAGCAGTAACGACGTCTTGCGAATTTACCTGTGAAATGTGCAACCATCAGGATTATTCCTATTATTGACACCAAAGTCACTCACGGAATTTGTAACCATTTTTGAAAACTTTGAATTATAAACATTAACAATATTATAATCTAAAAAATTACAAAATGTCTAGGAGCTTATTTCTTACGTGCCGACTTGTGCCAACCTGTCATTCAAAATCGGTTACAGAGTCATCAGATTTAGTATCCTTTTCTATTTTGCATTTTTGCCATAAGGAATTTTCTTCTCCCTTGCGCACTATGTCGGTCTATACGCCAGTATATTCTAAGTCTATGGGTAAACTCAAGGAGGCACGTCCTTGAGTTTACCCATCCTTCCTTGGCTAGATGGAGCTACTGGATGCGTGAAGCCGATAATCGGGCTAAATTATACACCTTGGGAGAACTTGGGAGAGAGTTCTGCAGTAGACTGCCGCAAGCTGATGACAATGCTGCTGCAACTGCTGATAATAATGATAATATTGAAAAGTGACCGTAAGTGTGTTTTTTATTAAAATAACACTGATTTTATAAAACTTAATTTAATTTACTTTCAACTTGCTTAATTTAAAAGAAAAAAACCTTTCTCATAATTGCATCTCAAAGAGAATACCAGGTAGAATTTTCGTACTACATACCAATGAGTAATTTCGCAAATTTAAATGCAATAAACTTATTTATTATCTATAAATTGGTAAATCCTTAACAAACAAAACACACTGATAAGTTTGACACTTCTTTTAAACGTAAGTTCAAGTAAGAATAATAATTTTTGGGGTTCCATTTTAAGGATGATTTTCAGAAGGAGTAGTTGAAGTTTTCAGTTGTTGAAAACCGTACATAAACCGTTGTTGCTTGGGAAAAAAACCGGATAATATCTAAGATACAGGCTCTGCCTAGATTAAATGTAAGTAGTTTAATAATAATGGTTTTGTTTTTATGGTTTTTGCAGTGTTCTTGTGAAGGACATGATTCTAATATATGTAATCATGATTCTGATTTTGTATATTTACTTTATATATTTTTAACATCATTCATAATTTTTGGTGTTCAAGCATTTTTACAGCATTTTTAGTTATCGTTTAAAATATATTTATGTATTATAATTTTATTTGTGAAGGGCTGTAATGATGATGATGATGATATTAGAAACTATATTTTTATGAATACCGGTGTAGGAAAGCTACCGTACTAAAGCTAAAACTAAACATAATTAAGAATAATATTAAATAAAACTACATTTATGTGCATTGAAATCCATAAAATAATTTCATCACAATAAAAAAATCTTTTAAAACATTTTAATACATGAGGCTGTCATACCAAACGATGGAATAATAAATTAGAAAATCAGTAATTAGGAAACGATTTTAAAAATCGATTCAGGGGCGGAGATGTGATTTACTGTCGTGAAATTGTCGGATATTGATTTGACCCCTGTATATAAGGAAATCAATTTTATATTCTATTAATGTTTACTTTATGAAAACGAATTGTGGAGCGTGATGGTTAGCTTCGGTATGTTGTACGTGTAATATATTTTTTATAAGACACGATAAAGCTAGTCCATTATTGATTTTGAGGTTGAGAATTTAAATTACTTATTTTAAGCACAGTACTAAAAAAAGTAAAAGTTAGCATAGACCTCCCCCATAGATCGACTCATAAGGCAGAATTTTAATGTAGTTGTCACGCTTGGAAAGCAGCTTGGCAACAACAGTTTTTTGATTTTTATTCAGCTGTTATCAGGAAGATGCTGCTGCCCATCTCATTGTCCAGTTTTCCTCTTTCGCCTCTTACACTACCACAGCATGATATGGACTATGTTATAAGATAGTATAGTATATTTTATTCTTTAGCTTTATACTTTATATTACAATTATAATAGGTCTGGGAAAAAGTTTCTTCGTATTTTGTTTGTATAAAATTGTATATAAAAATATCTTTGGTTGTATTGTTTGTATCTGGCTGGTTTTAATGTCAATATATATAGGACATTAGGGAAAATAAAAATAAAAAGTAAAAAACACTTTTCCGCCATTTTTTTCAATTGTTTTTCTGTCCGCCAAAATGAGTGAATCTAACGAAGAAATTCGATTCATTCTGAAATTTTATTACAAAAAGGGAAAAATGCGTCTCAAGCGGCGAAAAAAATTTGTGACGTTTATGGACCGGGCAGTGTTAGTAAGAGTAGCATAAAGTTGGTTCAAGCGTTTTCAGTCCGGGAATTTTGAAGTCAAAGATGCATCTCGCTCTTATCGTCCTCGTACGGATAAAGCCGATGCTATTTTTGAAAACGTGGAGCAACATCGGCATATTAGTAGTTACGACATAGCCGAGAAATTGAGGATTGACCAAAAAATAGTTTTGACCCATTCGAAAAAGTCTGGCTATACAAAAAAGCTCGATATTTGGGTACCACACGAGCTTACTGAAAGAAACCTAATGAATCGTGTACTCATTTGTGATTCTCTATTGAAACGTAATGAAGCCGAACCATTTTTGAAAAGATTGATTAATGGTGATGAAAAGTGGATCACCTACGACAAGAACGTGCGAAAAAGATCATGGTAGGGTCAAGCTCTACAGACTGTAGCGAAACCCGGATTAACACGCAATAAAGTGATGCTGTGTGTATGGTAGCCAGGCAAAACGATCGATTTGGATCTCTACTAACATTGGACATCTAATGAGACTCAAGCAAGAAATTGAGAAAAAACGGCCGGAATTGATCAACAGAATAGGAGTGGTCTTTCATCGTGATAACGTTAGACCACACACATCTTTAGCCACTCAGCAAAAGTTGAGAGAGCTTGGTGGGAAGTGTTAAGGCATCCACCATATAGTCGTGACCTTGCATTCTCAGATTTTCACCTATTTCGGTCTCTTCAGAATTCTTTGGGTAGTGTTAAGTTAACATCAAGAGAGGACTGTAAAACTACTTGTCGCATTTTTAATCAAAACCCCCAAGATTTCTACAGCAATGGTATTATGTCACTACCTACAAGATGGCAACAAGTTATTGAACAAAATGGCACATATTTATTATAATTAAATGGAAAAAAATGTCTTGAATTTGTATTTATAATACGAAGAAACTTTTTTCCCGACCTTATATACGACGAAATATATAATATAAGGTTAGCAGAAGTACTGCTTTGTTCCTTTTAGTAAATCTAAAAAAAAATTATTTGGATTTAAGTTTCTGACGAAAACTAAAAGATAAATTACCGCCACAAAATCATCGCTGGACGACCGCGTGGCCTAGCGATAGCTGTAGCTGATTACATTACAAGCTGATTTGGGGTTTTGGTTATGTCAGAAAAACGTTATTTATTTTATCTATATCTTTTAATTTAGTGACCAAACATAATATTTTTATATACAGGTATTACAATTACATAACGTAAGACGTAAATATTCGAATCCCGGGTTGGGCCAAACTCATTTATTGGGTTTTTCTATTAAGAAATTATCATTGACAGTTCGGCGTAAGGAAGTTCTTTTATTCAATTTAGTTTTATTAAATTACAAAGTAAATCCTCTATCGTAGCTATTTGTCCACGGAGGTATTTACGGATGGAGATCTGGTGACCTAAGATACAGGTTTTACCTAGTTAAGGCACCAATTATTTACCTACTAATAGTATTGTTTCAGATATAAACATATTCATTGTTGCAAATCAGCATTTAAAATTGCATTTAACAATTTCATTGGTGTCGATGGGAATCGAATCGGTTTACAAAGCAATGATCCGCCAAACTACCACGGCTTATGAAATTAAAGTTATTGTTTAATTTTATGAAGCAACGTAAAGCGTAAGTGTAACAATTAGAAGCGGTGGCTTTGATCACGAATATACTACCGTAATAAAGCTAGTGTCGGATCCATGTATAGCGGTTAGTGAGCTTAGTTTGTGGCTCTAAATTCGTGATTTAATTAGTTTTAAGTCTCTAAGGTTATTTTAGAAGGAATACTGAGGTTAGTAGGGTTTTCGATATCCATAGCTTAATAACATAATACATAATATTATTCTGATACAGTATAGATACTGACAGAAGTACAAGAGTAACTGATGGAAAAATAGTTTATCGCGCTTAGTTAATTAAATACGTAAAAAAAACTACTTTCATTTGATGAGTGGTGTTCGCGTAAATATAAGAAATCATTAACTGATGAAGCCCTGCGAAAGTGGCAATGAGGCAGCCAATTAGCTCGCAGAACCATTACGAGTACAATGTGGGTGTCTTCAAGGCAAAAGTTAAGTCAAGTTAAGTTTTGTTAAGTCAGTGCGCTTCACCATCTTAGGCTATATCACCACTTACCATGGGATTGTAGTTAAGCGCTGGTTTATAATAGTAAAAAAAAGAACCGACAAACGATGGGGAAGAGAGGTTCTAGTGGCCTCCTCGTAAGCTCGTGTACTAACTAACGCAGTTTTGAGCGACCCTCCACTAGATGAATACAGGTTACAACAAGTGGCTCAGTCCCGAGCTTAGTGGCAATGTATGAGGAATGCGTATGGTTACTATTGAACTTATTATGGGCTCTAATGATGACGATGATGATAAGCTTTTAAGTTTAAGAATTGGTTACGTAGCGAAGAAAGGATTATATTAATTGCTTGTGATTGCTCTTAAACTAGGGCAAACGTTCAAAATCAATGGCGATTTATTACAAAACATAAACTGTATGCCTAATGTTCCTTCATTTTCTCACGTAAATCTGTAGATTTCCTAATGATGTTATCCTACAACGTAAAGTACAAATTCCTTGCTCAAGATGATTAAGAGTTACCTCTTAAAAGTTTTTACGGAGCAAAGGCTTTTTAAAAGTTTTCTTATGTTTGTGTAAGCCACTTAAAAATACGAGAAATAGTAGCTTTGATTAAATGAAGCATTTTGTTGAGCTAAGATTTAAATCCGTATTTCTTATACTTTGATTGTTTAAAAGTATTTTTATGTAGTATTTAAAGACTATAATTAATTAAATAATTTTGAAATTGCATAATTTTGCCATCGATTTATTTTATTAAGTATTAGACTTATACTCTCCTTTCTTCGTCCTTATCATCCCGTTGCTGTAATGAGGGCATCCACGACTTTTTCTGCCACCAGGGCGGCGCCGCTAGAAAGTGATGTATAATATTTGACAGATTTCATAGCGGGGAAGTTAATTTGTTCAGAAAATGTAAAAGATTTTTTTTTATAGGAGAGGGGGCAAACGAGCATGCGGCTCACCTAATGGTAAGTGACTACTGCCGCCCATGAACAATCGCAACACCAGGGGAATTGCAGATGCGTTGCCGGCCTTTTAGAAAGGAGTAGGCTCTTTTCTTGAAGGTCCCTAAGTCGTATCGGTCCGGAAAAACCACTGGTGGTAATCGATTTCACAAGGAAGTTGTGCGAGGAAGAAAACTTCTTCTAAATCGCACAGTAGTGGACTGCCAATCATCCAGGTGGTATGGATGGTATCGCGAGTTTTGTCGCAATGTGCGATGGTAAAATCGAGCGGCTGGAATTAGTCCGAACAATTCCTCAGAGCACTCCCCGTAGTAGATGCGATAAAATACGCAAAAAGATGCAACATCTCTACGCAGTGGCAGTGAGTCAAGCCGATCGGAAAGAACTCGGTCGTCGACGATTCGAACCGCTCTGCGCTGGATGCGGTCAAGTGGAAGGAGCTGGCACTAGGGCCGAACCTGCGCCTTGTAAAGTTGCAAGCGGTGTACCGGCATGAAATACTGTCCCGCTCTGCTGAGCACGCCAAGCTTCTTAGAGGCCAATTTGGCCTTCTCTTCCAAATGAGCACGAAACTGCACATCACTCGATATGTCGACGCCGAGGATTCCAATACTGGCTGAGGCAACAAGGGGAGTGCCTTGAAACTGAAGAGATACGACAAAGGGGTTCTTTTTAGCGGTAAACGCGCAAACTTGTGTCTTCTGGGGATTGAACTGGACTAGATTTAGTCACCCCCAATCCGAGACTTTGTTCAGCAAAGACTCGACTTTAGACACAATTTGTCCCGGTACATAAGGCATCACCAGTGCTGTCGTCTGCATAGCAATGAATGTTACCAGTTTGCAACATATCATTGATATGCAGGAGAAACAGCGTTGGTGATAGCACGCAGCCTTGTGGAACACCAGCGTTGATAGGCTTGTAATCAGAGCATGCACCGTCTACTACGACCTTGATGCTCCGATCAGCAAGGAAACTGGTGATCCAATTGCACAATTGCTCGGGAAGCCCATGGGAAGGGAACTTCGAAAGAAGCGCTTTGTGCCAGACCCGATCGAAGGCCTTCGCTATGTCCAAACTAACGGCCAATGCCTCCCCCTTGGACTCTACTGCCTCCGCCCATCTATGAGTCAGGTAGACCCGCCATCCGCCATCTATGACACAACGAAAACCGTATTGGCGGTCACTAATCAGCTGGTGATCCTCAAGGTACCTCATGAGCTGGCAGTTTATATTAGACTCCATTATTTTGGAGAACAAGGAGGTGATGGCGATAGGCTTGTAGTTGGACGGGTCTGAGCGGTCGCCTTTTTTAGGGATTGGGTGGACCAAAGCTGTCTTCCATGCATTTGGGACTACACCTTGGGAGTAGGAGTACCGGAAAAGACGCGTTAAAACCGGGGCCAACTCCGGAGCACACGTCTTCAGCACAATGGGAGGGACTCCATCAGGCCCACTCGACTTGCTGACGTCCAGGGAGAGGAGTGCTTTGCGAACCGAGCGCTGTGTAAACCGCACGTCCGGCATGGAGCACTCACACCGCGGGATAGTCGGCGGTGTGTTCCCCCCGTCATTCAGAGTCGAGTTGGACGCAAAGAGAGAGCCTAACAGATCGGCTTTCTCCTTTGCGGCATGGGCCAGTGAGTCGTCCTCTCTGTGCAGAGATGGTAGAGATGGCTGACAGAAGTTCCCTTGGACAGCCTTGGCGAGAGACCAGAATGCACGGGTTCTCGAAGGAAGATGAACTAGCTTCTCGCTAATTCTGCCGATGTGCTCAGACCTTGCCTTGGCAATGACTCTTTTGAAGGACCTGGAGGCGGAATTATACTTATTTTTAAGAGAGCTGGTATTTATATTCCGAGACGTTGATGCGTCAGCTCAGGTCCGGTAGCACTCCTGCTTATAGCGTAATGCTATTTTACAGGAGCAGCCAAACCATGGCTGGGATCTGCCTCTGATGGGCACCACAGAGGATGGAATAAAAAGTTCCATACCCTGAAGTACCACATCAGCAACAGAATCAGCAATAACGCTGAGATCTTCCAGCGAGAAGCAAACCCGCCCCCAAGGGTAGGATGCAAAAAAAGACCGCATCCTATCCCAATCGGCCGACCTATAGTGCCAAACACGGCGGTAGCCTGCAGAATGCAACCGCGACGTTAGTGTGAGTGGCACCACACTCCGGACAAGACAATGGCCCGACGAGCCTAAAGGAGCGTCGACGGAAATCTGATATCCGTCCGAATGAGAGGTCGAATCAGAAGGTCCAACAGGGAAGGTTCATGATCTTCCACATCTGGAATCCGCGTAGGCGAAGTAACCAGATGTGTAAGACCATATGCCAAAGCAAAGTCATAAACAGATCTCCCGCATGATCGGTTGATCATGAAACGAGCCATTCGGCGTGGTGGGCGTTAAAATCGCCAAGGATCATGATCTCTGCGGATGGGATCTGCTGCAACAAGGAATCTGTAGACATTTGGACGTGGTCGATGAGTCGGTCTGTTTCGGCATTACCGCTATGGGACCTATAGAGGCACCCGTAGACGCGGGGATGGTCGCGCAGCCATAGGATGGACAGGTCCGTACCTTCAAGACTGCCGAGGCGTCGAAAACAGATTTCCTCTCTGACGTATACGCAAACTCCAGCCCGGGGCACAAAGGAGTGTTCTAATTTGTACCCTGGGTAGGAGAGATATGAAGTATCAGCCGGAGAGGACACCTGAGTCTCGGTTAAAAAGAGCAAGGCCGGCTTCGCCGTCTCTAGATGGAAGTGGACAGCGTTAAGGTTGGAATGAAGTCCCCTGATGTTGCAATTGCGGATAGCGTAAAGAGGTCGCCTTGGTCTTATTGCTCCGCTTGCCCCGAGCAGTATAAGTCACGAGCGGAATTTTGCCCGCGGGAAATTTGCTACGCGGGGCAGCCTGAGCACCCACGCTCAGGAGTGGAGTAGCTTGGTCGTGGATGCTCAGCGAGGTATTCTCCAGGGGTGCTGGTACCCTCCTGGGGTAGTCTAAAATTTAATTCCGCTACCATGTTGATGGGGGGGGGGGGGGAATTGGGCCTCCGGCCACCTGCACTCACCAAGCGAAACGCAGAGGTAAACCTCTACTTCACGCTGGTATTCTGTGAGGTCGTGGTACCAACCCGCTTCGAGCCGGCCAATCCGTGCGACAGCACAAGCTGCCGCGTGGCTCTACCACAGTTAAAAAATAGTACAGAAAGAAACAAAGTTATTGTTCATTTCTGTACTATTAGCTATATTTTATATAAATAACATTAAAAATAAATAAACCAAACCACAGTTATTCATAAAAGTAGAAAAATTAAGAAAAAAGTTAAAAATGTGCAAAAAATTAAGGAGCAAACCACTGACGCATTAGTTTGTGTATTAATATAATACTTTAGAAACTGATAATCTTTTATTAAAAAACAACTTCTCAATTAAATTACATTGTGTAACAAAAACTTTACCTCAGTGTCAACTAGCGACATCTGGTGAGCAGAAAATTATTAGCCCTCATTGAACAGATATCTATACTTTGTTAAAAATTTAAAAATAGTTACATATTTCTTCACATATCGATACCTCTGGGCTCAAAGGTCGTAAAGGACAAAAGACGACTTTCCAGACGAAGCAAAAAACGAAAAAAATAATTTTATTTTTACTGTAGCATTTTTGTTCCTCGAGTTATTTAAATGAAACCTAGGAAGAAAGTGCTTAGAATTTATAGTATTTTCTAAGGCAGTGTTGAAAACTTACCCTAGTGTTGTATTTACCGAGATAGGTTTCCTTTACGACCATAAATTTAAAAATAAATGTTCTTTACACCCTTAAAATTTTCATCTATGTTATAAGACGTAAGGGGTACGGTACGGTACGGTACCTAAGGGCGTAAGTCTACTTTGCTGCACAAAACTGAACAAAATTAGGAAATATTCGACAACTGTAATAATTTTTAGATTCTTAAGGATCACCCGCTAAGGTATTCTGTAAGTATAAATTAATAATTAAACTTAAGTATAAAATGAATTATGTCATTATTATGTATGCTATTGTATTTTCTTTACAAATAATGATGAAATAACATACTATTAAAATAAAACGCACATTTGTGGAATCAAATTAAGATCTTTTTATTAGAATTGAACACAAAGCTTTAAATCTTTAAATTATAAATTAATATTTTGGTAAGTAACGTAATTTTTCTTGCTTTCCTTTTATCTACTGTCCTTTAATCATCTCTATTCACTTTTTTAATCAACTTCTTTAATTAACAGATGATGATTTATTTACTCATCTTCCTTCTCACTTTCTTCATCATCCTCTTCGTCTGTTTCGTTCAAAGTCTCGCGTAGTTCAGAATTGCAAGGAAGTTCCCTGTATTTGTTATGAAATCTTTTAGGTATTGTTCCATTTTCACATAGATTTATTAGATCTTTATATTTAGCAGCGGCTATTGCTAATCTACTATTGTATAGCTGCTTCACTGCATCTATACCAATCACTGGTTCATTTTGAATCTAGCTTTTTTCCTTTTGACGTTCCCTTCCCCTTCCTTTTCCTTTTCCTCTTGCTTTCCCTGTGGTTTTCTCGCATAATGATACAGAATGAGTCTCTGCTTCGTCTTCCATGGAGTATTTGAAAAACATTTTGTCGTTATGCTTTTTTTTATGTGGCTACTCTGATGTTTTTGAATTTAATATTTTGTAATGTCATTGGCGTGAATGTATTTGTAGCTAATTGATCAAAATTAAAAAAAAAACTGAATATTCCATGACACTGACTTTGTAAGTTCTCGGTCTTTTGCAAGCTGTTTCAAAATATGCAGGTCACTGCGAGGGATTCCATACAATAATTTTTCGCACATCCCTTTCGATAACACCATGAACTGTATCGACAGGCATGTATGTATGGCTCGGGAGTAAATAGTTAATTTAAATTACCTCCAAATTAATTGCTGATTTTAGGAAATGGTTCACGGAAGCCGCTACGTTTTTATTTTTGTTCTGGCCACAACACGAATCGCAGTACATGAGCAGATGTTTTACGCCCATTTTATCTTTTTCCTCAAGATATTTTATAAAGCAAGTTGCAATTTTTTGCTTCCTCTCCTACCATCGTATTCCACCCACGTATAACAATTAACATCCTGCGTGCGACTTTCATAAATGGTGAAATTAAACACCGAATATTTTCTAGAATAGTACAATATCATACTTTGTCCATGTGGTGTGTTCAGGACTTTTTGTAAGTGAAAAATGTAGGTGATAGTTTAATTGTTGGGTGAATTAGGGTGATGTATCTTAAATCTTTTATAAGTAGCTTTCTTCTCTTTGTGATGAGAGGACTGACTGAGCTCTTTGTCCTTGTCGCTCATTTGGTCTTTATTATTCTCTGCTTTGACGCAAGTAAGGCATTTGTCTTTTTTAGGTACGTGAAAGCTATTATACTCTTTAAAAAAAAGAAGCACATAATAAAAATGAATCAAGGTAGTAAAGGACACTTGTATTTTTTATTTTAAAATGTAAGGGTGTCACATCCAAATGTGAAATGTGAATTAACCACATAATAATATAATTGATAATTTATATGTGTTTTACGCCCAATAGTTGTGTTATAGTTTGCTTTACTACCAAAGTGAGTACACTCTGGAAACTAAGTGTTATTTACATCCATATTATCACCATAAACGTTGTTTAACGTGTCAAATTATGTGTTTCGTAAAGGCATTTTTTTGCGAATTTCGTAAAACGGAATATACAGATCGATAGAGAATTAAAAACTGAGTAAAATAGTGTCAAAAAGTCATTTTCGCCCAAATGTCCTTTACGACCTTTGAGCCCAGAGGTATCGATATATATAGTCCAGTTATACGAAGCGGTAGAACTCCTTTTTATGCCTAGGAGTCTGGCTGGATAGGTAACCACTCTCTTAACTACTTCTGCCA
Organism: Parnassius orleans; assembly: GCA_029286625.1. Lineage (NCBI taxonomy): Eukaryota > Metazoa > Arthropoda > Insecta > Lepidoptera > Papilionidae > Parnassius > Parnassius orleans. Next base: position 109,162 of record JAGSMP010000221.1, read on the forward strand.
CCAAATAGCAGTGCTATTCCTTTTTTATACTTGCACTGCTATGTTTTGGTTTGAAGGTATATAATATAAGCTAATTATAAGCTGTGATGTGTTGCATCATTATCCTCAGGGGTGATAACGCATATATAGCCTTCCGTGTTTGAATTTAGCTGCGGGTGTCCATGGACTGCAGTAGCCGCAGTAGTAAAAAATATAGCGATGTGATGGAAAATAAGGAGACCCGATGACGCGTCTTGAAAGGAAGGTAACTCAGTAGGATTTGAGGCCTCCTTATATATAAAGTTTTAGTCAAAGATTTCGCGAAGTTTGTAAAATATCGTAATAGTACACTATTTCATCGTAATAATTAATTTCATTCTAATATCACGATCTTAAGTAAAGGACCGCCTGCACTCACATTTTAGCATCTCAAGTATGCGCACCTATTGTGTACTTCAGAGTAGAGTTTCGTTTATTAAATAGTACGGTCACTCAGCTAATAATGTAAACTTAAGCCGCAACTTGAGGTATGTTTATCAATAAGATCATAACATCAAGATTGTACTCAAGTGCGTGTAGTACTTAGTAACGTTTATTACGGTTTATTATACGGGCCTAAGACGCTAATGCAGTCCACTCAGTAGCTCGCTATCCGCAGTCGCGCGGTAGTAACACATGAACGTCAACACACCGTGTCAGGCAGATGCACTTTCACGTTATTACGATTTATGTTCGCTGCCAGTGCAGCTGCAGATAACAAAGCTATTATTAACCACTCACATTTAAAACGTTTTACTGTTTACGTTTTATGAAAAATATATTTCTTTTTATATAGAATAAGGGTGACAAACGAGCACACAGTCCACCTGATGGTAAGTGGATGCTGTGGCCCATAGATATCTATCCCCCATTAAGATTAAAAATATAGATGCGTTGTCACTCCAGAGGACTAAGATAGAATGCCTCGTTACCTTTTCTAGACTCACTATATGAAACACTGGTATTCTGAGAAGCGTGGTTCTTCCCCGGCCGAGTCAACCCATTCGTACTGCAACCACATATTATAGCTGTATCATGGTGAAAATAAATATATTATAATATAATAGTGAAGAAATAAATATAGTATAATAGTGAAGAAATAAAAAATTCTTGAGATAATTCTATGATGTAGTTACAATGTACTTTAAAAGTCGCTTCTTTATTTATATTACATTTAGATAATTTAATACAAATTACAGGTAGCCACAAAGTATTTAAATTAAAAAAAACATACAAAGAAGGGTCACAATATAAGAAAAAACAAAAACAGAGGTCGCTTAAGATAATTCTACATTGATAATTTAATGTGTCATTCGTCGTGTAGTGGCGGCTTAAAAGAATCCACTATCCGCTACCCCTTATCTGTGAGTACTATATGTACTATATACTATCCTGTGAGTGTCGTCAGAAGCGACAGAAGGATAACTGAAAAAGAAGATGGGCAGCAGATTCTTCATAACAACTGAAAATAATAAAAAACTGCGCTAGCCAACATGAGCGCTAAGCGTGACAACTATCGCAAAATCCCCCCTATGAGGTAATCTGTGGGGAGGACTATGATTAACAGTGGACTTTTGACAGGTTGAACGTGTCATTAAATATATGATATCAGTTTATTTTACGTTATACGTTCGTTTATTTATTTAAAAACTTAAATGTAACACCTTAAGGTAAAGGGTACATAGGGCGGACTTAATGCCATATGGCATTCTCTGCCAGTCAACCCTGCGTGCCAAAGACAATTGTAGGCGTTCCATTAAACGCTAATAATTTAAAAGTAAAAAAGGTAAAAAGATAAGCATCTATATCTTTTATCTGTGCTTTTGGAAGGTTGTCAAAAATGTCGAATAAAAACAGTCGAATATCATTATGTTTCTATTTATTTACTAGCAAATAATTGTGGAAATATCGCTTTATTATATTGTTTAATTAGGAATGCTAATACATTCATTGAAATTACATGATATATAACTTAAAAAATAAATTTGTTTTTGCGATACGCGCGCCACCTACCGTGAGTTAATTGTACTATGCCTACAACCTTCGCGCAAGTGCAAGCAATAAGTTGACAAAGTTTTACCGCAATCTGATGAACGGTATGGCTGCGCACAAAATACGAGCAAACAAAATTATTAATTTTTATATATTAAGAGAACTTACTTCTAAAAACTAGGTAAATAAAAAGTCCATTAGAAGCTAATAACTACATAATATTATATCAAAATTTTTGTAAGATATTATTGCAATTTATGTTACTGTTAATAAAACACTTAAAAGCGTTCAATAATGCTGAGTATGTCGAAATTTAAGATATTCAAGTTTGAAACGTTCATCATTATCATCAGCCTGCGGCAGTTCACTGCTAGATATTAGACCTCCCCCGACGCTCGCCACATAGGCCAGTCTACGGCTACACTTTAAATAACCTCAATCTGTCGCGAGAGCATAATATTTTTTTAGTAATTATTAGCCCAACAATTGAATAAAATCCCACCTGATAATAAGTAGTTATTCAGTAGGGTCCATTATGGTAAATACCTTAATCTAAAAAATGTCAATTCACCCTTGCCTTTAAAAGTCAGTTATTTAAAGAAAACTGACGTAGTAAAGAATTTCAATCTCTCTTTTATTATATTCTTGCTATGTAAAACTGCAATATCTCGCTGCAGTAGATATTAAATATGAGCCTTAAACAGTAAGATATTGCTGTATGAATTATGAGACAGATGCTTTGCTTTACCAAAAATATGAAACTTGTAGTTATTTGTAACATGTTTCTAAAATTGGTGCATTAAGTTGTTTTATTATTTATGTGTGTTTACCAGAAATATACACATTCTTCAGATCTGTCAAACTTTACACTAAAGAAAATATTTGAGATGTACACAGTAAAAACTTAATACTTTTTAAGTGTGGCGTTCGCCACCCAACACGCACTTTGACTTACCATTAATACCTATCAAAAGTTCACTGCTGAACATAGGCCTCCTCCATAGATTGCTTATTAGGGGACATTTGCCACAGTTCCGTCGCTTGGCAGGCGGGTTGGCAACCGTAGTTGTTTATTTTTAATTATTATAAAAAAAATCTGCTGCCCTCTAGTTTATTTCACATCTTAAGACACCCACCACCACTGAGGACGATATGGGGTAATGGATATTCTTAGACCGCCACTACACGGTCCTTTTTTTTTTTTTTTTTTTTTTAGGGAGGGCAAACGAGCATGCGGTCACCTGATGGTAAGTGACTCCGCCGCCCATGAACAACTGCAACACCAGGGAACAGAGGAATTGCAGATGCGTTGCCGGCCTTTAAAAAGGAGTAGGCTCTTTTCTTGAAGTCCCTAAGTCGTATCGGTCCGGAAAAATCGCTGGTGGTAAACTATTCCACAAGGAAGTTGTAGGAAAACATCTTCTAAATCGCACAGTGGTGGACCGCCAATCATCCAGATGGTGTGGATGATATCAGGAGTTCTGCCGCGATGTGCGTTCGTAAAATGTGGCGGCTGGGATTAATCCGAACAATTCCTCAGAGCACTCCCGTGGTAAATGCGAAAGAAAATGCAAAGAGATGCAACATCTCTTCGCAGCGCCAAATCAGCCGATCGGAAAGGACTCGGTCGTCGACGATTCGAGCCGCTCTGCGCTGGATGCGGTCAAGTGGAAGGAGCTGGCACTGGGGAGCCCCAGCCCAAGATGAACAGTATTCCATGAGCCGAACCTGCGCCTTGTAAAGTTGCGGGCGTTGCCGGCATAAATACTGTCGCTCTGCTGAGCACGCCAAGCTTTTAGAGGCCAATTTGGCCTTCTCTTCCAAGTGACGAAACTGCACGTCACTCGATATGTCGACGCCGAGTTCCGATACTGGCTGAGGCAACAAGGAGTGCCGTGAGCTGAAGATACGACAAGGGGTTCTTTTAGCGGTAAACGCAAACTTGTGTCTTCTGAGGATTAAACTGGACTAGATTTAGTCGCCCCCAATCCGAGACTTTGTTCAGCAAAGACTCGACTTCGAACCTAAGTTTGTTCCGTACTCGGCGACGTTTTCCGAGAAATATTCGCACAGCCGGCGTATAGAGCATCACCAGTGCTATCATCCGCAGCAATGAATGCTACCGGTTTGCAACATATCATTGATATGCAGAAGAAAAGCGTTGGTGATAGCACGCAGCCTTGTGGAACACCAGCGTTAATGAGCTTTATGTCGGGCATGCACCGTCTACAACGACCTTGATGCTCGATCTGCAAGAAGCTGGTGATCCAATTGCACAATTTCTCGGGAAGCCCATAGGAAGGAGCTTCGTAAGAAGCGCTGTGCCAAACCGATCGGCCGCAATGTCAAACTAACGGCCAATGCCTCCCCTGGACTCTACTGCCTCCGCCCATCTATGAGTCAGGAGTGACCAGAAGATCACCAGCTGATCGACCCCGACGAAAACCGTATTGGCGGTCACTAATCAGCTGGTGATCCTCAAGGTACCGCATGAGCTGGCAGTTTATAATGGATTCCATTATTTTGGAGAACAAGGGTGATGGCGATAGGCCTGTAGTTGGACAGGTCTGAGCAGTTGCCTTTTTAGGATCAGGTTGGACAAAGCTGTCTTCCATGATTTCGGGACTACGCCTAGGTGGTAAGGTACGGAAGACGTTAGAACCGGTGCCAACTCCGGAGCACACGTCCTCAGCACAATTGAGGATTCCGTCAGGCCCTCGACTTGTGGATGTCCAGGGAGAGTGCTTTGCGAACCGGCGCTGTGAGAACCGACATCCGTGGAGCACTCACACCGCGGGATGGCCGGCGGTGTGTTCTCCCGTCATCAGAGTCGAGTTGGACGCAAAAGTGAGCCTAAAGGTCGGCTTTCTCTTTTGCGGCGTGGGCAGTGGTCGTCCTCCCTGTGCAGAGATGGTAGTGAAACACAGAAATTCCCATGGACAGCCTTGGCGAGAGACCAGAATGCAGGTTCCCGAAGGAAGGCGAACAGTTTCTCGCCAATTCTGCCTATGTGCTCTGACTTTGCTTGGCATAACTCTTTGAAGGACCTGGAGGCGAAGTTATACTTCTTTTAAGCATGCTGGTGTTTATCCCGAGCCGCCGAGCTCAGCCCAGGCCTGATAGCACTCCTGCCTGCGTAATGCAGTCTTACAGAACGACCAAACCAAGGCTGCGATCTGCCTCCGATGGGTAAAAGTTTCGTAGTCTTCTCAAAGAATGGGCAGCTGCAAAATGTTTACGCCTAACTTCCTGTAACTGAAGACCACAAGATAAAGTCTTATCGATGTTTACACCCAAGTTTTTGACAGTGTGATTAGTCGGGATTATATTACCATCAAATACAACTTTGGTTGCTTGTGGTAAATTACATTTTGTAAGCATATGCGGTGAACCTATAATAATTACTTGCGTCTTCAGTGGGTTAATTTAGAAACCATAATTTCTGCTCCATTCAGAAACAATCGCTAGGTTACTGTTTATGGTGTCAATAGCTACAGCTAAGTCACTAGGAGTAGCTTGTGTATATATCTGAAAATCATCTGCATATAAGTGATAGGAAGAATTTATCTTAGTGGATATTGAGGTAATAAAAACTGAAAAAAGCAAAAGTGATAAAACCCCACTCTGTGGGACACCAGTAATGGTGCTACACTATAATGAGAATGTATCATCAATGCGTATTGGAGATATATTAAGAGAGCTTAATATGCCCAGTAAAATGTCGTAATCGACAGAATTAAATGCATTACTAAAATCCAGTAAAATACGTACAGTTAATTTACCGTTCTCCATGCCATATCTGATATCTTCCGTAATATCGACTAAAGTTGTGCTAATGATATGCCCTCGACGAAAACCAGATTGTAAAGGATTTAAAAGGAAATTATTACAAAGGAAAGCGTTAAGCTGATTAGACACAAGCCTTTCAAGGACAGGAATGGTAATATGGATATAGGGCGATAATCAGAGAAGGGTCCAGGATTTCATTTTTTAGGTATTGGTATAATTTGAGCATCTTTCCAGGTTGAAGGAAAAACACTACAAGAAATTGAGGAATTAAGGATATGACATAGAATTGAGATGATTATATCAAGAATTGGAAAGAGCATATTACGGCTGATACAGTCGTTGCCAATAGCGTTGAAAGTAATGGACAAAATGCTCTTCTTAACATAACAAGCAGTGAATTGATTGAAGACAAAAGGTTAATGATCAGGAGTTGGAAGTGTTGAAAGATGATTTAATGTATTTAATTTAAGTGCACCATTAAAGTCAGGCGAATATGAGAAGTGTCGATTTAGTAAATCAATATTTAAATCTTTACGTAATGCATTACTACGTGACTTACCAAACCACATTGCTCTGAGAAATTTCCAGACATTAGCTGGATCATCATTCTGTACCGATTCATGGATATAATGACGTTGAGTACAAATTATTACAGCGATTTCGGATTACTATCCGAAATCGCTGTAATAAGGAATGCACGGTTATAAAGGAACTGTATAGGGTACTGATGGAAGGCACGGTTTAAGCCATGATTCAGAAACAAGAATAGCGTGAATGTCCTTACAGTCAAAGGTTGCCAGCATATCTGAGAAATGAGAGGCCTACATATTGTATACAAATATCCCAATGGGATCACTATTTAGCTATCTGACCTCGTTTGGACTTCGCCGTTGCAGTCTTCGGAACAGACACTGGTTTTGGACTAGCTTGGTCGTCTATTTTACTTAAGACATTCAGACAAAATATGCGATGTCGAGAAACATTTCCGTTAGAATTAAAATTGTTCTGAATGCTTTTATCAACCCAATATGACCGCTTAACTTTTAATTAGACTTACCTCGACTATCTGACTGAATGGCTTGAATATTTAAAGTGGTTGACCTACTTGGATGTTTTCTTTTTATTATATTATTTTTCATAATATCGTAAATGCTTTTAAACTGGATTTTAAAATAACCAAATTTAATAAATAATTTATTTAGTAAGGGTTATATTTTTGAAGGAACGTCAAAATACGTGACGTAAACACTGTAGCAAGGACTTAAATGTAGACCTTACAGAGAATAATTGATGAGAAACTGGGGATCATTATTTTTATCACAAACATCATCGTCCCCTCAGTCCTTCGCAAATCCACTGCTAAACAAAGACCTTCCCCAAGTAAAACTGGTATTAATTTTTATAAATTTTGCTAATTGCATTTCACATTTTATTAACCATGTGGTGACAAAGTAAGAGAATAATGAATTATTTTTTCGACCCGTCGTTGCCGTTAGAAATGGCTATGGAAAATGCCACAAAACGTTAAGGCTCCCGATGGATGGCAGAATAACAATCATCATAATCTCTCTCGCACAACGCGGTATCGTAAACATCGTCTTTATTGCATTCGTGGTTCAATAGTTTTTTTACATGAACAGCCAAGAGAGTACAATCTCAGTCGTAATTAGTAACAAATATGAAGTAAGAGTAGTTGCTATACGCTCATTCGGTCAATTTTGGTAGGACTCGAGCCGATTCACTTGTGACTAAGGAGTACGCGTCTCTGCGTCATCGTTGGTAATCGGGGCAGTTCGGAGATCGACTACAAATTGCTACGAATTTTGCTATGATACATTATCGCTTTGCGGCTACGCACTATCGTTCATTGGTTATGAAAGTGTACGCGATTTTGTTAACATCTCAGAGTGTTGGGATAAGTTTCTAAATTAAATTACACATTAACGAATATGGCAGCCTCACGAGTGTTTCATCATAGGAAAGCAAGTGTATTTTGACGAATACGTCGCGTAAAATACCCTGTATATGTATATATATATATATATATATATATATATATATATATATATATATATATATATATATATATATATATATATACATATATACAGGGTATTTTTGAAACGCTCCCGAAAACGAAGACAGATGATAGTACTAAGGATACCTATGATGCTGGGTCACAAAGAAATTCGATCCCGAATAATCATGAAAATACGTAAACATAAAATCAGCAGTGAAACTTAAAAAAGAAAATCAGCTGACAATAGGGTCAATATCCTCGCGGGCGCCGAACTCTTACCTAGATCGGTACGAAACAATGCATTAGGTATACTACTTACTCACTCTACCCTTCCCTTTCACACACACGCTGCTTCGTGTCGCCTCGCTGTGTGAATTTACATGCTTCAAGGACGTTACAATAATTTTAGTTTTTGAGACAGTGCCATGTTGACTATCACGAGCGATAGTTCAATTGTTTTGTTTATTAAATTATTGTCGTTATTACTTGTTATTTATTAATTAATGATGTTGTTCTTGTTGTTACGTTTTGTGTTTTTTGTTTTGTTTTAATAATGCCTAACGTGATTACGTTTATAGTGCTCGTGAATACGGCAACATGTTAATGTGCCTTGAAGAATCTCATAAGGCCACGGAGGATCAGTAAGCTGTTTCATACCTAATTTTTTAAATAACTTAGTACTGAACTGATCTGAATAGGTACATAACTGAATACATCAGAATAATAAACATACCTACACATTGGATAAAAAAGTATGACTCTAACCTTGTTAACATTTTATTTAAGTATTTTTTTCATTAGCGGGGAATCGAACCAGTTATTTGGTTTATTTAAGCTAATTTTTTTTAAATAACTTGTTAACATTTATTTAAGTATTTTTTTCATTAGCGGGGAATCGAACCAGTTATTTGGTTTATTTAACCTAATTTTTTTTAAATAACTTAGTACTTAACTGATCTGAATAGGTACATAACTGAATACATCAGAATAATAAACATACCTACAATTGGATAAAAAAGTATGACTCTAACCTTGTTAACATTTTATTTAAGTATTTTTTTCATTAGCGGGGAATCGAATCAGTTATTTGGTTTATTTAACCTGTGAATTCGAATTAAAGTGGCTACGTGGAGACAAGCACAGTGGCAAAATAGTAGCTTAAGTAGATAAGTTAGGTATTTAGACAAGTGTTGTAAATTATTAGGTATTGTGGTACCATCGCTAGCTGCGGGCCGCGCGAATTCGGCGTCCGCGCGTTCATTGACCCCCTCAGCTGATTGTAATTCAGTAATTCCACTGCTGGTTTATGTTTCAGTATTTTCATGATTTTTTTTGTGAAATATCGTTTCAAATAACTGTAATAACATGATGGAGCGTGAATAAAGTTAATAAAACGTTGTGACAAGATGATTTTTTTTTCCTCGGGATCGAATTTTTTTGTGACCCATCATCATAGGTATCCTTAGTACTATCATCTGTCTTCGTTTTCGGGAGCGTTTCAAAAATACCCTGTATATATATATATATATATATATATATATATATATATATATATATATATATATATCTATATAATATATCTTGTTCATCAGCATCACCAGTTGGAAAGTGAAATATATGCTCACTCCAACCATTGTATTTTGATGAAGAGCTATCAATAGGGATCAGCACATTCGAAAAAATCTTGTAACAGTGCATCTTAACACACTTTGCGACAGCGAAACTCGAACTCCGTACTATAGATCAAATCGAAGCTCTTCTGTATCCCAAACTGAGTACTTTCAAGAAAGTTGTAGCGCATGAAATATATATATTGGTGATGAAGTAATTTAACCAGTTTTTGCGTTAGTTTATATGTATATAGGATAGGCTTCGACCCCCTAACCCTAGGCCCAGCCTAAACATGTCCCTCGGGTGGTGCTAAACGAGTGAAAAAGCCGAAAGGATAGACTCGGCTCCTCGCCGTATGGTAGCGGCGTAAAATCTACCACCCCTTAGTTCGCACCATGAGCCAGCAAACAAAAGAAATAGCCCCGAGTTCCCGGCGCCCCTTTAATGGGGCAGGGGTGCGAAGAATCTCCGGTAGAAAAACCGGCGACGAGGTTCGCCACCCGTCATGTTCTGTCTCCCGGAGGGGCGAAAAGTGGATTGCGAAGGCCCGTCTGGCTACGCTGAATGTATGTGGAGCAATGAATGATAAGATGGATGAAGTATGCGAAATAATGAATGATAGAGGAATAGATGTGTTATGTGTAAATGAGATGAAACGAAAGGGAAAGGATGCCACTGCACATGGCATGTATACCGCTTACTGGTCTGGTGTAGACGAGACCGAGTGAGCATGCCAGGGAGTCGGTGTCATCCTTTCAGAAAGAATGAGCCAATGTCTGAAAGAGTATGAATGTGTTAGCCTAAGGCTGCTATGGATGCGAATGAAAGTGGGCTTAAAGAAGTTGTTTGTGCTACGGGTGTACGCCCCAGACATGTCTAAGCCCACTTATATCCGAGAGCAGTTTTAGGACATCAAAAGGATGGTGTTGATGAAATGTAATGGAAATGAGAATATTATTATGTTAAGAGATTTTAATGGAAGGGTTGGGGTGAAGAGGTCTGGTTATGCAAGGATATTAGGAACGTTTGGCGATGAAAGTGTAAATGAGAATGGTGAAGACCTCCTCGTCGTATGTGTGGAAAATAATCTTTTTGTGACGAACACTTTCTTTCGCCATAAGAGGATTCACATGTATACATGGGAAAGAGGTGATGATAGAAGCATGATAGATTTCATAATTGTGGATGAAAGAATGAGAAGCGCAGTGGTAGATACAAGGGTTTACCGGGGGTCCAACGTAGGGACGGATCATTACTTGGTCTTATGCCGAATTAATGGTCTATTCAGGCGTTGGCGGCATCGGACATCTGTGTCTACCACTGCGTTACAGCGTATAAGAATAGGGTGTTACAAGATGAAGGTGTGAAAGAGAAGTATAAATGTAGACTGGGGGAAAATATAAGTGGTTTGAATGAATTATGTACGAGTGATTTAGACTTGAAGACTGTATGGAATAATGTTAAGAAAGTTTTGGTGGATGCAGTCACCGAAGTATGTGGTGTAAGTAAGAGAACGAATGAAAGGAAAAATAACACGTTGTGGTGGGATGATGAGGCACGGATGGAAGTTGAAGCAAAGAAGAGAGCATGGCTAGATTTACTAGCAACCAAAGCTGGTAATTCTGGCGGTATGAATGATGAAATTGAAAGAAAAAAGGCAGACTTTAGACGTATAAATAAGAGAGTAAAAAAAGTTGTTGAAAGGAAAAAGCAAGAAAGAAAGGATAAGAATGATAGAAGGATATCTGATAACTTTCAGGCAAATATTAAAATGTTCTTAAAACTCGTAAGAACTGCCAGGGGAAATTCAAAACAGCCTAGAATGAATGCTATACGAGACGAGAATGGCTCTATGCTGAATGATGAAGTTTCGAATTTAAAAAGATGGAAGGAATACTTTGAAAGCGTGTTTATGAGTAAAGAGTCGTCTGAATTAAGTGAAATAGAAACTCCGAAAGAAGTGGAGAGAGGTAGGGAGATAAGTGTAGATGAAATAATGAAAGCAATGAAAAGCATGAAAGCAATTAAGGCAGCCGGATATGATAGAGTATCACTCGAAATGCTAAGGGCTGGAGAGGGAGTGGTGGCAGGCCTGCTGTACACCTTGTTTAATTTGTGTTGGGAACTGAAGCGGGCACCGGAAGACTGGTGCAAAGCCGTTATAGTTCGAATATATAAGGGAAAAGGGTCACAGCAGGACTGTAAAAACTACCGTGATATCAGCTTGCTTAGCATTGTGAGTAAACTGTATGCTAAGGTGTTAATTGAAAGAGTTATGGAAGAAACTGATGGAAAAATTTGGGATGTGCAAGCTGGATTTAGAAAGGGGGTGGAGTGTACGGTTCAAGTATTTTCCATGCGCATGATTGCGGAGAAGTTTTTAACCAAAAACCAGAAATTTTTTTGTGCGTTCATGGACTTGGAAAAGGCTTATGACAGAGTGGACAGGAATGTGTTATGGCAAAGACTAAACTCATTTGGGTTGAGCGCTGGTTTGATACAGGCATCAAGGTCTCTTTATAGGGACTCTAGTGCTTATGTCAACGGGGTCTACTCGGACTGGTTTGGCATCCAAAAAGGTGTCAGACAGGGCTGTGTAGCTTCCCCGCGGCTGTTTAACCTATTTATGGACAGTTGTTTGCAAACTTTGAAAGTTGAAGAATGTGGGTTGAGAATGGGTGAGTTAACCGTCTAATGCCTTCTGTACGCCGATGATCAAGTCATATTTGCATCGTCGGCGGCCGAGTAACAAATGATGGTTACTTTAATGAACTGGTCATTAAAAGAAAGGGGTATGAAAGTGAACGCAAGTAAGACGGAAGTGATGGTTTTTGAAAGGGAAGAAAGTTATGTTATGTGAAATAAGAATAAAAGGGGAGTTGATTGAGCAAGTGGATGAGTTTGTATATTTGGGATGTTTATTTAGCAGGGATGGTAGATATGATAAGGATATAGAACGACGAGTGAACGCAGGAAATAGAGACTATTATGAAGATACAAAATGTGTCAAAAAAGGCACGTTTGGCAATTCATAATGCTGTGTTAGTCCCTACTTTAATGTATGGTAGTGAAAGTTGTGTCTGGCTGAATCTGAATGACAGGGTGAGAAATAGTGTGATAAGAGAAAAGTGTGGTTTGCAAGATGACGGTGACCAGGATTAAGAAAGGCATGCTTCAGTGGTTTGGTCATGTAGAAAGAATGAACGAGGAAAGAGTGACAAAGCAAATTTATGTTGCAGAAGTGAACGGCAGAGTCGGGAAGGGACGCCTAGATGAAGGTTTATCGACCAAATTGGCGTTATATTGGAAAAAGGCCAGATTACGAGTACCCTTAACCGACGAGCGTGTATGCGTAGATATATGGATGTAAAGGAGGCGAGAGAGGTGTGCCAGGATCCTGCCAAATGGAAGTCCGTAGTCTCTGCCTACCCCTCTGGGTGACAGGCGTGAGTGTTTATGTACGTATGTATTTATATGTTTAGTTTTATACGTGGTAGAGCCACGCCGCAGCTGTATTAGGAATAGGTCGGCTCGACCGGTGAACGACCACGCTCTCACAGATTACCAGCGTAAAATAGCAATTTAATGCTGCTGTGTTTCTTTAAGAACCGGAGACCCTTTTTACTGGAAACGAGGCGTACCATCTTAGTCCTCAGGGGTGACAACGCATCTGAATTTTGATTCTTAATTGAGGATAAATGTAGATGGCTATGGGCCACAGCATCCACTTACCATCAGGAGAACTGTGTGGTCGTTTGTTACCCTAATTCTATAAAAAACTATACCATCAATAAGTTGGAATCGGATTTTACAGTAGTCACCGATTTTCTTCAAAAAGGACATAATGGCCTTATAAAGGAACTTGAGGTGATCTGCGCTTAAATTAAATATTGAGTCATTAGATCATCGTTTAATGGGCGTCGAAAAAACCTCACGAAGCTATTACGTCGATATCCAAATAGTTCCGGAAAATGTCATGAGAATGTACTATGTATCAAACAAAAACTACGTCACTGTGAATGTCAGTCTGGATATAAGTAGCATCTGTGGTGTTCGTAGAATTGCTAAAATTAATCCGAAGTCCGACAAACCAAGCAATATTCTTTTCACTCTACAAATAGAGCGGCAGAGGAACTTTTGCTATCGGCAGTAAAACGTTACAACAAGACTAACCGCCCCAATCAGTTGTATTTTACCTGTCTTGGAATTGAAGGAGAATCTCGTATCTGAATTATGTCCAAACACACTCTTCTACTATCAGAAAACTTTATACTGAAGCAAGAAAGTTCGCAAAGTATAACTCATATAAATATATCTGGGTTATATATTAACGTGTGTACATGCAGAAAAATAACAACGAAACAGTAATGTTGATTAGAGACGATAGTAACTTTGAGAAACATAAGGTAAAATGAGTTTGTTTAAGATTGTATACGTGGAAATTTGTAATAAGCTCAGTTGTCATTCTTCTCATTTATTTGGATTCTTAACAACGTACCATCATGAAAATTTACTACCAATATGTAATTCGTATAAAATCAAAGAAAAGCGGAGTTATATTTGAATGTACTAAATTGCAATTTCCATTGTACCTGTTTAACCGAAATAAAAATAAAACACACTGTATTTGGTAATGAGTTGTTCGAATGTGAATATATTGTACTCGTATATCGGAGAGACCGTGAATCTTCTTATATTAAGAAATCCGAAGGTGACGATTTATAAATAGATAGTTAGATAAAAATACAACTAATAAAATATACATAAACGTATACATTTATATAGTGCTTATTATATAAATTACTAGTGATCCGCTCCGGCTTCCCACGAGTGATTTCTGGATCTCGATAAAGCGTCACCTACCTGATCCAAATGTGAATTTAAACTATCTAGGGACCCAAAATCGGTCAAGCCGTTTTGAGTTTTAGCGAGACTTACGGACATCAATTGACTTTTATATATAGAGATTATATACATATTTTACATAATATACGAGTACATACATATCAATTTATAAAAAGAAATATTACTGACTTACAAACTTATTGAACTTTAATCTTGAAAGTGTAGCGATTGCTACCTTTTCTGATTTCGGGTGGGAGTGCATTTCATTGAAGGACAGATTGAATAGGGAAAGAGGATTGAACAAAGCGAGATTTATAAGAGGGACATTTAGGTAGAAGGTTGTTTGATGAGCGTAGATTTCTGTCGTGTTTTCGAACAAAGGTACTGAAAGTAAGGAATTAAGTAAGGGCGATTGAAAGACATCAGGATAGAATGTAAATGAATATGAAAAATTAATTGAATGCAGTTATTGAGAAGATGGTCATATTTGTTCATAAGATCTGTATTCAGGTCGAATATGCAATCAAATTTATTTAATACTTTTTTGAATATTAAAAATAAAAAAAAGATATATTGTATGTCTTTTATAATAATTTGTATATTTGTATATAACACTGGTTACTCGGAAACGGCTCTAACGATTTGGATGAAATTTACTTTTATAAATTAACTAAGATAATGTTCTACTTTAAAAGTTCTTTCAATCAAATTTATTTAATACTTTTTTGAATACTAAAAATAAAAAAAAGATATATTGTATGTCTTTTATAATAATTTGTATATTTGTATATAACACTGGTTACTCGGAAACGGCTTTAACGATTTGGATGAAATTTACTTTTATAAATTAACCAAGATAATGTTCTACTTTAAAAGTTCTTTTTAGGTCAGTGTAATCCCGGAGAATTTAATATTTATTTTCTAACGTTGAGCATTGCTTAGTCGTCGTCGAGCAAAACCACAAATTTTAACTACGGTATATTGGGACCCTATGGACCTCAAATGTGGAGATAATACCTATATATTGAAATTTAAGCTTTCACACTCGAGCTTATAACAACAACTTCTAGGAAGATTAGGAAATTAAATATCTATACATTTTTAAAATTAATGAGAAGATTTGTCCAGCCCGTATTTTTAAATATTAAACTTATAGACTTTTAATACTCCTAAAAGTTATTAAAGGCGAAGTTTATAACAGCTAAACGAAGGCTATTAAACTTCACCTTTTACATTGACGAGATTAAAACTTTTGGCTGGTAACTTGTGGATGGGTTGAGGTTATTGACTTTGATATTAGCAAACTGATTAGACATCGCTTCACATCCTTAAAAAATATTTCCATTTAAATAATTTATAATGTGTTTAAAGATTATTTAATATTTCCATTTAAATAATCTTTAAACAACATTTTGCTTCGCTGCGGCGGATTGACAAGAATTTTTACACTGGCGATGGTTCTCTCCATCACCAATTTGTAGGATTTGGGTTTGATATTTTTGAACAGATTAACTGCCCTTTAGATCGAATTTTAATTTGGGATTAGGAAACTAAGTTGTTAATTGAATTAATGATTAGCCTTTTGTTTAAGATAGGTTAATTATTCATTCCATATAATAATAGACCACAGAATATGACGAAACTATTAATAGGTGCCTTTCAATAAAGTATGTGTGAGCACAATGAGGGATGTCATTTAGTTTATCTAGTAATTGATCTATATTCTTGTTGGAAACGTAATATGGATGCTACATTGTATTGAAAGATGGAAATAGTGTAATGACATTATATATATATATATATATATATATATATATATATATATATATATATATATATATATTATATATAATATTTTCTTGCTATTTGTGTGTGTGCATCATCTTTCCCTGTGCTTTAGTAATTCTCATTACTGAGCAGACGCTGACAGTAAATCGCACACATGAAAAGGAAAATTTACTCGTACCGTATAGATGGAATTGCAGGAGCAAAGACATGTTCCTCGGCACCACACCCCGTTAGGACCTCCGCAGTAAAGTCAGGTGATGTTACATAACTTTAGTGGACTCAAGTTTCTCAATATTATTATAAGTACACCGACTTTTAAGATAAGTTTGTGCGGTGAGAACTCGTACAACGCGTTCATAAATTCGACATGATAACTTTATGACACAACTGTCTACGACATCTGTCCTAACGCAAACTCACACGTCTGCAGTTACTATACTCTTTACGTCTGTTTTCTGCTCTGCAGCCCCCGTGCGCCTTCAGTTCGCAATTTCATTTTTTTTATATAAAACTCAAATGACAAACGAGATCTATCTCAACACTCGCAGCAAATTCAAAGAAAAAAAGGCTACAAATACCTTTACACCTCAGGGTTTAGAGGGAATTTTAAAACTCTTCAGACTGCAACTCAGCAGTACAGGCATTGCTATACTTATAGCAGCAGAAATAGATGGATATTGTCTTCGCACCCACAATATGTCACATAAAATTTACAATTTATTTTTCTATGTCACACTAATATCACTGCTTTGTTGTTTTACATAAGTTATTTACTTGCGTAGCGAAATAGAATTATCTCTTCAAAGAACCAAGTGCGCATCCAATCCGTGTGACTCATGTGACTTCACAACTACTATTTTTTTTAAATAAAATAATGAATGCAATCTAGCTTCGTATTCAGACAAGAATAGCAGATAACTTAATCAGTTAAGTGAACGATGTGCTTTTGAGAAATAAAGTT
Source organism: Parnassius orleans (assembly GCA_029286625.1). Taxonomy (NCBI): domain Eukaryota; kingdom Metazoa; phylum Arthropoda; class Insecta; order Lepidoptera; family Papilionidae; genus Parnassius; species Parnassius orleans. The sequence goes on from JAGSMP010000221.1 coordinate 126,186, forward strand.
TCTTCAAACCTTAATAGGTAATTTAGTGATGCAGCTTAATGATCTATGAAGTCAAATGCCTCTGATAAAATACACCAATCGAGTTTTGTGAGTCCTCCTAAACATCATAAATGTGATGGATTAAACTTACTCCTGCCACAGCCATACAGCAGCGCCCCTTAGTAAATCAAAACGTCTTATAGAGGCACATTGATGATTAAAGATATTATTTGATATAAAATTTATTCTTTAAAAACTACTTAAAACGATGGTGATGTTTGCGATTACCAGTCTATGGAGTCCTCTTTCTTTTTATTTTTCTTAACCTTTCAACTGCGGATGTCTAACACTTGGACACGAAAATATCTCCGTTGACTGCGGGTGTCCAAGTGATAAACATTTTTTACCCGCTTTTTTAATGAAGAAACAAAGCATTATGCACTATGTCTAACTCATTCTACCATATGTCGATGTGTACAGGATAAAAAAGGATAGCATAAAAACCCCCCAGCTACACACTTTAGTAGGATTTTCTATCAATATCATCTGCTGACTTCGTCTGTCCCTTGAGTCAGCCATTAGTGTGATTGACGCGCGCTAACATCGGAGTTGTTTGCAATTATTTCGTACAAATTTTGATTGATTGTGTGGTGAATTATGTTAAAACAATACCTGGGTAAGTAACCTTCCTATTTGTAGCCTCATTTTGTGTTTTATCTCATTTAGTACATGTGAAATGGTTTTTTAATTTGTATGAAGCAAACCGCTATCTTAGAACTAACATGCAGGTTGCGGAAAGTTGACTTGAAATGTATGTAAAATTTTAGTGTTTACTGTCAGTTTTGTGTTAAAATATGTATAATTGTTCATCATTCACAGTTTTAATACATCAAAATGAGGATAAAGTGCAATATTTTCAATATTTCAATGTAAATACGCAATAGATGCAATGGTGTCCATTTCTGAGACGCCCGCAGTAGCGGATTCTAGTTCTCTGTTTTGCCGGTGACGAAAAAAGGAACTAAAGTTTGCCATACTGCATAAAGTTCAAATTCGGATGAATTGTTAGATTAGTAAAGAAACTATCGCCCTCGAGCAGACAAACGGAGCTTTGTTTGACTCCACGATCATTCGATAATTTAGGAAAAACTAGATGTGGCATTTGGATGTGCCATGTGTGTTAAGACAATGATTCGGATTTTTTAAACAATTTACTAAAAAAGAAAATTAGAAAGTATTTACATATATTTTATAATATTTAATATTTAAAAAAATTATTTATTTTTTATATTAATATAAATAGTTTGTGGTATTTTAAAGTCACCTCAGAAACATATTTTTAGCGGTTTTTTAATGTACATTTTATTTGTATATACTTTGCAAAATTCGTAAATCAAAAAGCATTAAATAATTGAATAAAACTACTTTTACGGATTATATCACGTTTAATTAACTTATTTTTTATTAATTCCCGACGTTTCGGGTGCTTTACAGCACCCATGGTCACGGGGGACTGAGGTGATTGACGTCCCGATGTCAGAGTTAATCCGGAGTACCTTCAACTTTTTTAATTATTAATTTTGGTCTGATCTACGCAGAATGAACTAACTGTGTTTTGAAGTCTTGCAGTGGTATGCTTGGGTTTAGTTTTAATTTTATTAATTACAGGATCCCAAGCAGGTGGTAGTAACCAGCTTCCCTCTCTATTGAAATTAGGATGTTTTTTAATTTCAATAGCCTCACGTATCATCCTTGGCAGGAATCGATGTTCTTTCGCGAGAATCTGTGTTTATCAAATCTAATGTAATGGCGGGGGCCGTCTAGGATATGATCACAAACTGCAGACTTCCCGGAACGTTGGTGCTTCACGTCAGCTATGTGTTTTTTTACGCGGGTTTTGATAGATCGTTTTGTTTGCCCTATATATGAGAGATCACATTCACAATCAAGCTTGTACACTCCTGCATCTTGTAGAGGAATATTGCACTTGACGGATGGTAAGAACTGACTAATCTTCTTCGGCGGCTTGAAGAATGTTCTAATAGAAGCTCGCTTCAAAATGTAGCCAATCTTGTCTGTGACACCTGTGACATATGGTAGTACAGCAGGCACACGCTCGACTGTGGCCGGCTTCACTCGGTTACTGTGACGTAGGCGCGGGACGTGTAGGGCGACCCCCCTGTAGATGGAGTGATGACCTGGTAAGATATGCAGGAAGTCGATGGATGCAGGTGGCTCAGGACAGTGCTTTGTGGCATTCATTGGTGGTGGCCTATGTTCAGCAGTGGACTTGGCTGTAATGATGATGATGATGATGATCATAACAGTAACTTTAGTGAAATATTAAAATTCTTTCTTAATATCAATTCTCCACTGTTAGAACCTAATGGGTCACAATTATTAAATTTTAGTTAAAATAATTGAAAAGAAAACCAGGGTAGCGTATGAAAGATATAATTGGTCATTTAATTGCTTTGGCTTAACTTAATACTCAACCCTTTTCAATAGCGAAGGTCGACCTGATAATTTACTTCAAAACGATACTGGAAGATTTTTCAACTGGATAATTATTTATTTAACTTAATTAATTCCTAGAATTGTTTGCAATGTTGTGATATATTTTGTCGTTTTCCACACACAAACAACTCATTATTGGTTATGAATCTCTACGATAGTAGGAAGAGAGGATTTGAAATCACAGGGCTTTAATATTTATTACATTTACAAAGCTCCCCGTCGTCGAAAATGGAGCAGAGTAGTGAAAAGCTAGCAGCAACTGTCAAAATTTGTAGCTAAATAGTCACAAGTTAAAGTCTCACAAGTTGTACAAAAATAAATTACTAGTATATTTACATGAAGATAGCAGTAAAATAACTAAATCAATAATAATTAAGTAAAATAATATATAATAAATTGAAATTTTTTGCTAGAAAATAGATCTGACAAAATTGTGTATTACAATAGTATGTACACCGATAATTAGCTACCGGCAGCATTTGAACACGGGACCCCATGATTATCAGTCGCGCTTGCGATCACTAGACAAACGAGACAGTCAATCGGCCGACTAACTAAAAACATAGGCAATTTAACTTTTATAAATAATCTTTAAAATAACATTCATTTAAATATTTACTAAATGACGTGCTAAATGAACACATGTGAACAAAAGTTCACAGCTGGACGTGGGCCTCTCCCTTGTGGATAGGGTTTGCTTTAATCGTCACACTTGGCACTTGGCTTCAGATTGACGATTACAGAACTAGACATCTAGCACCATTTTTTATAAAAGAGAAGTCTATGAAGAACTGCAACACCAGGGGAAGAAAGTTCTTGCCCGGCTAATTTCATACGAGTTTTAAGCCCTTATTGTGGCTAACAACTGTCCGTGTAGTGGCGGTATAAGAATATCCCCTGTCCCATATTACGTTGTGGGTGTCGTAAGAGACGACAGAGAGAAACTGAATCAGGAGTAGGGGTATCTTTCTGGTAAGAACTCAAAATTAGTAAAATCCGCGGTCGCCGACCCGACTGCCAAGCGTGACATATATGCCAACCCCTCGACTCCTCTCCACGTTCAGACGTGGACTTTTTTATGTATTGGATAGTAGTTAATAATTGAAAATCGATCCAGAACAGGAACCTTGATAAGAGAGTCTTCTATAAACCAATTATTTTGCTCTTGCTTCCTTCAAATGGAATTAATTTTGACCAAGCTTAACATTACAGTTGACAATGTATATTTGCATGACTGCCTTCTGCAATAACTCAGTCGTACGTTAAATAGGGCTAATTATAATTAGTGATATTTTTATTACGGATTAAATACAAACAGAGAAAAATACGTTAAAATATTTGCGTAACAAAACTAACTTGATAAATTATTTATTATCCCACCCAAAGGTGAATTAACCTTCAAAAATCGTCTAAAATATATTTAAGATTTAGTTACAATAACTGCAGACAAAAAAATAAATTTTAAAAGTCATGAAAACAAACCCCACAAGCGAAAATTATTTTAACGCTTAATAAAATTTTAAAAAATCTTGAATTTCCCACAGGAAATTACTTTCAGTGTCAAAACAATTGTGAATTTAATTCATTTGTTACCTTATTATATTATAGCTTTTTAGAAAATAAAAAAGTAGGAATGCGGACGTGGACGTGAAATAAATATTTCATGATCAGAAATTTTCAATATTTTACCAAAATAATTTAGTTTAATAAAGTTCCCACAATAACTAAATAAAATCTTGTAAAGCTTCTTTTTCGGTTTAAAAATTAAACAGTATTTTCACTTGGCTTTTATACATTTGTAAAATTTAAAATATTAAAAACAATAAACATATTATTCATCCTCCATACAATAGGCTAGCTAAAATGTATGCTATGGAGATATAGGTATTATTGGACATGACTATATTGCTTAAGAAAAAATATCATGTTAATATGTTGATATAAAATTTGTAAAAAAGTTGCAAATACGAGTATTTAGAATCGTTCGTAAACGGAAGTAACACATTGAAGACTTATGTTCAAAATTGAGATCTATTTAAGAAAAATTCTATAAAATTCAATGAGTAGTAAATACACATGTTCTATTTGAGTAGTATTATACATTTATTGAGTCATTATTAACCATGTTCCCTTTAAGTACCGTCTCACGTTAATACTGCAGAATAGTACTAAAATTCTGTAATTTCCTTGCAGTGTAGTGGTACATAACATTATGTAGTTTTAAAAGCGTGTATTCGCCGACAAACTGATTTCAGTTTGTCAAGATAATTTCTGTAGTAATGTTTCTAATTTAGCTTGAATAGTTATATATTTAAAAAGATAATTTTGCAATTTCGTGGCGAATTTGTAAACGAGTTTTATGAGTTTGTTCACAGACAAGAATAATGTTTCTGTCATTACAATATGTGATTGGTCGCAACAATTTTAATTCCTACGCCGTTAAGTCACTACCGCCGCCCATGAACAACTGTAGAATCAAAATGCAGAGGCGTTTTCATTCATGAGGCTACGACAGATTTCATCTTTACCAGTAAAGAGGGTCTCTGGTTCTCACACGAAACACAGCAGCATTGTGCAGCAATTTTTTGTTTATATTCGGTGTCAGTATGAACCTCCCCGGTCTAGATGATCCATTCGTAGTGATGGGAGTATCCATATAATTCACTGCTGCACGGCCCTGCCACGTTATCGCCACTTCAACTAAAAATATTGTGTACGGTTTCTTTCTCCATTACGAAATGTTTAAAAGGTCTTGGGCTCACAAGGTTGCGTATTTTCTTTAAATATATAAAAGGTTATAAAATATGTATTTATGAGTAGTGAAACAAAAAGTCATCAAAATGTTTTATCAGTTATTAAATTACATAATTTAAAACCGCTCAGGATTACCATTTCGTCGGCGTCAACGTTAACAGCGAAAATTAATTGAAGGAATTAATTAAATTTATGGATGCCTGTATTACGCTACTATGCGTAATCAATGCCTATATGATTATATATAAAGTTAAAACAGATGAAGAAAATAAATTAACTTACTAGTAGGAAGGACTCCTTTTAGCCTAGGATTCCGTGCGGGTCCGTCTGAAGAGTATTCTATCATGCATGAAGGGCATTCTATCATATTCCTTAGTGGTGACCACGCATCAGTATCCTTCTGTATTTTAAGTTGGTTGCAGGTGTCCATGGGCTGAAATAGCCACTTAACATCAGGTGGACTGTTAGTTTGCTTGTCACTTCAGTCCGAAAGAGAAGCTATGGTAGAGCGTGTGAATCTCACACTACAGGCAGTCTCTGAACGGGGCGATGCCAATCTTGTGAAATTCAACGCCTCCAAAACACAAGCGTGTCTCTTCACTGCAAAAAGGAGCCAGCTAACCTTGGCTCCTTCTTTCCGAAATGTATCACTGGAATATACCGACCGCCTTCAATTGTTAGGGTTTGAGAGCCAGCGCTTGTCTACGATCCCACCTGATGGTGAGTGGTGATGTAGCCTAAGATGGTGAAGCGCACTGACTTAACAAAAGCCTATTCACTCTTGCCTTGCGTTAGTCGCCATAGAATCGAATAAGCAGCCATCGACGACGACCCGTAGAGACCGTTCACTCAGAAAGTCCTTTATCCATTCAATCAGACCAGGATAAGCCGTACGCTGGAAGCTTACCCAAAAGGCTAGTGTTCCAAACTCTGTCAAAGGCCTTCGAGACATTAAGGGAAACAGCAAGCGCTTCCCCACTGTTCTCGAGTGCCTCGCCCCATACGTGTGTGGCATACGCTAGAAGGTCCCCAGCTGACCGATTTCGGCGAAACCCATATTGCCGGTCACTAAGGAGGTCATTCTGTTCTAGGTATGCCATTAAGCGGGCGTTCAATATACGTTCCATAATCTTGCAGAGTATGGAGGTAATTGAGATTGGCCGATAATTGGCAGGGTCGGCACGGCTGCCTTTTTTGGAACAGGCTGCACGTGGGCCAGCTCCCAGGATTTTGGTACTATTCCAGTCCTAAATGAGAGGCGGAGGTTTTGTTCACGTCTAGACACAACAAGGTTTAGACAATGGTGAATGTTTTATATTAGTACTCAGGAGTGAAAACGCATCTGTAGCCTTTTTGTTAAAGTTTAAGGTTAAAGGTGGGAGTGGAAGTGGTTTAAAGTTGGTTTTAGTAAGGTGGTGAAACCGCTACAGTAGTCACTACCGTCAGTAGTGTTTGTGTGTTAGTCTTATACTATAAAATATGTACGGAAAGTCCACATAAGAAATGAAAACCACTAGAGACGAGGCAGATAGTTGTTGAGTGATAACCTTTCGACTATTAGCTTCTTTGTCACTCTAATATCATAAAAAAAATAACAATATTTTGAAACCAATCAAAAGCGAATTAAGAAAAATCTTTACGGAAAGGTAATTCGATGAAACATAATTGGTCAGTATAATACCGTGGGAGATTATAACGCTCGAATTTCTGCTATTAAACTTCCACTGGTAATACTGGTTAGATTAAAACTTTTACCAGAGATTCATAAACGACTTCAACTTACGGAACTCGGCGATAAGTATTTGAAAACAAGTTATAAGGAAGATTTAAGAAAGCCATAATTCATTCATTTTCGTAATAAACCTAAATTGTATTTATTTATTTTTTACACTTTATTGTACCACCTTAATAAAAGGGTTACAAAAGGCGAACTTAATGGCATTCTTTTGGCATTCTCTCCCAGTCAACCCTGGAGGTGTGGAAAATAATGTGATAAAGAATAATGTGCCAAATATAAAATGAACATATTTATAAATTAAATATAGACCAATATTATATTATATTTATATATATGCAAAGAATTTCAAGTGAAGTTTCAAGTTCATTTGAAACTCTTTGCGCGCATATTTTTTTAAACGTTGATATTATAATGGTATAATGTACGTATTTATTATATCCAATCATCATCATCATCGATGGATGCGGATGACTCAGAACCGTGCTTTGTGGCAATCCTTGGAGAAGACCCATTAGTCACTCTTATAGTCCGATGAGACGGCAATCCGATACTACCGGAGAGAATTTAAGCACAGGACCAACGGCTTTACGTGCTCTCCAACGCATAGGGGTGAAAACCGTCAAATTCCTGGATTTTAGGCTGCTCCTAAGAATTTCTTGACAGAAAAAACAATTACTGATTTTGACCCGACCCGGGATTCGAACTCGGGACCATGTAATCTTAGCAGTTGCGCTTACGACCAATAGACCAAGCAGGAAACCAAATTTTCTAAGCTATACACATAATAAATCTGTAGAAAATTTGTGTGTTCACGATTCACAATAAAAGCCCAGTCCGCCCAGTAGGGACGGATTTCCATAAAATCTGTTATGTAGCCAGTAAATGACCGTGTATAACATATTCTAAGCAAAAATTTATATTTTTTTTTATATATATTATTTTTCTAAGTAATAAAAAACGGTTATGTTTTTCATATTTTTTTTTGGTTTATTTTTATAATGACTGCTGATGGTGCTGAGGATTACGTAGATTTCTTAAAATGTACGCTTTATCTATACATTTAATAAATTAATAGAAAATTGTATGTGTGAATGTGAAACTCATCGCGCCGCCTACACAAAAGGGCTGAACAACGTCTGTTGGGCCAACCTGCATACTCGTATTACAAAACTATGACTTAAAAGCTAAATAAACTTCTTGTATTACTTTTTCTCTTGTTGTGTATTAATTATGTTGTGTTAATTATATATATATATATATACTATTATATTATTACAAATTGTTTGTTTTCGAGCCTGCATAATACGAGTATGTTGCAGTTTCGACATTGTATTTCTATATTTCCTAAGTTACAGTTACCGTTACCGATACAACCTATAAAAAGTCCACTGCTGAATATAGGCCTCCCCCACAGATTGCCTCATAGGGGGGATATTTGTACATACATAGTTACCACGCTTGGCAGGCGGGTTGGCAACCGCAGTTTATTTAATTTCTTAGTTGTTATTAAAAAGACGCTGCTGTCCATCTCCTGGTTCATTCATTTCCCTCTGTCAACTTTTACGACACCCACGAGACGATACGGGGTAGTGGATATTCTTACACCGCCACTACATGGTTTCTATGTTGTTCATAGGATCTCATACCCAGACCCGTAAGTAGTTTAAAATAATTCGTCAAAATATTCGTAGTGAATCTTTAAATACATCTGGAAAGTCAAACACTGCTAAGTCATCTTGGTTTTAGTAACGATATTATAATACTCACAGAATGTAGATTAGCGTCTAATCCACACCTTACATCATTGGATGGTTATAGTAGCTACCATACACTAATATGAACCAAAATGACGGAGTTGTAGTTAATACTACGTCTTTACCTATAAAATTTCCGTTTTTTATGAAATTAGTTAATGTAATTTTTTTTTCTATATTTTTTATATCTATTAATCAAAATAATCACCCATGCAATAGATACATCTTTGCCAACGAAGTGGCAGTTTATTGATGCTCTTCTTGAAGAAATGGAAAAGAAGCTGGACGGGAGGCAACAAATTCTTCAATGCCTCTCGGGTATTGAATTTTTTTCCGGCCAAAAAGTTGTCCAAATTCTGTAAAAACTAGAAGCCTGTAGGCGCAAGGTCTGATGAGTGCAGCGGATGACGTAGAGCTTCCAAACCCAGCTCTGTATACGAGGTCTTGTGTACGGTCGCGCGTTGTCGTGCAGGAGCAGCGGGGACGAGCTATTGACCAAAGCTGGTTGGAGACGATAGCTATATTGAGCAAATCTCACTTTCATCATCATCATTATGTTCAGTTCTTCAAAGTACACGTCGTCATTCAACGTGTATCAGTTCGTAAATATTTAATAAGATGACAGAAAAATATTTCGGTAACATGAGTTTACTTTCATTTCGTCTACTTTTTGTCAACGTTTTTCAAAGAAGTAAGCACATTTGATTTCTGAGTTGTCAAATTATTCTCATTCGTTTATCAAATAAACGCGCGTCATCTGGCTTCTATTGTTACAAGTTTGTTTTTATCGTGTGATAAAGTTTTACTACAGTAAGAATACGTATGGAATAGTTATATAATACGTAAGAAATAGTTTTTACCCGACTGCCTCAGAAGAAGGAATGTTTTCGGGTGAATATATATGTATGAGTGACAAACAAATTATAAGGTGTCGCCCCTTGCCTACGACTATAAGTCTATCCAAGTTATTAGGCGAGCGTCGGGCCATGTGATCAAAGTAACTCAGAATACTCTGGTAACACGTAGTAGAGAGTCCGGTGTCAACACAAAGCTACCCCAGGATCGACTTGTTGGTCCTCTTCGCGGTCCATCGTATCCGAAGCATCCTTTTACAACACCACATTTCGAACGCATCAATCCTTTTCTTGTCTGCTGCTCGAATCGTTAATGCTTCAGAGCCATAAAGGAAGATGGAGAACACTAAAGTTCTGACAAGTCTCTTTTTGGTGACATTAAAGATTTTCCTGTTCTGCCAAATTCTTTTTTATCTGCTCATTTCACCTTTTGATATTTGGATTCGTCTTCTCATGTCATGTTTACTTCCTCCTCTGTCCGATAGTAGCGATCCGAGGTACACAAACTCACTCATAAACTCTAGGTCCAAGAGTTCTCCAGTCCTAGAGAGTTGAGCGGTTATGTCAATCAGCATAACTTTTGTTTTGGACTTGTTAATACTAAGTCCAGCCAGTCCACTCTCTACCTCTAATCTGCGAAAGAGTTGAGCGAGTTCTTTTTCCGATGATGCAAAAAGTGTGGTGTCATCCGCAAATCTGAGGTAGCTGATCTTAACAACCAAGATTGAAATTCCTCCCTCCCATCCTTCTAGGGTCCTTCTCATTATGTATTCCCCGTAGATGTTAAACAGGATAGGAGACAGGATACATCCCTGCCTTACTTCCTTTTTCGGCTTGAATGGTCCAGAAATGACCTCATTGACTCTAACCATGGATTCGCCTTCTTGGTACAGATTTGCAATCAATATTATGAGATGTTGAGGTACGCCCATTTCGCCAATTTTGGGTATGATCTTCAATATCTTGACAGATGGAATTAAGGTGATTATCATAATCTCTACGACACAAGCGTTGCACTTTCGCCGAAAGTTGCTGATATTGTTCTGATCCCTGATCAGAGTGCAGATTGCACTTTAGTAACTTCTTTCGGTGTTTGATGGCTTCCCAAGTTTCCTCTGTAATCCATACTTTGCTTGTAGCATCTACCATTACCCTTTTGCTTACGTGATGACAGTATGATCTCTTTCATTCTATTCCAATTCTGATCAACGTCAATACTGCAATCTGTGGTGAAATCAGCGATTCGTCCGTCTACAATTTGGCTAAATAATGAAAGCTTGCCCCGATCGGGTGTTCTTTGTGGTTTCTGTATCAATCGAGAGAACTTTTTTAGCTTGAGTGTTAATTCTGCCACTAGCAATTTGTGATCACTCCCACAATCAGCGCCGGGGTAGGTTTTAGTATTGGAAATGCAAGATCTCCTGGCATTACCCACGTATACAGTCTCTTCGGGTGGTTTTTAAAACAGGTGTTCATTTTGTGAGCAAGATTTCAGTGCAGAATTGTAACAACATTTCACCTGTTTTATTCCTATTTCCAAGTCCATATCTTCCGACTACCTCCCTAAGGTGATTATCATTTGCAGTATTTCCTACTTTTGCATTTAAGTCGCCAATTAAAAGTGTGATGTCTCTGGACGGCAATCTTTTTAGGGTGTCGTCGACTTGGTTGTAGAAGGTCTCGATGTCAGTCTCTGCTGATGTTGCTGTGGGTGCATACACGACCACAAGATTAACGCGACATTGTTTTGTTTTAATTCTAAGAGTAATTATACGGTCACTCACTGGATTGTATCCCAGAACCGATTTATTAATTTCCGGTGTTACAGATACGGCAACTCCATTCTTACTTTAATCATCGGGACCGGAGAAATAGACAGTACAACCAGTTGGGGTTATATAGAAACCGGAGCTTCTCATGTGAGTCTCAGTTAGGCCTAATATTTGTAGACGGTATTGTTGTTTCTCTTTATCTATTATCTCTTTTTTCCCTGGCTGGATCATTCCTCGGACGTTCCAGGTTCCCATTATCATACGGATTTCATGGGAAATTAGTGCAGTGGTTTCCCTTTGCCTTCTGCACCAGACATTTTAGGAGTAATTTGGACCCTAAGGCCGCTGTAGCCTCTTCCACCCGGTTGTTCGGATAGGTGTATGATGGATATACCGCCATTGAACGGTCGCCATAGCCTCGTCCGTTATCTAGCAGGGGGTACCGCGAGCAGGTGAGGTTGACACTTGGGGCCGACTAGATGGTATTGTCGTTCTCCCCCTAACCGCCACCCCATATATTTACCCCTATATTTTAGATATAAATAGATATATAACATAAACCTATAAATAAAATAACAACAAAGGTAACCAAATTGACCATACTAAATATACTCTATTTATATACGTTTTATAATAACAAACTTAAATAATATTTTCTTTAGAGGCTAATAGTCCACCTACATGATCCAACATAAAACAAATAAGACTACAGATTATCTCCCTTGAGGACTAAGTTATAATGCCTCACTGCGTGTAATTGTACTTTATCTACGTACCCTTCAACACAACACAACCGAAACACAATAGTGGTTATGTGGTTGATTCATAATCTCCGAGCTTAAAAATTTCCAATATGAGTGGGCAGTAAGGGTAAGAAAATATTAAATTGACCGTGTTTATGAATATGCCTTTCACCGATTAGAAAGAACAACAAAAAGATATGTTTTAAATAAAACAACTATGACTACTGTTAACTTTGTCAAAAATACGGAGGCACATTTAAAATAATATCAGTGAGAGTATTTTAAGGTGTGACTGGACTTGTCATTATTCATACTGCGCGGGCATTGCACATAATGCCGTCATTTATCACTTGGTCTATAACAGATACTGTGGCTCAGCAGTAACAATAGGTAAGCGATTGTTAGCGATGTAGAGTGTAGACGCATTCCTTGGCAAAAAAGGAATAAAGATCGTCTAATATATAACGAGACGTACCTCACATGTGTTTTTGGTAGATATTGTCACATGTGCCGTACTAAGTATCATAAAATTTAAATCTGCGTGCCCTTCACAATGTGCTTAGTAGATTTTAACGAAAGTACAAGGGAGGTGCGTGTAGATTTAAATTAGACGTTCTTTACCACTGAGTTATATATTTCACCTTCTTCTTTTTTATTAGTTAATATTATTAGGCCCATGTCCAGCATTGGCCTGTTTCCAGTTGAAAAGTAGACTGTTTCATCTCGAAATAGTACAATGCAGTACATGGGCCTAAGAATAATAACTAATAAAGAAGAAAATTAATTATAGAAATCATACTTCTAGGTGGTACCCTTACTTGACATGGAATCTGTCTGCATTTAATGTTTTACTTGGGAAGTAAAACATTAAATTATCTAAAAGAAGAATTCAATCAAATTCTTAAAGCTGTTTCCGAAAAACCAATTAGACTTATATTTTTTTATAGAATATGGGTGATCAACGGGCACACAGTCCATCAGATGGTAAGTGGCCCATAGACATCTACATTTATCCTCAATTAAGAATCAAAATGCAGATGCGTTGTCACCCCTGAGGATTAAGATGGAATGCCTCGTTTCCAGTAAAAAGGTTCTCCGGTTCTCTACACTTACACACAAAATACAGCTCCATTAAGCGGCTATTTCACGCTGGTATTCTGTGAGAGTGTGGTCTTTCCACGGTCGTGCCGAGCCATTTGTGCTACAACCATAATGTAGCTGCAGCGTGGCTCTATCACGTCACACGTCAAATATAAATATAAACGTATTGAAGAACTACAACCATAAAAGTATTAGGATATTGTAATAATAATTTTCGTAAAAAATATCACTTCTTTAATTTTTTACTTTCTTGAAATCTCGAATTACACGATATATGAATATAGGTGGCTCAGGACCATGTTGTTTGGCGATACTTGGGCAAGTCTATGTTCAGCAATGCCCTTTTTAATGAAAATTATGATGATAATCTGAATCAATCAATTTTATAGTTTCCGAATGTTCATGGAATGACGTTTGAGCTGTCAGACTATGCTGTAGTCGTACTTTTACGAGAATAAAGAAAAGCTTCACCGAGTAATTGTGTTCTGTGGCTTCACGTATTCAGGTGTTTAATTGTTAATCCATTGTAATCACAAGGTATTTAACAGTGGCGACGAGTGAATCCACCTTAAAATGTCGACAGAGGATAAGGAGAATGTGATACCGCCTACTTTTATTGAATTCTACGATGGAATAAATAAATTTGAATAATTATATGGAATAATTTTTTTGGCGCCTTTCCTATCTACGGAGTGACGAACGAAAAAACAAAGAATTTTTACTTTATTCATTACATTGGAGCGGATTTGTATGAAACACTTTGCGATTTAATTTCTCCCAAGAAACCTGAGACGTGTTCGTATTTACAAAATGTAACTGTTCTCAAACCACATTTGAACCCCACGCCATTAGATATTTCAGAATACTTCAAATTTCACCATAGACATCAGAAAGAAGGTTAACCTATTAAAGAATACCTAGCTACACTTAGAATTTGGCTTCATCTTGTAATTTTGGGACATTTCTGTCAACTTTTCTTGCTTCTGCAACTTCTGTGTTCTTTGTACTGAAATAAATATTACTTCTACTGACGATGCAAGTCACTCGACTCGTTTGGTGCTAATTCATGAAATATAATTGTTCTTTTGTTTATATTATAATAACAAAAAAAACTACTTTAAATTATAGTGTAGCCGCCAGAAGCACAATGAGAATATTCCAACATTTAAATAATTTTGATACAATATAATAACTAAATAATGGATTTATCTGCATATAACATTACCGTGCCATTATAGGATGATACTATATAAAATATTACTTTTTTGTTAGAGTCGATTTGATGTCAAGTTACAAGAGGCGCTAGGGTTTGGTTATTATTTTATAATAAGTTATACTAAATAAAAAAATTATGTTACTGTCCTTTAGTGGTAGCGCAACAGAATTTACTGACCGTAAGAGGCTAATTGGGAAATGAAACAAGAGATGGGCAGCAGCATCTTCCTGATAACAAAAACAAATTAATAAAAAACTGCAGCTACTATGTATGCTATGGAAAATATGAAGCAATCTATGGGTGTTTTGACTTTTAATGGTTTTGGTGAATAAATAGTTTTTTTTAATTATTTAACTGCAATCCTACCTGATGGTAAGTGGTGATGTAAGGGGCAGAATAGCAAAGGACGCTAATACAAAAATTTATTAAAAAACCATTACCATTAAAGCCTATCAAAAGTCCACTGCTTAACATAGGCACCCCTATAAGATTGCCTCATAGGGAGGGTATTTGCAATAGTTGCCCGTATCGGCTCGTAGAAGTCTATGAACCCTTTCCGTTGTAGAATGGTAGAGTTTGCCTTCATCGCCTTGCTTGCTTTTTAATATGGCGTAAAGTCACGCTGCAGCGATTATATGGTTGCAACACGAGTGGGTCGGCTTGACCGGGGAAGAACCACACTCACACAGGCGTACGAGGCTGCCACTCGAGAACCTTTCTTCCCCATCGATTGTCGGTTCTTCGAACTATTTGGCCGGCCTATTGCTACTTCAGTCTTATAATCCGTTGAGCTTTGTCGGTGACTTGCATTATTTTTTTATAAATAAACTAAGAGGTCAAAGTTATTACGAGTATATTAATTTATTCTTCTTCGGATTTAGATCTTCTCAAAATAGAAGATAGTTTTAATGACAGTTGCGTTTCCCCATAGCAAGACTCCACACGTATTTGCACTGTGGAAATAACTAAAATTAACTAATCTAGCTGTTTGTACACACGTAAGTCTTTTTTTTGCTTTAGCTTTGCGTCAACTGATTATCCGAAAACAAAAACCAATGGAATGTGAAGACTCAGATCCTCCCCATTTATAAACACACTGATATTCACATGTTTAATTAGTTTTGTCCGTTCAAATGAAAATTATTGAAGTTAAACCGGTTTTGACGTAGGATTATGCACTTCGTCTTATTTAAAATCCCGAAAATAAACGAACTTTTATTTCATAAACCAAAACTTATACTTTAAGAACATGCTATCCTTTAATATATCAAGTAATTTACTCCAATGCATGAAAAATTTATTCACTTTCATTTATTTTAAAAACGATGGTGAAACTCATTTATAAATCTTTCTCTGCGCCACAACAAAATAAAAGCTACTTGTAGGGCTTCTTGTTCAAAACAACAGAGAAATGATGTACTCAAAGGTATACTCCACGTGACATCGCCAATATGTTCCGGCGGCACTTTAAGGTAGACTCTCCGCTGGAGCCGATGCGGCGGGAGCTTGATGCTGAGGCGTGCAGTACATATCGTAGTGTGAAATTTACCGCGCAAGAAGTAGAGGAAATAATTAAAGGCATGGTGCGGGCCTACCTCTTGGACATGACAGCCTCAGCATCGAGCACCTACAGTATGCAGGAGTACACTTGCCAAGAGTACTATCTCTGTTTTTTAATCTTTGTGTAGGACATTATTATCTACTTGAAAGCCTAATATGTACTATAGTTGTACCTGTTATAGAAAACAAGACTGGTGACTCATCAGATGTGTCTAATTGTAGGCCAATGTCCCTGGCTACAGTGCTTGCGAAAGTACTGGACCGTTTGCTTAGTCGGCGCTTAAATAAGTACGTCTCGCTCAATGACGCACAGTTCAGCTTCAGACCTGGTCTTTCTACCGAGAGTGCTATTTTGTGCCTCAAACAGACTGTCCAGTACTACATTGCAAGAAAGACACCAGTGTATGCTTGCTATTTAGATTTGTCGAAGGCTTTTGACCTTGTATCCTATGAGATCCTGTGGAATAAAATTAATTTTGAGACTAACTTGCCCCGAGAAATTGTATCGCTTTTCAAATACTGGTATAATAATCAAAATAACAATTTAAGATGGGCAGGCTCGCTTTCCGAGGAGTATAGGTTGGATTGCGGTGTGAGGCAGGGGGAATAAGCTCTCCCACGCTTTTCAACCTTTATATGAACGGGTTGATTGATGAGCTCAGCAGCACCGGTATTGGTTGTCATATAGACGGAGTCTGTGTCAACAATATCAGCTACGCAGATGATATGGTTTTGCTGAGCCCATCGAGTGGTGCTCTAAAGAAAATTATCAATATATGTGAATCCTATATAGCGGCCCAGGGGCATAAATACAACGCTATGAAGAGTGAATTTATGATATTTAGACCGGATAATAAGGGTTACACTAATATACCGAATATTACGTTAGGTGGTACTCTTTTAAAGAAGGTGGAGTGTTTCAAGTATTTGGGCCACTGGGTCACGGAGGATCAAAAAGACAACTGAGATATTG
This sequence comes from Parnassius orleans, assembly GCA_029286625.1. NCBI lineage: Eukaryota > Metazoa > Arthropoda > Insecta > Lepidoptera > Papilionidae > Parnassius > Parnassius orleans. Next base: position 143,147 of record JAGSMP010000221.1, read on the forward strand.
AAAGAGAGAGGAGGACGCTGTGTATGCTGCAACATGTTGGCACGCAGATTTGCACGATGTTCTAGTCAAGTTAAGGTTACGCTTTTTAAAGCTTATTGCCAGTTCTTTTACACGTGCAGTCTGTGGGTAAACTATACGCAGAAGGCATACAGCGACCTGCGCATACAATATAATAACGCGTTCAGGATGCTGAAGGGTTTGCCGCGCTGCTGCAGTGCCTCCGCCATGTTCGCGAAAGCTCACACGGACGGATTCGCTGCAATCATGTGCAAGCGCTGTGCATCGCTACATAGGCGCGTGCGCGGCAGCCCCAACACCATTCTGCGTACGCTGGCTGACCGCTGGGACTCGCCGATGTTGGCTCGTTGGATACGGCTACATGCTGCCTTTTAGACTGGCTTCTTGCCACCATCGGTGCAGTTTCATACCTGTGTCGTCAACCAATATGTTACTAACACTAGATATAAGAAAACATTTACTAACAACTATGGATTTTTTTTTGTCCGAAATAAATAAATTATTATTATTATTATTAAAGGATTTCCCCTTTTTTTTTCAAGTCATGCATAATTTAAATTATTCATTATTACTTGACGTTATGATAAAGGGTAATAACAGTTAGAATTCTTAAACTGTCTTAATACCTACGTTATTCGGACGAAATCGGAGGCCACAAGATCTACCAGGCATTTCCTCAAGTAATTTCTTACGACACCCTCTAGATAAGTGATACAACTAGTTGGTATATTAGTAGCCTATTTGAAAAACTAGGTGTCCAGTAGACGTGGAGTTTTTTAATTTCATCCTCATTACTTTAGTCCAACGTTATTTCACTGCCCAGAAATTATTATCTAATCAATTTTAAATTTAAGCATTTTAAGTAACTGATACCTTCACATAATAAATTAATAATTTACACACCCTTTCCTTTTAAATTTTCTCATTTAATTTTACGCTCCGAGAAACCCTAATGAAATCCTACCGTAATGATGATGTTGCGAAATGTGAAATCCAAATTACAAACAGTTTTGACTGTGCTGAGTCAGCATTTTTGGTGATTTTTAGTGCTAAATGATTGCCTAATTTTGTATTAATAGTTTACTGCAATTTTATAGAATAACGATGACAAACTAACAAACAGTTCACCTGATGGTAAGTGGATGCTGTGGCCATAAACATCTACATTTATCCTCAATTAAGAATCAAAATACAGATTCGTTATCACCCCTGAGGACTAAGATAGAATGCCTCGTTTCTAGTAAAGATAGTCTCTGGTTCTCTATGCTCACCATACGAAACACAGCAATATTACTGCTATTTTACGCTATTATTCTATGAAAGTGTGGTCCTACCCAAGTCGAGTCAACCAATTCGTGCTGCAACTATAATATAGCTGCAGCGTTGCTCTACTACGTAGAATGATTTATACTAGTGCTTAACTCTTTTGTTAAGTGGTGAACCTGTTGATAAGTGGTGATGCTCTAAATTATAAGACGCACTGGCTTAGTTTAACAAAAACTTATTACTTACCTATAGTTTTATATTATGCACACCTCACTCAGATTGGATTTTACTCTAATAATTTCTCTCTTTCTCCTATAGTCTTTTAGAGTTTTTTTTTTTTAGAGAAATATAGTATAATATGATCTCTGCAAATTACATTGAACCACTAAAGTTACAGCCTTTATACGTTCCACTGCTGGGCATAGGCTTACTCTCATTTCTTAGAGAGTTTAAACCACTAAGTTAGTAATAATAACTGCCCTATATAGGATATCTGTGTTACTTATCTGTTTTACCTTTTACCATTATAATTTAAGCTTACCAACGAACGCATATATTATCAAGAATTACCAGCGATAGTAAGGTAGTCGGTGACGAGGTGCGTATTTTTGGAATTTACAGAATTTTTTAAGGAAAACTTTAAAAGAAATCCTGATTCATTCCATTACAGCCTATAAAAGTCCATTGCTGAACATATGCCTCCCAAAGAGATTTCCTCATAGAGAAGATTTCGCCATAATTACCACGCTTGTCTTGGTTTGGTATTCACAGTCTTTATTTTATTTTTTGAGTCTTTATTAGGAAGATGCTGCTGCCTATCTCCTGTTTTAGTTTCCCTCTATCGCCTTTTACGGTACTCATGAGAGGGTATGGGGTAGGGGCCGTAGTAAAGGATATTCTTACACCGCCACTACTTAGTAAATGTTGTTTAGTGTTATTTAATAGCTGTATTCATTTTTGACTTTTGTATGTATAGGAAGGGTTATACAGACTATTTTTCTTATTATTCGTTAATTATAAGTTTAAGTCCCAGATAGTCCTAGTCATTATTTAAAAAAAATCGATTTTTGGATAGATATTTTTTCTTATATGAGAGTATAAACAAGCTACCGTCCATCTAAGTGGCTATTACAGAGCTTGATGGTCATTGGATACTTGCAACCAACTTCAAAAAAGAAGGCAACACATACGTTGTAAGCCCTGACGATAAAATATTAAGATATAATGCTTCACTATTTGTTTGTATTACCCTTCCTACCGGAACACAATTGTTACACGACTGGGTAGAGCCAGAAATGGGTAAGTTGATGATACCTTCCCAGAGGGGCCCCTGCATAGCATAGAAGCTCTAACACTTTGTATAAACCAGCGGGATTGTCCCCACGTTTATGAAATTACATGAAATGTGATTATATGGAAAACCACGTAGTAGAAACAAGTAGACACAACAGAGAGACTCTCAGTCTTTGTATGCTACTTGTGTATGACATTATGCAGATACACACACCCATCATCGTATTATTCGTCATCGTATATATATCGTTAAAAAAATATTATACACTAAACTGCTAAAGACGGGCTTTTTTTTATATAGAATAGGGCGACAACGAACACACAGTCCACCTGATGTGGTGGATGCTGTGGCCGATAGACATCTACATTTATGCTCAATTAAGAATCAAAATGCAGGTGCGTTGTCACCCTTGAGGACTAAGATGGAATGCCCCTTTTCCAGTAAAAAGGGTCTCCGGTTCTCTACACTCACCAGTCACCATACGAAACACAGCAGCATGAAGCTGCTATTTTACGTTGGTATTCTCTGAGAGCGCGGTTCTACCCTGATCGAGCCGACCCATTCGTGCTACAACCATAATATAGCTGCAGCGTGGCTCTAGAACATAAAAATATTATTTAAAAAATTACTCACACGCACTCAAAGGCAACAGACTTTAGGCGATAGATCTGTGATACAGTGATAAGTAAATGAAAGGAGGAAGAGAGAGGGGTTAGAGAGACAAATAGTAACCTGTTTCCTTAACAAATGTAAGGATTGAGCACGTTTGTTTTGTAAAAGAAACCTTTTTATTTATAATCTAAATCCGAAGTAGTCTGTTAGAGAATTTTTTTAAGAAATAAATATATTAACTTCGGTCTCTCAGTATAATTACGTGAATTTAATGTATGTAGGTATACTAATACGAAATCAGTTACAAAACTCCATAGTGTTAGTGTATACGCTCTTTTATAACAAATCCCAGAATTTTCTGGGACTATGCAGGAATATGATAGATAATATATCAAAAAGTTCAAAATTTTTACTAAGAAAAATTGTAAATAAACACGTCAAACTTATCAAGCAAAATCTCCTATTGTACGAAAGATTTGTCACAATCGTCACGTTTGGCAGGTGAATTGTCGATCACAGTACACTTAGAATATTTGACGCTGCTCCCCTCCGATGATTTGTATATTTTACATCTGTCTTACTGCAGATGGTGGTATTGAAGGTGAGGCCATGAGATTTTTCTGGCATTTAGTGAAGGTGCCTCTTACGACAATAACGGAGTGAAATGAGAAGGTGGATTCCCTAACGCTGACACCACAGGGCAATGCAAATTTCCAAAGTACAATATTTCCTTCGGCAACTTAAATGCTAAAATTTTAATTGGAAACATCATTTACGATTACAAAACCATATATTCCATTTTATTTTAATATGTAAAAATCACTAATAAATATAATTCACATGGCCAAAAACATAAAAAAAATGCAATAAGATCAGACCTATAAAGGCAGTATCAAAGACCAGAATATTCAACCACACTGAGAAGGGCCCTCAACAATACGAAATTGCTTTTCTGAAGCGCACTGTGCCGTAGTCGATAAAAATGCAAATTTTTAGTATAATTCTCATCGTATTAGTAATGTCACGGACTTTGTCATGTAAATAAGGGTCAGAAATTGACCCTTATTTACTTATCCATTAGAATTGGATGCTTATTTTTTATATGTCCGAGTATATTTATACATGCCAAACCAGTTTGTATAGGCCCCGTTGATCCTAATACAAGCACGAAAGTCTCTATAAAGTCATATTAATGCCTTAATCGGGCCAGAGCTCAACCCAAACGGGGTCGGCGTTAGCCACAAATCTTTTTCAAGCCTAGAAATGTACAAAAAACTTTCTGGTTTTTATTCAAAGTTTTTCTGTAATTATGTGATAGAAAAAAAACTGATCCGTAAACCCCATCCCATTCTAAATCCAGCTTGCACATTCCAAATTCTTCCATTAGTTTATTTATCTTTCAATTAATATTGGATACAGTTTTCCGACAATGCTAAGGAGGTTGATTTCGCGGTAGTTTTTAAAGTTCTGCTGTCACTCTTTGCCTTTATACAGTGGACGACCTTGCTAGACCTGATTTTGGATTATGAGTTGACCGGGAGACTTCCCGGTCTACTCATAATCCAAAAAAACTGGACCCGATAGATAACGCTGTGGTCGATTTATTTATAAATTTGATATAATTTACACTGTGCCAATGAAACTTATCGCGCCACCTACCGAAAAAGTAGAACAACATCTGATGGACCAGATAGAAAATAATGTGCTGGACTAGATAGTAAAGATGTTTTGGATTCAGTCGTAGTAATGTCACTTACATTTTTATTTATTTTTTAAATAAAGACAATCACAACTTGGAAAAATATAAAGTTACGAAATGTATTAAGCTACATATTTTCCTGCTCGCTCTAACGAATTTACCTTAATCAAATTTTCAAAGGTGGGGAAGTAAATGTCAGGTAAAATAAAATTACTTACTGGAAATAGAAAAAAAATGAGCGAATTTGCATCTACGCCTGCCATTTAATACAATATAATATGTTGGATTCTTAGGCTGCTCTTATATTTCATATGTAGGCATATTGATCATATATCTATGATTATATACATATGATAATGTAATATCGGTATAAGTTATAGGTAAATAATAATATTTTAGCCAGCCAGCCTAGTTTATGTGTTGGAATTTAAGATACTGCATAAAAACTTTTTTATCAGCTTTATAACTTGTAAGCATTTCATATATAATAGTCCCAGAAGATCTTTTCAATAATCCGCACTTTCTTTTGGATTTTGGTCCTTAACTATAAAAAGTAGTCCTGTTTTAGTAAGTATTGCAATTTAAACAGCAACGCAAATGGAACCAAAGAAAAAGAATGTTAATAGGGAACCCATCACAGGATATTTACATGATTATATGCTTTCACGATTGCACATGAATCGGTCTTCGAATCCTAAAGATTGTCTCTCATGGACTGGTTTTGTAATATATTTAATTATACGGGTGTACAAGAGCTCAAAGCGCCAACAGATTTACAATATGCTGTGCTTTCAATTTTTTAATGCTTTAACTTTTGTAAATTTCTTATTTTTGTTAGCTATTTTTATTATATACTTAATTATAATTAAAATAAGGATGTAAGGAAGCAAAGTCTAATTTTGTCCAAACGATTAACTTCTGTCAAAGCCAAAGCGGCAATTATTCCTCCTTTCTGCTGATATTTTATTTAGGTTTCCGTTTATGTTTCCTTCAGAAATATCAAGTGCGATATTAATGTTTCATAAAGATAATTGGAGTAGAGCTTAGCGTATCCCCTCTTACTACGAATCAATTTTTCATAGCTATGTCCTCTATGACTAACTGTCCGATTTTGATGAAAATTGGCACAGATAATCCACTTAGTGTGATTAAACTCATTTTCATGTGCCAAGCTAGCTATTTACATTGATATATAATTGATTTAGGGATAAGAGAGTGGTAGAGACAGACTGCAGCAATATTATGGTTGTAGCACGAGTGACTCACGTCTTAACTGGTGGGCTGTGTGCTCCTTCGTAGTAACCGCATCATAAAAATTCAGACTTACTGTGTAATAAATATACTAAATTTATCCGATGTATAATAATATAGCCTTGCATAGCACAATACTCGTATATAAAAGGAATGTTAATGGAGGTTAAGGTGCCTTAGAATATGATCTAATCAAATAGTATTAAAAGAAAACATCTCGCTCCCGCTTATATATTGCACCGACTTGTTTATTGGTCAAGAATGTTGTGAAAGCCACTGCCACTAACTAGTTTCGAGGCTAGTTAACCCACTCTGCTTGCAATACACCTACTACCAAATTTTGTACTTTATTAATAAAATTGAAAAAGTACTTATCTTATCATTTTTGCTTAAGGCCTCTCTTATTAGGTTTTATTACGAAGTGCGCTTTTAGACAAATGCGGGACGGACAGCGTACGCTTATGGCATAGATTTTATGTTATACACAAATGTTTAGCCGCTATAATTATATGCCGCTGAAATTTAAAGTAAGCAGCAATGGTACATGGTAGCAACAAGTGTGTGCTATTTTATGGTAGCAACACAATTCAAATGCGTTAACTTCTTATGCTAGTCTCTCATTAGCATATAAAATAAGCGCATTTGAATTGTAAGCTATCGACTTTAGGAACCTTTCGCATCCACAGTACCAGAACACCTATGAGATAATGTATAAAAACGATTTGCGTCTCAGCGAGTAATCTTTTTGGCTGGCGACGTTGTACTGAATCAAATTAAGTAGCACTGTCAAGTATTAATAGATACGAATAATGAAAGAGTTACTAGTCATAGATAATTACATATTACTAGCGATCCGCCTTGACTTCGCACGGATGATTTCTGGATCATCCTTATACTATAAAAAGCCGCTATGCATCACCCCAATACATTTTATTCCAAGAAATTACTCTCTCTGCCCACTTTATCCGAAATACGGATATACCTAGTATTTTATTGTATGTAGTATATATATAGAAAGCTGTCGTAAATCTAACTGAAAAAGATTATAAAACTCCATTATAAATTTTTTGAATACGGAACATAAATATTTTAATTTCAAATACATAAAATATGTAACGTTACATAAAATATTATTTATGGAATGCTTTGATTTCTGGCAGGATATTGCTTGTCAATTGATTTTGTAAATTGCGTTTTTCGTATGGTACAGTCGAGTTCATAAATATGTTAACACTCACTCACGCGTAATTTCTCACAGGCTCTTATAAAATGTTAAAAAGAATGAGGTGTGTTTAACCCAGCCTTAAATGCTCTAAGTATACTGTGAAACTTAGGGATAAATAATGTCGTAGCTTAAATATCTGGGTCATATTGTAACTAAGAACCTTAATGACGGTACGTTTGGATGGGCCTTATAAGGGAAAGAAGGGCGTTGACGTTCCGATGTAATATATTAGCACACAGGTTTGTGCGATGTACTAAAAATAAAAATAACTGTTTTCTTATATAAGGCACTCTGCAAGTCTTTATGTGCAGGCTTTCAATGATCTACGAATCGAATGTGCTTTTGGAACTTCCGCAGTTTTGCAGAGATTCATATGAACGGCTTTTTATGCGTGTATATATGTATATTATCAGTATTTTCTAAATTTGATAGACAGAGTTCGTTATATTTCAATCAAAAGTATTCAATTGGAACTAATATTGAGATTTTTGAGATTTCACTTGCGTCATTTAAATGTCTGGAGCTGGCTTTCTTTCCCTAAAAATGACGCGCTTTTAAGTCTCCCGCCCCGGGGCTATGGTCGAAGTATAGAATAGAATAGAATAATTTTTATTCAATATATATTAAATGTAATTCTTATTGAAAGCAATTTTTTTTCTTTACCACTGATTCGGAAAAAACCTCTGTCCTGGGAAGAACCAACAAGAAACCCACCAGAACTTTTTTTAAGTAAATTATACAATATGAAAAGTTGTACACACTATTTATAAAATTTATTTTAGAAAAAAGCTTGGAAGCGACTACCTCATTCCCAGGGGTTATTATCAGCCATGTATTCTTGGGTAATCATTGATTGGGATGAATAAGTGACCGAAAAGCATAGCCTGAAAAGAGTTAGAATTAAAAGAAGCCCACTAATGTCGTAGTGATTAATGAACACAATACAGGTAGCGACTAGTGCGTGATACTATAAATATTCATTATGAACTTGAAGGGAGTTTATAACATCAAGTCTCCGACGGAATTATTATTAAGGATCGAGTCGGTTTGGTTTTTATTTTGGACAAACTATGCAGCTAGAGAGAAACAATTTTCAGAGAGGTATTGGTAGAAGAGCCGAACTGTGATCGTGTATTTTGGGGAAGTTTTAACTTTAATATGTCTTCCATATCGCAATGTTTGAATATTTTATTTCTTAATAAATACACTCGCGCTGGAACACCGATACTACGGCGGGACCGGTCAATAAATTAAAAGTTGCTCTGCGAGCTACAAAAATACAATAATTAACTCAATATAGAATCTACGTAGAAGTAGTCACAGTTTTTAGAGTTAATGAGAAGTGGAAATTGGTTGGCCAGTTTGTTGCAGAACTGACAATAGACAATGGATGGAGCAAAACGATCATTAGAATAGAGACACGTTTTAGCAAACGCAGTACGGGACGGGATCTCCTGCTAGATGTGCTGGATGGTAGGATGATCTCTACAGGTAGCTGGATAGAATTGGACGTATAAGGCCAAAAGTAAAGTTTATAATTTGTGGTTCACTTAATGCGTGTGGTAGCGTGGTAGTCCTTGGCCGCTGCCTTCTTCATTTGAGAAAGAACATTACTCATCTCTTTACGCTTTAGGCACGGATCTGTGTGCCCAGACGTTTCTTGGTTTTTCACACCTCGAGCAATTCTATAGCTCTTTTCTATTATTGTACATGTTCAACCACTTCTCAGACCAGGTCAAGCACAAATTTTGAGTGTTTTGCTTATAAACCCTTTAGTCAAACTGGTACAATTCTGATGGTTTTGTCAATAATGACTTTCTTTGACGCAGAAATTTTTGTAGTTTTGTGGCCTTTTCGCAAATTAACTGCGAACTTTAACCTAGGTACCATAATCACAGTTTGATGTAACAAGTCTATAGAGTCTAGAAAACCTATTAAGAAATTTTATATAAAATTTTGTACGAATTATTCTGTCAGAAAAAGAATTTATTTTATTTGCATGTTTCAATCTTTTTTGGATGCGAAGTTATTTTTTAATCTGTACACAAAATTGTGGTTAGTACATAATCGTTACTGCTCTCCCTGGCACAATATAGTCATTTAATAAGTTTTCCCCGTGGCTGTAATTAACATCTGAAACACGGTTTCTCATTTTAAATGTCATTAACTTGAAGCCAGGCCAATTTGCATTCATAACTTTGGTACGTAAAGCAAGCTTACAAACTGTAATGTAAAGGCAGCCTTATAATATTCCTTTGTCTGATTTCTCTTTAGTTCTCTAAATAGTAATTTTGGTATACTATGAACTTTTTTATATAGGCACGTCTATTGTTTTTGTTTTCAAATATTTAATAATCAATCAACATTTCACATTTTCACTAGCTTAAAAACGTGTTCTTTATTAGTGTTTAGCTTATTTTTTTTTTGTTTTGACATAGTATGCATTGGAACCATATGGTTTTTTCGTTGTAGGAGTGGAGGCAAAGCCCTAATGTGGAATGCTACGTGCGTAACACCTTGGCGACCTCTCATCTTAGGGGTACCACGTTTAGGGACAGATCCGCATCAGTGGCGACTAAACAGAGTAATGTCATAAATATGAGTCTGTGAGAGTTGACTAAATATTCGTGCTATTTGCTTTCGAGACTAACGTGTCGTGATATTCGCGTGTAGTGAAGTTCCTAAAGAAACTGTATCCTGATCCTGACTAAACATCGCTGCTGGGTACAAGAGACCTGGTTCTTTTCTCAATCAAAAGATGAGTGTTTAACGCAGTTATTGGTACTACACCACTAAATAATATTAATAGAATCAGGCGTTAACTAAGCCCTAGCGGTGAGCCACCCCAGAGTCTACTTCACCTGAGGATGCCTCGTGTAGAGGCGACTCACGCGTCTTATTATTGACGGTGGTGTGTCTTTTATAGTGTATTGGTGTTAGGAGTAGTGGTGCCGGGATGAGTGGTGACGGGGAATGTGCACGCAATTGAGGGAGTGGGAGGTGCTCTTCAAAATAGGTACGACACATCATTTTATTACGCGGATCTTAGCAAATTAATCTTTAACAACTTTAATTTTACTTTATTAATTTCTTGTACAACTAAATCATATATCAACTCATATAATACTACATAATATATACTAATTTATTGTATAATTAACCCATTTAAAACAGATGCGAACAGCTCATTGCCACTTCAGTTTGGAAGTTCGTAACGGTGACTTTTATTACAACTTATAACAGGGTTATTTTTCAAAGAGTATCCAAATTATATATTTAAGTTCAAATATATATAAATAATGATATAACACTATTGCAGAATAGGAGTAAATAAGGCTTCTACTTTTATTTGAAATTATCCCAAATTGAATGTGGATTATGGGCAACAATTACGCGTACACGCGCTCCTGTGTGTGCGATTCAATTCACAAAGTGTTTGCCTACCGTTTACTTTCTTAGTGATACGCTCACTAGTAATGCTTAAGTTATTAACTATACGACGCGAATTATGATTCCAATTTTCCCTTCACACTTGATGAGCTTAGGATCGTCATAATAAATAAAATTAATAAAATATACTTTCTTATCAGTGACGTATCCGATGACTGTCGTTATTATGGCGTATTTAAAAAATTAAATAAACTATTTACGACTAAATTACGCAATTAGGCTCAATAACTAATTTTGCTACCACAAAATGGAATCCGTTTCTCTTCATGCGTAGACGAGCACGTTTTATTAAATTATTTTTGGAAGACGTTTTCAAGCTACTGGACTGAAAAGGATACGGTATTAACGTCAATGGCGAGTACATCACTCACCTTGGATTTGCCGACGATATAGTCCTTATGGCAGTATCGCTGAAAGACTTAAGCACTCTGCTCAATGACCTAAATAATTTCTCCCAATGGATAGGCTTTAAGATGTACATGGACAAAACAAAAGTCATGTGTAACGTCCATGTCACACCTATGCCGGTAGTTGTTGGGGCACTAAGCTCGAAGTTGTTAACCAGTATGTTTACCTGGGACAAATAGTCCGACTATATAGGTAATTCCAATTTCGACCGAGAGGTCAGTCAAAGGAATCAACTCGACTGGGCAGTGTTCGGGAGATTACGACACATCTTCTCGGCAGGCATACCACAAAACTTCAAAACAAGATTGTACAACCAGTGCGTGTTACTAGTGCAGATGACCAATTTATCTGAGATGTGGTTCTTCACTACTGGTCGTATGATTAAGCTTAAGGTCGTCAGCGAGCTATGGAGAGGGCTATACTCGGGGTTTCTCTGCGTGATAGACTTAGAAACGAGGATATCCGTAGTAGTAAGCGACACACCCAACGAATTAGTAAGCTGAAGTGGCAGTGGGCCAGCCATATAGCTCGAAGAACTGACAACAGATGGGGATGAAATGGCAGGCAAGTAAAGTGTGGTGTAGTCCCCCCACTAGATGGATTGACAACCTGGTAACATATACAGGAAGTTGATGTGTGCAGGTGGCTCAGGATCGTGATTTGTGGCATTTCTTGGGGGAGGCCTGTGTTCAGCAGTGGACTTGTGAAGGGCTGTAATGATGATGATGATGATGATGATAAGGTGGCGGTATGACCTTATTATATAATGTATACAGAAAGTTGATAGATAAATTGTGCACCTTGTTTTATGTCATTCTTTGTGGGAAACTTATCTGCAATTAAGGAAGTCGAAGAATATAGTATTTTCTTTTTTTATTTAGGAGAAGTACATTTACAAAGTCAATAGCCTAAAATGCTCAGGTATTTGCCAAATGTCAATCTTGCCTCACGAGGTATATGAACCCAGCCGATTCATGATTGGGGCTTGTGATATATGAATAAGTGATAATAATAGAAACAATTATACTAGCTAGTTAAACTAGTTACTCGACTCCACATAGTCAGTATATTATTAAAGTAATTATGTATTTTACGAACCATTGTTTAATAAAAAAATACTTTCAAGTATTAATTATAAATTCAAAATATTTATTGTAAGTTAAGTGTTAAATTTGGCGTTAATTTAAAATATGATGTATTTTACAACTTTTTGGGTATTACAATATTTATTATATTTATTTGGTCTGTGCCTAACATAACTATACTGAATAAAGTTGTTAGTTACAATTAAACAATTAATCAAAATTATTAAAAAAAAATTACAAAACAAAGTATTCATAATTCTTATTTTTAGTAATTCATTCATGTAATTAGATTTATTGAAGGGTATTTTAATTTTGTAGATATTATTCCAAATTGTAAAAACGGCTTTTTATTAAATATTTTTTTAATTTCTTATTAAATTGAAGCATTTATTTTTTCATTTCTAATATTCAGAGGTATTTTCTTAAAAATTTTAACTGCCATATAGTATAGGCTGCTATTTACCATTTTAATTATGGATGAAGGTAAGAAAAGTTGATCTTTATTTCGAGTATTAATATTATGTTTCTTTTATTTTGGAAAAACACTTTGATTTTTTAATGTAAATGTACATATTATGTCTAAAATATATATATAGACATTAAAGTTACTTACTGTATTATCTATTTTAGCAATAATTCTCACACATTTTTTTAATGATTAATAGGTCAGCTTATAACCGATATGGAATAAACATTTGCCTATTATTTGGACGAATTGCACATATTGGTAAAGGAGAGCAAAATTCACAGTGCGAATTTTCCTCTGCTAGACATGAGTCCCTTGAAGGATCACCCTCAAGGGAATCATGTCTAGCAGAGGATTTAAAAAGGCTTATGATACTAATAACGAATTAGTGAAAAAGGCTTTAAAGAAGCTTTCCATACTTTATTTACAAAATAAATTATTTTATAAAAGTCTTTAGGGAAATGATAAATTAAGCTACTCCAATAAAACTGTATTTAATATTTCAATATAGTTTTAATATTCACAGAAATTAATACTTTAAATAGCAAGTACTTTAATTACTTCAGTGGAGAGAAGTGCAAGGCAGTTAAGTAGTTAATGGTTTTACTTTCACTTCGACATATTTTATTCAATCTTCAACGACGTCAACCCTCGGCTGATAAATCGTTTAATCTTATCATGGAAATGAAACGATCTATCTTTTAGATGCGTTTCCTGATTGATACGCAATTTACGCGACGCGTATCTTCCCTACGAATTCCAACATTCTTTTTACTTAATAGAGTGCAATTTTTATTTATAAATTTAACAATAACTTAATTTGCATAAACTATTATTATGAAATAAGTTTCAATGCGATGCTCATAGCCGCTATAACAACAAATAATAAAAATAAAAGTAAATTAAAAATTAAAGAGGGCTCCCCTACTAATAACGTGTATTACGATTGTACGGAACTCTTCATGCGCGAGTCCGAGTTGCACTTGGCCGGTTATTTGTGAATTAAATGAATAAATAAGAAAAATATAAAAAAACAAAACAAGTCATCGTTTATGTTGATTATAAATTTTTAATATTTTCTTTATAAGTTGGTGTTTTATTAGTTTAAGATCTGCGTGGTATGCTAAGAGCATTCACCACCTCCCTCCCCCGCTCCCGGAGGGTAGCCCCTCGCTTTGGGCGCAAAAAAATAGTTTAAGATCAGTATAGCATGGAGGAATTAATACAAGTATATGCACATGTATTAAAGCATTTTGAATTTTACCTTATTTATTGGCTTGCTGCTGAAATAAAAAAATAATTAATAGAATCAGGCGTTACTTTGCGGAAATCCATTATATAAAGTTGGAAAAATTTTTACTTTGCCAATATCCGCTCAATATATTATTATATTTAATATATTATTATATTTATATATAATTTATTGAGTGGATATTGGCAAAGTAAAATTTTTCCAACTTTAATTAAATAAAAATAGTCTATTTGTTAGTTTCTTGCAGAGATTTTCCGCAGTAAAGATTTAACTTAATTTTGACTTTCGATATTTGGCTGCACAGTTGCTCTTTTATAGGCATCTGCTGAAGTGCTTGTAATGTTCGTCCAGCCGTCTCGCCTGGTTATCAGCTATTAGCCCCTACCACAATTTTTCAATTCACTCAAGTTGGACTAGGATAGAATGCTATAAAGCATTTTGTCCGCCCATTGTTACTTTTAGATTAAGGTGTTTACGATTAAGAATAAATAAATTAATGAGATAAAAATTAATTGTAAAAAATGCCACGTAGTTCAGACCTAAGACCTACAAGGAAACGTTCTAGATTTGTGACAAACTAAGTAGTCTAACGATAACTAAACTAAATGTTTTAGAATTTGTTTGCTTATACTAGTGCCATTAAGTAAAAATTTATCCACAAGTTATTTCAACGTTTGTCACCAAAAGTTTAAAACTCTTCGGTATAAAAGGTTTGGCTTAATAGCATTAATTCAAGCGTTATAAATTTCGTTTTTAGAACGTTTTGCAGAATTATTCCTCATTCAATGCTATTCAAACGCGGCGGACTAACTGCTCCATTGAGCTTTCATAAATGAGAAAATGCTTTCATAAATGCAGGAAGTCGATGGATGCAGTTGGCTCAGGACCGTGCTTTGTGGCATTCCTTGGGGAGGCCTATGTTCAGCAGTGTGAAGGGCTGTAATAATGATGACGATGATGATGAAATGAGAGTACCCTGTAGTGGCAGTGTAAGAATATGAACTACCCCATATCATCCCGTGGGTGTCGTAAGAGGTGACAAAGAGAAACAAATCAGGAGATGGGCAGCAGCGTCTTCCTAATAACGACTAAAAATAAAAAACTGCGGTTACCACTTCGCTTGCCAAGCGTGGCAACTATGCCAAATATCCCTCCTATGAGGCAATCTATGGGGAGGCCTATGTTCAGCAGTGGACTTAAATAGGATGTAACGGTAAATGAGAAGAGACCTGTTCCCAATTGTGATACGGTATAAGCTGTCACTTTTTAGACAGTTTATATTTTTTTCTTTTAATCCAATTTTATGGAGGTAGGACTCCTTTTCCGCCTTGGCATCTGTTTGGATAAGTAGGTACCACCCTCTTCACTTTTCTGCCATCAAATAGCAGTGCTTGCACTGACGTGTTCCGATTTGAAAGTTATAGAGCCAGTATAATTGAATGTTGTGAGGCATTCCATTTTAGTCTTCAGAGGTGATAACGTAGCTGCACTCGTTGCGTTCTTTGTTTGAAGTTGTTTGCAGGTGTCAATGAACAGCAGTAGCCACTTACCATCAGATGGACTGTAAGTTCACTTATCACTTCCATTTTATTACAAAAAATATCTATCTAAGTATGCGCAGAAAACAAGTATTGAAAATCTTCGTCTTTCCATCCACCTAAAGTGTTATTCGACGGAACAGTTACTGGATGTGAAACGTTGACATAATTTTAACCATCTAAAATAAAAATCCTCAGGAGTATATGATTCCTTAAAAAAAATTGAAAACCTTAAAATCAGCAAGAAAAATAACGGTCTCAGCTTCCTGCTATTCTTAGGGAATATTTCTTCGAGTACATAAGTATCAGCAAAGTAGTATATCAGCAAAGTAACGAGTATATTATGTTGTAACATGTTAAAATATTAACATTATGCGTATAAAAGCTAGAATGAAATAATAGCACTGGCTCTTATGCCCGTTTTCTAGAAAATAGCTGAACAACGTGTACGATTCCAAATTTTTAAGAATAAGAGTGACAAACGAGCAGTCAATTCACGTGGTAGTAAATAGATGCTGTGGCTCATAGACATTTACATCTATATTCGATTAAGTATCAAAATGCAGATTCATCACATGAGGAATAAGATAGTATGCCTCATTTCCAATAAAAAGTGTCTCCGTTTTTCTACACTCACTATATCAAACACAACAGCATTAGGCTGCTATTTTACGCTGGTATTCTGTGAGAGCGTGGTATTTTTCCAGTCAAGCCGATTCATTCGCGCTACAACAATTATATAGCTGCAGCATGACTCAATCACATTAAATTAGATTATATGTGTAAATATGTAGATTCGATAAATCTTTTTTTTTCAAACTGCTCAAATATTAAATAAAATAATTATAATTGCCTTAACAGAATATGACATTTTTTATACGCAATTATTTATGTTTACATACTTTAAATACACTTGATTACTAAACATACTCTACATATTCAACAATACTTTAGAGATTCAACAAGGATGTTTTTATTTGACCATTTAAACGATAAAACACGGTGATAAATTTAAACATGATGGTAACGTAAGTTAAGAGTACATCATTCTTTAGAAAGAGGAAATGAAGCGTCCATATTATATTCTTCTCAGTATTCCATAAATCAAGTCGAGTTTCTCAAAGTCAACATTATACCTAAATAGCTTTTCGTACAATGTGTTAACTCCTGGCCGTATGAGCTAGTTTAAAGTTGCTTAGTGATATATCAAGAGGCATATGCTCGATGTTTCTTTGCGTGATAAAATCGCTAATAGAGTTATCCACAGTGAACCACCGACATAGCAAAACGGATCAGAAATCTAATATATATATATATATATCTAAAACCTGTCGATGTGGAAGAAAGGTCTTCGAGTGATGAAAAAAAAGGAACTCTGGCTCTTCGTAAATAAATATAATAACTGATATCATCACCGATACCAATGAAATTGGCAATTGCAATTTTAATTGCTAATTTACCAAGTGCCCGGCGGTGAAGGCAAACATCGTAAGGAAACTAGCATGCTTGAGGAATTAAATATATTGAGGAAATGTTAAGTCCACCAACACGCACTGGAGCAGCGCATGTTGGCGGACCCTCTCAGAAATGAGAGGAGGCTTGTGCTTTACTTTATGTGATATTTCATCACGTGGTTCAGGCGTAAGATAATCCATCACCTCATATCGTCCCGTGGCGTAAATGTCATAAGAGACATACAATCTTATCTCATCGGGTGTGAATACCCTGACCGGAAGGTAGCAGCGTTAAAAGGTACGAGACGTCGACTAAGCCAAACTCACACTTCAACGAGGGAAGCCTGTGTCCAGTATTGGAATTTAACGAGCTGATGATATTTATAAAAGAAAATACAAAATTACTACAGACTGAATGCTTACTTCATGTATTTACAAACACAAATTACTGTACATAATATTATAATGGGTTACACACTTGAATAATTTCTTATTTAATTTCAAACAGTTAAAACGAAGGATATTCCATTGATTTGGAAAAACGCATTAGTCCTGAACAATGGCGTGATTTCACAACTAGTGTACTAATGGCACAATTCAACAGGTGAAATCATTAAGAAACGCTATTAAGCTGAATGATGTTCATTGTACGCGTATAAATGTGCTATTGCATTATAGAATAATAATACTAGCTTTTTCGAAGGCTTCGTTTGCTTGGAATTTGTATTAGCAACATCATTTTTAAAGGCTGAGAAGGAAAAAAAATCTAATGCACGATCGGGGACCCAATTATATTCTAATTAAAATATAATTTAGCACTATGTGTAACTGGCATCAAACGATGCCAAAAAATATCCCACGGAATTTTATCTTTGACCACACTTAATCTTCCATTCTAACATGCCGATGGATACCTAACATATTAACTGAAAGGAATTTCAGAAAATGAGTAGGGGTAAATATGTAAGAGGATCATTGTGAGGTATGCGTGATGAAAAGATTTGTCGTAATCTCCAGAACGCTGACCAGCCGAGTTGGATCAGTCAATTAACCTTTCGGTCAAAGTTGAAAAAACAATTTTCCCTAGGTAAACATAGTCGTCAACAACTTCGAGTGTGTTACCTTCGAGCGTGTTACCAACAACTACCGGCATAGTTGTGACTTAAACGTTACACATGACCTTTTTCTTGACCATATTCATCTTAAAACATATCCATCGGGAAACACTATTGATGTCATTGGACATAGTCCTCAGTTTCTCCAGCAATTTGGCCATAATAACTGTATCGTCGGTGATAAATTGATGATAATCCTTGGGCAAGAGGTGACTGCTACCAAGCATTTTTTCAAATTTGTATTATACTTAATTGTACAACATATATTGATTAATAATTTAAGGCTTTTTGCAAAGATTTTTTCCTAATTAGTGGTAAAAGTATAGACGACTTTCAATAAATATTCTTATAATATCTAATATTTGTACAAATATCTATTTAAATAAAAATCAATTGCCGCACGTAAGAAAGATCATCACTTAAGCACGGTTCGACCGATTTTGATGAAGTTTTTGTGTGTGTTTGCGTGGGTCCCTGAATAGTTTAGATTCACAATTGGACCAGTAGGTGACTCTGCTGTCAAGATCTAGAAATCATCCATGCAATTCACATTATTAATTTGTTCAAAAATCTACCCTTGGTATCGAATGCGAGGGTTCAAAGTTTGTATGAAAAGTAATGAATTAAGACGCAAAGCCCAAAAAGCTAGACATAGAAATCTGAAATATGGACAGTTGCCTTTAATGACGTAGGCATCCACTAAGAAAGAACTTTGGAAAATTCAAACCTTAAGAGGGGGAAATATCGTGTTACAGTTTTTATGAAACTATTTTACGTAGCGATTGACTCGAGACTTACCTACTGAAACTACTCTGTTAATAAAATAAAGAAAAACGTAATTTGAAATTTTTATTTACTCCATAAGGGGTTGTCTTACGGGGGATCGTAAAGTGTTCAAATTTGTCATCATCATTACAGCCTTTCACAAGTCCACTGTTGAACATAGGCCTCCCCTAAGGAACGCCACAAAGCACGGTCCCGAGCTACCTGCATCCATTGACTTCCTGCATGTCTTACCAGGTCGTCACTCCATCTAGCGGGGGGACGCCCTATACTTCGCCTGGCGGTACGAGGCTGATACTCGAGAACCTTTCTTCTTCATCGGTTGTCGGTTCTTCGAGCTATATGGCCGGCTTATTGCCACTTCAGCTTACTAATCCGTTGGGCTATGTCGGTTGCTCTGGTTCTACTGCGGATATCCTCGTTTTCCTGGCTAGGGTGGCGACCATGGTAACGGCGGGGCAAGGGGTGCTAAGAATCTTCGGTGGAGGTTCGGTTGTCACCTAAGACGAATGGATCTGGCAACATTTAACGCACGCACCCTAAGGACTTACGAAAAGATCCTGGAGCTGGAAGAAGAGATAGACAAGTTGCGCTGCCATCATCTGAGGTCCGAAGAGAGGTGGAGGACACGGTAATCCTCGAATCCGGTAACTTGTTCTTTCACCGGTAGGGCGACCATCTGTCCCAAAGAGGTGTCGGATTTATCGTCCACAAGTCTCTCGTTAACAACGTCGTAAAGATTCGGAGTGTGTCGACGAGGGTTGCGTACCTTATACTCAGAATCACCAAACGGTATTCGCTGAAGGTCATACATGTTTACGCACCAACCTCGGCACATCCCGATGAGGAGGTGGAGGAAATGTATGAGGATATCTCTAGAGCCATACATTTCTCCAAAACCCACTATACGGTGTTAATGGGAGACTTCAACGCAAAACTAGACACAAGATAGAACGGGGAGCTGAAAGTAGGGAAGTTTGGAATAGGGCAACCGAACTCAAGGGGCCAGCAGCTGGCCGACTTTATGGAGAAAGAGGGACACTTTATGATGAACTCTTTTTTCCACAGAAAGTGCACCTGGTCGAACCCCGACGGTTCGCCAAAAAATGAGATTGACTTTATTATGACGACCACACGACAACTGTTCAGTGATGAGACATCACGTGATCGCGAGGGTGAAAACTGGCAGCGATCACCGAATGGTGAGAGGCACACTGAACCTAAACGTTAAGTTGGAGAGGTCATGTTTTATGAAGTCAATGCTCCGTACCCCTCGTGTTCTAATCCAAAGCCCCGAAAACTTTCAGCTCTAGTTACTAAATCGTTTTCAGTGCCTAGAAGACTGGAATGAAGTGTCGAAAGAAGTCGATAACAATAAAATACACTATGTTTGCGTGAGAAAAATGGCTTTCTAATTTGCATGGTCGTAAGGACACACGTAAAACGAAATTAAGATAGTTATGGAACTTTAAAAAATCTGCCTCTATTCAGCCTTATAATGTGAATCGACAAAAGTTTATATTTAGGCTTGAGATTAAAAAGTATTTTTGAAAATTCTACCCCTATGGGGCTAAAAGCAAAGATACAATATGGTTTGAAATTCGGCCATATTTTAATTATATCTTTGACAACACTACTGTAAGCTTTCCATTAGAAACTTAGTAACGGTAAAATAGGGTATGAAAGCTATTATAAAATTATAAACTATTTACATTTTAGAGCGGTTTTCAATTTACGAAAAGCCTTAGTCTAATTTAAAATCTACGATCAGTATTATTCCGATATATGAAAAAGTTTCCATGCGATAGTTTGAGGTCTCTGTATTATGCGATTTCATAATAAGTGTGGGTCATGACGCTATAACGTGGACGCGGGTAATACCGCGGGGCGAAATGCTAGTATTATATAAAATCAATTATTTGTGTCTAACTCCTTTGTGAAATTGGTACAATGGTACAATTATGCTAAAATTTTCAATATTGAATTTAATACTTCCTAGGATAGTTATAGGTTATGTAGTTAAGGAATTTATTAATTTAATATCAAGTTGCTCTCACAACTTGCTTGCGGTAGATTTTACTTGCAACGGGTTTTAATCGTTGTAATTATTTAAATAAAATCAAATCTAAAAAATGCTTTAATAAAAATTATTACAATATAAATAAGCCATCAATAGCATAAAGCAGTTGGAAATAAACTTATCTAAAGTTTCTTCATTAAATCTCTACTTAACTTAATAACGAGGGCAATCCCTACGGTGTTGTAATTTTAACAAGTTTTTCTTTTGGTTTGGTATCCCTTCGTTGTTTTTGCGCATTTTAATTTTATTTCTTGTAGTGAATGTACTTTCATTAACATGATGATACGATTCATTACCATTAATGTTATCATTAAAATTAAAAACTACTATGTTATTGCTATATTAAAAGCTAAAAGGGCACAAATTGAAATGACCAGATATACTCTTGCTTTCAAACCAGAAATGAAATACTTGGGAGTCGTTCATGACAAAAAGCTTCTCTTTGCCAGTCACGTCCGATACGTCATCAGTAAGGCAACCCGAATTTTCAATAACATCGGTATCTTCTCAAAACCAACTTGGGGAACTCACCTTGAAAATATCCGTACCATGTACCAGCAAGTAATTGAATCAACAGTCACATATGCTGCAGGTATCTTGGGACACATTGTTCACAAGAAGTATGTCAGAGGGAGCCTAGAAAGAATGAAGAGGGGATTTGCGATCAGAGCCATTAGAGGGTTCCGTGCAATGTCAACGCCCGCAGCCATAGCCCTGGCAGACATGTTACCGTTAGGTTTAAAACTTAAGGAAGTTAAAATCATCGAACGAACTAAACTCACCGGAACATATAGTTACACACTCTCCGATATACCTATTGAAAAACTAACGCCCTTCCACAAATTTTTCCACCTAGATCACAGAATTAATGTTCAGGCCAAACTGGTGTATGATCAAGAAGTTGATGCATTGGCAGGACCAAACACCACCTTTATTTTCTCAGACGGCAGCAATCAGGAGGACGGAACCGTTGGTGCTGCTTTCGTCTGCTGCAATCTCAACACCTGCAGTGTTTTCCAAGAAGAACTTTTCGCTATTCTTAATAAATAAAAATGGGCAATCTCCAACCACTTTCATCATGCTATCATATATTCTGACTTCCTCTCTTCCATACAAGCAATCGACAACAGAAGCAACACACACCCAATTGTTATACAAATACATCATATTATGCACACACATGATATGCAATAGAGGTAGAATTGACCTGGCTTGGGTCAAAAGTTAGTCAGCTGACTCAGCGGCATATCTCGTATGCTAAGCACAGGATCAAAAAAGGCAACCTAACCGCCTGGCAAGCAAGATATGATTGCGCAAAACGAGACAGATACACTAAAAAAGTATTACCTAGCTTAGAACACCTTAGAAAACTTAGATCCTTAATCTCAACAAGTTTTCATGTGACTTAATTTCTTACAAATCATGGATTTTATAAATTTTACTTATATAGATTTAAAATCACAGACGACGACGAGTGCCCATGCGACGGTACCTCGTCTTAATCGGTAGACCATCACTTAGAAAAATGTCCTGCTTTCTCTAAGCACAGATTTAATCACGAGACCTACAACTTTTTTAAATTTATAGAAAAGGAAGCAAATTATGAATAATTTAATTAATTTATATAGGTAAATAATAGTAAATAGTCTTAAACAGTTTAACGAAACATGTAATAACAATAGTAGATGATACTTGTAAGTTGTAATGAAAAATAGCTTTAGTTTTAATATTAAGTTGCGTTTAGTTTTAAGGTCCACATTTTTTAATAATACACATACATTATGTACGAGCTGCTGTGCTGTACAATCTTAGAAGTTGATATAAAATAGAAAGAATTGAGTTGATAATGTGATTTAATTTGATAATACTGCTAGTGAGTACGATGCGCGACGGCGAATGAATGCGTACTGAATGGATGAGAATGAAAGATGATACAATATGGTAAAATGCTTAAGTGCAAAAATGTGCGGTTTGTAAAGACCGTACATGCTGCAGGGGAGAGAGAGAGAGACAGATGATGATTGATAGGCGATTACAAATTGATACTAATTGATAACGATGATTATACTATAAAATTAGCTTATAAATTTCAATTAAAAACTTATAAATTTCACACTTCACTACACTGCACTAAGATCACTAAAACGTTTGCAAACTGTAGGCGACGTCGACTTATCCAGTGCGCGTGCACTCAGTTCACCCGATGACGTAACTGCGATACCGCGGGCTCGACCGATGTTTTGCTCTGTGTTTCGGTTCGTGCCAGTGAACTGTACATTCAAGCCAGCTGATCTTTCGCTTTGAGAGGACCTTGTATACGTGCGGCGCATCTGCGGCGTAGACTCCTAAGGCAAATAATGTTGATGCTAGTATAGCTGCTCCCAGCAGAAGATAAATAAGCACATATTGATGTAGGTCGTGGTTTGATAACTGATTTACCATCTCTGTATCAGCGTCGCTTGTCTTCAGCTGCTCTATTTGGTGTCCAATACTTGACAAGTGTTTTCGATTCTTCTCATTTTCTGACTCGTCGAATTTCTCGAGCCTTTGGAGAGGAATAGATAGGTTGATGACATCATTGATTGGAGGTATGTCTATCTTTGCAAGGACGGGCTTGATATTATAATTAGTGACCTGCTTTCTGTGTGAAAATATTGTCAATGTTTCACTTTTAATGAAACAGCCGTCCTCGAGAATGATAATACCGGCCTTGCTAAGTCGTTGCGCTGTAACATGATGCTCGCATATTATTCTTATCATCCTTTGATTACAGCAAAAGTACAGGTACGTATTTAGTTTGTTAAGTTCAACCCATATATCTTTGCAGGGCGAAGTTTTGATTTCACACTGACCTGTGTCTTCATTTTTGATGCAGAGAATATCGTCCGAATTCATATGGAAAATAGGTTTCTGTAGCGGGCAAAGGTGAGTCTCAGCTTGAATTATACATACATAAGTTATAAATGGAGACACAATAAGAATCATTATTTGTTATGTTTTATATGTGTGTTTTTATGATTTTAACTCATAAATAAAATTGCAATAATATATTCACTTTTAACAGATACGTCAAAATGTGCATATTACAAATATAACATACAAAAAATTATAATAATTACGAAGTCTATGTTAACCATAAATTAAGAGGGGCACTTCACTCCTGCCCGGCTAGCATGGGCGGGGGACAAAAATTTTATCCCCCGATTATATCCACTGACAAGAGATAAAATTATTTTATTATGTCAAACGGGGAGAAGTATATCCCCGTTTGACATAACAATGAACATATATTCCCCGTCCGTAGCATGGAGCCAAATGAAAGATAAAAAATTATGCTTTTTTGACATTTGAAAGGGACAATTTTATCCTAGTTCATTGGACGTGGGTTGAAGTTTATATTCATACAAAAAAAATATCTAAGTCTAAGTCTATCTCCCATTTTATCTACTGTGGATATTATATCCACCGGTGTGCCCATGCTCTAAGGGTGGATAAAACTAAACGAGGGGATAAACATTTTCTCCTTTCCCCGGGGATAAAATTGTCTCCTGCCCATGCTAGCCCTGCTGTATCAAATCGCAGCAGTAAAGTACGTCCTCTTAAAACAAATTACGCAATTAAATACAGTCCCGTCGGTAATGGTATGACGGAAAACAAATAATACTATGTTATTTTAAGTCAAACTGTCCCTATCTGTATAAAAAAGGATAAAATTGTAAAAAGTATCGGTGGCGTCTTAAGGACAATTAGTCCCTGCCTTAAATTTCACACTATATGCAATGAAACATTTGAAATTTCAACTTCTATGCTGCTGGTTCAGGAAACAAAAGGAAAACATCATGAAACCTATATGTTTGAGAAATTATAACTCAATTATAAATAATACCATTTTTAGTAAACATGAAATCTGAAACTATGCATTTAAGCGGCATGGCACTCTAACATCTCTAAAACTTTCTCAGAAATGTGAGCAGAGAGACTGAAAATATACTCACATTGGCAAGTAAGTCCGATAAGTAATTGATCTGGTTTCGAGTGTTTAGATCGTAAGCATAGGATGGGATAGGATAGAATGGGATAGGATAGGATAGGAGGTGTAGCTTACGGTTTTTGTGTAATTATTAACCTAACTGAGCGTTCTAAAACCATGCATGACGAGTCTGTGGTAGTGGAAATAAAAGGCGGCTAGAATGTACGGCATTTCTTTTCCACACGTCGTCAGCTCTCAAATTGTAGCTTCTACCAGGCCTCTGTCACTGTTGCTACCTGCGTGCAATAATTATTTTGCCCCGGGGCAGAACGTAGTCGGGGCTATCGCATTCTAGGCGATGGAATGTTAAAATTTTTTAACGCCGTTTACGTAAATAGTGTTTTGTAAATACTTGTTGAAATACTCGTCGAAATAGTTTTTGTTTAGTGTTTAGTATATTTAATTGTAGGATAAAATAGTTGAAAAAGTTTTAATGTAATTTAAGAATAATATATATGTATATTACCTATCTATTTCATAAATTATAATGGCAAAACGTCGTTCCTACTATAATTATTGCGGGTATGGGATGGATGCTTAATGAGCAAACAAAAGGATTCAGATATATCATTTTTTAAGTTACCGAAAGATAATGAAAGGTGAATTTATTTAATTTTTTTGGTTAAATAGGTACTTATAGCGAAAAAAGAATTAAGTAATAATTTAACTACTGTACGAGCTGCTGTGCTGTACAATCTTAGAAGTTGATATAAAATAGAAAGAATTGAGTTGATAATGTGATTTAATTTGATAATACTGCTAGTGAGTACGATGCGCGACGGCGAATGAATGCGTACTGAATGGATGAGAATGAAAGATGATACAATATGGTAAAATGCTTAAGTGCAAAAATGTGCGGTTTGTAAAGACCGTACATGCTGCGGGTAGAGAGAGAGAGAACAGATGATGATTGATAGGCGATTACAAATTGATACTAATTGATAACGATGATTATACTATAAAAATTAGCTTATAAATTTCAATTAAAAACTTATAAATTTCACTTCACTACACTGCACTAAGATCACTAAAACGTTTGCAAACTGTAGGCGACGTCGACTTATCCAGTGCGCGTGCACTCAGTTCACCCGATGACGTAACTGCGATACCGCGGGGCTCGACCGATGTTGCTTGCTCTGTGTTTCGGTTCGTGCCAGTGAACTGTACATTCAAGCCAGCTGATCTTTCGCTTTGAGAGGGACCTTGTATACGTGCGGCGCATCTGCGGCGTAGACTCCGCAAGGCAAATAATGTTGATGCTAGTATAGCTGCTCCCAGCAGAAGATAAATAAGCACATATTGATGTAGGTCGTGGTTTGATAACTGATTTACCATCTCTGTATCAGCGTCGCTTGTCTTCAGCTGCTCTATTTGGTGTCCAATACTTGACAAGTGTTTTCGATTCTTCTCATTTTCTGACTCGTCGAATTTCTCGAGCCTTTGGAGAGGAATAGATAGGTTGATGACATCATTGATTGGAGGTATGTCTATCTTTGCAAGGACGGGCTTGATATTATAATTAGTGACCTGCTTTCTGTGTGAAAATATTGTCAATGTTTCACTTTTAATGAAACAGCCGTCCTCGAGAATGATAATACCGGCCTTGCTAAGTCGTTGCGCTGTAACATGATGCTCGCATATTATTCTTATCATCCTTTGATTACAGCAAAAGTACAGGTACGTATTTAGTTTGTTAAGTTCAACCCATATATCTTTGCAGGGCGAAGTTTTGATTTCACACTGACCTGTGTCTTCATTTTTGATGCAGAGAATATCGTCCGAATTCATATGGAAAATAGGTTTCTGTAGCGGGCAAAGGTGAGTCTCAGCGTTGAACTGTGTACATCTTCGAACTTCTTCTTCTGATAATGGTACGTACGAGTCCTTTTGGATGTTGATCGCGATATGATCTGCGATAGGTGTGATGCGGACCATCTGTTTTGTACTTGCTGCGGGATAGATATAAGCCTGTAAATCTCGTGGTATCCCTGCTTACCAACGGATTTTGATCTCGAAAATAAAGTATTGGCTTGTCATCCTTGCTTTTACTTCCAGTAAATGATAGAGTCTGGATAAGTTGTTTTGGATGTTGTTTATAGGCAGAGCTAATTCCTTTGATAATTGGCCAGAGATAATATTTAACTCTTCATTCAGTTGTTCAGGCGTTAATAAATAAACATTAAACTGCCCATAGTGGATGTCTGTGATGGTCTCCACCAACGTTTCTTGAATGTTTTAAGATTGGCCAAAATGTTGTTTGCTATCATGGATGAGAGAATAAATTCATTGATGATTTTTCGGTCTGAATTTCCTTTGTTATGATGTTGGCTTCTTTTCTAGCTCTATGATGTGGGCATTGAAGATCTTGTACTGCTTGTTAATAGACTCTTCGATTCGACTCAAAAGGTTATATTCAGCTTCAACCACGGATGTTTGATTTTTCCATAAAAGAGCAAGATGTTTCTGATTCATCCTGATTATATTGATGTCTCTCTCGTATTTTTGAGCAAACTCTTCGTCTAACACACCGAACAAGCTGTGCGCTAGGTATCCGACACCGTTGATAAGCCCGCGCCGGCGTCTCGAGCGCGTGTATTGCTGACCGAGCAACATATGATGATAGTAGTCCAGTTCAGTGGCCTCATGACGTAGTTGTGACAACATTACGTCACATTTTGTTTGTTTGGATATCTTGGAGCATATGTTATCCAAATAATCGAAGTACTTGCGATACAATTCAATGCCTTGCCAGTACGGATTCATTTCGTAGTAGACAATGAGTTTCCACTGATCTCTGACAAGGTGCATGTTGGAAATTTTGTCCAAATAAATGCTCTGATTATTGCTTAGACTAAGTAGGTTGAAGGCACACTGAACGGGTGAAATGATGGTAAGTAAAGTCAACATTGCTAAAGCTATGAAGTTGCATGATTTTTGCTTCGCGTTCTTTTGCTTTGGTGCTTTTGCTGTAGACTCCTTATTGCTTGATTCCGAATTTTGCTCGCTACCAACGTAATCATCTGATAGAAGTGGTGATATTTTTGTAATAGGCCTCTTGATAATGTTGTTTTTAGTTTTCAGGACACCACTCGGACCAGATCGTCCTTTCCAGGGTGAAGTTCAACAACTCTAGCGAGCGCCCACTTGCCGGGAGGTAAGTTGACGTCATGTATGACGACAACGTCACCAATTTTCATGTTTCTTTGCTTCTGTTGCCACTTGCTTCTAGCTGATAATTGGCACAGGAACTCGGACTGCCATCTCTTCCATATGTCGTAGAAGATTTTCTGTACCAGTTGCCAACGTGCGCTCGTCCCTTTCGGTTTCGATGATGGTGAGGGTGGGGCCACTCGCCAGAAAATGTGACGGGGTGAGGAAGTTGATGTCCTCGGGATCTTCGCTCAGGGCGCACAGTGGCCTTGAGTTCAGGCACGCTTCCAGCTGTGACAACAATGTTGATAGCTCCTCAAATGTAAGCTTTTGTGCTCCGATGACTCTTCGTAAGTGGAATTTTAGGCTTTTCACCGCCGCTTCCATAGACCTCCTGCACTAGGCCACGAGGGGGCGTTGAAGTGCCATTCGATCTCCATGTCTGATATTGCTGCGAAGAAATCATCGTCCAAGGCTTGTCGAAGATTGATGAATTCCTGCTGTAAGTGTTTGTTGGCGCCGACGAAGTTGGTCCCGTTGTCGCTGTACAGGTGACGCGGTGCTCCACGGCGCGCTGCCATTCGTCAGGTGCTGCGAGGAATGCTGATGAGGAGGTCTGATACCATTTCAAGGTGTACGGCCTTAGTGACCATACACACAAAACTGCGACGTATCCTTTCGTCGTTTTTATGCCTCGTCCTTTGTTTGCTTTCACGTCGATGAAACCGGTGTAATCGGTCCCAACGTGGTAAAATGGCCTGGTTGGGTTACATCTTGCTGACGGTAGGTCTCCCATGATTTGAGTCTGTTTGATTGGGTTGTGTCTTCTGCAGACAACACATTCACGGATGCGTTTTTTGACAGCCCTGTTGCCGCCAATAATCCAGTAATGCTGTCTCAGATTCGATAGAGTCAGGCGGGCTCCACCGTGGAAGGTGGCCTTGTGTGCCTGATCGATTATGAGCTCAGTGAAGTGTCCGCTGTGTGGCACGATGAGAGGATGCTTCATGTTTTCATCGATGCTTGCATTATTGATCCTGCCACCAACTCTTAGAAGATCGTTTTTATCAAGAATGGATTAAGGGACAGTAGTTTGTTGTTACGCTTCACTTTCCCTGCTTCTTGATGGTAAGTATTTCTTCATAAAATACTTTTCTTGTATGTGCTTTATAATAATGTATTTTGCTTGTTTGATTTCAGGTGCAGTTAGATACGGCGTCTTCGGTTTGGAATTCGACACCGCCCGCAATACCCAGGTAAGTATACGCGTCACTCGCGTCATACAGCTATGTTTGTTTATCAACGCTTCGATTACGTCAGAGCTGTGACGTTGAATAGTGACGTTGGTTTGCATTGCTTTCTTCACTTCTTGATTCGTAGTGTATGTTTTGTGGTGGTTTCTTTTGATATGTTTTCAGCCATGATGGGCCTTGCCACCACAAGGGATGATTTTGAGGATTGCTGTTGATACCCACGGCTGGCGCAGTCTGCTGGATTATCAGTCGACTTGACATACTGCCAACAGTCCGCAGGTATGATTTCTTTGATTTGTTGTACACGGTTGGCGACGAATGGCTTCCAGCGATTGATGTCGCCTTGGATCCAGCCGAGCACAGCTGTTGAGTCTGACCAGCCGAAGGTCTTGATGTTTTGCTCTGATAGACTGTGTTTGACTGTCTGCATGAGTCTTGATAATAAGTGAGCGGCACACAGTTCTAATTTCGGCAATGATATGATTTTTGATGTCGGAACTAGTTTTGATTTTGCTGCTATCAAAACTACTGCTTGTTCACCTTGTTTCTTGCTCTTGATTTTGCTGTAGATAACACAAGCGTAGGCGTTCTGAGGAATCGCAGAACCCGTGTAGCTCAATGTCGTCGTTCTCATAACTTTGAAGCCATCTTGGTACTTGGATTTGATTGATGCCTTCGAGGTCATGTTTGATCTTAGACCACTCTTCTTCAATGCTTAGTGGAAGTTGGTCATCCCACTTCAAATCTTCTTTCAGACTGATTGGAATAAGAGTTTCAATCTTGTTGTTACAGGACAGAGCCAACCGGCCGGGTCGAAAACCTTTGAGATGTCTGAAAGTAGTGACCTTTTTGAGGCTGGTTTGTCTGTTGATGTGTTGATTTTGAGCTCAAAAGTGAAGACGTCCTTCTGAGGGTTCCAGCGCAGTCCCAGGGTCTTTGTTGATTCTTTCTGCTTGAAATCAAACCCAATTTGATGATTGCTATCTGTGTCTGATCCTGCTGCTTGTAGTAACTCATTGCTGTTTGAGCACCACCTTCGTAGATTAAACCCCTGATCTGAGTAGGTTGATCAGATCTGTTTTAATTTTAGAGCAGCTGGGATGCTGTGCTGACCGCTTAAGACATCGTCCATGAAAAAGTCTCTCTTCAACACCTTAGCTGCTTCAGGGAAATGCTGTCCTTCGTCGCGTGCTAATTGCTTTAGTGTGTTCATTGCCAGGAACGGCGCTGCTTTCGTCCCGTACGTCACAGTTAATAGTTCGTATTCTTGAAGTGGCTGATTTGATGATTCACGCCATATGATTTTTGTAGATGTTTGTCGTTATTATTGCAGAGGATCGCTCGAAACATTTTTCGATGTCTGCAGTGAAGGCGACCTTATACTGTCTCCAACTTATGATCAATGATAGTAAGTCTGCTTGCAGATTGGGTCCGTTGTACATCAAGTCGTTTAGGCTGTAGCCTGATGACGTCTTTGATGACGCGTTAAATACGACGCGTAATGCAGTTGTAAGCGATTCGGCGCGCTGTACACAATGATGTGGCAGGTAGCAACTCGTTGCCGGGATCGTGTTACTGTTACAGTACATTGCTGCATATGTTCTAATTCAATGTATTCGCGCATAAAGTTTTATACATTGCTGCGAGGTCTTCGTTTTGGCGAATTTCTTTTCCAGCTGATAAAGTTGTGCCACGGCCTTCTGCTTTGAATCACAGCTTTTCTTCGAAGCCTGGTTTCATGGGCAGACGTACAACATATCGACCGTCTTCTCGTCGTGTTGTTGTGTTGTTATAATGCTCCAAGCAGTATTGATCCTCGGATGATATTGTTATTTTGTTGTCTGCTATGTCTTCGATTGTCCAAAACCTCTGAATATTTTGTAAATCGTGCAGAACAACATTACACTGATAAGACTTCAGGTTGCCGCAGATGATCCAACCGAGTCGTGATTGCTGAACAATCGGTTGATTTTCATCTTTTCTGATGATTCCACTCATGATGATGTTCGAGTAGATGTTCACCCAGTAATATGTCTATGGGACGGCTGATATTGAAGTCTGGATCAGCAAGCCGTATGCCTTCAAGACGTTTCCATGACGGTTTGTCAAAGGATCTGTTCGGTAGATTGTTTACCAAACTTTTCATGATGATGACGTCAGTATTGAATGTGTATTCTGAATTCATAGATGATGCTGTGATAGTGATGATGCCTTTGCAGTTATTTTCCTTTGTGCCAATCCCGAAAATAATACCTTGCAACGTTGTCGTGGAAGGCCAAGTCTTTGAGCGGCATTTTCGCTTATAAGTGATGTTTGTGACCCTTGATCAATCAGCGCTCGCATCGTCAGATAGCTTCCATCAGCTGATAGCACCTTGATTTGGGCTGTTGCCAGGAGGATTTTGGCGACGTTTTCTTGTGAAACATGTGTCACGTTTCTTTGCTGTGTAACTCTTTTGTTGCTGTCTCGCTCGCTCGCGTTGATATTTGATGCGTATGCTTCGTGCAATAAAGTATTGTGACCGCATTTGCAATGCGCGCATCTTTGTCGGAAAAACAGTCCTTGCCTTTATGATCAAAAGACAGTTTTCGCATAAATTCAATTTTGCCACTGTTTTCGTTTTAATTCTGGTGTCTGACCTAGAAACGATTTACAGTGGAAAATTCCATGTTGTTCATTGCACAATGGACACGTGTATTTATTCCTTGCTAACGATTTCAATGACTTCACATTTGTATGATTGATAAATGCTTTAGTTGATGCACCCGGTATGCCTTGGAATATTGAGCTTTTGGAATCTTGATAGGTAGCTTGTTGATTGCTCCGCGGCGCTTCTTGCTTGCGTCGAGACGATTCTAATGCTGTGAATCGCATTTCCAAAAAGTTAGAAATCCTGATAGCGTAGGCAATTCCTCGGATCTTCAAGATATTCAAGTAGTCATTGTGTGTATCAGTGTCCAATTTCTGCATCAACAAATGTACCACCAAAGGACCCCAACTTGATGTATTCACGCCTAAGTTTTTACGGCACTTAGACACTCTTTTGTGGTGTCGTGCAATTTTTTCAGGGCAAATGATGATTGGTGTTGTATTGTTGGCAAGCCAAAAAGCGTGTTCATGTGAGAACTAAAAATCAATCGTTTGTTGTTATACCGATGATTCAGAATTTCCCAGCATGTTTCATAGTTTTCGGAACTAATATTTAGATGTTGTATTAGTTTCTCGGCTTCTCCCTTGACCTTGCTTTTTAAATGTTGCATTTTTTGCACATTTGAAATGAATTATTCTTGTGGATCATTTCCATGAAGAGATCTTTGAAAGATGACCACTGCTGATAGTTGCCGCTGAACGTAGGGATTTCCATTTTTGGCGTAGAATGCTTTTGATGAGATACGGACCACATCTTGCTGTTGATTGATTTTTTGATCTTTTTGTAGCTGTCTTCGAACATGTAGTATGTTTTTTCGTACTGCACATCTTCTGTGGTAAGCTCGCTGTCGATCTCCCAGTGTAAGGAGTCCACGGCATTCCAGCGAAGTTGTAAGTCACGTAAGCTGTCCTCGAGCTCCCACTTTCGGTAAGTAACTCGAGATTAGTGGCATTGATTGCTCGTTCTAGTGCTTTAAAATTGCTTTTTGTTTCCGGTACATCTCGTCAAGTTTGCTGGTTACCTCTGTCTACTCGGCTGGTGCTGGCCTGACCTGATGGGGACGCTGTTGCAGCCGTTGATGGTGGACGCCAATCTGTAGTCACGCCGGCTAAAGGAGTAGCAGGTCTCAGAACTGACTTCTTTTCTTGATCAGTAGATAGGTGTTGCTGGATATTCTCCGACAGTCGGTGTAATATGACTTTGCTTTTTCGAAGTGATTTTCCAAGAAATAAGTGTAGTCTTGGTCCTCGTACTCACACAACTTGACATGATTGGCTTGAACTCTCCAGTACTGATCCAGAGTCTCTAGTCGCCTTGATATGTAAGATGGGGTTTTCTTTCAGCTCCATCTTTCTTGAAGTTGGTGAATAACTGCTCCATTGCTTGAAGAAGTTGTTGCTGAGTTGATAGTAAATCTTCCATTTTATTTGATTAATGGACGATTTGATTGATAATCCGGTGACGGATGCTTCCGAGTCACGGAGGTGATGCTGTTGCTAAGTGCTCCGGTATCCTAATGCAATATATGCGCCTTCTCAATCTCGTCGGTGAGACCCGCTTGTGGAGGCCGACTCGACCGATTCGCTATTGCACTTCAGACACAGAAACACAAAGACAAAAATGTTTTTCGAGTGATGGCGTGATGTTTACCAATCACTGCTGCTGGTGATGGTGTATGCGGTAGCAGAAAATTGTTCACTGCGCAATAGCTTTTAAAATTAACTTGTAGCGTTTTTGCTAAGTAGGCGGTAATACGTGGGCAGCACTAAACGGGCGAAACGAAGTCACGTTGTCGAACCGCGTGGTCCCGCTTTTCTCTTACCGGCACTAGATCAATGCTCGAAGGACCATTAAGATGTACGAGCTGCTGTGCTGTACAATCTTAGAAGTTGATATAAAATAGAAAGAATTGAGTTGATAATGTGATTTAATTTGATAATACTGCTAGTGAGTACGATGCGCGACGGCGAATGAATGCGTACTGAATGGATGAGAATGAAAGATGATACAATATGGTAAAATGCTTAAGTGCAAAAATGTGCGGTTTGTAAAGACCGTACAACTAGAAGTAATACCTAAGTACTTTATTACAAAACTTAGTTGAAATTTACTTCAGTACCCAAGTACCTACTTACATACTTATACTTGTCTTTTGTAATTAAAATATTTTAAGTTAATAACACAAAATACAGAAATTAAAACTTTGTTTACAAGATTTTTAACTAAGTAGAATACGATCAAAGGAGTCAATCGTTTATGGGCCCACTAGAAATTTTCGCGACCCTTAATGGTATTATATACAAAAAAAAGATACCAATTTATTATTGTAAATAGCATAAAGATTTTATGAAAATCTAAACGGAATTAAGAAATCTGAAAAAAAAAGAGTTGTTTTGATATTTGTGTTCTTCTCATTGGTTCAGATAATGTAATATTAAAAAAAAATTGTAGTAGAGATGTGCCAACTCGGAAGAAACTCGACTCGAGTTAACTTGAGTTGAAATTCACGTAACTCGAATAGTACTCGAGTTACGCAACTCGAATTGGCGGAACGAAGTTGTGTCAGTTTGTTACAAATTATTTTTATATTTGTTCCTCCATCCAAGATAATTATTATTACTTAACTTAATAGGTAGTTATATTTTATTGGTTTGCGTATAGACAATTTTCATAAAATAATATCACTCTATTTTTATGATGTAGCGTATAGTTAATGTTATTAATAATTTAACTATCACGTATTATACTTAATCAGCTTGTTGATATTACATAATATATCAATAAATTGTTCGAATTAGTAAGTCGTCACTAAATTGTAGACAGATACTGAATTGACCGTAAAATAAAGATGCGACTCGAGTAGAATTTTGTGACTCGAATCACTCGGGTTTTATCATGTCACTGTAGTTGTACTCGAGTTTTTGAGTTATGCGAATTAACTATTTACAGTCCCTGCATCGATTGAAGTTTATCACTCGAGTTGATAATAGCGATTACCTTAGTTAAAGCATTTTTAAATAATAATAATAATAATACTGTTTGATAATTAAATTACTAGTTTAATTTTTTTTATTATAGTTTTTAATACAATATAAAGTGGAATTTCTATATTAATATACTTTTTAAATAAGTACCTTTATTAAATAAGTAATATGTGACAATATGAAAAAAAATACAAATATTTATTATTTATTTATTTGTAGTATTTACATGTTTTTTATTTACTACACACATGTGTAGCATTTCAAAATCTATAAACTGATTTTCGCATATCTTACAAATCGCTTCCATTTTTCAAAATAAGCTACACTGACGATTTTTGTTTTGTTGTTTCATTGTTATCATTCATACTTTAAACTAACTATATTAAAATCACCTTTTATGTTATGCAATACTTATACGAAGTAAAAAAAAAAACAATGATAGCACAATCACGATATTATAAATCAAACTAAGTTCATATTTGACTACAACATGCCAGATGCAAGTTTCACGCCCGCGGTGCCTTATACTATGTGAATTAGTTGATTAGATGATAGAATTAATGAATTAGTGAACTGATATCTATCTAGCGCTCTCCGAATCCACACGGTGCGTCGAGTTGACTCGGTAACTCGAGTGCAAGCGGACTCGAGTAATATTTATTTTCACTCGAGAACCGAGTTACACAGATTCACTCGATTGAATCGAGTAAAAACAGAGTTCGAGTTGCATCACTACTTTAAAAATAAAGTCTGTGATTAATTGTTATATACTTTAAAATAATTTTTAGTAGCAAACTAGCAAAATTAAGTAATAGCTAAAAAGTTTATACGTGTTTGTTTACAAGACAATAAAATAAATATCGTCTCATCGATGCACAAGTGTTTAACATGTAATTGATAATATCTATTTTTCCTTTTAATTTTTTTGTGGTCGCATGGTAAAATTGCCAATGACATTCGAAATTGAAAAATGAAAACTAATTAGTTAATTAATATAAGAGTATCACAGAACACAATTACTCTCTAAGGTATGTATGTAATACAAGAGTTTACTTTTACACCTAGAATTTTGGAAAATCTAAATAAGATATATAATTTATGATGAATTACCTAAAAAAAATGACAAACACAGGTCTTAGAACCTTATTAGTATGTTAAAAGTGACAAAGTATTAAAGTTTTATGTTATTAGTAAAATCTAAATTAAATAATAGATAGAATAAATACATAAATGAAGTTTTTCTGTATGTTATAAGAAAATTAGAATTTATGGGTCGAGGGATTTTAAGATTTCTCTATTTGATGTAGCTTCATCAGCTTTGAAGAGCGATTCATTTAACTGCATTTAGGTATAAATACCTTATGTATTCAGCAAGTTGCTCCATAAACTTGACAATACCAAATGGCATCAAACATGGATCTTGAATTTATGCCAGCCATAGTAGATAGACAGTGTAGATAGTACATATATTTACGTGTAAATAAGTACTTATTACTTGTACTAGAAGAAAATATACAGTATGCATAAGTATTGTAACTTAGTTAAGCCATTTTTACTTGTGTAATGGTTATATCCTTGTTGATCAGATGCTTCTATTATCCTTAGACTGATGTTTTTTTTTTTTATAGGAGAGGGGGCAAACGAGCATGCGGTTCACCTGATGTTAAGTGACAACCGCCGCCCATGAACAACTGCAACACCAGGGGAATTGCAGATGCGTTGCCGGCCTTTTAAAAAGGAGTAGGCTCTTTTCTTGAAGGTCCCTAAATCGTAACGGTCCGGAAAAACCGCTGGTGGTAATTGGTTCCACAAGGAAGTAGTGCGAGGAAGAAAACATCTTCTAAATCGCACAGTGGTGGACCGCCAATCATCCAGATGGTATGGATGGTATCGCGAGTTTGTCGCGATGTGCGATGTTGAAATTGAGCGGCTGGAATTAGTCCGAACAATTCCTCAGAGCACTTCCCGTGGTACATGCGATAAAATACGCAAAGAGATGCAACATCTCTACGCAGTGCTAGTGAGTCAAGCCGATCGGAAAGAACTCGGTTGTCGACGATTCGATCCGCCCTGCGCTGAATGCGGTCAAGTGGTAGGAGCTGGCACTGGGGAGCCCCTGCCCAGAGATGGGAACAGTATTCCATGTGAGGCCGAACCTGCGCCTTGTAAAGTTGCAGGCGGTGTGTCGGCATGAAATACTGCCCCGCTCTACTGAGCACGCCAAGCTTTTTAGAGGCCAATTTGGCCTTCTCTTCCAAGTGACCACGGAACTGCACGTCACTCGATATGTCAACGCTGAGGATTCCGATACTGGCTGAGGCAACAAGGGGAGTGCCTTGAAACTGAGGAGATACAACAAAGGGGTTCCTTTTAGCGGTAAACGCGCAAACTTTTGTCTTCTGGGGATTGAACTGGACTAGATTTAGTCGCCCCCAATCCGAGACTTTCTTCAACAAAGTCTCGACTTCAGACAGAAGTTTGTTCCGGTACTCGGCGACGTTTTCCCGAGAAATATTGGCACGGCCGGTGTATAGAGCATCACCAGTGCTGTCATCCGCATAGCAATGAATGTTACCGGTTTGCAACATATCATTGATATGCAGAAGAAACAGCGTTGGTGATAGCACGCAGCCTTGTGGAACACCAGCGTTAATAGGCTTGTAATCGGAGCACGCACCGACTACTACGACCTTGATGTCCGATCAGCCAGAAAACAATTTCCAAATGCACAATTTCTCAGGAAGCCCATAGGAAGGAAGCTTCGAAAGAAGCG
Organism: Parnassius orleans; assembly: GCA_029286625.1. Classification (NCBI taxonomy): domain Eukaryota; kingdom Metazoa; phylum Arthropoda; class Insecta; order Lepidoptera; family Papilionidae; genus Parnassius; species Parnassius orleans. The sequence continues at coordinate 180,983 of JAGSMP010000221.1, forward strand.
CTTTGTGCCAGACCCGATCGAAGGCCTTCCCTATGTCCAAACTAACGGCCAATGCCTCCCCCTTGGACTCGATCGCCTGCGCCCATCTATGTGTTAGGTAAACAAGAAGATCACCAGCTGAGCGACCCGACGGAAACCGTACTGGCAGTCCCTAATCAGCTGGTGCTCCTCGAGGTACCGCATGAGCTGGCAGTTAATAATGGACTCCATTATTTTCGAGAACAAGGAGGTGATAGCGATAGGCATGTGATTGGACAGATCAGAGCGGTTACCTTTTTTAGGGATCGGGTGCACGAAAGCTGTCTTCCATGAATTTGGGACAACGTCTAGGGAGTAGGAGTACCGAAAAAGACGCGTTAGAACCGGTGCCAACTCTGGAGCGCACGTCCTCAGCACAATTGGCGGGATTCCATCAGGCCCACTCGACTTGTGGATGTCCAGGGAGAGGAGTGCTTTGCGTACTGAGCACTGTGTGAATCGCATATTAGGCATAGAGCACTCACACTGCGGGATGGTCGGCGGTGAGTTCCCCCCGTCATCAAGAGTCGAGTTGGAAGCAAAAAGGGAGCCTAAAAGGTCGGCTTTCTCTTTTGCGGCATAGGCCAGTGAGTCATCCTTCCTGTGCAGAGATGGTAGTGATGGCTTACAGAAATTCCCTTGGACAGCCTTGGCGAGAGACCAGAATGCACGGGTTCCCGAAGGAAGGCGAACTAGTTTCTCGCCAATTCTGCATATGTGCTTTGATTTTGCCTTGGCAATAACTCTTTTGAAGGACCTGGAGGCGAAGTTATACTTTTTTTTAAGAATGCTGGTGTTTACATCCCGAGCCGCCGAAGCCTCAGCCCAGGCATGATAACACTCCTGCTTACTGCGTAATGCAGTCTTACAGGAGCGACCAAACCAAGGCTGCGATCTGCCACCGATGGGTACAACAGATGATGGAATAAATAGTTCCATTCCCTGTAGCACAACATCGGTGACAGAGTCAGCAACAGCGCTGGGATCATCCGGCGAGAAGCAAACCCGCCCCATGGGTAGGATGCAAAGAAAGACCGCATTCCATCCCAATCCGCCGACCTGTAATGCCAAACACGGCGGCAACCTGCAGAACGCAACCGCGAGGGAGCGTGAGTGGCACCACACTCCGGATCAGACAATGGTCCGAAGAGCCAAGAGGGGCATCGACGGAAACCTGATATCCGTCCGGATGAGAGGTCAGCAGAAGATCCAACAGGGAAGGTGTATGATCCTCCACATCTGGAATCCGCGTAGGCGAAGTACCAGTTGTGTCAGACCATATGCCAAGGCAAAGTCATAAACAGATCTCCCCGCATGATCGGTTAAACGTGAACCGAGCCATTCAGCGTGGTGGGCGTTAAAATCGCCAAGTATCACGATCTCTACGGATGAGATCTGTTGTAGCAAGAAATCTGTAGCCATTTGGACGTGGTCGATGAGTCGGTCTGTGTCGGCATTACCGCTATGGGACCTATACAGGCACCTGTAGACGCGGGGATGGTCGTCGCTGTCTACGCGCAGCCATTGGATGGACAGGTCCGTACCTTCAAGACTGCCGAGGCGTCGAAAACAGATATCCTCTCTGACGTATACGCAAAGTCCAGCCCGGGGCTTAAAGAAGTGTTCTAATTTGTACCCCGGGTAGGAGAGGTACGAAGTATCAGACGGAGAGGACACCTGCGTGTCGGTCAAAAAGAGCAAGGCCGGCTTCGCCGTCTCTAGATGGTAGTGAACGGCGTTAAGATTCGAGTGAAGTCCCCTGATGTTGCAGAAGTCCACGGATAGCGTGGCAGGGGTCGCCATGGTTTTATTGCTCTGTTTGCCCCGTGCAGTGTTAGTATAGGGCGGGATTTTGCCCCCCCCAGAATACGCGGGGCAGCCTGAGCACCCACGCTCAGGAAGAGGGTAGCTTGACCGTGGATGCTCAGTGAGGGATTCTCCATTACCAGAGGTGCTGGTACCCTCCTGGGGTAGTTCTTTCTTTTTAAATTCCGCTACCATGTTATGGGGGGGGGATTGGGCCTCCGACCACCTGCACTAACCAAACGAAACGCAGAATGGCTTTAATGGTGTTTGGGGTATGATAACTAATCAGTTAATATATTTTAAAACAAAGTTTACACACTGCATCTTTACTAATCAACCAAAACATATTAAAACAAAGTCTTCACACCGCACCTGTCTGTCTGTCTGTTCCACTATTAGATTACACTATAGACTGCTTTGGAAATAATTACAACAATATATGCAGTGGCATTTTACTACCAGTTCAAAACAGCTTTCTTACTATATAGCATTTAAAGGTAATATTATAAATAGACATGTTATCCGTTATTCATCTTGACTTTAATCATATTTATTTAATTACTGTAATGGTGTGTGTGATGTATATTCATTAATCAATTAATACCTGTAAAAAATAGTCCCCACACCACGTTTGTTTTTGTCTGTGCACTGTTTTGCCTGCTAAAAGGATTTTCCATCTATCTTAAAATATCTATAATTGCTGAATGTACCTACAACTTTGTTTAATACTATTAATTATTAAGCTATTCTATTCTATATACACTATTCTAATTCATAATATCGGTGAAAACTACTAGAAAATCGCTTTTAGTTTGTTTTAAGGTTATTGCGATATTCATATTTTAATTTTTAATTTCTCAGAATTCCCGTTAGATGCGATAAAACTAATATTAAGTTTGTAATCTATAGATTATAAGGAATAAATCAACATATATTTCATTGAGGTTCACCAAAATTCGTGGTGGGCCCATTCTCCATACAAAAAGAAACTGTCTCCTTTCTGTTAGGAATCGTATTTCGTATATTGTGATTCCCGACGAATGGCCTTGCAAGTTGCATGCGTTGGGCATCACAGAACTCACATAGTAGCGGAAATATGATCGATCATAGTCAGAATAGGTACTTTACCTAAGTAACTTACTTACAATTTCACAATGTATTTTTTTACTCTTTATTAACAACCCTTAGTAACCATGGAAAGGCCGTTGTGACGTAGGAAGGAGAAAAGATGCAAAGTAATACGGACACTCGCGCGCAGCGATAAAGTTTTATTTAGCTTGCGTGCGGGATTTATCTGATTAATAACAACTATGTAGCCTATTAAAACGTCGGCAAATAGTCAACATCAAAGGAGTGCAACTTCTGTACGTAGTACTATTATTTATTCTATGCTTTTACTAAACAAGCGGATATTGTCCTACTATTTCTAATAAAAAACAAACTGAATAATTACATTGTATGCTTAAAAAGAAGTATAACTTCGCCTCCAGGTCCTTCAAAAGAGTTATAGGCAAGGCAAAATATGAGCACATTGGCAGAATTGCATTCTTGTCTCTCGCCAAGGCTGTCCAAGGGAATTTCTGTAAGCCATCACTACCATCTCTGCACAGGGAGGACGACTCACTGGCCCACGCCGCAAAAGAGAAAGCCGACCATTTAGGCTCCCTTTTTGCGTCCAACTCGACTCTCGATTAAGGGGGGAATACACCGCCGACCATCCCGAGGTATGAGTGCCCTATGCCTGATGTGCGATTCACACAGTGCTCAGTACGTAAAGCACTCCTCTTCCTAGACATCCACAAGTCGAGTGGGCCTCACGGATCGCCCCAATTGTGCTGAGGACGTGTGCTCCAGAGTTGGCACCGGTTCTAACGCGTTCTTTCCGGTACTCCTACTCCCTAGGCGTTGTCCCAAATTCATGGAAGACAGCGTTCGTGCACCCGATCCCTAAAAAAGATAACCGCTCTTATCCGTCCAACTATAAGCCTATCGCCATTACCTTCTTGTTCTCGAAAATAATGGAGTCCATTATTAACTGCCAGCTCATGCGGTGTCTTCAGGAGCACCAGCTGATTTGTGACCGCCAGTACGGTTTCCGTCGAGGTAGCTCAGTTGGTAATATTCTTGCTTACCTAACACACTGACGGGCGCGGGCGATAGAGTCCAAGGAGGAAGCCTTGGCAGTTAGTCTGGACATAGCGAAGGCCTTCGATCGAGTTTGGCACAAAGCGCTTCTTCCGAAACTTCCTTGATATGGGCTTCCGGAGCAAATGTGCAATTGGATCACCAGTTTTCTGAATGATCGGAGCATCAAGGTCGTAGTAGTCGATGCATGCTCCGATTGCAAGCCTATTAACGCTGGTGTTCCACAATGCTGCATACTATCACCGACGCTGTTTCTTCTGCATATATCAATGATATGTTGCAAACCGGAAACATTCATTGCTATGCGGACGACAGCACTGGTGATGCTTCATATACTGGCCGTGCCAATATTTCTCGGGAAACGTCACCGAGTACTGGAACAAACTTGTGTCTGAAGTCGAAACTTTGTTGAACAAAGTCTCGGATTGAGGGCGACTAAATTTAGTTCAGTTCAATCCCCAGAAGACACAAGTTTGCGCATTTATCGCTAAAAAGAACCCCTTTGTCGTAACTCCTCAGTTTCAAGGCACTCCCCTTGTTGCCACAGACAGTATCAGAATCCTTGGCGTCGAAATATCGAATGACGTGCAGTTTCATGCTCACTTGGAAGAGAAGGCCAAATTGGCCTCTAAAAAGCTTGGCGTGCTCAGCAGAGCGGGGCAGCATTTCATGTCGGCACACCAACTGCAACTTTACAAGACGCAGGTTTGGCCGCACATGGAATACTGTTCCAATCTGTGGGCCGGGGCTCCCCAGTGCCAGCTCCTTCCATTTGATCGCATCCAGCGTAGAGTGGTTCGAATAGTCGGCGACCGAGCTCTTTCTGATCGGCTTGACTCACTGGCGCTGCGAAGAGATGTTGCATCTCTTTGCGTATCTACCACGGGGAGTGCTCAGAGGAATTGTTCGGACTAATTCTAGCCGCCCAATTTCATCATCGCACATCGCGACAGAACTCGAGATATTATCCATACCATCTGGATGATTGGCGGTCCACAACTTCCTTGTGGAATCGAATATCAACAGCAATTTTTCCGGACAGATAAGACTTAGGGACCTTTAAGAAAAAAGCCTACTCTTTTTAAAAGGCCGGCAACGCATCGTAACACATACCCCTGGTGTTGCAGTTGGGCCTGGGCGGCAGTAGCCACTTACCATCAGGTGAGCCGTATGCTCGTTCGTTGTTGACAGGAAGAACTGCTGCCCATATTCTGTTTTTTAGTTTCCCTCTGTCGTTGTTCTTTTACAACTGTTTGTAAAAGTATTTCGTGGCACAGCTATACACGTAATATTGCCATTACTACTGTGGAGATAATACATAAAAACAACGACGACACGAAAAGAATAAAGCAAAAATTTCGTTAAAAAGTTTTGGCCACATTTCAACAAAAAGTAATAAGCTTACCTACGTAATAAGCAGACAAACATGTTTATTCCCCAATTCGTCGCGTAACAAGATTTTTACTTTATATTAAATTCATATTATGCATAAGGTCAAACTAATTTAAAAAAATTCGCGGTACATCAAATATAAGAAATAACTTTTTATTAGAAATATAATTATGCAAGTTATTTATTTAAAACGTTTTTCACTGCCTTCATCACCTTCGCGGCTGATTCGAATACGGGTCGAGACAAAAATCGGATAATGAGGCTTTCCGTCAAAAATTCTTAGTAGCAGGCCGGAGTCAGAAAATTGGTGGTGTTTCACTTCCGTGCCTTGGAAAGCACATAAAACCGTTGTTCCTGCGACTGATCTTACTTAAATCGTGTGTGATTTTCATCGGACTATAAAAATGAGGGATTAAAGTGTGTACCTATGCTTGCGCAGACATTCGTGCACTATTTTTCTGTCATCTGTTCTAGCCATTTTCTCACCGTTAGATGGATGGTTAGTTCGCTTGTCACCACAGAATACATTATTTGTCACTCTAATATTATAAAAAAGGTTACAGTTTTCTCTTACTTTTTAACCAAAAAAACAAATACTTCTAGATGCAGTTTTTATAATAAAAAAGATCCATTGGCTGCTATAAAACTAATTGCAGTCGTATGACGCCAGCTGCATTTCTCATACTGAAAATTTGCAATGTTTTCTTGCTTTTGTTTTTAAAATTGAAAGGTTTTATAAAATTCAAATCAATACAGAATCATTTTTAATCAAATATGCATTTCATTGAAATAAATAAACGCAAAAGAGAACTTTTTGAGCTCTCAAAGTATCAGTAGATACATAAAAATTAATAATGCTCCTTAAAAAACAATCAAGGTAAATATAATTGTAAATTATTTTCTTGCCTCTACCATTATAATTTCTTTCAAATGTTTTAGTAGGCAATTAATCTTTACGTTTTTAGGAAATAAAAATAAAAAGCAGAAAATCTCTGCTGATTTTCTCACTTCTTAAACAAAATCGAAAATATTTCAACCTATAAAGTAAAGTTACAGCCTTTATACGTCCCACTGCTGGAAACAGGTCTCGTCTTATTTCTAAAAGTGTCTTCGAATGTCTTGGAAATTTACATCCAATAATTTATTAGACGTGTAGGATGTTTCCTTCACGGTCGCGCACGTGGTAAAATCAGGACTATAATCAATAATCGCTTGACAGGCGGATTGCTGCTGCTAGGTGGTAATACCTTTATGATGGTAACAATACTCTTTATCTCTACACTACTCTAAGGTAGACTGGCAGAGAATGCCTCAAGTCCACCCATTTACATTATTGTGTAAATTAATTTGGTTTTTGGGATTTCCTATAGTTACCACACCCACGGAACAAAATATGATGGATTCTCTTACGCCGCTACCACACAGCAAAGACTTTTGTTGTGTATGAAACACGTATACAGAAAACGTTAGCCTTGTCCGTAAAAAAGGATTTAGTGCGGTTTTCCGGAATAAAATTACTTCGTGGTATTTATTACACTGTTTTTCATGTAATAAATTTAAGAGCATCTATTCGATTAAATGAGATCAATGATTTTAGAATAAGTCTCAATTTAGCCAACAATATAACCCAGTTATTTAGCAAAATAATCTTATATAATTGTGTGAAATGATAACGTTGCTGATAAAGGTCAAGTTTTGCATTGAATATTTTCAACTAGCAGTTTTTAAGTATTTTCAAGGAAAACTATTTGGAAAAAAAGCACACCAACAACGTGATTCCAATAGTTTTCCCTTATTTTCAGGGGACACTTTTGTAGATATGATTGGATGCAGCAGGTTTAGGGCATTCAATTCGAAATGCGTTGCGCTACCATTTTAAAATAGTTTGAAGAGCATTTTTTTTTATTAATTATAATTACATTTTTTATAGCCCATAGGCTTCTTCATCTACCCTTGATTAATAATCAAAATGCAAATTTTACCCTGAGAACTAAGATGGAATGTCTCGTTTTCAGTAAAAATGATATCCGGTTCTCACCATACGAAACACAACATTAAGCTTTATTATTCCTGTGAGAGCGTCGTCTTTCCCCGGTCGATCAGACCCATTCGTGCTGTAAGTAAATATAGTATAGCTGCAGCGTGGCAGCAAAAAACTTTTCTCGTTTTAACTACTAGTGTTTTGCGTAAAACTGAACAATTTTTTTTAAAATATGGAATTCTTTGTGCGAAATCTGTCATTTGTTTATTGATCAACGTTATGTTTTCATCGCATTTGAAAGTTATTCGTCATCATGAATACGTTAAAAATTCGAGTAATTATGGAATATGAGTACCATCGTGGCAGCAACGCGGCACAAGCGGCACGCAACATCAAGGACGTTTACGGAGCGAATACTAAAAACGAACGCACCATCTGTTATTGGTTTGCCCGCTTCCTTTCTGGAAATTTCGACCTGAAAAATGAACTCCGTGGTCCAAAACTTTGGTCGACAATGACGAATTTAAGGCGATAGTGAAAGCTGATGATACTCAATCTACGGCTGAATTAGCAGCAGCTTTCGAGGTTAGCATCAAATCAATATTGGTCCATTTGCGTCAAATCGGCAAGGTAAAAAAGATTGACAAATAGGTGCCCCACGAACTCAATGATCGCCAGGCACACATACTAAGGAATTTCGAACCGCATTGTTACCTGCGACGAAAAATGGATTCTGTTTGACAATCGCAAGTGCTCAGCAAGTTGATTGGATCATCGTTCAGCACCAAAACAATGCCCTAAACGAAATCTTACTCCTAGAAAAGTGATGGTCGCTGTTTGGTAGTTTAGCGCCGGTATGATTCATCACAGCTTTTTACCAAATGGGATGAGCATTACTTCAGATGTTTACTGTGAAGAACTGAACACAATGATGGAGAAGCTTGCACGTGTCCAACCAGCTTTGGTCAATCGCAGCTGCTGCAGGGCAAGAGCATGACTACGCGCCACCTCACACTGCACAACAGAAAGTCTCTAAGTTACAAGAACTGGGTTTGAAAGCTCTCCGTCATCTGCAGTACTCACCAGACCTTGCACCTAAAAACTTCTACTTTTTACAGAATTTGGATTAATTTTTGACGGGAAAAAAATTCAATACCCGAGAGGCAGTACAAAATGCCTTTGAAGTATTTGTTGCTTCCCGTCCAGCTGACATCAATAAACTGCCACTCCATTGGCAAAGATGCATCGATTGCATGGGTGGATTACTTTGATTTATAGACATAAGAAAATATAGAAAAAAAATTACGATAACTTATTTCATAAAAAACGGCAATTTCATACCTAATATATCTGTGTTTTATAAGTGAGAGCTAAAAGTTTTGATGAATATAATAGTAATATATCTGACGACGAATAATTCAACATGTCAATTGCAAGGTGCTTGTAAAAGTGTCGTATTACTGGTTATAAATTGGTTTTCAGACCACGAAATTATTCCTTAAGTGTGATTACTTACGAGTATAGTCGCGCGTGTTCCTTGCACATAACTATTGTTAATATAATACATTTTATGTTTAATTTTGTATTCGATTGTAGTCATTAAGTAATTGTAGACAAAACAGGACGATGTGGTCGCTCAGTGACAAAGTTCTTTATAATATTTTATTTTAAAAAAAGACCACGAAACTTGAATAAACTTATTTCTTTTAAACTTTTATTACGACTTATATTTCACTTCTTAAATTAGAAACCTCACCGCGTTATATCTTTTTACTATGGTATAGTATACGATAATGGAGGTTATTTCATATGTAGCAGAGCCATGTTGCAGCTATAATTGTGATTGTACAAGACAGGATATCATTGTAAAATAGCAGTTTAATGTAGCTGTGTTCCGTATAGTGAGTGTAGAGAACCGGATACCCTATTTACTGGAAATAAGGCATTCCATCTTAATCCTCAGAGGTGAACACGTATATGTATTTCTATTATTTATGGAAAATAGATGTCTTAGAGTATATATAAGCAAGCTATGGTTATGTATACTCTAAGATAGATGTAGATGTCTATGGGCCACAGCAGCCATTTAAATCAGGCGGACTTTTTCCTCGTTGATTACCCTTATAAAATATTTGGCTAAGAGTTAACAATTTAGCTACAGTCGTAAATTAGGTTTAGGTTTAGGTTTAAAGACATTTATTCTCATAAAGACATTATATACGTCACTTACATGAGAACATAGATAAAAGTAAATGTAAATAACAAAATTCGTTGTCGTACCTATGTTGTTGAAAAATAAACAATATAAAAACAGCTATCGAGAAAAATCTATACAAATAAAAGAATAGTTATAAAATGACAACAGTCACTCACAAATTCTGGGATTCACTATCACCTTAGCACCACAACATAAACCAAGACCAGGAACAAACCCGTCCAACGCACTCAGATAGATATGTTTGTGATTATATGATTTGCTAGTCGCTTTTTGAATACATTGAACGAGTCTACATTTTTTATTTCCGTGGGTATCTTATTAAAAAGGCGCGCACCTTCGCATGTAATTGGGTTCTGGCCGTACTTTGTTCGAGTCTTAGGCAAAACGATGAAGCTCGCGCGTCGAGTGCAGATGCGCTCAACTTTCTTTCGCTTGGTGAATTGCAGATCCGTGCGGACCTTCTTGTTCATGAATTTACGAATAAAGATACAGGTGTTATAAATGTATAATTGTTTGATATTCATCAGGTTCGTTTCTCGGAAAATTTTTGAAGTTGATGTTCGAAAATTGTAGTTGAATAGCATTTTTATTATTTTATTTTGTAGGACTTGTAATTTGTTTAATCTAGTACTGGCAGCGCTTCCCTAGACCTCGATGAGATATATCAGGTGTGATTTTACTAGGGCATTATATATTGCGAAACGTAGTTTCTGTGGTATGTATCGAAAATTAATACGGAGGGAGGCGTGAAGTGACATTAATTTGGTTATTAAATATTTAATGTGAACATTCTATGTTAAATGGGTATCCAAATAAAGGCCAAGATATTTTTCATTGGTTTTTTCTTGCAATGGTGTATTATTTATTTTGAGAGGTGAGTAATTGGGTATAGGTTTATTTTTTGCTTTAAATGTTATGTAGCTAGTTTTGGAAATGTTGATAGTTAGTAAATTGTATTGTAACCAATCGCGAAGAATGTCAAGGTCGTGCTGGGCTTGAGAGACAAGATCATGAATTGAAGAACCAAAGTAAAAAAGACAAGTGTCATCGGCGTAAAGTGTGATATTGCCATTCAAGCCCAACTCATGCATATTGTTAATATAGACTAAGAAGAGCAGAGGACCCAGTATTGAACCATGTGGAACTCCATAGGATTAGTAAATCTTAATATTGAAACATATTATATTTCTCATATTATATAGATATTGTTCCATGTCTAAAAATTAAATGTTACATTCATTTTCAAGTAAAAATAGCTGAGCGAGTAACCGTTATACGTTGCTGATCTTTCATAATTCATAAGTCAAGATAAAACCTACATACTTGATTAATTGAGTTGGTTTTCACGCTGGCAGCAACGCTATCATGTTAAATGGTGGTCTCAACTGATATAATACCGTCAGATGTATTAATGCTGCTATACTCTTAATGGATGTACCAACTTGTAAGGAACAAAATTTAAGTGTGCGATTTTCATTGCAAAAAATTAATTAAATTTATATTTATTTTAAGCACTAAGAAAAAAAAATTTCTATCTACTTTTCTTTTTTCATACGCACTGTTCAAGTTATGGAAAGTAGAGTAGCCCATAAAAAATTAATTCTGTACTTGGTCAAAATGCTTTTCCTCTGAATAATGAGATACCAGTAAAAAGAGTATCCGGTTCTTGCTGCTGTTTACGCTGGGCTTTTGTGTGCGTTGTCCTTCCCCAGTTGCGCAAACTAACATAATATGCTACGGCGTGACTCCATCGACATCTTTTGATAAATGAGCACACAGTTCACCTGATAGTAAAGCAACTAAATTCAGTAAATAACCAAAATGCATTTTCACACCTGAATTATTATTGCCTCGTTACCAATTTACGTTAGTCCTCCCGGGTGACAATGTATTTGCATATTATTTCATAACCGAGATTAGATAAAGGTGTCTAAAAGCCAAGGCATCTACTTACCACCATAGAGACTTTGCTATCGGTTGTCACCCTTGTCACAACTTAAAGAACAATATAAGATTAAAATCAATTCAAATATAACGCTTATTTTCTAATAATAAAGGAAGGAGACTTACAATTAATAAATTTACAATTATTTTACTAATAATATCGTATGTTTTTGATTAACATGTTTTTCTTTCTATTACGCCGAAGATTTCGAACCTGCTATATTGTGTTAGCAGTATAAAATAAAGAAATACATAGCCGTAATATATACATACATACGTAATACATACATAGGAGTAATTTTTTATAATGTATGTATATATTGTAATTTATGATATTTACATAGTACATTTGGGAGAGAGTAGATAGCGCCATATGCATAGGTTAAATATGAAATGTTTTTCCTTTACCACCGGTAGCCACCGATACTTGTATGAACGTAGACATTCTACGTTCATACAAGTATCGGTGGCTACCGGTCCTTTGCCCAAAAAGAAATATTTGAATAATTACGTGATTTTTTTTTCTTTTCTTTTATAGTAGTAATTTAATTTTTTATTATTTTATTACTGGCAGTTATGTCACAACATCGCTTAAATTCTGTAATGTTTAGTTTATATCGAATTTTACTCACCCTACCCATGTAATCTTGTACCGTTAATATTGAAACATACATTTGGATGTTTATGACTCTATATCTAGCCATAATTATGAATTTTTGAATTTTTGTAGACGCCTTATTTGCTTACTGTAAACAGTCGACCGGCGAGTTAGTGCCTATACTAACTGCGTGCCCTGTAATTATATATTTATAATTAATATATTTATTTATTTATTTCATATCTATTTTACATACCTTACATTAATTCGTTATACAATACAATGTCTGACGATAGTTCCTTTTACTCGGTTTCTGACTCAGATTTATCATTCAAGTCCACTGAAGACTCGGTAATAGAATCGGTTAGCCTAAACACGTTTATTGCTCAACAACTTACAAATTCCTATAAATATTTCGATGTTTGTCACATCAATGCGCAAAGCTTACCTACTATTTTAATCTCTGAAACCTGGCTCAAACCTTCTCTACTCTCGACTTCTTTTAGTATACCCGGGCTTGTGCTACTACGAAATGATAGATTAGGAAACCGAGGTGGTGGAATAGCGATCTACCTTCGCTGTGCTATCCCTTATAAAGTTATTGCATCTTCTCCTCCTATAGCGTCTGGATCTCTTGGGTATCTCTTTGTAGAAGTTCTCCTAAATGGAAACAAAATTATTCTTGGAGTTGTGTATTCTCCGCCTTCAGTTAACTACTTTCATGATCTTTAGTCCCCTCTCATGAAAATTGCATCTGAGTACGCACATCATATAATTATGGGTGATTTCTATACTGACCTTTTGCAGAACTCCTCTAGATCGCGAGAACTACGAATGATCATGAATTCAGTAAATTTCTTTATTCTCCCGCTTGGACCCACGCATTCTAAAATATTAACACTGCTGATTCATGGTTAGATTTGATAATCGTTTCGTCTACTGAACATGTTGTGAATCATGGGCAGTTTTCGGCTTCTAGTTTTTCGCGGCATGATTTTTTAATCATTACCTATAGAGTCAAATCACCAAAAGTTACCGCACCTGTTCTGCGCCTGCGTAGCTTTGCGACTCTGGATATGGAGTTGTTGAAACGGAAGGCCGCCTCAATTGATTGGTCAGATATTTTTATACATGTGATGTAAATTACATGGTAAAGACACTGACTAGTGATATCCTTCAGTTATACGATGCAGTAGCCCCGATACGCAATGTTATTAAAGTCAAGCGTCCCCCAGCACCGTGAATGGACAGTGATATCCGTAAAGCAATGGCAAAACGTGATCGGGCTTTTGTAAGATTTAAAAACAATCGCTGTGATGCCAACTGGAATATATATAAAGCTACCAGAAACAGATGCAATCAGATGGTTCGAGCTGCAAAACGCCGATATATCCATTTGAATATTTTAAGCTTTTCGCCAGCCGGCACTTGGAAGTTTCTCAATTCCCTTGGGTTAGGTAAACAAAAGAATTGCCTTGCTATGGGATCAGTATCTCTCAACTATCTTAATAAGCACTTCTTCTCGGCACCTATAGTCGACAACTCCACTATACATAGAACTATTTCACTTATCCCATCACTTCCCAAAATCAATGCAAACTGCTTTGCTTTTTCTCTAATAACTGATGAAGATGTTCGTAAAATTATTTTCTCCATTAAAACTAAAGCAGCTGGCTATGATGATGTGCGTAGAATTATGATTATTCCCATGCTTGGTAACATTCTCCCAATCATCACCCATATCACCAATTTTTCTTTTTCTACTGGGGTTTTTTCATCTTTTTGGCGTAAAGCATTTGTCTTTCCTCTTCCCAAGTTAAATAATTCCAGTTCTGTTAACCATTTTCGACCAATTTCTATACTTCCCTTTCTTTCAAAGATTTTAGAACCAGCTGCGCACAAACAGCTATCCAGCTACATATCTATATACAATGTGTACGGTTACCGGTGTCGGAGCTTCTAATGCTATAAAATATAATCAATTTCATCGAAAAATCATATCTCAAATCTCATTTAGACCTAGCTGTATTTAAATGGCAGCCATTAAAATTTTTCAGTGTCACCACCTCGACCCCGCGCATTAAAATTACAATATTCACCGATGTAGAAGGCCTACATTCTTAAAAGATGTCTCATTGGGTAGATAAAGATACGCGTAATAAAATGAAAGCAAACTTTTAACTGCAAAATTGTATTTAGATCCTAAAAAGACTAAGAAAAGAAAAAAATGTAAAAAAAAATCGGTTATTTTTTCACATTTTCGACTTTAATGAAAAAGTAGGTCATTTACCTATCAATTTTGTACATTTATTAGATAGAGCAAGATATTTCCTTAACATAAACGTTAAAATCTTAATTGTAAATTAAATAGTTTAAGAATTGTACTTTATTAAACACGACCTCTTAAAAGCGCAAGCTGCACGTGCAGGATCATTTATGATAGTTCAAGAGCAGGTAGAAAAACCCAAAGCCCATTGTTTGATGTTCTAAACAAGTGTACTGGGGACAAGAAAAACAGTCGTCCCTCGCCACGCGTTGTGATTACACTACTTTTGCCCATCTAAGATCGCTTGTTGTTGTTATTGTTAAAAAAAACCGTTTTGTGGAACTTTTTAAGTTTGTGGTGAAGTTTCTAGTTATTTTGATATTTTCAAAAATGGCAGATGGTGAATACTCAAACCAGCATGTCGCTGATATCCACTTTGTGTATGGATTGTGCAACGGCAACGCAAACAGAGCTGTCACAGAGTACGACAGAATGTTTCCCAACAGGCCTACACCAAATGCTCGCACTTTTGTAAGGATACATTTGCGGATCTTGTGTAATTAAACGTAATATCTCTTCTTCCTCCTCAGGTGCCACAAGCCGAAATCTTTCTTTAGCGGGTGTTTTGATCCCAAGTTCAGCTATCCGATAGTGTTTGTTTCGTGCTCTTTCATTTTTAATGTACGAAACCTAAGAAAATGCGATGGTGGTGCGTTCACAAATTGTTAGATTTGTGGGAAATGATTGCCCTAGGTTTTCAGTTATGACCCACGACAGAAATTTCGATAATTATTCAACAGCAAATAAATATTCAGCCGATATGTTAAAAAATGAAACTTACGGTGGACTTTGTGAATTGGTAGCTGCAGAACTAATATTTGCGTTTCGGTTTGAAGTATATCGAAACAGTCTGCTATACACACAGTCCGGAACAGATATCTGTCCAGTAAGGCGATTACGATTTAGCCATGATTTATCTAATGGACATTTTGACGCCTATCTGCCTATTGTTGCGAAGAAAATTACACAGCGTCGCATGTAGATACCTGCCGAAGAGCGTGATCCTTTTTCAGAGCTTGACCATTTAACTGTTACATCTTTTGTAAACAGTGAAATATCATCTTCAACCAGCGGAACAGATCAATCTGTATCGTTGACATTAAAATATGAAAAAAAGAAAAATTAACGAAGGTCGAGATTTACTAATTACACAAGAAAAAGTTAATTAAAAAGTGCACAAGAAAGATATAGGCATAACAAGCCAGATTCAAATCGTAAAGCTGTGTCCACTTATCAGAAAAAATTCCCGATGTACACAGGCAAGCTGTTGCAAATTACCAAACTGCGAATCCACAAGTGCATAGAGCAATTCAGTTACGGTATGAGGAAAACATTACACTGCGTTTATGGAAAAACAAGATCCATTCCACTATGGAGTATGACCCTGATATTGCTTATAGAACTGACAGCAGTGTAGCCTTGGGTTCTATGACATACAAGTGTCATTGGTGCAATGCGCTGAAATGGAAGGATGAGACACCTGGTATGTGTTGCAGCGCTGGAAAAGTGCAACTTGATCGGTAGAAACAACTGTCTGAACCACTCTTTAGTTTGATTAATGATCTACACCCCGATCATGACCATTTTATGGGTAATAATCGTAAATATAATGCCTGTTTCCAGATGACTTCCTTTGGTGGTAAACAGGTAACAGCAGATGGTTTTTCACCAACTTTTAAAGAACAAGGCCAGGTCTAGCATTTAATTGGAAGTATATTTAATGATTTCTTATATTTACACGAACATTACACATTGAATAAAACTATTTTTTACGGATTTTATCATGTTTAATTTACTATTATAGTTCCCGACGTTTCGGGTGCTTTGCAGCAACTTGTGCTTTGGGTTGCTGTAAAGTACCCGAAACGTCGGGAATTAAAATAGTAAATTAAACACGATAAAATCCGTAAAAAATAGTTTTAATCAATGGAAGTATATTACCAGAAGCCGAACATGACGCTCAGTACCTTCAAATATATTTTGTAGGTGAAGATGATCGACAAGCAAAAATTCGATGTTCTAAATTTCCTAACTTAAAGCCAAATTTAATCAAACAATTTCAGAATATGCTGCATCAAGTGAACCCGTATATAAAAGATCAGAAAAGTGCTATTGATAAAGCCCCTCCATCAGAGTCATACAAAGTTGTCATACATGCTGATAAAAAACTATCAGAAGAACATAGAGGTACAATGCACCAACTACAAATTAAGTGGCTTTAGTGTTAGTGGATCAACAATTTGATCGAAGGGACATCATCCTCGAGAGCCGAAGTAATTCACTTCAGCGTATTAGTGAGATACATCGAGCATATGATGCGCTACAGTATCCATTGATGTTTTGCTGGGGGGATAATGGGTATTCAATCAACATACCACAACGCGATCCCACAACTAAGTTGCCGCTTAATAAAACTGTCTCTTCTGCAAGTTTCTATTCGTATAGAATAATGATTAAAGAAGGAGAAGGTAACTATTTTGTCAACTATCGTGCCTTTTTTTAGGCAATATTTGGTGGATGAATACGCCAAACTAGAAACAGAGAAATTAAATTGTATCAAAAATAATCAAGCCAAATTACGTGCTGATAGTTACATCCATTTAAAAGATGCTATTGGACGACAAGACGCAGAAGAAAACCAACTAGGACAAATGGTTATTCTTCCATCATCTTTTACGGGGGACCTAGGTATATGCACGAAAGAACACAGGAGGCTATGACCTATGTGAGGAATTACAGCCGGCCTGATCCTTTTATCACTTTCACATGCAATCCTCGCTGGGACGAGATAAAAGAGCAATTGCTTCAAGGACAACAATCTCATGATAGACACGATATAATTTCGAGGGTGTTTCGATTAAAGGTGAAAAAGATCATGAACTTATAGACAAAGTGCAAAATATTTGGTGAAGTGCGATGCTATGTGTACTCAACGGAATGGCAAAAGAGAGGTCTTCCACATATTCATATTCTTTTATTTTTTTTATAGGAGAGGGGGCAAACGAGCATGCGGCTCACCTGATGGTAAGTGACTACCGCCGCCCATGAACAACTGCAACACCAGGGGAATCAGAGGCATTGCAGATGCGTTGCCGGCCTTTTAAAAAGGAGTAGGCTCTTTTCTTGAAGGTCCCTAAGTCGTATCGGTCCGGAAAAATTGCTTGTGGTAATCGTTGTCAACGATTCGAGCCGCTCTGCGCTGGATGCGGTCAAGTGGAAGGAGCTGGCACTGGGGAGCCACAGCCCAGAGATGGCAACAGTATTCCATGTGAGGCCGAACCTGCGCCTTGTAAAGTTGCAGGCGTTGTGCTGGCATGAAATACTGTCCCGCTCTGCTGAGCACGCCAAGCTTTTTAGAGGCCAATTTGGCCTTCCCTTCCAAGTGACCACGAAACTGCACGTCACTCGATATGTCAACGCCGAGGATTCCGATACTGGCTGAGGCAACAAGAGGAGTGCCTTGAAACTGAGGAGATACGACAAAGGGGTTCTTTTTAGCGGTAAACGCGCAAACTTGTGTCTTCTGAGGATTAAACTGGAATAGATTTAGTCGCCCCAAATCCGAGACTTTGTTCAGCAAAGACTCGACTTTATTGCTTCACAAACGTATTACTCCGGATCAAATCGACAGTATAATTTGTGCTGAAATACCGGATCCCAAACGTGACCCAGAGCTTCACGAAATCGTTAAATGTAATATGATACATGGTCAATGTGGAACTTTAAATCGATAGTCACCATTTATGAATGATAACATGTGCACAAAACATATAACATGTGTAAACGATACCCCAGGGCTCTCATAAGGGAAACTCAAACTGGTGAAAACGGTTATCCGCAGTACAAGAGACGTTTACTAGATGACGGTGGGTTCTCTGTTGATATCAAAGGCACAACCATAGACAATCGCTGGGTAGTCCCTTATAATCCAGTATATTTAAAAACATTTAACGCTCACTTAAATGTGGAATATTGTCATTCGGTGATATCAATAAAATACGTCTGTAAATACGTAATAAAGGTTCAGACCCGGCATCGTTTGCTTTAGAGAATGATAAGGATGAAGTTCATCAGAGGCAGTATGGCGAATCCTTGAATTTCACATTCATGAGCGTTTCTCTCCCGTAGTCCACCTCGCTGTTCATTTGAAAAATAGAGAAAGGGTTTATTTTAATGAGCAAAAGCTGAGTGAAAGAGTGAATAGTCCTCCAACAACCACACTCCTAACCTTTTTCGATTTGTGTAAAGTGGATAACTTTGCAAAAACATTGCTCTACCTAGAAGTACCTGCATACTACGTTTGGGATAAAAGAAAGTTCTAAAGGAGAAAGAAAGGAGCAAACGTTGAAGGCTGGCCAGGGGTCAAAAAGAGCACGTTCTGGGCAGGGTTTATACTGTGCATCCGAACAATACAAAATGCTCTCACCTTCGCATGCTTCTTCATGAGATCCGGGGCCCAATTTTGTTTGAAGCGTTAAAAACTGTAGACGGTCATGTATATTCCACGTTCCAATCAGCGTGCAAAGCTCTCGGCTTGCTTGAAGATGATCAGCATTTGTTCGCAACAATGGAAGAGGCAGCACTTTACCTATCACCGCAAATGATTCGGGATGTTTTTACGATTATTTTAGTGTTCTGCCAAGTATCAGACCCTTTAACCCTTTGGGAGAAATTCAAAGAATACCTATCTGAAGATTTTAAAAGGCAAATAGAAAGACAGGGAGATGTGGATGTAGAGCAGATAACATATGTGGTATTTAACAAATGCCTTTCGGTAATAGAAGATGCCGTATTGATGCCGTGTTAGCGTTGGGTGGTCGGCTACTAAAAGAGTATGGGTTACCTCAGACAAGCAAAGAACAACACTTTGAAAATAGAGAGTTTCTTAAAGAGACAAGTTAAGACTTAGCATCATTAAAAACACAGTTAAAAATAATGAAGGATCACTGAATGACTAACAAAAAGCAGTTTACAATCAAATTAACATAAAAATTGAATCAAATAAGGGTGGAATATTCTTTTTAGATGCTCTCGGTGGAACAGGCAAAACATTCCTCACAAATTTGCTGTTAGCAAAAGTTAGAAGTACTCGCGGAATTGCTTTGGCTGTGACTTCTTCTGGGATCGCAGCTAAACTGCTTGAGGGTGGACGAACTGCTCATGCTACCTTCAAGTTACCACTCAATTTAACAATAGCTGATACTCACATTTGTAATATATCGAAACAAAGTAATTTTGCTGAAGTATTAAAACATACGAAAATGACAGTGTGGGATGAAATGACCATGGCTCATAAGGGTGGCGTAGAGACTTTAAACAGAACTCTACAAGATATAAGAGGAAATAAGAAGTTAATGGGTGGTGTAGGGGTTTTGCTGGCTGGAGATTTTAGACAGACTCTACCAGTAGTGCCAAAAGGAACTAGAGCAGTTGAAGTTAAAGCTTGTCTTAAGAGATCCACCTTATGGCCTCTAATTGAAATCCTCAAGCTCTCGAAAAATATGCGGGTACACTTAGGAGAAAAAGAGTCTGCTAGTGGATTCGCGAATCTCCTACTTGAAAACGGCAACGGTGATTACCCGATAAATGACGGAATGATAACCATCCCTGATAATTTGTGCACAGTTGTATGACACCACAGACAACACTGATGACGCAATTAACTACCCTGTCGAATTTCTTAATTCACTGAAACCATCGGGTCTTCCACATCATAAGCTTATTCTGCGCGTGGGCACTCCTGTTATGTTGTTGCGAAATTTAAAACCTCCTCAACTGTGCAACGGAACCAGACTAAAAGCAAAAGATTTACATCGCAATGTAGTGGAAACCACAATTATAACTGGACGTGCGCAAGGGGAAACTGTATTTGTACCAAGAATTCCCTTGATCCCGAATGATCCTCCTTTTGAATTCTAACGAATACAGTTTCCCAAAGAAGTTTTGTAGTTTACTAGCTTTTGCCCGCGACATCCAGTTATAATTGTGGCTTGTACCAGCAGACTCTTTTTCACACAACCGAACTCCACGCGGACGAAGTCGCGGGCAAAAGTTAGTATAAAAATAAACTTCTTAGGCCCTTACAATCTGGTTTCCGTTCTGGACATAGTACAACCACAGCTCTCCTTAAAGTTCTGGATGACGTATGTGAGTGTTCGGAGGTGTCAAAATTAGCAGTTCTCGTATTGATTGACTTCTTTAATGCTTTCTGTATAGTCGATCATGATATTCTTCTTGCTATCTGTAAATATATGGGTTTCTCTTCGTCAGTTTTGAATTGGTTATCAACTTATCTTCATGGTCGCCAGCAAAGAGTTAAAGTCAATCAACAATCTTTCTCTGATTGGTCTGATCTTACTACTGGCGTTCCACAAGGCGGAATTCTTTCTCCTTTATTATTTTCTATTTTCATAACTGTAAATTTCAAATGCTCCTAACATTTGTATGCTGACGATTTACAGCTGTACGCTCGGATTGATCCAGCAGAGGTTAACTCTGCGATCGAAGTTTTAAATCTAGATTTCAGGCCATCTGTGACTGGTGCAGAAGTTATGGAATTGCTGTCAATCCTGCTAAATATCAAGCCAGCTTACTAATCCTTTGGGCTATGTCGGTTACTCTGGTTCTACTGCGGATATCCTCATTTCTAAGTTTATCACGCAGAGAAACCCCGAGCATAGCCCTCTCCATAGCTCACTGAGCAACCTTGAGCTTCCACATATGGCCAACACGTCTCAGATCCATAGGTCATCACTGGCAACACGCACTGGTTGTATAGCCTAATTTTAAGGTTTTTAGGTATGTCTGACGAGAAGATGTGTCGTAATTTCCCGAACGCTGCCCAGCCGAGTTGAATCCGTCGATTGACCTCTCGGTCGAAGTTGGACTTACCTAGTCGGACTATTTGTCCCAGGTAAACATATTTGTCAACAACTTTGAGCTAAGTGCTCCCAACAACTACCGGCATAGGTGTGACATGGACATTAAACATGATTTTTGTTTTGTCCATGTTCATCTTGAGACCTATCCATTGGGAGACACTATTGAGGTCATTGAGCATAGTGCTTAGATCCTCCAGCGATTCTGCCATAAGGACTATATCGTCGGCAAATCGAAGGTGAGTGATGTACTCGCCATTGACGTTAATACCGTATCCTTTCCAGTCCCGTAGCTTGAAAACGTCTTCCAATGCAGCGGTGAAGAGTTTCGTGGATATTACGTCACCCTGTCTTACACCTCTCTGCAGTTGGATAGGTTTCGTACTCTGGTTCTGTACTCGGATAGCCATCGTAGCCCTACTGTACAAACACTTCAGCACCTCGATATACCGACAGTCCACTTGGCACCGCTGAAGGGACTGCAGCACCGCCCAAATTTCGACGGAATCAAAGGCTTTCTCATAGTCCACATAAGCCGGACATAGTATCAATTTGTACTCTTCGGACTTCTGTACAATTTGCCAAAGGGTATGTATGTGGTCTATGGTGCTAAAGCCTTTTCGAAAACCGGCTTGTTCGGGAGACTGGAAGTCGTCGAGTCTGTATGCGAGACGATTCGTAATGATTTTTGAAAACAGCACGTGGACGCGGCTTAGAATGGAAATCGGTCTGTAGTTCTTCAAGAGAGCGTTGTCGCCTTTCTTAAAGAACAAGACCACCGCACTTCTGCTCCACGCCTCCGGTGTAGTGCCACCATGGAGGATGGAATTAAAGAGCTTCTGAAGGACTACAAGTACCGGTTTTCCACCCGCTTTCAGAAGCTCCGCTGTAATTCCATCCTCGCCTGCGGCCTTGCCGTTTTTAAGGTGCTGGAGAGCCATTTTAATCTCGCTCAGACTGACGTCTGGAATATCATCGGAATAGTGCCGGATAAGACTTGCTCTTAGATCGTTACTCACACTTGCGTGTGGTTCCAACGATGATGTGTACAGCTGCCCATAGAACCTCTCAATCTCACTCAAAATCTCAGGTGTCCCGGAAACGACGCTGCCACACTCGGTCTTCAGCTTCGACAGTTGGCTGTTTCTGGCAGACAGATCTCTAGCAAAGACTTTGGAGCCCTGGTTCCGCTCGATCGCTTCTTCAATACAAGCAGTATTTAAATTGCGTAAGTCCCGCCGTATGCATTTGGAGATCTGTCTGTTCAGTTGCCTGTATGCTATCAAATCTACTGAAGATTGCAGCTTCATTTCCCATCTAACAGCCATGAGATTAAGAGTGTGATCAGAGTGTTTTTGTGTTCTTCTGCGGCGGGTCTTACAAAACTTAGCTCCGACCGCATGGACAGTTTCCACGAGCTTGTCATTGCCCACTGCATTACTATCTTCTAGGCACTGAAAACGGTTTTGTAACTCGAGCTAAAAGGTTTCGGGACTTTGGATTAGAGCACGAGGGGGACGGAGCGTTGACTTCAGTAGACGTGACCTCTCCAACTTTACGTTTAGGTTCAGTGTGCCTTTAACCATTCGGTGATCGCTACCAGTTTTGACCCTCGCGATCACTGAGACATCACTGAACAGTTGGCGTGTAGTCGTCATAATGAAGTCAATCTCATTTGTTGTCGAACCGTCGGGGCTCGATCAGGTCCACTTCCTGTGGGGCCGCTTCTGGAAGATAGAGTTTATCATAGAGATTCCCTCTTTCTCCATGAAGTCGGCCAGCTGCTGGCCCCTTGGGTTCCGTTGCCCTAATCCGAATTTCCCTACTTTCAGCTCACCGTTCTCTCTTGTGCCTAGCTTTGCGTTGAAGTCTCCCATTAACACCGTGTAGTGGGTTTTGGAGGAATGCATGGCCCTAGAGATATCCTCATACATTTCCTCCACCTCCTCATCGGGGTGTGCCGAGGTTGGTGCGTAAACCTGTATGACCTTCAGCGAATACCGTTTGGTGATTCTGAGTATAAGGTACGCAACCCTCGTCGACACACTCCCAATCTTTACAACGTTGTTTACGAGAGACTAGTGGACGATAAATCCTTGGGACAGAAGGTCGCCCTCCCGGTGATAGAACAAGTTGCCGGATTCGAGGATTACCGTGTCCTCCCCCTCTCTTCGGACCTCGGATAATCCTATAATATTTCAGCGCAACTTGTCTATCTCTTCTTCCAGCTCCAGGATCTTCTCGTCAGTCCTCAGAGTGCGTGCGTTATAAGTTGCCAGGTCGAGTCGTCGTAGGTGGCAACCGAACCTCCACCGGAGATTCTTAGCACCCCCTGCCCCGCCGTTACCATGGTCGCCATCGTAGCCAGGAATAGCGGGGCCGCCGGGGACTGGGGGCCGTCTCTTCGCAACTTTCTTCATTGGGGGGTATATTGCCGTAGTTGCCATGCTTGGCGAGCGGGTTGGCAACCGCAGTTTTTTTATTGTTATTTGCTGTTATCAGAAAGATGCTGCTGCCCATCTTCTGCCTCAGTTTCCCTCTGTCGCCTCTTACGACACCCACGGGAAGATATGGGGTAGTGGGTATTCTAACCCGCCACTACACGGGTCATTGATTATGCTGATATATATTACCCTGATGTGAGTCAAGTACTTCTGTGCAAATTGGATCGTTTGTTAAATAATTGTATCCGTTTTATTTTTGGCTTTCGTAAATACGATCATGTATTCTTATATCGTTCTAAGCTTAAATGGCTCCCTATCCATCAGCGTAGATGCATCAGAATTCTTCGCACGCTATTTTCAATCCTATATAATCCATTTACTCCCCAATACCTGAAATGCAAGTTTTCGTATTTGGGTTCTTCTCTCGATCGTAATCTGCGATCCTCCGGGGGAACTACCTTATGTGTTTTTCCTCGCCGTACCAAATTTATGTCTCAGTCTTTCGCCGCTGAGGCCATAAGACTATGGAATAAATTACCTCCACATATCAGGAAACCGACTTCTATGATTCTATGACTGATCACTACCTTTCTTCTTCCAGCAACTAACTTTCTTATTTAAATGTTTCTGCTTATATGTGTGGCTCGATATTATAGTTGTTTTTGAATTATATGTTCGTATGTAGGTATACTTAAAATTTATGTATTATGTATTATTTAAAAATTATGTATCTTATGAATCAGGCATAGAGTTTATTATTTAGGTTATTTGTAGTTATATATATTTATTTTTGTATGTACACCAATTGTACATTTTAAGTGCAATAAAGATTTTAAATAAATAAATAAATAAAAATATTTTAATATAATAATATAAAATCGGAACTGACATCGTCCAGTGGATCAGTAAGCTGAAGTGGCAATAGGCCAGCCATAAAGCTTAAAAAACAAAAGTCAGTTCAGTAAAGAAATTATCAGTAACTGCGCGCAGTCAGGAAGTTGACGGTGTTTCAAACTCGTGCATCGGAAAGCACTTAAAACCCTTGGTCATGTGCCTGTTTTCAGGTCGTTTCGGATTGCCATCGATTGGATGGCAACGAGACATGGTCAAAGATAATGAAGAAATAGAGAGTGCACCTGTGTGGCCCTCAAACTCGCCACTATAATTCTGTACTACGCAGATGGCTAGTCTCCGTTGAGAATGTCCTCTTAGGAGTCCTAACATCTCGTATTCTTTGGTAATATCACAACTTCTATCAAGTGATCGAACGTTACGTTTCGTTCTTTATTTGAATGGAATAATTGGTGAGAAATGAGCAAACAGTCCACCTGATGATAAGTGGATGCTGTAGCTCATAAAGATCTACATTTCCCCCTTCCTTCCCGGACCGCTCATGGAGTGCTCGTGTAATTAATTGGATCTGTTATTGTTTTATTTTTAAATTAAAATTGAACCAATAAATCAGTGCTGTGAAAATAGGAGTGCATAAACAAACAGGAGGTTATTTCGCCGTCAATAGCCGTAGCAGTGCCTCAAGCCCCGCCCACTATTCCGTAGAAACGGCCGTTCGTCGTAGCACGCTACGAACTGTGCTACGAATCGACATTACGTACTCTGCTACGGAACGATCAGTTACGGAACGATCTCTGCTGCGGCTCTGTCGCCCTGGTACCTCGGATAGGCATTGGATGAGTACCGTAGACTCAAAATCAAAAAGAACTACTTGTGTACATGACTCTGCTGAGTTTATGCGTGCCTGGTACTTTGAACTCTCATAAAACAAAGTATTGGTCTAAGTGTTGGTCTACTCTCCTGAATATTGTGACCTCCTGGTAATCTCAAGTGCTAAGCGTCTTTCTAAAACTAAAAACATTTTAAAAATCAACATTCATCTCCTACAGTGTTATATGGCCCTAATAGTTGTGTGTCTGGCGGCGAGTGCTTTGACCAACAACTGTACAAAAAATAATCTGCTGTGCTGTGCACCGAAACACAATCTGTGAACTCCTGACTGCTTATTAAACCCTAATACAAATCGACTAAAGATGCCACTAAAACGAACCCCCCTCCCGCCACTGCTGCCCCCTCTACCTCCACTGCATCCCCTTCTCGCACCCAGTCTGAAACAGACCTTAGTGGAGTGCTTGATGGCGTGACTATCAGATCGAAGCGTTTTCGAGAGGAGGAGTCCATGACCGACTTCATGGATGGCATGATGAACCCCCTGAGGGAATTCAAAAATGAGCAAAATCGAAAATTTGATGCCCTCCAGGATTCTATTGCTGGGATACAGGTACAGCAGAAAGAGAAGCTTAACTCCTTACAACAAACTACAGATGAAATAAGGAAGCAAAATGATGCTATACACGTGTCCATGGAGTACCTTCTGCAGGAGAACACCGAATTAAAAGAGAAAGTGCAAAAAATGGAGAGCAAACAGAAAGAAAGCACTTCTCACATACGTACCCTGGAAGACAGGATTGAGGGCATGGAGCGACAAGGTAGATGCTCAAGTATTGAGATTCGCAACGTGCCGGTGTCAAAAACAGAAAGCAAAGAAGACCTTCTAAATATTATACTGAGCATATCGACTGCCCTAAATGTAGACGTGTCTGCTTCAGATGTAGGTGATGTCTACAGAATACTACAAAAATACCCACACATAAACCTATCATAATTATGTAACTTAAATAGTGTACTTATTAAAGAAAGAATACTGAAAAGCTTAAAAAACTTTAATAAAGCTCATAAAGGAAATAGATTTAGTACAGAACACATACATATCAAAGGAGCGGCCCAGCCTATATTCGTCTCCGAGAACTTAACTCCAAAATCAAGGAGACTATTTTTCCTGGCGCGTGATTTTGCAAACTCCAACCATTATTCATTCTGTTGGGTCACCCATAGAAGAATATTTCTACGTAAAAGAGAGGGAGAAAAACTTTTCCGCGTGGGCTCGGAGCTGGATTTAGCTAAGCTGCTAAATGTGAACAAATGACTATAAGGTGGCTTAATCTTACTCACTTATTACATTAATCATATGTACACGGTACTCAACATGCTTACAGAAAGCAATCAAACACAATCACTCTTACACACACGCCACTCATATTCACGACATAACCTATATATCACACACCCATACAGCATCACTTCTGCCCTCAAAGTAATAATCATGTTGATACCTACTCAACTCAATATCACGACTTCCAATCTGGAATACAGAACTCTCAGTGTAATACTAAAATGCACCACTCATAAATATCTTAAGTCATTATGGAAATAAATCAAATAAATGCTGAAATAGACAAATCAAACTGCTATGAATCCTTTATGTGCTCTCCGCAAGAACGCGCATTGCACACTGATCCAAACTGTAAACAAATAAAAATCCTTCACGTTAACATCAGGAGCATTAACCAGAATTTTGATGAACTTTGTATCTTCCTAAATATGATAAATATAAGAGTGGATATTATAATATTAACAGAATGCTGGCTTAGTAAAATTGTTAATGTCCCGGTCCTACAAGGCTTTAATTCTCACTGTTCTAATTGGCACAATCAGAACGATGGTGTCATTATGTTTATTAGAGAAGATGTGAAATGCAAAGTATCCGTCGTAAATCTAACAGTCGCTAGCTGCCTGAAAATCTGTTTTATAAATGGTTTAGCTGTTTTAAGTGTATACAGATCTCCTTCTGTTAAAATTATTGATAATTTCCTCAACTCACTAAATAATTTGCTAGCATCTTTAGCGTCATACAAAACGGTAACTATCATTGGAGATATTAATATCAACATTCTCTCTGATAAACGTCTGTTTAAGAGCCCAAACCTGACCCTTATTTGAATCTTCTGGCATCACACGGGCTATTACCCGCATATTCGTACATCACCCATGATGATGCTTGCCTTGATCACGTTATGATGAAAACCAACCTTAAGACGACCACCATCGTGTCAGATTTCAAATTCACCGATCATAATCCTATCCTTACATTCATAGGTCAACGTCAACAAACACCATACTAAAAAACTCGGGTACATGTTAATACACAAAATGTTACAAACGAATTGGCCAATACCGATTTTTAGATGCTAATCTTGCTGCTGATCTATTAATCTCCAAGATTTATACATGCATCAAGCAAAATACCAAGTCTGTCAAAGTGTCATGTAGAAAACGTATACTAAAGCCTGGGATATCCGAAAAAATGCGATTTCTTAGTCATTATATTACAGCAGTTTTTAATACTCAAGCTGTAGTTGTAACAATATCATATGGTATTAGTTATCTACCTGTATATTTATACACAGCAGCATATAACACCCTGACCCCAAACAATTATTTGTAGGCCATACAAACACTTGTTCTGTGCGAAATTCGAACCCGTAGGCCGCAAACAAACATTTAGCTACTGCGCTACTGAGTCGTTTGTTTCATTGTAAATAAAGGTGTTCGGGTAAGCAAACTTCAAGCCAGAAGAACAAAATATAAGTGTTATTATGTAAAATGACAAAGTGTACCTTTTTGTCCAGAAGAGCGTATGGTATTGTACCTGTTATTGTTCTGCGATCTAGCAACAGTAAAACTACTGCTGTATTTAGACTTGAAAAGTAAAAGATCCAGTATAATTACAAGCTGTAATGCATTTAATCTTAGCTCCACAATATTATTTAGATACCTTTTGTAAATTGTTTAAAAGAAAATTTGACCTAATTTTCGAGCAGAAAGATATGTTTTATTTGAGGTGTAATTAAATTTATGGTTTATGAATTGCTTGCAAAATTTGAATCTCTTTTATAACATCAATGTAAAAGAAAAACAGCAAGGTCACGAAATTTAATAACCGACATATTTTTCCTGCATTCATAACGAATTTTCCATGATTTATTTTTTTGAAACATGAGGGACAGTAAGCGCCAGGTATTTCAGTACTATTAAAAATGTTTTATCTTGTTTTATTGGCCGGATTCACAAAGAAGGAGGAGGATCTCAATTCGAGTTAATGTTATTTTTTGTATGTTGTTATTTTTGTGTTTTATATTATGTTACTCGATAAATTCGTCGAATGTTAACCGATTTTTTTAAATTAAAACGGTAAAATACTTCAAGGGTGGTCCCATATAAATTTTAATAAAAAGTAGGGATGAAATTTTTAATGTAACAATATGCGACATTCACGCTTTTGATATTCCTTAGTCCGTTCAAATAAATCATAAATATCTATTTTTTATCAAAATTAGACTTTTAATAAAAAGCCGACTTAAACAGAAAAGAACAAAAAAGATTAAAATAATTTGCGCATAATGGCTTCAGAAGTCGGTCTAAGACATAGTGTATGGAAATATGAAAGTCATGACTTCTGACGCTATTCTGCAGAAATTATTTTGACTTTCAGCAACAGAGTGTAAAACACTCTGTTGCTGAAAGTCAGAATGTGTCCAAAAAGGCACGTATGGCAATTCACAATGCTGTGTTAGTCCCTACTTTAATGTATGGTAGTGAAAGTTGGGTGTGGCAGAAGAAGCACGAGAGTAGAATAAATGCTGTAGAAATGCGGTCATTAAGGAGTATGTTAGGGCTGAATCTGAAGAGTGTGGTTTGCAAGATGATGTTGTGACCAGGATTAAAAAAGGAATGCTTCGGTGGTTTCGTCATGTAGAAAGAGTGAATGAGGAAAGAGTGACAAAGCAAATTTATGTGGCAGAGGTGAACGGCAGAGTCGGGAAGGGACGCCCTAGGCGAAAATTTATCGACCAAATTGGCGATATATTGAAAATGGGTCAAATTAAGAGTACCCTTAACCGACGTGCATGTAGGCGTAGGTATATGGATGTGGAGGAAGCGAGAGAGGTATGTCAGGATCGTGCCAAATGGAAGTCCATAGTCTCTGGGTGACAGGCGTGAGTGTTTATGTTATGTTTTTTTATTTTTCATTCATCATTCATTACAGCCTTTCACAAGTCCACTACCGAACATAGGCCTCCCCCAAGGTATGCCACAAAGCACGGTATTGAGCCACCTGCATCCATCGACTTCCTGCATCTTTTATCAGTTCGTCACTCCAACTAGTGGGGGCCACCCTACACTTTGTTTACCAGCACGAGGCTGCCACTCGAGAAACTGTCTTTCCCATCAGGTGTCAGTTCTTCGAGCTTTTATAGCCAGCCCATTGCCACTTCAGCTTACTGATCCGTTGAGTTAAGGTTATGTCCGCAACTCTGGTTCTATTGTTAATATCCTCATTTCTTAGTCAATCACGCAGAGATACTCCGAGCATAGCTCTCGCCATAGCTGGCTGAGCGACCTTGAGCTTCCTCATGCGGCCAGCAGTGAAAGACCACGTCTCGGAGCCATATGTCATCACTGGCAACACGCACTGGTTGTACAATCTCGTTTTCAAGTTTTGAGGTAGGTATACCTGACGAAAAGATGTGTCGAATTCTCCCGAACAGTGACCAACCGAGTTGAATCCGTCGATTGACCTCTTGGTCGTAGTTGGATTTTTTTTTCAGTCGAGCTATTTTTCCTATGCAAACATACTCGTAGACAACTTCAAGCGTAATGCTCCCAACAACTGACGGCATAGGTGTAACATGAACGTTACTGATAATACATGACCTTTGTTTTATCTACGTTCATTGAGATCATTGAGCATAGTGCTGTAGTCGTCCAGCGATTCTACCATAAGAAAAAAAAGAAACTATATTCAAAAAATAAAAATTAACATTATACATTATTATAACATTATACATTATTATAACATTATACTAGTACTGCAAGTCACAATAACTTTAATATTACATTAATATAACGATAATTATTAAACGAAAGTAGATTATATAAAGAATTGTCGAATAAAGTGCTAACAGTACAATTAATCATAAGGGAATATATAACAGGAAAAATATTATTGGAAAACAACGCCATAAGGACTATATAGCTTGACTATATAGTGGAAAATAAAAGATGAGTAATTTACACGCCATTGATGTTACTACCGTATTTTTTGCAGGTGAAAACGTCTTCCAACGCAGCGGTGAAGAGTTTTGGGGATGTAAAATCACCCTGTCCTACACCTCTCTGCAGTTAGATATGTTTCGTACTCTGGTTCTGTACTTGGATAGCCATCGTAGCCCTGCTGTACAAACACTTCAGCACTTTGACTAACCGACAGTGAACTTGACACCGATGATGCACAGTTTAAAGTTAGTCTTACAGTTGGGAAACGAATGTACTTGTGCAGAGTAACAGCGGGGGCCTTGCGGGGCAGTGGGCGGCGCGACCTTGTGCCAGCACACTCCATAAGTCTGCTGTACAATATATGCGGTTGAAGCGAGCGTGTTTTATAGTACTTATTTAACTAAGTTTTAGTTTTTTTTTTTTATAGGAGAGGGGGCAAACGAGCATGCGGCTCACCTGATGGTAAGTGATTACCGCCGCCCATGAACAACTGCAACACCAGGGGAATTGCAGATGCGTTGCCGGCCTTTTAAGAAGGAGTAGGCTCTTTTCTTGAAGGTCCCTAAGTCGTATCGGTCCGGAAAAATCGCTGGTGGTAATCGATTCCACAAGGAAGTTGTGCGAGGAAGAAAACTTCTTCTAAATCGCACAGTGGTGGACCGCCAATCATCCAGATGGTATGGATGGTATCTCGAGTTCTGTCGCGATGTGCGATGGTGAAATTGAGCGGCTGGAATTAGTCGAACAATTCCTCAGAGCACTCCCGTGGTACATGCGATAAAATACGCAAAGAGATGCAACATCTCTACGCAGTGCCAGTGAGTCAAGCCGATCGGACAGAACTCGGTCGTCGACGATTCGAGCTGCTCTGCGCTGGATGCGGTCAAGTGGAAGGAGCTGGCACTGGGGCCTGCCCAGAGATGGAACAGTATTCCATGTGAGGCCGAACTTGCGCCTTGTAAAGTTGCAAGCGGTGTGCCGGCATGAAATACTGTCCCGCTCTGCTGAGCACGCCAAGCTTTTTAGAGGCCAATTTGGCCTTCTCTTCCAAGTGACCACGAAACTGCACATCACTCGATATGTCGACACCGAGGATTCCGATACTGGCTGAGGCAACAAGGGGAGTGCCTTGAAACTGAGGAGATACGACAAAGGGGTTCTTTTTAGCGGTAAACGCGCAAACTTGTGTCTTCTGGGGTTTAGTGCCGTTTTCGAAAAATATAATATCTATGATAGTGAATTACTGTTATACAGTTATATGAGTTACTAAGTAAAATGAAAACGGCCATGCTTAAGTTTCTCTCTTTTTTTTTTGATAAAATTGATTATCCGAATGCGAATTCACAACGAAGCCGCGACTCAGAATATAAATCGGTCTATAGGTTAACAATACAGTGTTGTCATACCAGTTTCAGAATTGATTCCTCTCAGAATTCATCAAACGATGACGTGTACAGCTACCCGTAGAACCTCTCAATCTCACTTGAAATCTCATATGTACCGGAAACGATGCTAGACTATATTCATTACGAGCTATATTGAAATAGTGCAAGTAGATAAAGCTTAGTTGCCTGCATGTCGTTTATCTGCTGAAGACAGCAGATTCATTTCCCGTCTTACAGCCATGAGATTAAAAGTTTTTGTGTTCTTCTGTGACCACTGAAAATAAAAAATTACACTTAATATTAACCACCAGATATAATAAAAGTAAACTTGTTTATGTAATGGATATCTAACTTCTTTTTCTTATATGCCTGTAACACTACTGGACTATATGTCCGGTTATATAAGTTACTAAGGCCTTTCCCTTACTGTGTAATAGTTAACAAAGTGAAATTTATCCTAAGGTAATGACAGTAACATAAAAAAGCGCAATATCATTCCAAAGACACAATGTTAATATAATAGTATTACGCCACGGAATTTGTTTTTTACGCTAAATTTAAGGGTGACCTTTTTCTCATCTCTTCAAAAATAAAAAAATATGAGGTCGTCAAAATTGTTAGTCTTAGTTAGTTTTTATTACGGGGTCCTATCTCGAGAACTAAGCAAATTGGGAATTAAAATTTCAGTAAATTATGTACCATATACTGTGTTCAAGCAACAAAAACTGAAAACATCGACTCATAATGTAGTGTGTAAACTCTCATCCAAAATGACCGCGCTGTAGATATATTCCATCTTCATAATCTTCATAACCGAACTGCGTCAAACGGTAACTTACTCACATAGACCATATATTTTTATATATTTAGATACAGCAAGAGTACACAAAGCTTTCTTTAGCTATCATCACACCATATAGTTTCAATTTTTTTTTATATAGAATAAGGGTGACAAGCGAATACACAGCCCACCTGATGGTAAGTGGATGCTGTGGCCCATAGATATCTACATCTATCCTCGATTAAGAATCAAAATGCAGATGCGTTGTCAGGTAAGATGGAATGTCAAGTATCCAGTAAAAAGGGTCTCCGGTTCTCTACACTCACCATACGAAACACAGCAGCATTGACCTGCTATTTTACGCTGGTATTTTGTGAGAACGTGGTCCTTCTTCGGTCGAGCCGAGCCATTCGTGCTACAACCATAATATAGCTGCAGCATTTCCCTACCACGTATAAAAAAAGGCAGTTCGCCTAAGAACTAAGAGAAAAGCATTACATAATTAAATATCTTGTGTAAGAAAAGTTAATTATTAATAATATATAGGGAACCTAAACAAGGCGAGGTCCGATTTGCAGCGGTTTTTAAAGTTTTTAAATGAATAAGGTCGTTAACGTGTATTTCACTTGTCTGTAAAATACACGTACTTGTAACCACATATTACATTATTCATGGTAACGCAGCTTTTAGTCATCTTTCAACATAAAAACAATGCGACGTTCAAAATCCCATAGTGTACCACCTTTACCGCATCCAAGTAGGGTCATAGAGATGCACACATCCACGGCCCTACCAGCCCCAGCCGCCCTCCGGCGGCTGATCTTCTGGAGAGGGCTTCTGCTCTCTACTACTTATCTGTGCAACGGAATGGCTTGAGTCCGTCAAATGTGACCATGGGTCAGCGGAAGCGTCAGCTTTTCCAGACGTAGTGGTAGATTTAGTCAATGACTCCGCCGCCTACCACATTTCGCACGCGTATGTTAGGGAGAGACACGCGACGCATCTGACACTCCTTTCTCTCCGCGGCCTGCAGTCCACCAACGCGCATCCAAGTGAGCTCGCCAACACTACTTCGAGTGGCTACCTCGACCCGGCGCTTTACCTGCCAGCATAGAGCAACACAAGACAGCCTAGACGACGGTACCTCATACAAGCTCCTTCACGTTGAGGAAGTGAAGCTGGATTTTTTCACAGGAATACCATACCCGTCACCTCGAGACCTTACGCACTCCTAGGCCTCAATTATCTCAATTATCTTGCTTTTGCTAATCAATTATGAGGAGAAGAGGAGGAATTGGTATTCTCTTCCCGGCGTCTGGCTCTCCGGTTGCGGATTGGGATATTCCGATCCAAAGAGATTGTAATATTAAGCAACAAAGGCTATAAATCTAAGCTCAGTTAATATGTAATGGCTAGCCTTTGGACTAAGTTTGTTATTAATGTTGTCATAAATGTTGCTTCAACTTTATTATATTGTATTTACTACAAGTAGCTAAGTAGGTTATCTCAGTATGTTTTCAAACTTTGCTGATGGATATTGTCCATGGCGAAGTTTTAAAGCTAATTTTACATAACTACTTCTATCTTGATTATATAATATAGTTTAGTAAGATCTTATTTTTACTTATTATTGACCGTCAACCTCACTCTGCGAAGTATATCGATACTAATTATTTATATTAATAAAATAAAACCATTATAATTAAAAATTATAAAGTAGAAGATTACAAGAATACTTATTGAAAGTAATTTTTTCTTCTACCACTGGTTTGGGAAAATATTTTTCCTGGGAAGAATCAACAAGAAACCCCACGGGAAGTTTTTAGAGCATTAATTTGTACAATATAAATATAAGAACACAAACCACCGCCGACGCTTATGAGATTCGTTGATTATTATCCAATAGGAGTAATGCAAAGCCCATTTCCGGATTTCCTATCTACCGCCTTTCATGCCTAGCATGTGCACTCTGGTGTTAACGGGGTTCTCACAAGCTCAGAAGTCACGCAACCAACCGCATCGCCTATAACTCCCGTCGTTGTGTAATTTAGACATTAAACTATACAAAAATAAAGTAAAGTATATAGACATTTGCTATAACGTTATATATCAATCTTCTGATCACTCCGGCCGGGATAAATAATTTTGACCAAAGCTGGTCACTTCGAGCCGCAATTAATATAACCTATCGGCCTGGAGATGTAATCCTTTATATATCGATTTCTTTATATATTACAAAAAATATGTACGTATATTTTATTAAATTATATTAATTATAGTTATAATTATATTAATTATAATTGATATTTCTCCCGCACCGCTTTTTACACGTATATAATTTCCTTTGTAACGCAAACCACACCATATAATTAAAAATTTAAACTAATTTAACAATGTTGTAATTCAATGAAATATATTTATATGAGCAATAAAGTTAAACCTTTTCATTTTATCTTTTACTTTTATTAAAATAATTTAATAACGAAATTCAAACAGTCTTATTATGTGCAATAAATAATAATTGTACTGCATATAATATGAGTTTAATTATTTTATTAACTACATCTGCATCTGACCCATTG
The DNA here is from genome assembly GCA_029286625.1 of Parnassius orleans. NCBI lineage: Eukaryota > Metazoa > Arthropoda > Insecta > Lepidoptera > Papilionidae > Parnassius > Parnassius orleans. The sequence goes on from JAGSMP010000221.1 coordinate 216,450, forward strand.
CTTTAAGAGTTGAATATTTATAATTTATAATATCGTGTTCGTACTTCGTATTTTCGTATTCGAGGCACGCCATAAAACCATTAGTTATTGCTGAAAAACTAAAAAAAGATGCGTATCATGGTATGATTATTTTAGCCAAAAACGGTCCAGAGTCGAAAACGGGGACGAAATTCGGCCAAACTCTACTTGAAATATGCATATCCGACTACTTAAAAAATATTTGCGTGGAAGTTTTGGTCTGTTGTTTTATAGCTATTATTTCGCCAATATTAATCAAGTCTATTTACTAATTTTCGGAAACACAAACATTCACTCGTCCTAGCTTACTCATCGCCAAATCATAATCTATCACCCCATTTTTCATGGGTATTATAAGAGTCATCATTGGGAAGTTGTCTCAAAATGGGTTTGGAATAACCACTTTACATGCTCTAGGTGTAAAATATCCTGACCTGACCTGATCCTGTCAGGAAGCAGCTTTGATGATGCGAGACGTCGTTTAATTTGTTCACCAAAAACTTATGAAACAAAAAAAATTTGGAAGAGCAGTGTACTTGTTTTGGAAGTGGAAGGAAAAGGAAAGTTTCCCCCCATGGTCAAGGTGCACAGCACGACGTGCCGCCATCGTTTTACTTGATAGTACGGAGCTTGTTTTATGTCTTTCTTTAATAGAATATGGATGACAAACGACACAGAGTCCACCTAATGGTAAGTGGGTGCTGTGACCCATAGACATCTACAGAGTTAAAATCAAAATGCAGATTCATTTCACCACTAAAATGGAATGCGATGAAAAATAAGAGGGAATTGAAGAGATGGAATGCCTCGTTTCGAGTAAAAAGGGTCTCCTGTACTCTACACTTACCTTACGAAACACAGCAGCATAAAGCTACTGTTTACGCTGGTATTCTGTGAGAGCGTGATCCTTCCCCGGTCGAGCCAACACATTCGTGCTACAAACATAATATAGCTGCAGCATGGGTCTACCGCGTATAAAATACACATCCATTCAAAAATTTCTAAAGTGTGATTAATTGTAGGCTTCGGTTCGTTTACGCTTTTGGCGCGACGACAGCCACATCACCACGGAGACATCACAGAGAGTAGCGTAAAAGAACAGGAAGAGTTATTTCAATGCTGATGAACCTTGTAACGCTATGTTTTCTTGCAGGAGCTGAAGACTGCAGACTTTATTCCTATGCTGCGCCGAACCTTTCACACTGACATGAATTCGTGATGCTGTGTGTGATATGAAAATTTTACGATACGATATAACGTAACATCGGAAGTAGTTTTAGATGTCTATTGTTAAAGACATAAGAGAAGAAAACACATTCGGCTCGGAAAAACAATAATTTTTGCTTTTGCATAAATTTTGTGGTTTTAATTTCAAATCTTTATAAGTTAATGTTCATCACCTTAAAGCTAGAATAAATATCTCGAGAAAATAAAACGATATTTTGGGAGTATGGTAAACCCATCAACTCGAACCGTAGTAGCGTGGCGGATTTTGCCTGGTATAGGGTTACAACTTTATAAACAAAATCAGCCTTTTCTTCTTATATCGACTAGCAGGCCTTCCTTAATCTAAATCTTAATTAGAAGAACTACGCTGTGCAGGCGCGTTGATGAGGGCAGAACCGATATCCTGGAATTTATATTACTGTTTACGATCAGTCTGAAGGACTTGGAGATATTATAAGGTTATTTGTCGTTCGCTGCAAAGGCTTTATAGCTATTAAAAAAACAGTTAAAAAAACAGGTTGTAGTATCAGTGATTTAACCCCCTAAAACCTCTATAAAAACATAAGATGGTAAACAACTTTAAGCTCTTATGCATCCTGCAGAGAAGGTACTGTTAAATTTCACGTGGAGAACAGCTAGTATAATAGATAGAGGTAGATTTTGATTTTTTAATGAAATTATCCAAATTAACACAGAATGAGGTTTAAAGTAATTTTATTTTACCTCTGCTGCCTCGTGCCCTAAAACATCCCACAAATACAATTAATTAAATATGGAACGCTTCTAGAATCATGCAAACGGGTTTTCTGTTTTTTAAGTTGTATATTTTAATCACTAAAAAAATTAAAATCTAAAATCACTAAATAAATCTAAACAAACCTTAAAGCTCAGTTTACATAGCACACAGAGTCGGTATAGTGGGAAGAGCGGTCCTGAAGTAGACCTGCAGGGCATGCATCTCTGTGCGAAAGCGATCGATGACCAGTGTAACAGCAAAAGCGGTTTTTTCCACATTACGAATGTTCATGGTGAATCAAGCACCATTTTGCTGTCGGACATTCGGATGAAGAACTTCTGCTACTATTTACGTTATGGCACAAGAAGAACCCAAAACCCAAGTGGATACACGATATAAATACGAAAAGACTGGACTGGAGAGTACGAACTCCGCTTTTACTAAGACCTCTCACAAAGAACACTTACTTATTTCGGTGTGATTGGAAGCAAATTTGAGGACTTGCATGATATTTTTCAGACAAAGTTATTAAAAGATAATACAAATTGGAATCATTATCAGTAAATGTATAAGTTTATAGGAAGTCTTTTTAGGTTTTCTTAATTACACTGCCCTTTTATTTCAAGATATAAGTATTATTTGTATTAATCTACAATTACCGAAGAACTTTGATTTGATGCTTATTAAATAATATTAATTTAAGTTTTTTCAATGTTCATAATAAAACTAAAAAACCTTTATTCTCAAACGTAAACAAATACAACTCCGGTAAAGGCCCGCCTCTGGACCTCATGGCACCGCTTCCACTATATGACCAGTTGCTTAGACTACAAAGGAATACAGACCGCACCAGGTCCGCGTGGCGTCCACCTGTTTGTGGTTTGTCCATAACGTTCGGAACGATACCGGTACCGCCCGCAGTAGTCCAAACCGGTTTCTGTGTGACAGAATGTATTAAAACTCTAATTAAAAAAATTCCGGTACGGGACTACCACTTGAAAACCTTCTTCAACCCACTTGTCAAGCGTGGCAACTATGGAAAATATATCCCCAATGAAAAATGGTACATAACGAAATTATGAGAAAGCATGTCATAAATACAATTAGTAATTTTTCCCCTAATTGGTGTTTGATCTTAGGATTCATTTTCATTACCTCGTATTCTAGAATATCACGCCCTTCTTACCTATATTTCTGCCACTGCACATCAATGCACTAACCTTGGTGTTCCGGTTTGAGAGATAAAAAGCCAGGATAATCACAGCCTTTGAGCTATTACATAATGAGTTAACCCTTTCGCTGTCCCGTGCACTACATATAGGTCATTGCAATTGTCTTACTATTGTGTCTGAAAACCGGACAGTGAAAGTGTTAATTTACCTGTGCTACAGTCCCTTTTTGTTTCGAGTTGGTTGATATTTATCGTTAGGCGATCTGCTGATGTTTTCACACTTTTATAATAAAAATAATCGCTTGTTCACTCTGAATGAACAGCAGTAATTTTATCTCAAGTCAGCTTTAATACAAACAACTAGATAACTCAACACAGCTATAGGATTTATGTCATGTTCTAATATAATTTCTAATAATTTTTCGGGAGGACGAGTATAAAAATATTGTTTGTATTTATTATTAATAGGCTAATTCCTGAGCAAATTTTAATCTAATTTTTAAAGTGGATAGATTACTAAATGATAAGCACGCTAGCCTATTTCTTTGGAGTATCACAAATCATAGTACCCTGGGAAGACAAAAGTCTAAAAATTACAACCTCTGTTTTTACACACCAGAAAAGACGAAATTAAACTGCATGTGCTAGAACGCAACGATGCAATCGAAAATGTTCGTCGCATCGAGTTGTTCCATAAAAAATGAGAACGAAGGAGTTAGAGTGTAACTCATAATAATAATTTTCAAGTGGCAGTCTCGTGCCATTAAGCAAAGAGTATCTTTTATAGCCTATAATAATTAATGAATGAACTAATGAAAAGACGTAAATGCCAACTGAACTAGATTACTGTAACATCATTGTTTTTCCGTCTTCTTGCTTAAAAGTAAAAAAAAGCCCGTTATAATTAACTACAGGATACAGGCCTGTTCTATTGTAGGAATAATTTTCCGAAATCGTCATATTTGTAGGCGTATAGACAAAAGCAGCACCAGAAGTCGTGCACCGATCACGCTGCTTGCCGTCGTGTTTTTTTTAAATTTATTTTTGTCTTTCCCATTGTTTTTTACGACACTTTCGGGACAAAATGTTGTGATGATTGACACCGTTATGCCGCCAACACAAATAAAAAAGTAATATAGTGGCGGTGTAAGAGAAGAGGCAATAGATATTATAATAAAAACTAGAAAATAAAAAACTGCGGATGCCAACTCGCTAGCCAAGCGAGGCAACTATGGCAAATATCCTCTTTTTACGGCAATTAATAGGTAGGACTATGTTCAACATTGGACTTTAATAGGCTGTAATCAAGATGATAATGATCACACACTTAATCATCATCATTACAGCCCTTCACAAGTCCACTGCTAAACATAGGTCTCCTCCAAGAAATACCAAATAGCACGGTTTTGAGCCACCTGCACCTATCGTCTTCCTGCATATATTATCACACACTTAATATGAGATATTAATAAAAGCAATAAAAGTGATATTTTTTTTTACTTTGACGTTTAACGTTAATATAGTAAAGTAAATGCTAAGACACAATTAATTGTAATTTGAAACAGTGATGAATTGACAAACGTTAAGAGGGTTTAAACAATAGAATACAATTAAGCTCATGTCAATATAACAACGTAGTAATGGATGATGGGTAGCTATGGGACAATGAAACATTCCATGGACACAATAATTTACGATAGTTAGAGTCTCATTAAATTTGAGATATTATACTTCAGAGCTGTGAACTGTTTTAGAATAAATAAGATGCTAATAGTGTAACAAACCAAACTATTAAAAAAAAATCATATTTGCAGTACTAACACACTTGTCCGATAACAGATTATTTACATTTTTACCGACTTTAAAAAACCAATGTGGACGGCAAATTCTTTCATTTCATGTTATATTACATGTTACGTTACATAAGTCTTTACGCAGCATTAGAGTAATTTTTTTTATACATGGTAGAGCCACGCTGCAGCTATATTATGGTTGTAGCAAGAATAGGTCGGCTCGACCGGGTTAGCACTACGCTCTCACAGAATACCAGCATAAAATTGCAGTTTAATGCTGCTGTGTTTTGTAAGGTGAGTGTAGAGAACCGGAGACCCTTTTTACTGGAAACGAGGTAGTCCTAAGGGGTGACAACGCATCTGCATTTTGATACAGAATCGAGGATAAATGTAGATGTCTATCTCCCACAGCATCCACTTACCATCGGGTGGACTGTGTGCTCGTTTGTCACCCATTTCTATTAAAAATTTTTTTGTAGGTTTTAGTAGTGTGTAGTTGTAGTTAGTTTTTTTTAAGTTGATTTTTCGAAGTATTCTTAATTATTGCCAAAGCGTATATTTTTCTTAATATATTAGTTATAGGCCCCGTGTAGTGGCGGGTAAGAATACCCACTACCCCATATCTTCCCGTGGGTGTCGTAAAAGGCGACAGAGGAAAACTGAGGCAGAAGATGGACAGCAGCATCTTTCTGATAACAATAAAACAACAATAAAAAAACTGCGGTTGCCAACCCGCTCGCCAAGCGTGGCAACTATGGCAATATACCCCCCATGATGAAAGTTACGAAGAGACGGCCCCCAGTCCCCGGCGGCCCCGCTATTCCTGGCTACGGTGGCAACCATGATAATGGCGGGGCAGGGGGTGCTAAGAATCTCCGGTGGAGGTTCGGTTGCCACCTAAGACGACTCGACCTGGCAACATATAACGCACGCACCCTGAGGACTGACGAGAAGATCCTGGAGCTGGAAGAAGAGATAGACATGTTACGCTGGAATATTATAGGATTAGGATGTCCGAAGAGAGGGGGAGGAAGTGGTAATCCTCGATTTCGGCAACTTGTTTTATCACCGGGAGGGCGACCATCTGTCCCAAGGAGTCTCTCGTTAACAACGTTGTAAAGATTGAGAGTGTGTCCACGAGGGCTGCGTACCTTATACTCAGAATCACTAGACGGTATTTGCTGAAGGTCATACGGGTTTACGCACCAACCTCGGCACATCCCGATGAGGAGTTGGAGGAAATGTATGAGGATATATCTAGAGCCATGCATTCCTCCAAAACCCACTATACGGTGTCTATGGGTGACTTCAACGCAAAACTAGGCACAAGAGAGAACGGTGTGCTGAAGGTGGGGCAATTTGGAATAGGGCAACGAAACCCAAGGGGCCAGCAGTTGGCCGATTTCATGGAGAAAGAGTGATTATTTATGATGAACTCTTTCTTTCAGAAGCGGCCCCACAGGAAGTGGACCTGGTCGAGCTCCGACGGTTCGACAAAAAATGAGATTGACTTCATTATGACGACCAGACGACAACTGTTCAGTGATGTCTCAGTGATCGCGAGGGTGAAAACTGGTAGTAATCACCGAATGGTTGGAGGCACACTGAACCTAAACGTTAAGTTGGATAGGTCTCGTCTAATGAAGTCAACACTCTGTCCCCCTCGTGCTCTAATCCAGAGTCCCGAAACCTTTTAGCTCGAGCTACAAAACCGCTTTCAATGCCTAGAAGAGTGCAATGCAGTGGACGATATGAATGACAATCTCGTGGAAACTGTCCATGCGGTTGGAGCTAAATTCTGCAAGACCCACCGCAGAAGAACACAAAAACTCTTCGATCACACTCTTAATCTCATGGCTGTTAGACAGGAAATGAAGCTCCAGTCTTCAGTAGATTTGCCAGCGTACAGGCAACTGAACAGAGAGATCTCCAAACGCATGCGGCGGGACTTACGCAATTCAATACAGGTCGTATTGAAGAAGCGATCGAGCGGAACCAGGGCTCCAAAGTTTTTGCTAGAGATCTGTCTGCCAGACAGAGCCAACTATCGAAACTGAAGACCGAGTGTGGCAGCGTTGTATCCGGGACACCTGAAATTTTGAGTGAGATTGAGAGGTTCTACGTAACGTGAATAACGATCCAAGAGCAAGTCTTATCCGACACTATTCCGATGATATTCCAGACATCAGTCTGAGCAAGATTAGAATGGCTCACCAGCACCTTAAAAACGGCAAGGCCCTAGGCGAGGATGGAATTACAGTGGATCTTCTGAAAGCGGGTGGAAAACCAGTACTTGAAATCCTTCAGAAGCTCTTTAATTCAGTTCTCCATGGTGTCGTGGAGCAGAAGTGCGGTGTCCTTGTTCTTCAAGAAAGGCGACAACGCTCTCTTGAAGAACTAAAGACCGATTTCCCTTCTGAGCCGCGTCTGCGTGCTGTTTTCGAGATTCATTGCGAATCGTCTCGCACGCAGACTCGACGAATTCCAGCCTCCCCAACAAGCCGGTTTTCGAAAAGGCTTTAGAACCATAGACCACATACATACCCTTCGGCAAATTGTACAGAAGTCCGAGGAGTACAATTTGCCACTATGTCTAGCGTATGTGGACTATGAGAAAGCCTTTGATTCCGTCGAAATTTGGGCGGTGCTGTAGTCCCTTCAGCGGTGCTAAGTTGACTGTCGGTATATCTAAGTGCTGAAGTGTTTGTACAGTAGGGCTACGATGGCTATCCGAGTACAGAACCAGAGTACGAAACCTATCCAACTGCAGAGAGGTGTAAGACAGGGTGACGTTATATCCCCGAAACTCTTCACCGCTGCATTGGAAGACGTTCTCAAGCTACTGGACTTGAAAGGATACGGTATTAACATCAATGGCGAGTACATCACTCACCTTCGATTTGTCGACGATATAGTCCTTATGACAGAATCGCTGGAGGACCTAAGCACTATGCTCAATGACCTCAATAGTGTCTCCCAATGGATAGGTCCTTACAGCAAAAGCCTAATGATCGAATGACACTTATAATTACAAAACATTGTAATGTTTTATAAATTGTTATATGATAAAATATCTCCGTCGTCGGTGGTCTGACAAAGGCGCGTTATGCGCCTTACGCTGACGTCATACATAAAAGTTCTTTAGGTCAAAACTTTGGCTTCGAGCAATCCTTCGTCTCATTTTATCTTAAGGTCAAAAAAGTGGTTAAAGGTGGCTGAAATCGAAGCTGAAGCTTCGATCCGACTTTACTCCTTAACATCGTATCCAAGTTCAAACGTTATTTATTTCCATTATAATACCCTATCAAACACGGCTGTCTACGATTAATTGCCTGCCAAATAATATTCATAAGAGTACTAGCGATTCTACCTAGCTTCGTGCGAGACTGATTCCTGGATGTCGACAACAGCACCATCTATCGGGTTCAACTATATCTAAGAACCACCCAGGTGACTCTATAGTACCCCACAAAAATTTAATCAAAATCGGTTATACCTTTTAGGAGGAGAAGAATTACGAACACAAAAATGTACACCAGAATTTTATATAAACATACTAGCTGGTACCCGGTGCGTTATTCGTTCATCTTGGGCGTGATTTCGTGGCCTACAAAAGTAAGAAGCAAGAAAGAGAAAAGAAAATAAGGCAATTTATACAATTATATACAATTACGTTAGTATTATGCATCATTACCTTACCTTGCAACATTTTATATATTAAATTTTTTTTATTCCTTCTTTCTTGTTAAAGCGACAACATTGTGGCATTCACATCGCTCATTTATCAAAAAGGCTCGAGTAAATCAAGAGAGTAATGAAAGATCATTATTTAAGTCTGTATTCTTCTACACTATTATGTCTTGTTATGTCTTAGCTAATGCTTTTAATCTTATGTGTTTAAGAATATTAAAGTTTAAGAATGATTTTAAGAATGATTATAAAACTTTCGTAATTCCCCCAGACTAAACCCCAACCATATCAAGCATTATATAAAATTTATTTATTATCCAATAATTTTAACTTTTTATTTAAATGTAGAGATATGACGGTTTATTTTACTGCTATAAATATTTTTACGAACAACAAAATCTCGCCTAAATTTTCTTTTGTTAGCCATTGCGACTTAAAAAATGAAGAAAAAAGAGATTTGTCAAAATGGAACCTTTTATCATGGTTAAGATATGGACGATATTTATGCTAGTATGCTTAAGTCTCTATTGGCACAATTTATTATTTCATAGATAAGTTGTAAAAAAATATGTTAGCGTATGAAACAAACACTTAACTTATAAAATTCACCCATTTAACATAACTTAAGTCTTAAAAGGTATTCTACAAACTTTTACTCACAGGTTGCTAGGTTTCGACTTTTAGTCGCTAAATTATGCTTATCAGGTTAATTTTTAAACAGATAGGTAATATATTTTAATAATGTGACGTTCATCATCATCGCAGCCCACTACATCACAAATCCACTGCTGAACATAAGCCTCCCCCAATAAACGCCACAAAGCACGACCCCAAGCCGCCTGCATCCATCGACTTCCTGCATCTCTAGCCAGATCGTCACTTCATCTAGTGGGGGGCCACCATTCACTTCACTTACTGGTACGGGGCTGCCACTCGAGAACCTTTCTTCCACATCGGTTGTCGGTTATTCGAGCTATTTGACCGACCCATTGCCACTTCATACGGCCAGCAGTGAAGAACCACATCTTAGATCCATTTATCATCACTGGCAACACGGTTGCGCACTCTTATTGTCAAATTTTCAGGTATACATGACGTTGCATCTTATTTATATTCTGCCTGTGCGTTTAATTATTTTTGATTAACATTAAACCTTCCAATATGAATACATAAAATAATTTATTCAGCCGTTTACTTGGTTATTATTCAAGGCAACGTTATCTTTTCACTACAGTAATATGTGGTGCTAATGGGACGTGAAATTAATGAAGTGTCAGTACGTATTAACTTTTAATATTCTACACGCCTGCTAGATTTTATTAAATGAAAAGCTCTGCTATGGCGAGTCCCAACAGATGCTTGCCAACTAGGTAAAGTCATAACATCAGACTTTGGACAAGGTCAATACTTTAGAAAGGTCGATACTAGTAAATCGTAATAAAGAACAAATATTATAATTTTGGAGTATCTATTTTGTTTTGGCAGGAGCCTCGTGCGTGACTTGTGTCAACGGAATAGAGTCTAGGCTCAATTTAATATTGGAAACTTAGATCGTATGAAAGCTTAGTTTAGGACCAGATCTTCTTATTCTTGACATATAGTTCCCGCCAATTATGTTATTATTATATCTCACAATGAGTTTCAAAACTACTAAACTACACAGCGCACTTAATTGCGCCCGAATGTTGGAGACTTAGACTAGAATTTCTAGGTGACCGGGGCCCTCCAGGATTGTGCAGGAATGCTATGTATCCCAGTTGTTTTAGAAAATTTTAACGTGGTAAAGCCAAGCTGCAGCTATATTATGGTTGCAGCACGAATGAGCCAGCTCGACCGGGGTAGCAGTAGCAGCTTGTTGCTGCTGCTGTTGTGTTTCGTATAAACGTTGCGCGTGAAGATGGATTTTTTTTTTTTTTTTTTTTTATAGGATAGGGTGACAAACGAGCACACAGTCCACCTGATGGTAAGTGGTTGCTGTGACCCATAGACATCTACATCTATATTCAATAAAGAATCAAAATGCAGATGCGTTGTCACCCGTGAGGACTAAGATAGAATGCCTCTTTTCCAGTAAAAAGGGTCTCCGGTTCTCTACACTCACCATACGAAACACAGCAGTGTCAAGCTGCTATTTTACGCTGGTATTCTGTGAGAGCGTGGTCCCTCCCCGGCCGAGCCGACCCATTCGTGCTACAGCTATACTATTAATATAACTGCAGCATGGCTCTACCACGTAAAATAAGATGTAAGTGTATATGGGCCACAGCATCTGCTTGCCATCAGATGGACATCCAGAACGCTGAGCTCGAATTTCAGTGACTGGTTAGGGTTCTGGTGAACAAAATTAACTCTGCATATAGCAACCTTTCTACAAAGCTGGTATGAGCTTATACATCATATACAAAAGAAATGCACGTCATCTACCAGGTTTTTATAAATGCCCATAATATATTTAAAGAGGCTGATAGTGATGATAGTAACTCTTATGGCTGTTCATATTTTCATACAAATCATTATTTATTTAATTAAATTTTATGATAACATTAAATACACAAATCAAACGGCTCTGGAAGTTAATTTAGTCCTACCCCCGCTATCCTAAAAGTTACAAAGGAAGCGGTCGGTCCCATCTCTATCGTATACTTTTCTCGGAAATGTTCAATTTAGGTTTACTTGACAGCAAACTCTGGAAAACATTCGAATCTATTCGATTTATAAAGCAATATGCAAAAAAGATAAACAAATTTTAAATACTACTAAATTAACAAGCCCCTAGATTAACTTTTGAATTTAGCCGCGTTAGCTCAAGGCACTCAGGGGCTAAGCATATATAACACAATATATATATATATATATATATATATATATATATATATATATATATATATATATATATATATATATATATATATATATATATATATGTCGCAGCCAACTAGCTTAATTGGCCTTTCAGTTAATAGCCTAGTCTTTATAAGCGTAATTTAGCCGTCTCGTTTAAATAAATTAATAAGGTGACCATTCCATGTAATGTCGCTGGTATGTGTCTAATTATGCGCTATGTGCCATATTATATAAATGTACGCGGCTTTAGGGTGGCCTAAGGACCACATAGATAGATAGATAGATAGATAGAAAATTCTTTATTGCACTGAAACAAACAAACATTTGGTACAAAGGCGAACTTAATGGCGAAAAGGCATTCTCTGCTAGCTAACCTTTGATAGTGTGGTGAGAGCTATGGGTAGAGTCGCAACAGAACTTATTTTCACATATTATTTAAAAATATAATATAATATAAATATGTTACTTTATACATATATACACTTATACACACATATACATACATATATACAAATGTATATATACATATAAATAAAAATACATACTATACCAATAAAATACATACAATCTAGTATAGGAAATTATAATATTATATAAACCAATAACATTAATCAAGTAATTTTAAATAATGTGCCTCATCCTTACGTTTAAATGTATTTATTGAGGGAGCATCTTTTAAATCTCGTGGAAGGTTATTCCAAAGTGTAATTGATGATACCGTAAAGGAATCCGAGTAGTATGTAGATTTATGCATCGGGATAGTTAGAGTTTTGTTGGTCATCGAACGGGATAAGCTTAAGTATGAAAAATGCTCTTTCAGATAAGCTGGGGAACAAGGATTGTGAAGAATACCATACAAAGTAGTTACAAGGTGTGTGTTCCGGCGAAAACGGATGTCGAGCCACTTAAGTCTTGAGCGAAATTGTGATATATGATCAAACTTGCGCAGGCCAAAAATATAGCGTATGCACAGATTGAGCAGACGGTCGAGTTTGCTAAGCAGCTCCTCAGTTATATCAGGATAAGCAATATCAGCATAATCTAATATAGGAAGCAACAGAGAGTTGACCAGCGTAACCTTGGCCGTCTGAGGGATAAATTTTTGCCAGAGCTTTAATGAATGCATTGTGCTAAAAATACGTTTCCGGACCTCATTAACTTGTGACACCCAACTTAGATCGTCAGCCAAAATTAAGCCGAGGTTTTTAACCTGCTTAGCATATTCTAAATCTACACCGTTTAGAATGATCTTAGGTAGATGTTGATAGTCGAGTCGAAATATAATTTTCTGCTGCCTATGATTATAACCTGTGTTTTGGCAGGATTTAATATTAGTCCATGACAGCTTGCCCACTGATGAACTGCAGCAAGATCTAAATTCATTCTGTCCACAGATTCATTTAGGTCGTTTACACTAAAATGCTGATACAGCTGGACATCATCTGCGTACAGGTGATACTTGCTGAAATTTATTACGGAAACAAGTGCATTGATAAACACAGAAAAAAGCAACGGAGATAAAACACCGCCTTGAGGAACACCAGCAACAACGTTACACCAATCGGAGAACTTATCATCAACACGTATGCGTTGCCGGCGTCCCCGAAGATAGGAACTGAACCATTGTACAACTGATGATGTTAAATTCAGGGATTTCAGAATTGCTAACAAAATATCATAGTCAACACAATTAAACGCGTTACTGAAGTCTAAAAGGACAAGAAGAGTAAGTTGACGATTATCCATCGCAAAGCGGATATCATCAGTTATTTTAATTAAGGCCGTGGAAGTACTGTGCAGGGGTCGGAAACCAGACTGAAAAGGATTGAAGAGATTGTTTTTGTTTAGAAATTTTGTGAGTTGGCCATGAACAACCTTTTCAAGAATTTTAGAGAAGAAGGAGAGGATAGATATTGACCTATAATGGTTGAAATTAGTAGGAGAGCTATTTTTGGGGACAGGAATTAGGAACGCTTCTTTCCACTTGGTAGGGAAGGAGGCAAAGGAAAAATTTATTAGATGAGTGATATGGGAAACTATTTGGTCTAAAATCAGCAAAACCATGTCACGTCCAATACCATCTGGGCCGACAGCTTTGCTGGATATGATGGATACAATTTTTTTAACTTCATCATCAGTCACTGGTTCGAAACAGAAAGGAGTCCAACATGGTAAAGGTAAAGAAGTAATATCTTTAATGGTATCGCTTTTGACTGTTGAATCCAATGAAACTGGCAAAGAGCAAAAGTGTTTATTCAGCGCTGATAAGTCAAGGGAATGACTAACATTCTGTTTGCTTTTACCAAAGCCCAGGCTGCGCAAGAACTTCTTGCTTTTTTAAATCCAGTTCTCATCACTGGGCAAGCGTTTATGTTTTCTTTTTAGGCGGTCTCTACGTGCCATAAAAGATCGAATATATGGCGTTAACCAAGGTGCTGGTGCCCGTTTCATTTTTACTGGTCTTAAAGGCGCTACTTTGTCATAAGATGTCATTATAATGTTATTGAATAACTGCAGTTTAATGTCAATATGATTAGTGTTATAAAAGTCAGCCCAATTAGCATTGCATATCTCATAATTTAATAGCTGGCGATTCATACAGACAAGGTTACGCTGGAATACAATTTTGGGAGTTGATTTTCTGGATTTAAGAGCATATGATGCGAAAATTAGATCGTGATGGGAAAATCCAGGAGCCACAAATTGACCATGCAGAGATATACGATCAGGATGGGAAGTAAGGATCAAATCCAGTAAATAGTGAGTATCATTGACGTGATAGGTGGATTCAAGGTCAAGAATTTTCGTATTGCTTGATGCACATATGAGTTTAAACTTGTTCGATCTAGCATCATTTCGAATAAGGCAGGTGTTAAAGTCACCCATGAAAATGGAGTGGGAGTAGTTCGGGAGATGCGTCTCAATCAGCTGTTCCAAATCATTGAAATAATTTACAGAAGGAGGTGCATAAAAAGTTCCTAGTAAGAAAGGTGTGTTGCGTACCATTATTTCAATGAGAATGTATTTCATTGATTTAGAATAAACCTCAGGCGATCTGGAAACGATCCTGTATGGTATATCTGACCGCAGGTATATGGCTACACCTCCGCCTCCCTTATTTAACCTGTCATTCCTAATGAGATGATAACCAGGAAGACTGAACAAAGTAGATGGTAAGCTAGGTTTAAGAAATGATTCTGATATGAGACAGGCATGAATAAGACTGTTTTCAAAAGTTGCAAGAAGATCTGAAAAGTGAGCCGGAACACTTTGTGCATTAATATGACATATATTCAGATTCCTTTGGTAAAGCTCAAGGGCACTATTTAATATTTCCCCAAGTTGAGGTTCTGGAGAACCCTGGCCTGGAGAAAACATTGATAACGAGGAACTTGTAGAGTTAAAGCGATCAGATTCTAAGGAAATATCCATCGTAAGTTTAAATTATTTGTATACTACTAAATAATAACAATCATAAAAATATATATATCATCATCATCATTACAGCCCTTCACAAGTCCACTGCTGAACATAGGCCTCCCCCACGGAATACCACAAAGCACGGTCCCGAGCCACCTGCATCCATTGACTTCCTGCATGTCTTACCAGGTCGTCACTCCATCTAGTGGTGGGACGCCCTACACTTCGCCTGCCGGTACGAGGCTGCCACTCGAGAACCTTTCTTCCCCATCGGTTGTCGGTTCTTCGAGCTATATGGCCGGCCCATTGCCACTTCAGCTTACTAATCCTTTGGCTATGTCAGTTACTCTGGTTCTACTGCGGATATCCTCATTTCTAAGTTTATCACGCAGAGAAACCCGAGCATAGCCCTCCATAGCTCGCTGAGCGACCTTGAGCTTCCTCATACGGCCAGCAGTGAAGGACCACGTCTCAGTTCCGTATGTCATCACTGGCAACACGCACTGGTTAAACAATTTAGTTTTGAGGGTTTGAGGTATGCCTGACGAGAAGATGGGTCGTAATCTCCGAACGCTGCCCAGCCGAGTTGAATCCGTCGATTGACCTCTCGGTCGAAGTTGGACTTACCTAGTCGGACTATTTGTGCCAGGTAAACATATTCGTCAACAACTTCGAGCTTAGTGCTCCCAACAACTACCGGCATAGGTGTGACATGGACATTAAACATGATCTTTGTTTTGTCCATGTTCATCTTGAGACCTATCCGTTGGGAGACACTATTGAGGTCATTGAGCATAGTGCTTAGGTCCTCCAGCGATTCTGCCATAAGGACTATATCGTCGGCAAATCGAAGGTGAGTGATGTACTCGCCATTGATGTTAATACCGTATCCTTTCCAGTCCAGTAGCTTGAAAACGTCTTCCAATGCAGCGGTGAAGAGTTTCGGGGATATTACGTCACCCTGTCTTACACCTCTCTGCAGTTGGATAGGTTTCGTACTCTAGTTCTGTACTCGGATAGCCATCGTAGCCCTACTGTACAAACACTTCAGCACCTCGATATACCGACAGTCCACTTGGCATCGCTGAAGGGACTGTAGTACCGCCCAAATTTCGACGGAATCAAAGGCTTTCTCATAGTCCACATACGCAAGGCAAAGTGGCAGATTGTACTCGTCGATCTTCTGTACAATTTGCCGAAGGGTATGTATGTGGTCTATGGTGCTAAAGCCTTTTCGGAAACCGGCTTGTTCGGGAGGCTGGAAGTCGTCTAGTCTGCATGCGAGACGATTCGTAATGACTCTCGAAAACAGCACGTAGACGCGGCTCAGAAGGGAAATCGGTCTGTAGTTCTTCAAGAGAGCGTTGTCGCCTTTCTTGAAGAACAAGACCACCGCACTTCTGCTCCACGCCTCGGTGTAATGCCACCATGGAGGACGGAATTAAAGAGCCTGAAGGACTCTGGCACCGGTTTTCCACCCGCTTTCAGAAGCTCCGCTGTAATTCCATCCTCGCCTGGGGCCTTGCCGTTTTTAAGGTGCTGGAGAGCCATTCTAATCTCGCTCAGACTGACGTCCGGGATATCATCGGAATAGTGTCGGATAAGACTTGCTCTTGGATCGTTACTCACACTTGCGTGTGGCTCCAACGATGACGTGTACAGCTGCCCATAGAACCTCTCAATCTCACTCAAAATCTCAGGTGTCCCGGAAACGATGCTGCCACAATCGGTCTTCAGCTTCGACAGTTGGCTCTTTCTGGCAGACAGATCTGGCAAAGACTTTGGAGCCCTGGTTCGCTCGATCGCTTCTTCAATACGAGCTGTATTGAAGTTGCGCAAGTCCCGCCGCATGCATTTGGAGATCTGTCTGTTCAGTTGCCTGTATGCTGTCAAATCTGCTGAAGACTGCAGCTTTATCTCCCGTCTAACAACCAAGAGATTAAGAGTGTGATCGGAGAGTTTTTGTGTTCTTCTGCGACGGGTCTTACAGAACTTAGCTCCGACCGCATGGACAGTTTCCACGAGCTTGTCATTCATATCGTCCACTTCATTGCAAACTTCTAGGCACTGAAAACGATTTTGTAAAAATATATAAATATATATATATTATAAATGCTAAATGAAAATAAAAATAACAATAAAAAAATAAGAATAAGTGAACAATTAATTTGCTATACCGTGGGTTCAGCAAAAATAAAATTGTTAATAGCATGCCACATCTACTACCAGTTAGGACATTACAACTATGTCAGGGGGAAGTACATACAATGTATAATAATTTGAAAAAGAGAATATAACACGAGCATATTCCGGTTAAAAACAAACTTAAATTAACTATAAGGAAAAATTTGTAAATGTGCAAATGTGTAAATTCATAAGCAGGTAACACTGCGTATGAACGACTAAATTACATTTTGATCATTTGATATTGTATTTGTCAATTGATATTGACATTACAATCTTTAAAAAATAAGATTTTGAAGGTTAGAAAAAGTTTGGATTCGATGTTCTATGAGTTCTGTTTCGAGTTAAATTATATAAAGCAGGTAGTTTGGGATAATAAGTTTTACAATTTTATCAATAATAAAAGTTATTAGTATTTTTAAGTAATGATAGGTAATTTATGCCCTACAAACAAAAGTTAGAATTGATAATTACATAAAGTCTATGACGGTAAGTTAAATATCATTAAGTAAAATATGCAATTTACTACGGTAAAAAGATTCTCTAATAGAGAAAAAGAAAAAGTAAATATATAAAGAGACTAATTTTATAACTTTTTTTCATGTTTAGACCGTTGTTTGGAAGCCACAGCTTTGGAAGTTTCTGAATTACTCACAGGATATTCATCCAGTTGGTCTAGAGAAACAAGACGTACCTTGCTGCCATTACAGAGTTTTAGATATGTTACCATCTTGTGTCCAACACCTGTGCATACCATGTAGGCGTCGAGCTTCCTTGAAAACTTCTCTCCTATGAGGAGTAAGAAATTCAGGCAGAGAAATATTACTTCCTTTCAAAGAGAGCTTAGCACGCCAGATTTCCTGACGAATGGCATAATCTGTAAACTTTACCAGCAGTGCACGAGGATTTGCTGTTGTGTTTTTTCTCAATCGATAGCATGAATGAATCTGAGTTGATCTAAATGCATGTATTTTTAATTTTGATGTCACTAGATTTACAACAGTGTCAATGTTGTTTTCTGCATAAGACTCTTCAATGCCCCGGATTAAAAGAAATTTACGCCTGCTCCTGTTGTCAATGTCATCAGTCAATAGTGTAAGGGACTGAACTTGCTTTTTTAAGATCTCCAGGGCAGTCTTCACAGTCTCTTTGAACGTGATAAAATCATTGGTAAGAGAAGTGATATTAGGTTGAGAACTTTCCAACCGGGCTTCAAACGAAGACATGCACTCTTCAAACTTTTTTCAAGTGTTTTGACAGCATCTTCCGGATTAGTTTTTTCAAGATTTCGTCTTCCAGCCATAGTACAGTGTTGAAGTGTAGTACTGAAGAATAGTATTTGCAGCAGATGTGGTGTAAACTAATACATGTGCTATGGGCTTTAACTATTTTAATTATTTATTAAAACAAGACCCAAAAAATATGTTGTTACTCTTTGTGCACCTACCCGCGAGAAATATATAACCGTGTAATAGCGGTGTAAGAATATAGATTGATTGAACATAGACCTCCCCCATAGATTGCTTCACAGATTTTGCCAACATTGCAATGCTCGGTAGGTGTATTGGCAGCTTTTTATAATTCTGAGTTGTTATGAGGAAGATTTTGCTACCCATCTCCTGTTTCCATTTTCCTTTGTCACCCATTACGACACCCACGGGATGAAATAGGGTAGTGGATATTCTTACACCGTCACTACGCAGCATATTTCATGTACACACTTTTATAATTGTACCGTTACCGTTGCAGCCTTTTATAGTCCACTGCTAAAGATAGACCTCCCCTATAGATTACCTCATGAATTTGTTTGTTTTGGATATTTACCATAGTTGCCACGCTTGGCAAGCGGGTTGGCCACCGCAGAGTTTGGTTTTTAGTCGTTATTAGGAAGACGCTACTGCGCCAGCCGCACCATAACCTACTGCCGTAGATATTACAGGTGCAATGTTGTATTAGACGTATCGGCTGAATATCATTCAGGCCGCTAGTTGAACGATGCCGATTAGTAAAAAGGCTAGGCTATTAAATTAAAGGCTAATTAAGCTAGTTGGCTGCGATATATACAAATCAAATAAAATTTACGTAGCTGTAAATTTCACAGCACGCGATCAACCCGGTTACGATCCTCAGATGGTCATCACAGTATTATAAAAGACATATTGCGATACTTTGTCGCAGTGATTTCACCCTTTGCTGCGGCACTATAACCGCTATCGTACAAGCAACCTTAGAAACGGCCTTTACTAAGGGGTGTATCTCGGGCAGTTGATGTTAACATTTGGAAAAAAATGATATATGTAAAATGGTATATTATTTAGGGAGCATAATGTTTGTCTAGGATTTTCACAGAAATAATTAGAAAGAGCTGCTATTTATCAGTACTTAGCTAGATATTTACCCGTGGCCGCCGTTCGATGTTGAGATGACATTAGTAGAATTTGTTTTCAAAAAATAATTCGTCTTAGCCTGTATAAAATGCATCCTCCAAACATTTATTTTATGATTAAAAAATAATACAATCATTTATTTTTTACCAATTACAAAAGTAGTAGTTGCCTGTCAATAAAACATGGGTTTTCTTGATATTGAGCATATTAAGTGAGGTCGCGGTTTGACTGCTATAACGACTAAAAATGGGCCTAAATAGGACAATGGTAACTAAAGGACTTATTTTCCAATCAGACTTATAGGAAGTGGTATACAAAAAAGTTTTATAGGTCATTTTCTATGGAGTTGTAACGAAATTTTTACTAATCCAAGTGCATTTTATTAGTTGGTCGACTATTACTTGTTAAATTGTTAATTCTACTTAGCTGTGATAGTTTTCCTTTTGAATTTATTATAGGTATATACTACTATAGTGTTTACTTTTCACATTTCCAAAAACAGCGGTTTAGTCGGTAGAGGGGGGAGACACATGACTCTAATGAAAAATACCACTTTAAAGCTAAATATTTCGCAAACGGACCCTGAATCGAAAATATGTTTTTCTATACCCCCAGTGCTTTTAAAAGACCTGTTCAACTATACCCCACACGATGGAATAGACGGTTAAAAAAAATCATCCTCCATTTACTTGTATGGGAGGTACCCAAAATGAAAATGTTTTTTAAGATTTTATTTCACAGTTTTATGGTCGTGATTAATATCTATAACTGTGCTGAATAACAGATTTGTAGCACCTAGGGTCTCTGAGTAAAACCGCGGACGGACGGACGGACGGACATGGCGAAACTTTAAGGGTTCCTTGTTGTTTAACTACGGAACCCTAAAAAGGAACGAAAAAGTCTGTTTCAGATGTAGATAAATTACACGACTTATACGAAATAGAACTACTGAGAGTTACAAGTTAGATTTATGTGGACTTTTGGTGACGATTTCGCCTTGGCTGAAACTCAGTATATTGGAAAGATTTATAATGTTTCCATATTATGTCATATACTATACACGAGCCATGATGGCCTGGTAAGTCCAACTTTTATGTGGAAATTATAACAAGAAAGAACGTGCCAACTATGTTACTTAGTTAAGTAACATAGTTGGCACGTTCTATGCTAGTTAGCATATCGTAAAAGGTGAACTAATGGGATTTTTTTGGAATGGAGAATTGTGATTGAGTAGACGATGGGCTAGCTACCTATCACTTCTTTCACAATTTTCCATCTATACTAATATTTTAGGTTGACCACGTAACTTGTTACTTTTTGAATTCTGCCTACCCTTTTACTTTCTGCTTTCTGTCTACCCTTCTTTGTATAATGCCGTATATAATATCAAAAAATACGTTTATAAACTGACTACTAAACTACTGATTACAAAACTCTTGTAACAAACTAAAATGACCCACAGGTATCAGTCTCAGGTACTCGGCGTAATTCGCCATGTCGTGATAGCGCAAGAGAATCCAGTATATATCCAATACCCCATATTGTCCCGTGGATGTCATAAAAGGGGACAAAGGGAAACTCAAACAGGGGATAGAAATTAGCATCTTTCTGAAAACAACGCAAAATAATAAAAAACTGTAGTTTCTAACGAGGCAATAATATAAGGGGGAAGTTTATGTCTGGCAGTGGACTTTGATATGCTGTAATGATGATACCCACAGGCAAAGTAGGGGTATACTTTATATTTTTATTTATTTATTTAGACTTTATTGAACCTTACATATTAAGTACAGGAACAAAAGGCGGACTTAATGCTAAAAGCATTCTCTGCCAGTCAACCTTAGGACCTTTTCTGATTACAAAACTCCTGTAACAACTGTGAGAGATTTCAATTATTAATACTTCTGATATAGCTATAAGATTATTTATTTCGATTATTATTAAAAAAAAATTAAAAATAATTTCACTTGGACGTCAGTCGGTCGGTATGGATGTGAACAAGATATCTTTCAAAAAAAAAACTGAACTCTTTGATTTTTTTATTAGCTTTAGATTTTTTCTGAATTTCACAATTGTAAGCCATCCCGTTCATTAACATTTTTTTATTTTATTAATTATTTGAAAATTTATTTCGGTAACAAAATACGAATCACCGGTATCAAGCAGTCAAAAAAATCGTGTTAATTAAACAGAAACAATTTTTTGTAGCTATCAATGAAATACGTGTTTCGGTAATTAATAAAAGTAAATTGACTATTCAAAACATAACTTGAGCGTTCGAGGTGTGCACTTTTGGATTTTCCAAATTTATTTAATTATAAAAAAAATATATGTGTTATATCAACAATTACCGAAAGATGTATTAATTAACAAATAATTAAGTCGACAGAGCTATAAAAATAAAAGTAGGATAATATTTTGACTGGTGGTATCTAAATAAATATATGACATACCTTCATAATAATACACGGACATAAAAGCGGACATTATTATTATTTGAAAAGAAACATACATTTTTAATTTTACATTTATTTATGTTACGGTGTAACAAAAACCCAATGGGATTTGTCCGTACACCGGCGTTCATAGTCCAGCGCTCGGTATTTAGTTACGTAGATTCATAAAATTAATCAGGAAGGATAGATAATTATTAGGCAAAGGCAATTTAAAAAAATATTGAAAAAAATTGATATTTTGGGACGCTAAGGTAATGGAACAAAATGTAGAAAAAACATGTATTTTCAATATTTAAAGCTACCCATTTTAAATGATTACCACAAAAATTTGACATTCTTTTCCTAAAAATAACTAAGTAGCAGCTAATAAAACCATTGCCCTTGTGATTTTAACTTGATTTTTTTCTTTAAAATACTTACCATTAATACTCGTAGTACAGAAAATATTTAAAAATCCTAATGGTTCAGTAGTAACAACGTAATAAATCCAAATATGAAATATTTTTTATCTCCAAAATTATTCATTACTTTTGTGTGATTTTTCATAAATATGAATCTACTGCTATAAATGTACATGAGATAAAAAATAAGCACGTATCTTTCGGATTTATATGTATCTTTCTTATTCATACGAAAAATACGTGCTTCTTCACAAAAAAATTACCACAAAAGGCAGAATTACATCACTTAAAGAACGAGTGCGATCACTGATAAATTAGAATATTGCATGAATAACTAGTTGAATTTAATAAAACAGTCCCATACCCAAAGGTGGCAAAAAGGGGGAAGTTTTCGATGTAACTATTTAGACGCCATTGTAGTTGTTACTTTGAACTAGTGATATTCCTTGGTCCACTCAAAAGGGTTAAAAATTAAGTTTTTAATAAAAAAAGTAAAACCAAGAGATGGGCAGCAGCGTCTCCCTAATAACAACTTAAAAAAAAAAACTGCGCTGCAAAAACCTTACTGCTGTCTTAGCACTGACTTTAGAAGATTTTATTTTTTAAATTCCTTATAAGCGTAGCGATCGCTACTGCTTGCTAGTTACCATGAGTTCGGAAAAAATGGGAAATGAGCACTTAGCGTTTCTGCCATACCAGAGTGACGTCATTGATGAAGTGAGTGTGATACAGATCTGCACATTCAATTTCAGTGCATAACGAGATACGTAGCGCTAAAACATAGCTGTTTGAGTCGTCGGCTATCGTCGACCGGATGTCGGATGGTCAAAGAGAGAGGAATCTCCGAAAAATTATAAAAGTGTTGAGGCAGATCCAGATGATGTGCTTACTTTCACATTCAACTTCAGTGCAAAACGAGATACGCAACGCTAAAACACAGCTCTTTGAGTCATTGGATATCGTCTACCGAATGCCGGATGGTCGAAGAGAGAGAGGAGTCTCCGAAACATTATAAAAGTGTTGATGCAGACCCAGATGACGTGCTTACTTTCACATTCAACATCAGTGCAAAACGAGATACGCAACGCTAAAACACAGCTGTTTGAGTTGTTGGATATGGTCGAATGGATGCCGGTGGAAGAAGAGAGAGAGGAGTCTCCGAAACATTATAAAAGTATTGAAGCAGACCCAGATGACGTGCTTACTTTCGTAGCAAGGGACTAGCGTAAGCTGCCTTCTGTCATGTTTGATCACGTTAATGTCACCAGACTGTTGAAAGTTCAAACATCACAAGTTTGAAAGCTCGTCTGGCTGAAATACAGTTTAAGTTAGAATCGTCTCATTCTACCATCAGCGAGCTGCATACCAAGGTGGATCAGAGAGTACACTACCGCATATCATGCCGTAAGAGGTGTCAGAAGGAAATTGAAATAGGAGAAAGGCAGCAGTATCTTCCTTATAAATACGTAATAATAAGAATAAATGCGGTTACCAACCCGCTCGTCAAGCGTGGCTTGACACACGTCACGGAATGGTTGATGCGTCGCAGATGAGCTTCGAGTCAGTAGGATTTGGCTCGTCTTTGCCGGCCGCCGCTACTGCATGTGAAGTAAAACCTCGCCTTGCCTCTACCGCGACCCCTGTTGCTGTGGCGCCTACTTATACCTTACTATAAATAAATAAAAATTGTCGATCCCTGTACCCTACTTGCCTGTCTTAGAAATGTGATGATACTCGTGCCCAGTAATAGAAACTAAACATACCGTTATTTTACTTTGCATGTGAAATTTAAGAAAATCTAGCAGTTTTAAAAACCAGGCGCTATTATTAATTCTATGAGGGAAGCCTATGTTCAGTAGTAGTTTTTAATAGACTGTAATGAATGATTAAATGAATATTTAAAGACTTATTCCCTTGCTAAATATCAATAAATTTTTCCGATTATTTTGTCGAAAACATAAGCATTTGTAGTAAATATTCAACAGTTTATCAAATTATATAAATGCTAACCAAAGTAATTAATATTTCGGTTCGGTTATACATCATTACAAAAGATTTATTCTGAATCGAAAATAAGTCATTGCTTCACAACAATCTCCTGATACCAAGCGGGTGAAACTGAAAGTATGGAGTAAAATTACGCTGAATAAAATATTTAATACTTTTCTTTTATTTTTCAAATTTCTGATTTTTAAGAAATTGTAACTGTAAAATTAGATTTTTAATAGGAAGTAAAAATTGATTTCAAAGAAATAAAAAAGAATAAAATAATTTGCACATATAAACTTCTGAAGTCTGTGCTACGACATTATGCATCAAAGGACCGATACGAATTAGGTTCATCCAAGAAACAAGCCTACTCCTTTTTAAAAGGACAGCAACGAACCTGCAATTTCCCTAATTAAAAAACTCAAATTTTACAGTTATATTTTTTTACTGTCACTGAATAAATACCCTTACCCAATTTTTATTCTAGTAAATGTAGTTACATTTAATATTTTATCTTTTTTCGAAGCAAGTGGCTTATATTTTTGTCTATAAATACAGTAAAAAACAATTCAATTGGATCCTTTTAACAATAATTACTAGTTGTTAAATAAGGTCTTTATCCTTCGATGCTAGCAATATACTCGTAGGAGCTTATGTAAGAATAGGATAATCCCTTCCTTCTCCTAATCCTTTATTAGACTCATCCAATTGCTGCCAATTACCTTTAGATCTTCGGATTGTTTACGAATTATTAAAATATAAAAAAAATATTATAATAATGAGAAAGAAAAAGTAGTAGCTAGGTTTATACAATGTCTTGGGTATAGTTGTTAAATTTGTCAAAATACGAATGTAAGTTAAGGTGCGGATGACTGGCCCAAGGGCCAAATTAAATAATATGCTACTCAATACATTCATCGTATATTATCTATATAGCAGAGTCGTTCGACATTTTAATAGCGTGATTCAGGCTTCGGTTGTTGTTTGGAGCGCATGCGTCGTTGTGGCGCGGTGACAGCGCCTCCACAAAGGGTCCTTATTTAACAATCGTGCATACATTTTTCTGGTGATAAACTCACGCTGCAGCTGTACTACTGCTGCACCACGAATGGGTCGGCCGACCGGGGAACGACAATGCTCTCACTAAACACCAGCGTCAAATAGCAGCATAATTTTGCTTTGTTTCGTATGACAACCTGCATTCAAATGAAGAACCATCAGGTGAGCCGCATTTCAGCACAATAAGCAGTAATAATGGTAACAATCAAGTATGCAAAGCTACAGTACTGGCTAATCTATAATTGTATTATCGGGTACATCAAGCAAGGCATTAAAGCAGAGAATACAATTACAATAATACCTCCTCGGTCTTATAATAGTATTCCAATATTTCGAGAATTGGTATTTTTACTCTATGTAATGATAATTTTTTATATTTGGTTTCAATAAATTAATGCAAATATTATACTAAAGCAAGTTTCATCACGTTTAATTACCATCCATCCATCCATTATAACCTATAAAGTCCACAGCTGAATATGGACCTCTCTAATAGATTACCTCACATTTTGCCATACTTGCCACGCTAAGCAGGCGTGTTGGCAACCGATATTTTTTATTATTTTTAGTTGTTATCAGGAAGATGCTGCTGCCCATCTACTGTTTCAGTTTCCCTCTATCACCACATAGGACACCCACGGGACGATAGGGGTTAGCAGACATTCTTACTCCGTCACTAAACGGATAGGGTAGTGGGTATCTTACGCCACCCATT
Source organism: Parnassius orleans (assembly GCA_029286625.1). NCBI lineage: Eukaryota > Metazoa > Arthropoda > Insecta > Lepidoptera > Papilionidae > Parnassius > Parnassius orleans. Next base: position 242,540 of record JAGSMP010000221.1, read on the forward strand.
AAAACTAATCCCAAACATACTACTGCAAGACACAGTAAGTTAATTTTGCGTAGATCGGAACAAAAGTAATAATTAAAAAGCTGAAAGTGCCCCGGGTTAACTTTGACATCGAGACGTCAATCACGTCAGTCCCCCGTGACCATAGGTGCTGGAAAGCACCCGAAAGGTCGGGAATTAAAAAATAAGTACAATTAAACGCGATAAAATTCGTAAAAGTAGTTTCATTCAACATCATTAAATGCTGTTCTCTATGTCTGTTTGTCAAAGATCTTTTTTGAACTCACAAAGACTATTGGACGTAGATGATTGACATTTGGCATAGATATAATATGCTAAGGAACACGTGAATATTTTTTTTTTCAGAATTGCATTAATATTATATGTCAAGTAACATCTAGGTAATATTTTTTATATCGGACGTGTCTTCCGATGTATCCATAAAGAAAGGTAAATTGTCTTGGAATCAAAATTTATTGTTATTATTTACATTTTACTCTTTAAATTCATTCATAATAAGAGTTAATTTAGTTTTAACAAAATAATGATGATTTCGTGGTCTTCTATCCATTTACAGTATAATGTTTATTTGCGATATTTGATTCATATCGTTGGTTCCATTTAATATTGATTGGCACCATAAAATAGATGCTGATATTTTTTTTACGTTCGAGTAGACGTGTAGTGACGAGAAGTGTTCTGCAGTAATGATGATACTACACATGGAAAAAAACAAATTTTACGGATTTTATCACGTTTAATTTTAACCTTTTTACGCGCATTTTTTTTATACAACTTTAGATGAAAGTTCCATAAAAACCCGCGTAAAAGAACATATCGCTGATGTGAAACACTGATGCTCCGGGAAGTCTAAAAAATGTCAACATGTTCAGTATCATCCCAACCATTGTATCAGATCTGATAGACAACAAATCCTCGCAACAGAACACTGATTCCCACCAAGAATGATTCGCGAGGCTATTCAAATAAAAAAAACATTCTTATTTCAATAGAGAAGATGGCTGGGTGCTATCATCTGCTTGGGATCTCATAATTAATCTAAACCTAAGCATACTCCTGCAAGACTTCAAGTACTGTAAGCTTGTTCTGCGTAGATCGGACCAAACATAATTCATTAAAAGTTGATGGTGCTCTTCGTTAACTAAGACATCAGGACGTCAAACACCTCATTCCCCCCCTCCCCCCAGCCCCCAATGGTCATGGGTTCTATAAAGTGCCCGAAACGTCAAGAATAAAAAAGTTAAAATGAAACGCGATAAAATCCTTAAGATTAGTTTTATTGCAAATAAAGTTCTATTCACAGTGAACGTGGGAAGAACTACACTCATGAACGGGGGTAGAAAAATATTCGCCTTGTTGTGGCGGCAAAAGAGAATCCGCTACCATATATCGTCGTAAAACAAACAGGAAATGGGCAACGTCATCTTCCTGACAACAGTTCAGCCCTCGTATTTGTTGAAATAAAATTCATAAAAATTAAAAAAAAGCTTTTACACAATTGTTGACCTGGTAATTAGATATCCAACGATGCCACGAACTATTCCATCAAAAAGTATTAAAAATCTAACTGTGCACTTAATTTTCAATTATTTACATCAGTTACTTGATAGCAAATGAAGTTGGTGATATAAAAGCTATGCCGATAGTGACACCTAATATATTCAACTAAAGAGTTTCTCTCTCAATCTCAATTTTGTGGACACAGTACTGGATACTATGTACAAAACACATGTGTTGTGTACAGTATCCAGTGTAACAATGTCGTTAGTCATTTTGCCAAACATGGTAATTCATGCGGTAAATCATCCCAATAATGGCCACCAGTGTGGATATTTTAAGTGTAACAATATTTGATGCTGCACGAATAAGTATTCTGTAGCATTCTAAAATTTAATTTTATCAGTTACTTGTCATTAGTTTATTTAGCAGAAATTAGAAGGTGCTATTATTACAATAAAACAATAAAAGCCAAAACTATACTACCTAGTAATATCAGCGATAGAAGATTGGGGTGCGACTGGCTCAAGAGCCACCCCAAAGCCGAGAACATTTATTTATTATAATAACTTTTAATATTATAAACCATAAAGTGATATTGATTCTGTTAAAAATTCTGTTTCTGTTAAAAATACGCTATCATCATCGCTAGCGTTGAAAATTATTTGACAATATTATGACCATATCATGAAATAGCAATGTTGTGTTTAGTTATTTATTGCGTCAAACGATCTCTATTCATTGATTTGGTCAAGCTATATCATGACATGGTCAATAAACAGTGTTAAATATCATGAAATGACATCATTTCACGAAATGATAGACTACTTTATGATATATGATCAATTCTACGATCTGGTCACGACATATATAAAAATCTCTTTGATCAAATTATAAGGATAAATAAAATTTATAAAATAACGAAAACTAAAAAATGAACGTTAGGATTTTTAAATGATTTTATAAATCTAATTATTAAACATATAAATGTAACTTATTTATATTATTTAATTTATTAGTAACTGAAGACAAAAAATACTACTTTTCCATTTGATGATAGATGGCGCTGTTTTGATAATTAAAACGTTGATCGTCGGCGGAATTTCAAATTATTATGCAAGGGTTAAAACTAATTTTAAACTTTATTTATAAATTATAAAATATGGTATTTATTTGAAAAAAAACACCCGTCATCCCGCCTATTATCAACTAACATATTATATAATCATATGTAATAGAAAATTAATATCTAAAGGAAGGAAAATAATTAACCTTCTTTTTTTGAAGTTCCGTAATCGGATAAAAAATAGCCTATAAGTTGCTAACTACCTACTTACAAAATTTCATGGAAAGCGGTCCAGTAGTTTTGAGTGAATCTTGAATACACAGACAGACAGACAAACAGACAGACAAATATTCTAAAAACTACTAATTTGGCTTCAGTACTCTTTATTTAGTCCCCTGGATTTGTTTTTTTCGAGAATATATTAGAATTATAGACATGATTTTTCTACAGATTTATTATAGCTTATAATTATAATTATAATGTAATACATAATTATCCCACATATCCCATATATATATATGCTAATACCATATACTACCATTATCGTACAAGTCTTGTCTGCGTCGTGTTTGGCTGCATTGTATCACATAACTGTCCGCGAAAACGTCGGTACACAACACCCTATGGCCAATTTTTTTTCCTGCAGCCTGTCTGCCTGCGACTGTATTGTCGCTTAACTGCTTGTAACTGACGATGCTTCAATGAGTCGTTTGCAGCACTGTTGACATGTGTCTACCACATGTTGCTACTGCATTTTGCACACGAATTTTTGAAGCGCAATTAGGCGACGTTGCAAAAACGTTGCTGCTGTCTTAGCACTGAGTTCAGAAGCTTTTATTTTTTTAATTCCTGATAAGCATAGCGGTCGCCGCCGCTTGCTAATTACCATGAGTACGGAAAAGCATGTGGCAAACGAGCACTTGGCGTTCCTGCAATACCAGAGTGACGTCAACTTCAGTTCAAAAGGAGATACGCAGCGCTAAAACACATCATTTTCAGTCGTTGGATATGGTCGACCGGATGCCGGATGAACGGAGAGAGAGAGAGAGGAGTCGCCGAGACATTATAAAAGTGTAGAAGCAGACTAAATGACGTGCCTACTATCGTAGCCCTATCATAGGACTTGCGCAAGCTGCCTTCTGTCATGTTTGATCACGTTAATGTCACCAGACTGCTGAAAGATCAAAGATCACAAGTTTGAAAGTTAGTCTGGCTGAAATACAGTTGAAGTTAGAATCCTCTTAGTCTACCATCAGCGAGTTGCGTACCAAAGTAGTGGATTTATGCAACATTATAGCGGTATGTAAGTTCAAACGAGCATTCCAACGACACACGTCACAGGATGGTCAATGCGTCGCAGATGAGCTTCGAGTAAGTAAAATTTGGTTCGTCTTCGCCGGCCGCCGCTACTGCAAGTGAAGTAAGACCCCGCCCTGCCTCTACCGCGATTCCTGTTGCTGCGGCGCCTACAAATATAAAAAAAAAATATCGATGATAGCGCTATCTCTCTTTAAATACTAAATAGTTACATTTTGTCGTTCCCTGGACCATACTTTTGCCTGTCTTAGTAATGTGAACGCTTGTGTCTAGTAATGGAAGCTACACACACTGTTTCTTTATTTTGCTTGTGAAATTGAAGAAGAAAATCTCTCAGTTTTTAAACCAGGCGCTATTATTAATTCTATGGGCCTTTGTTCAGTTGTGGTTTTTAATAGACTGTAATGAATGAATGATTAAATGAATATTTAAAGACTTTTTTCCTTGCTAAATATCAGCAAACTTTGCCGAGTATTTTATCGAAAAATAAGATTTGTAGTAAATATTCAGCAGTTTATCTAATTGTATAAATGCTAACCAAAGTAATTAATGTTTTGGGTTATGTTATGACTCGTAACAATTCAATAATAACAAAATGAATACAGATAAAATGTGATCTCGCATTGTAATAAATCACTTTTATTACGAAAGTCATTGTTCCACAACAACTCTCCTTTTTCCACATCAATCTCAAGAAACAAACCTACTCTTTATTTAACAATTGTACATACAAGTTTCTGATGATAAACTCACGCTCCAGCTGTACTATGGCTGCACCACGAATGGGTCGGCCGACTGGGGAAGGACAATACTCTCACTGAACACCAGCGTTAAATAGCAGCATAATGCTACTGTGTTTCGTATGACAACCTGCAGCCAACTTCAAATGAAGAAGGCTATAGATGCGTTGTCACCTATGAAGACTAAAATGGATTACCTCACAGCCCGTAATTACTCGTATACTGTCGAATAGCAGTGCAAGCACTGCTATTCGGCAGTTGTCCATGTGCGGCGGTCAACATTTACCATCAAGTGAGCGGCATGCTTGTTTCCCCGCACTTCAATAAAAATAAGAATTATATAATATACACAATACCCTACGGCCAAAATTTTGCTTCATGAAGGTCTTAATTTTACAGGTTGGGACCCGCACCATAAATGATTTAAAGTTAACACTTTAACTGTCCGATTTTCAGACACAATATTAAGACTATAGCAATGAGTTATATGTAATGCACGGGACAGCAAATGGGTTAATTAACTGTAATGTACTCCAAGATTTCCTCAGTCTTCGTAGTAATGCAGTCGGAATACATACAACTGCGTCGTAGGTTCAATTATTACGCTACCACACGGATTACGGGAAGGAGCTTTTTCTTGTTTTCCACTTAAATGAAGTCCTATTGTTTTGCGTGTGTGTTACATGTCACCGAAAGCAATGTGCTTCGAACAGGTTCAGAGGGTCTTTTTTGTCTCTAAAAAACGTTACCTCCACACTAGGTTTTTCTCCTGTATCGTAGGGGCAGTTTTATCATCATCATCATTACAGCCCTTCACATTCCACTGCTGAACAAAGTCCTCCCCCAAGAAATGCCACAAAGCACGGTCCTGAGCCACCTGCATCCATCGATTTCCTGCATATCTTACCAGGTCGTCACTCCATCTAGTGGAGGGTCGCCCTACACTTCGCCGACTTATTTTTACGCCGCTACCAAACAAAAGGCTGATCCAGGATTTCATACAGCTCAAGCCTCGGCTTAAGATCGAGAAGAGTTTCTAATTATAGAAACAGGAAATGGATAACTTTAAGTAAAAATATGTGGTAAATAATAGTACACTAATAACTAAAGTTCTGTTTAATTTGTTTGCTAATACCCAAGTCATTAAGTTGGCATCACACAAATTCTCTGCTACAAGTTTTAATCTGGTCCGAACAACTTTTATTCACACGCTATGACTTTGCCTCTTACTTTGGGCATAATGCCACATTTATTTTAATCTTTCACAGTTGTATATAACATATTAATGGATGTTCCATTATTTTGTAAATTTACTATTTATTCAATACAGAAATTTCTTTTGTCTATTGTGCATATCCTGCCTCCAAAGAAATAAACCAGCCTTAGAAAGAAGTTATAATTAGGACATATCTTATCATGTACTCGTTATATATATTCCAATTTCAACGAAAAATTCAATGTGAAATTTTACTCATAAAGTATACCCCCACTTTGCCTGTGTGTACCATCATTACAGCATATCAAAGTCCACTGCTGGACATAAGCCTCCCCTTATATATTGACTCGTAAGAAACCGCAGTTTCTTATTATTTTTGCGTTGTATTCGGGACTGTCTATCCCTTGTTTTATACAGGCTAAGACGAATTAATTTTTAAAAACAAAATCTGCTACTGTCATCGTCGTCAACTGTACACGGTACACTCTACTATAAAGCCACATTTTAAGGTAACCCGTACGACAGCGGTTACAGTGCCGCAGAAAAGCGGCGTAATCACAGCGATAAAGTGTTATAATATGTCTTTTTTACCGAATACTGTGATGATCATCTGAGGATCGTATGCGGGTTAATCACGTGCTGTGAAATTTACAGCTACGTAAATTTTATTTGATTTGTATATGTCGCAGACAACTAGCTTAATTAGCCTTTCAGTTAATAGCCTAGCCTTTTTACTAAACGGTGCCGTTCAACTAGCGGCCTGAATGATATTCAGCCGATGCGTCTAATACAACATTGCACCTATCTTGTAATATCAGCAACAGTAGGTTATTTGCGTCTGGGGTGGCCCTTGGGCCACCCTAAACCCGGGTACATTTATATGATATAGCACATATCGCATAAATAGACACATACCAGAGACATTACATGGCATGGTCACCTTATTAATTTTATTAAACGAGATGGATAAATTACGATTATAAAAACTGTTTGCCGAGTTAAGCTAGTATAGCGCTATTTCACAATTGCATACAAAAGAATGAGCTTTTTGCTTAATGGACGTGACCTAGCGGTCGAAAATATTAAGCCGCGTTCACAATAGAGCACAAAAAGCAGGCTAACAAATTAATATATAATTATAAATAAAACACATATTTTGAAATAGCATTTTTATTAGATACTAGCTGCTACCCGGCGCGTTGCAACAGCAGAAGAAATAATTGTAGAAAAAGTGGTTTTAATTTTGGAAGTTATATTGTTTCATTAGGAATGATAATACATGCATTGAATACCTACATAACTTTCAAATAAATTTGTCGGTACGACACGCGTGCCACCTACTGTAAGTTAATTGTACTATGCCTATAACCTTCACGCAAGTGCAAGCAATAACTTGATAAAGTTTTAGTGCAATCTGATGAACGGTATGGCAGCGCATAAAATACGAACAAACAAACATTAATTATTCGCTACCCATATTTATAATAAAGTTTTCTGTCATAATTTCTACATTCCTATCCATTTGATTCATTTTTGGCTTATTTTGGGAAGCAATGTGTCCTTTTACTTGAGCCCAAATCAACTTTATGGGATTAAGTTCGCAGTGCGGCGTTGTATCTGAATCTCACGAGATGCCAATCAGAAGATTCAACGCCTTTAAAATACAAACGTGTCTTTTCATCGCTATAAGGAGCCCGCTCACCCTGGCTCCTACTTTACGGAATGTATCCTTGGAATACACTGACCGCCTTCAGTTGCTAGGGGTTGAATTTTCTTCGAACCTCAACTATGGGTGGTTCACTGAGTCCAGCGCCAAAGCAGCCGAATATATAGAAAGAAGCGGTCGTATAGGAGAGTGTTTGAACTATACGAGGTGCGAGAACGCTGCCTATGCGCCTTATCTCTAACGAATCAGGCGCGAGGAAATTTTCTCGGTACTAGGTCGACTCGGCAAACAGACTATAGTTGGCTGCGACATATAAATTGTGTTATCTATGGCTTAGCCCCTGAGCGCCCTAAGCTACCTTGGCTAAATCCACAAGTTAATGTAAGGGCTTTTTAATTTAGCAGTATTTAAAATGTGTTTATCCTTTTTGCATATTGCTGTATAAATCGAATAGATCCAAATGTTTTATAGAGTTTGCTGTCAAGTAAACCTAAATTGAAAATTTGCGAAAAAAAATTACGATAGGAATGGGACCGACCGCTTCCATTGTAATTTTTGATAGCGGGGGAAGACTAAATTAACTTTCAGAGTCATTTAATTTATGTATTTAATTTTAATTTATGATAAAATTTAAATAAATAAATAGTGATTTGTATGAAAATATGAACAGCCATGAGAGTTACCACCATCATTATCAGCCTCTTTAAATATATTATGGGCATTTCTAAAAACCTGGTAAATGATAAATGATTTCTTATGTATGGGATGTACAAGCTAATACCACGCTTTGTAGGAAGGTTGCTGTATGCAGAGTTGTTCACCGGAACCCTAAAAAGTCACTGACATTTGAGCTCAGCGTTTTGGATGTCCATCTGATGATGGCAAGCGGATGCTGTGGCCCATATACACGTACATACATCCTCACACAGTATTAAGCTGCTACTACTACCCTGGTCGAGCTGGCTCATTCGTGCTGCAACCATAATATAGCTGCAGCGTGGCTTTACCACGTTAAAATTTTCTAAGGCAACTTTGGATGCATAGCATTCCTGCACAATCCTGGGGGCCCAGGTCACCTAGAAAATATAGTCTTTGACATTAAAGTACACTGTGTAGTTTACTAGTAAAAACAAGAAGTTTTGAAAATAATTGTTAGATATTAAAATAATAACATAATTGGCGGTAACTATTCTATCAAGAACAAGAAAATATAGTCCCAAGCTAAGATTTCATACGATCTGAATGAGTGTGCAATATTAATAAGAGTCTAGACTCTATTCTGTTAACACATCTCACCTACGAGGCTCATGCCAAAACAAACTAGATACTCTAAAATTATATTTATTCTATACATGCGATCCGCACTGTCTTCGAACGGGTGATTTCTGGATCTCGACAACAGCTTCACTTACCGGGTGCACTTGTGAATCACTCAAACATACATTTTAACGTGGTAAAACCATCCACTCAAACATACACATAAAATTTGATCAGAATCGGTCGAGCTAGTTTCGAGTGTCAGATACCAACGAACATCAATTATTTTTTATATACAGAGATTACTGGTATCGATTTTACTAATGTATTGAACTTGGCCAAAGTCTGATGTTATGATTTTACATAGTTAGCAAACATCTGTTGGAACGCGCCATAGCAGAGCTTTTCATTTAATAAAATCTAGCAGCCGTGTAGAATATTAAAAGTTAATACGTACTGACACTTCATTAATTTCACGTACCATTAGCAGCACATATTACTGTAGTGAAAATATAACGTTGCCTTGAATAATAACCAAGTAAACGGTAATCATATTGGAAGGTTTCATGTTAATCAAAAATAATTAAACGCACAGACAGAATATAAACAAGGTTGAACGTCATCTTATACATTCGGGAGATCACAACACATTTTCTCGTCATGTATACCTGAAAACTTGAAAACATAAATGGATCTAAGATGTGGTTCCTCACTGTTGGCCGTATCATAAAGCTCACTCAGCGAGCTATGGAGCGGGCGATGCTCGGAGTTTCTCTACATAATAGACTTCGTACTTACTACATGAGAATATCCGCAGTGAAACCAGATTAACTGACATAACGAAACAGATAGGAAAGCTGAAGTGGCAATGGGTCGGTCTCATAGCGCGAGGAACCAACAACCAACTAGAAAAGGTTCTCGAGTGGCAGCCCCGAACCGGTAAGCGAAGTAAAGGGTGGCCCGTGGCCCCCCACTGGATGGAGTGACGACCTGGTTAGAGATGCAGGAAATGGATGGATGCAGGCGGCTTGGGTTCGTGCTTTGTGGCGTTTCTTGGGGAAGGGCTATGTTCAACAGTGGACTTGTAATGCATTGGGCTGCGATGATGAAAAACGACGCATTATTGAATGTATTATCTATTTAAAAAATAATCGCTTAGCATAAATTAGCGAACAAAAGCCTACACTAAACCATAGAAACTTGTGACTAAAAGTTTGTAGAATACATTTTAAGGTCTCAAGGTATTATAAAAAAAAAAAACTACCTTCTTATAAATTGCTATGCCCCTAGTATTATATAAAAAAAACTACCCTCTTATAAATTGCTATGCCCCTACGGGGCGTCACTTGATGTATGATGTATTTCTTGTGGCATGCAAATTATATAAATAAATAAATAAATGGGTACATACAAGTGATAAAATTAAAAATTTTGTACAACCGAGTTCAATACAAATTATTAAAGATAACTCTAAAACTACTGGTCATACCTTGATCAAATTTATATGGGACCACATGAGAAGCACCAGCTTTCAAATAAAAAATTAATCATCAAAATCGGTTCACGTAGAAAAAGTTATGAGGTAACACACATAAAAAAAATGTTAAGCTGTTAGGCAACCTATTTTTACACGCTTTATATTCGCATGACCTGTATATATCTATGTATATATGAATGTAACGAAAATAGAAATAAAATAGCAATATTTTTTACTAAATATAAATAATACTTCTTGAAAATCACAACCAGTAGTCAAAACAAAGTGAAGTATGTTTCATTTACCACGTAATTAACGGGTTAGAAAAATACCTCTATCCCGGCAAACCAGAGAAGAACCAGCAAGAAACCCAACGGGACATTTGTTTTGAAACAACAGTTGACAATCATATTTATGTTATGCAAGTAACTAGGTACATAAAACAAATTAGAAATAGCTTGGTCGCCCCATTTCCAGGAGTTATAATAATTCATAAATTCTTTAATAATAAATACCCTTGTAATAAAATCTTTATTTTATGAGTATAATGAACTTAGCGGGGGACAAATTTTGTTGGTGGACAATTTTTGACAATATTTCGTAATTCAGGTTTTATCTTCTTTCAGACTTATGAACAATCAGAACTTTTGTAGACGTATGATAAAAGATGAAAGAAAGAAAGAAAAGACGAACCGATGAAAATACAATAATTTCATGACTATGACCTAGTATTCCCACGAGGATCATTACATCTCATTATCAATGTGTGTTGTTTAAGTTCTCTTAAACGCTGACATTATTATATTTAGTATATACATTATTATAAGTATTTCTGTATTTAAATGTGCGCAATAAAGAGACTGAAAAAATAAATGACTAAACCGCAACCATATCAAGCATTATATAAAATTTATTCTTCATCGAATAATTTTAACTTTTTCTTTCAATATAGAGATATAACGGTTTAATTTTACTGCTATAAATATTATTACCAGCAACAAAACCTCGCCTTAGTTTTCTTTTGTTTGCCTTTGCGACTTACAAAAAAAAAAGAGATTTGTCAAAATGAAACCTTTTATCATGGTTAAGATTTGGACGATATTTATGTCAGTACGCTTAAGTCTCTATTGGTACAATTTATGATTTCTTAGATAAGTTATAAAAAAAGAATGTTAGTGTATAGAACAAACACTCAACTTATAAAATTTTAACCAACTTCAAAAAGGAGGAGGTACGCCCTGTGTGCGCATACTCTGTGTGCGCGTGCCCTGTGTGCATGCTTTACCTGCACGTGCCCTGCGTGATGTCAGCTACACGTGTACTTTCGGTGTCTGTTTGTGCTCCAAGTGTAGTGTTTCGTGTGTAAAATTGTTTGATGATTATAAGTGCCTTGTGTAATTCAGAATAAAGAGAAGAATGCGGACATTCTTTTATGTCAGGGTAGCCGAATCTGATTCACAATTCAAAATAATGAAAGTATTTATCTTGTTTTTATTGCCTTGTTTCTATTACTACTAAGTTATTAATTAACTTGTTTTATTGTTTTGAGTAAAGTACCCTTATTGTTGTGTTAATAAAAAAATTACCTATTACCAATAACACGAGATCCATATTGATATTATTTTACTTTATTACAATATATATAAAAAACAGACTACAGGTAGAAAAACTTAGAGGCTGCAATAATGTACATGTGCTATGCGATATCCCTTTGTATAAATTTTATTCGTACTTATGCTAGCTTATAGTATTTTATATTATTTAGTATTATAGCGAAGTGCAGTTTTTAATCGAAATACATAAGTAAGAATTTATTAATTGAATTGAATTATTTCTTTTTTCTTCTATATCTCTGAAATCGACCAGCGCAGTTCAATTTCTCCCGCACAATGACACAGAAGAATGTAAAATTTTATTTTACTAATATGAAATCATTATGAAATCAGTGGGTGGACTTGTCTTGTCATTTTCAAGCTAACAGCAATATAATATTTTTCTTTTCAAAAATGAATAATTCTTATTTCATGCTGATTTCAACAGAAAAATATGTAACGGAATACAAATTAATCGAAACACGTGGCCCTAAATACAAAAGGAAAGTGAATACGACTTATCTTTGATTGTAATTACTTTCTTTTATCACCATATTACAAGATAATGAAAAAGGATCCTTGTATCGACGACCGCAACTAAAAGTTTATGTGGATTTATTAGTGTTTCGTTTTATCTTGTAGCCGAGTTATTAATGTAGGAGTCTCAAAATTAAAGCTGTATTACGTCGGTAATGATCTCCTGGTTGGTATTGATCAAGACGATAATTTCCTTTCAGAAGTTGTAAATGGCTCAGGAGGTAATAGAGCCACAAGAGTGTACAAGGACTTCTTTTCTGTATAAAATTTGGCTATAAGGTTTTGCTTAGTGGTGAAAACATCTCTCCAACATTGTACAAAGAAAGCTAAGTTCTTTGTACAATGTTGGATGCAAAAAAAAGTACAGTTGCGTTGTCACCCATGAGGTGTATTGTATGTAGAATGTCTCAATACCCGTAATAAAGTACTACTATATAAAACTGGTATTCTCTAAGAGTGTAGTCAATTATCGTACAGTGTATATAATAATAATCCCCTGTTGTATTTCCGATATATATATATATATATATATATATATATATATATATATATATATATATATATATATATATATATATATATATTTATCAAGGATAATATATAATAAATATATATAATAAATAATAAGGAAATACAACAGGGGATCCCACGCGCAGCCTCTCTGCAACACCATCTTCCTTGCCTGCACCAGAAGAATTACTACAACGAACAGAACCACGACACTGTCTTATCTAGAGTCTTGGCACTCGTAGCATGACTTCACTCGCAGAATATCTCAAGCGGAATCTCTCGCGTGTGTGTGAGTGGGAGTTTCTCGATATACCCTCAATTCCACCTCGCCACCAAGAATATGACGTTCCGCTAGAGTGACGCAACCTCTCGCTCACTCTTGATCCAACCGGTAATTTATAGACGCGCCGACACGGCCATACTGACGTACGACCGTCCTCGGGTGTGTATCTTCAAGAATTCCTGTAACAAACACTATTAATCACCAATTCGTCTGCCCGTCCATCCTGACATGAGGGACCCACACCCATAGGCAAGAAGATTACCTCATACCAACTAACACTACCTAAAGCGTCCTTTCGACCAGTCGTCATCTCGTATGACAATATGGACCGGACAAAACTGTCACTAAATGCAAACTACAGTAAACAAACGAAAGTTATCGATGGCTGCCGGACGCGGCGCCAGTGTGATCACGCTTCGACCCATATATATATATATAATAATTTATAGAATAGAATTAATTTTATTCAATAAAGATTATAAGTAATTTTTATTGCTTTACTTTTAACACTGGTTAGGAAAAAGCATATTCATCGGAAAGTAAAATTATACCATAAAAACACAAATTTATTTAAGAAACAGCTTGAAAGCGATTACCTCATTCTCAGACGTTATTACCAACTACTTATTCATTCATATTATAGTAGACATTTTACTACAGTCATTGTTGTAAAAGCATAGACATTGCCATATGATGATGACATAATATGTGAGATACATAACACTTAAAGGGTCACGTATTATCGGCAAATAAATAAGCATAATTTATTTATTCATGCATATTTTTCGTGATGAATATTATGATGCATTATCATATATTTTAACGTTTGTTGGATGTTTTAACTTTAGAAGTTTCGTTTTACCGGTTTCAAGCTCATTAAATTGTTTTTGCTACAATAATGTTAATATGTTATTTTAAATAAAGGCATATTTACGTACTGGAATCTACTACTAATGTGATCATGTAGGTAATGTAATATTCCTGCACAATGAGATCATGAGATCTCATTAGTTAACCTGACAACACACGAGCTCCGTGTATTGTGGCATTTACTCCTTATCTTGTACCTGATGTAATATTTTATTTGTAAACCATGTTTGTCTTAAAAAATAAAATAATTATATACCATCATTCAGAGTTAGGTATACATTATATTGAGTTTAAAGTTCTATCGGTTTTAGTAGTAACGTAAATTTCGCCGTTATAGTTTCTATTCACCAGATATTTCTTCGTCAAGTTTTTATCTATGTCATCTGAATTCAAAGTTAGATGGAAAGGTTACCGGCGGTTGAAGAAGTTTTGGTGTCAGGAGACAAATCGTTCTATTGGAATGGCGTCTATATGCTAATATACAGATGGAAGAAAGTAGAAGAAAATCATGGCCAGTACGTAATTTATTAAAATAAAGTTAATTACTTTAATAGCTGATTACGACTTTTATTTACATAAACTAATATTACTATCGGTAGTCCATATAAATAAAATGGGGTCCAGGCGATACTTTATGGAAGCCTAGGCTTCGAAAAGACTCATGATAAATAACGATGATCATAAAAGTGAACTTCAAAAACAGAATGCCTATACGTCTAACAATTTACGAATATGTATACTACGACTTTATATTACTGTTAACAATGGCTTAACGGATATTGAAGTGCGAGTCGTCGTTCGATTCGTAATTATCTTCGGAGCGTCGTATGCTACATTATATTATAATAAAACTACTAATATAATGTTCGCGAAAACTATGTAGTGGTGGATTTAAGCGCATTTTGACGATGGTGTCATTTTATTAGTTAACTAGGTGATTGCCCGTATCTAAATTGTAAGGACACTCATGACCCACGGTTATTATGAGATAGAACAATACGTAGAGCTCAAGCTATCACAGGAAAAACATATCTTATCCTTTTAGTCGGGGGTTTTTCAAAAAAATTATTTAATCCTTTTTCGATTACAACTTTTATATACATCAAAATGAATTTCAGTTATATACATCAAAACAAATTGTAAATGTGTGTGTGGGATTCGTTCCCAGCGCCAACGTTGTAGTAAGGTACTAGTTACTAAACCGCACAGTCAATCAAATTAAAGGACAGGTTTAGTCATAGTAGAATTACTTTCAGGGTAAAATAAACAGGTGTTTGTAACACAAGACACCTTTAATTAACTTCCTGTGTTCATGTTAGTTGTTAAGTAACATTCAAGTTTACTTTAGCTAGCAGTAAATTAAGTTTTGGATTTATTTAATCCCTTGTCTGCCAATCGACCAGTAGAAGGTAGCGGTGTAAGAATATCCACTACTTATATATGCCTTGTTAGTGATGATTATATTTTATATTCATAAATATATGGATATACCAATGCTTTGAAACAAAAACTGGGCTTCTATGATTTTTATTACAGGTCCCACGATTAGCAGTTTTAGATGCTACTTTTAGAATGAACTACTCATTCTAAAGGTGGCAAATTGTATAAAATTAAAAGCATTGATATATAAACTTAAATTGTATTCAGTTGAAGTGACACTGCACCTGATGGCATGTGTCACTTTTAATACTGCTTTAAGAATGTGATGATTTTACAATAACAAATAGTGACAATACAGAGTTTTTTATCTAACACGTAGTTCAAAACATCTTACATGCTTTTATTTTCTCTATCGCCGTAGAGGTAAAACTCATAACACCCCTTAAAGTTCACTGTTGGACGCACATGCACCTAAAACCGTGTTACTGGTTGCAAATGATATTAGATAAATAAGTACATGTGTGCTTGTTTTAGAATTACTTGAGCATAGTTTTGGATTACTTTTGCTTCACTTGAATACATTTGTAATGTATTCTGTGCTTAGTATTCAATACACCACAATAAATAATAAATACAGTTAAGAATCAATACATCACCGCGTCTGTTTATTCGTACTGTTTACTGCGGTACTACTAAAAATTCCATCCACCAAGTAGTACTTAAGATTTCGAAGAACCTACAACTTTTTTATACTTTTATTATTCACAGTGCACTATTATAACATAGGATATCAATTAAAACTATTAGACAGTCGCCCTTATAGGATTTTAGGTTATAGTGAGATTGCCGTTTGATTGTTATTTTCTCAGTATTCCCTTTATATATGGTACAACTAATATTACTATAGTAATCTAGATATTATAAGGAATAAATCTACATACATTTCATTACGAGTCATCATAGTTTTTGGTGGGCCCATTCTCCATACAAAAAGAAACTGTCTCCTTTAATACATTTAGTTTTGTTGCCGTTTAAATGCAGATTGTTAACGTTAAACTAATGCACTAATTTTGATATAGTATTATTCACTTCGTCACATTTAAATAATTGACGTTTAAGTTTAAAAATCAAGGAGGTATCATCAGCAAACAATACTATGCCATGATTATCCCCCATAAGGGAAGTTAAGTCATTAGTAGAAGTAACATAAGTCTGCCGTTTTTCTAACATCAATAGTTTTAAAATATTTAAGGATATCTTTTGGCAATACTCTATGGAGTTTAAAAGTATTTGAACAAGGCATTTACATTTTGTTTAAGCAATGATTCGGCGACAGTAGGAGATTTATTTTATTGTCAAAAAAGGAACATCAGTAAAATGTTTCTCAAAATCAACTTCTTGATCAGATTGAGTTAGATTATTGTTAATATTCAATTGAAAATCGGAGTTGCGTGGTTTGATCTTGTCCGTTTCACTATTAATTATACTCCACGTCATTTTAATTTTATCGGATGCAGTTTTAATTTTGTTGCTTAATGCCTTAGCAAAATTGCAAACTTTAGTAACTATAATTTTATTTAGGATGTCACCAAAAGATGCTCCAGGCATGCAGCAATTTATAATTGTTTGCCTCTTTAAAGCGTTATTTAAAATTATGCCTAAATTTTTTCCCATGTCATTTTTGATAATATTTGTATTATTTTATATTTTAACCTACTATGGTACTGTAATAGAGTTTTGTGGTGATATAATATTATCAGCACACCGTCTCTGAAGAAACTGGTGTTGACCGCTGACACTCACATTGATGTTTTACTAAGAGTCAAACGCTCTCATTATATTTACATGTCTTTACCAGATTATCCATAGCCAGTATGTGTTATTTTATTTCATTTTGGGCTGATTTATATTTATTGGACACAGTTTGAAGGGAGTTAGAAAGTAGTAAAATTTCTGATTTAAGGCACTCTATATCAGTCTAATAACATTTTTTAATGTTATCCACCTCAATTGAATACAATTTAAGTTTATATATCAATGCTTGCTTTATTTTATACAATTTTATGCCACTTTTAGAATGAGTAGTTCATTCTAAAAGTAGCATCTAAAACTGCTAATCGTGGGACCTGTAATAAAAATCATAGAAGCCCAGTTTTTGTTTCAAAGCATTGGTATATCCATATATTTATGAATATAAAATATAATCATCACTAACAAGGCATATATAAGTAGTGGATATTCTTACACCGCTACCTTCTACTGGTCGATTGGCAGACAAGGGTTAAATAAATCCAAAACTTAATTTACTGCTAGCTAAACTTGAATGTTACTTAACAACTAACATGAACACAGGAAGTTAATTAAAGGTGTCTTGTGTTACAAACACCTGTTTATTTTACCCAAAGTAATTCTACTATGATAAACCTGTCCTTTAATTTGATTGACTGTGCGGTTTAGTAACTAGTACCTTACTACAACGTTGGCGCTGGGAACGAATCCCACACACATTTACAATTTGTTTTGATGTATATAATTGAAATTCATTTGATGTATATAAAAGTTGTAATCGAAAAAGGATTAAATAATTTTTTTGAAAAACCCCCGACTAAAAGGATAAGATATGTTTTTCCTGTGATAGCTTGAGCTCTACGTATTGTTCTATCTCATAATAAGTGGGTCATGAGTGTCCTTACAATTTAGATACGGGCGATCACCTAGTTAACTAATAAAATGACACCATCGTCAAATGCGCTTAAATCCACCACTACATAGTTTTCGCGAACATTATATTAGTAGTTTTATTATAATATAATGTAGCATACGACGCTCCGAAGATAATTACGAATCGAACGACGACTCACTTCAATATCCGTTAAGCCATTGATATAGTAATATAAAGTCGTAGTATACATATTCGTAAATTGTTAGACGTATAAGCATTCTGTTTTGAAGTTCACCTTTATGATCATCGTTATTTATCATGAGTCTTTTCGAACCTAGGCTTCCATAAAGTATCGCCTGACCCCATTTTATTTATATGGACTACCGATAGTAATATTAGTTTATGTAAATAAAAGTCGTAATCAGCTATTAAAGTAATTAACTTTATTTTAATAAATTACGTACTGGCCATGATTTTCTTCTACTTTCTTCCATCTGTATATTAGCATATAGACGCCATTCCAATAGAACGATTTGTCTCCTGACACCACTTCTTCAACCCGGTAACCTTTCCATCTAACTTTGAATTCAGATGACATAGATAAAAAGCTGACGAAGAAATATCTGGAGAATAGAAACTATAACGGCAGGAATTTACATTACTACTAAAACCGATAGAACTTTAAACTCAATATAATGTATGTACCTAACTCTGAATGATGGTATATAATTATTTTATTTTTAAGACAAACATGGTATAAATAAAATATTACATCAGGTACAAGAGTATGGAGTAAATGCCAAATACGGAGCTCGTGTGTTGTCAGGTTAACTAATGAGATCTCATGATCTCATTGTGCAGGAATATTACATTACCTACATGATCACATTAGTAGTAGATTCCAGTACGTAAATATGCCTTTATTTAAAATAACATATTAACATTATTGTAAAAACAATTTAATGAGCTTGAAACCGGTAAAACGAAACTTCTAAAGTTAAAACATCCAACAAACGTTAAAATATATGATAATGCATCATAATATTCATCACGAAAAATATGCATGAATAAATAAATTATGCTTATTTATTTGCCGATAATACGTGACCCTTTAAGTGTTATGTATCTCACATATTATGTCATCATCATATGGCAATGTCTATGCTTTTACAACAATGACTGTAGTAAAATGTCTACTATAATATGAATGAATAAGTGAGTTGGTAATAACGTCTGAGAATGAGGTAATCTTTCAAGCTGTTTCTTAAATAAATTTGTGTTTTTATGGTATAATAATTTACTTTCCGATGAATATGCTTTTTCCTAACCAGTGTTAAAGTAAAACAATAAAAATTACTATAATCTTTATTGAATAAAATTAATTCTATTCTATAAATTATTATATATATATATATATAATAATAATTTATAGAATAGTAAAATATATTATCATATATTTTAACGTTTGTTGGATGTTTTAACTTTAGAAGTTTCGTTTTACCGGTTTCAAGCTCATTAAATTGTTTTGCCAATAATGTTAATATGTTATTTTAAATAAAGGCATATTTACATACTGGAATCTACTACTAATGTGATCATGTAGGTAATGTAATATTCCTGCACAATGAGATCATGAGATCTCATTAGTTAACCTGACAACACACGAGCTCCGTGTATTGTGGCATTTACTCTCTTATCTTGTACCTGATGTAATATTTTATTTGTATACCATGTTTGTCTTAAAAATAAAATAATTATATACCATCATTCAGAGTTAGTATACATTATTATATTGAGTTTAAAGTTCTATCGGTTTTAGTAGTAACGTAAATTTCTGTGCTATAGTTTCTATTCTCCAGATATTTCTTCGTCAAGTTTTATCTATGTCATCTGAATTCAAAGTTAGATGGAAAGGTTACCGGCGGTTGAAGAAGTTTTGGTGTCAGAGACAAATCGTTCTATTGAATGGCGTCTATATGCTAATACAGATGGAAGAAAGAAGAAAATCATTAGCGGTACGTTTTATTAAAATAAAGTTAATTACTTTTAATAGCTGATTACGACTTTTATTACATAAACTAATATTACTATCGGTAGTCCATAAAATAAAATGGGGTCCAGGCGATACTTTATGGAAGCCTAGGCTTCGAAAAGACTCATGATAAATAACGATGATCATAAAAGTGAACTTCAAAAACAGAATGCCTATACGTCTAACAATTTACGAATATGTATACTACGACTTTATATTACTGTTAACAATGGCTTAACGGATATTGAAGTGCGAGTCGTTCGATTCGTAATTATCTTCAGAGCGTCGTATGCTACATTATATTATAATAAACTACTAATATAATGTTCGCGAAAACTATGTAGTGGTGGTTTAAGCGCATTTTGACGATGGTGTCATTTTATTAGTTAACTAGGTGATCGCCCGTATCTAATTGTATGGACACTCCTGACCCACGGTTATTATGATAGAACAATACGTAGAGCTCAAGCTATCACAGGAAAACATATCTTATCCTTTTAGTCGGGGGTTTTTCAAAAAATTTAATCCTTTTCGATTACAACTTTTATATACATCAAAATGAATTTCAATTATATACATCAAAACAAATTGTAAATGTGTGTGTGGGATTCGTTCCAGCGCCAACGTTGTAGTAAGGTACTAGTTACTAAACCGCACAGTCAATCAAATTAAAGGACAGGTTTAGTCATAGTAGAATTACTTTCAGGGTAAAATAAACAGGTGTTTGTAACACAAGACACCTTTAATTAACTTCCTGTGTTCATGTTAGTTGTTAAGTAACATTCAAGTTTACTTTAGCTAGCAGTAAATTAAGTTTTGGATTTATTTAACCCCTTGTCTGCCAATCGACCAGTAGAAGGTAGCGGTGTAAGAATATCCACTACTTATATATGCCTTGTTAGTGATGATTATATTTTATATTCATAAATATATGGATATACCAATGCTTTGAAACAAAAACTGGGCTTCTATGATTTTTTACAGGTCCCACGATTAGCAGTTTTAGATGCTACTTTTAGAATGAACTACTCATTCTAAAAGTGGCATAAAATTGTAAAAATTAAGCAAGCATTGATATATAAACTAAAATTGTATTCAATTGAGGTGGATAACATTAAAAATGTTATGAGACTGATATAGAGTGCCTTAAATCAGAAATTTTACTACTTTCTAACTCCTTCAAATTGTGTCCAATAAATATAAGTCAGCCCAAAATGAAATAAAATAACACATACTGGCTATGAATAATCTGGTAAAGACATGTAAATATAATGAGGAGCGTTTTGACTCCTTAGTAAAACATCAATGTGAGTGTCAGCGGTCAACACCGGTTTCTTCAGAGACGGTGTGTGCTGATAATATTATATCACCACCAAAACTCTATTACAGTACCATAGCAGAGGAGATTAAAATATAAAATAATACAAATATTATCAAAAATGACATGGGAAAAAATTTAGGCATAACTTTAAATAACGCTTTAAAGAGGCAAACAATTATAAATTGCTGCATGCCTGGAGCATCTTTTGGTGACATCCTAAATAAAATTATAGTTACTAAAGTTTGCAATTTTGCTAAGGCATTAAGCAACAAAATTAAAACTGCATCCGATAAAATTAAAATGACGTGGAGTATAATTAATAGTGAAACGGACAAGATCAAACCACGCAACTCAGTTTTTCAATTGAATATTAACAATAATCTAACTCAATCTGATCAAGAGTTGATTTTGAGAAACATTTTACTGATGTTCCTTTTGACAATAAAATAAATCTCCTACTGTCCGAATCATTGCTTAAACAAAATGTAAATGCCTTCAAATACTTTTAAACTCCATAGAGTATTGCCAAAAGATATCCTTAAATATTTTAAAACTATTGATGTTAGAAAACGGCAGACTTATGTTACTTCTACTAATGACTTAACTTTTCTATGGGGATAATCATGGCATAGTATTGTTTGATGATACCTCCTTGATTTTTAAACTTAAACGTCAATTATTTAAATGTGACGTGAATAATACTATATCAAAATTAGTGCATTGGTTTAACGTTAACAATCTGCATAAACGGCAACAAAACTAAATGTATTAAAGGAGACAGTTTCTTTATGGAGAATGGGCCCAAAAACTGTGATGACAATGAAATGTATGTAGATTATTCCTTATAATATCTAGATTACTATAGTAATATTAGTTGTACCATATATAAAGGAATACTGGAAAATAACAATCAAACGGCAATCTCACTATAACCTAAAATCCCATACAAGCGACTGTCTAATAGTTTTTATTGATATCCTATGTTATAATAGTGCACTGTGAATAATAAAAAGTATAAAAAAGTTGTAGGTTCTTCGAAATCTTAAGTACTACTTGGTGGATGGAATTTTTTTAGTAGTACCGGAGTAAACAGTACGAATAAACAGACGCGGTGATGTATTGATTCTTAACTGTATTTATTATTTATTGTGGTGTATTGAATACTAAGCACAGAATACATTACAAATGTATTCAAGTGAAGCAAAAAGTAAGCCAAAACTATGCTCAACTAATTCTAAAAACAAGCACACATGTACTTATTTATCTAATATCATTTGCAACCAGTAACACGGTTTTAGGTGCATGTGCGTCAACAGTGAACTTTTAAGGGTGTTATGCGAGTTTTACCTCTACGGCGATAGAGAAATAAAAGCATGTATGTTTTGAACTGGTCGTGTTAGGATAAAAAACTCTGTATTGTCACTATTTGTTATTGTAAAATCATCACATTCTTAAAGCAGTATTAAAAGTGACACATGCCATCATAGGTGCAGTGTCAGGACATTGTTATTAATATGTATTGATTGAATAACATGTTTACATTCCAAGCACCATTAAAACCAAAATGACTGGATAGTAACATATCCGATTTTACGATATTAACCACGAAAAATAAATAGCGTGTAAGGTGTTTTGACCTATTTGTGTTAGGATAAAAGAAACACTGTATTGTCACTGCATTTTATTATTTATTATTGTAAAATCATCATTCTTAAAGAAGTCTATTATAAGTATCACAGGCCGCGTGGTGCAGTGCCAGGACATTCTTTTAATATATGTTGATTGATTAGCACGTTTACATCCAACCATAATTGAAGCTAAAATGTAAAATTCTCAGTAGCAGTCATGTGCCGGTAAGCTCAGTGGGGCGGCTACCCTCTGATGGGTGACGACCTGGTAAGTCATTCAAAAGTCGATGGATGCAGGTGGCTCAGGACCGTGCTTTGTAAATTCCTTGAGGAAGGCTATGTTCAGCAGTGGACTTGTGTAGGGCTGTAATGATGAAGAAGTTTTAAACTAAATGAACGACGAAACTGTAGGACACGCTCTCACGGAAAACGCTACCAGCCTAAAATAGTAGCTTAATGCTTTGTGTTTCGTATGGTAAGTGTGAGAGAACCAGAGTCATTTTACTGAGCAGAGCACTCCATCTTAGTCCTCAGGGTGACAATGCATCTGCAGTTTGATTCTTAAGCGAGAATAAATGTAGATGTCTATGAGCCACCATCTACTTACCATTAGGTGGACCGTGCGCTCGTTTGTCACACTTATTCTATAAAAAAAACAAAAGAAGTTGTCAATTGAAAGAGACACGAAAAGGTACCAGAGCATCTATTCAACTTGCTCGGCGTTTATTTATAAATTAGGCACTTTATTTATAATAAGGCACATAGTAGAAACAGGTCAAGTAAGCAACAATAATTACAAGTTTTATTGATCATTATTCGTCATCATTAGAACAATTTACTGCTGAACATAGTTCTTCCTAAATTAAATATATAATGTAAAATATTATTATAGCCTTTCCGTGAACTGCCATCGCGTTTCGTCCGTATGGTGTCGTAAAAGTCGTAACAGAGTAAAATAAAGATACCAGGAGATGAGCAGCAACATCTTCCCATAGAATACCACAAAAACTTTGGTTGCCACAAGCGTAGCAACTGTGGCAAAAAACTATATAATAATGCATATTTATATTACTATATAAATTATTCCAATCATTGTGAGGTTCATTTAGTGGTATTCACAAATACAGAGCACAGTGGCACATAAAATGAGTTATCAATCAGCAATCTCTCTTTTAGTAGTTTAGGTATTAAGAATCTAGATAAAATTACATAACTTAAAATACAGTGACGGGAAGTAAAGCAGCACGCTATAACTAGCCACAGAATAGAATAGAATCATTTTATTCAATATAGATTACAATACATAATACTTATTAAAAGTCATTTTTACTTTACCACTGGTTCGCAAAAAAACCTCTGTTTTGGGAAGAACCAGCAAGAAACCCTGCGAGACTTTTTTTTTTTAAAAGCACATTTGCAATATAATATTTTATACAATTGTTTGAAAACATTTAGAAACAACATGGTAGCGATCACCTCATTCCCAGGGGTTATTATCAGTCATGTACTCTCTAGTAGTATAATAACCCTTACTAGACAATATTTGTTAGAAATAATTTAAACCTTTTGATAGAAAAGGTCTGCATATTATTATAGTAATTGTTGATGCCGCTCTGGAAATGGCAGGAGTTACAGTTACAGGCATAAGGGGTGGTTGTGGGATGTTACCGATGTCTTCAATATTCATGGATTGTAATTCCATCTCTGTTATCATTTGTGTCACAATACAGTTGTAGAAGCTCTCGGCCAACAAGATTGCAGACTCATTCTAAATGATCCACCTGAAAAGTGTTTTTTTTCATCAACTAACTGAACAGACTATAGTTTTACCGTGAGTTACATATACCTATGATATGACGATCGCTGACTATGTACCTAGAACAGTTGCTGCGTAAACCGACAGGAATGCAGGCGCAGCAATTCAGGTCACGTGCCGGATGTATAAAATATCATGTACTCAGTGACACCACGTTCATTCTGTTAGATTAATTAGCTATAGTAACATAATTTGTAATTTTTATTTTAAATATATTTAACGTTGGCGCAGTCGGTAGGATACTCAGGGGTAGTTTTGCAATAGTTAGGGAATATCTTTTCATAACCGTGAAGCACCCCGGCGGCTATCAAGTCCCTTCGAAGAGTATCCGGATCTACGGACCAGCTGCAGACCAGGAGGAGAATCCAGCCTTCGATTCATCGGGATAAACCAGATGAAATCCACGTGAGTACACTTGAATTGATCTCGTGTTGCTCTCCTTATCCTAATTTTAAATCTTTCCTTCAAGATTTATCATCCTAGAGTAACTCGTTCTCAGGAGCCTGAATCTCGCAGGCTCGCCGTCATATATTAGATAATAATAGGCAAACCGATTTAGATTTAGAATTAGAATTAAATAATACTTATTTAACAGAGAGATATGATACCCGGACACAATTTTAAGGCTTTACGCCTCGTCCCGGTTTTGATGGGAACCCTAACGTTTTAACTAGATTCATAAAAATATGTGACAGGCTAGTTTCGCAGTATCTAAGCAATGCGACCGATAGTGAATTTTCTAATTTATGTCTTTTGAACGGTATTCTTAACAAAATAACAGGAACCGCTGCCTGCACTATAAACTCTAATGGCATTCCTGAAAATTGGTTAGGTATTAGGACAGCACTAATAAATAACTTTTCCGACCAGCAGGACGAAACGGCTTTATTAATGACCTCTCCTTAGCTTCGCAAGGCAATAGAACTCCACAAAATTTTATGACCATTGCCAAACTTTGTTTAGCACGATAATGACTTACGTGTCTTTACATGAGACCATACCGACCACCATCGATGCCAAACGGGACCTCTATAGAAAGTCACAATGCAAGCATATGTCCGCGGGTTAAAGGAACCTTTAGGACCTCGTATACGTTGCATGCGATCGTCGACAATAGAGAAAGCCTTAGAATATGTTCAGGAAGAATTAAACATTATGTATCTCCAACAGCGCAATGACTCCATAAAAAGTCAACATTCCCCCAAGTTCATTCCACCATCCACACCACCTTCCATTCCTCAACATCAACCTTTCCAACTCCAGTACCTAATTGGTCAGTTCCTGTTGGGCAAAGACCTTACAGACCCCACCTCAGCCGTTCAGATTTCCTCAACCCGTACCACACCAACAGCGCATGCCAACTATTACCCAGCATGTTCGGTGCACCCCATCTAACTATAATCAGCGTAGTAACGTGTTCCGATTACCAAATAACCCTCAACAACCTCAGCCCATGAGTGGAGTCCAGCGTTTTATTCCCAAGGCTTTACCACACACAAAAATGTTGACAGGACATGACTGGAATAAATTTGGCAATCCGCCACCAACAAATTATTTTAAATCCCAGAAATAATACAAACGAATGTGCTGCGTATAACGATTCATATTACGAGTATAACCCTGAATACGAGTACGCATACACCGATCATACCGACTTTAACAATGCTTATGCCCCGGATTTCGCTTCTGATTTTTCTTATGACCTGACTTGCGAAAACCAAGATAATAATTATTATACTCAAAATCAATCACAAGTAGAATCTAAGCACTCCGATCAGGATTTTCAAGACGATTCGACTATAAAAACCAAAATAGAATTAAATCTTCAGACTCAAAGACAATTACCATATATACAGATAGCAAACCCCATTAAAATTTTTAATAGATACTGGCGCGAATCAGTCTTTTATTAGCCCTGAAGCTGTAGGAAAATTTTCAGCGATTTCCATAATTTTGACCCGTTCGAAGTAACAAATATACGCGACAAGTCGTAATAATTATTCTATAACGTTACCTTGTTTTTCTGAATTTAATGATTCCGATGAAGTGAAATTTTTGTATATCGCTTTCATGACTATTTTGACGGCCTTATAGGTTTGGACTTATTAAATAAAGAGGCCCGTATAGATTTAAAGAGGGACAATTAATAACGCATTCAGCATGTAATCCCATAAAGTTATATAACTCGCGTAATGTTAATCTATACGAAGATATAATACCTGCCAGCTCTTCGAAAATTATTAGAGTTCCATTGGATACAAGGGATGGCGAAGCCTATATTACGGAACAGGTTCTATGTAATTGTACTATTCACGAATGTGTTACCACTGTCGTCAATAATCGCGGTTATGTTGAGGTGAGAGCCCAACGCCAAACGATATAATATTTTCACTCGACCGACCAGCCCACGCGGAATTATTTAATATTGAGTGCACGCGTACCGAACAATTATCAGCACGCGCAAAAGACGTAGTTTCGCGATTACGTACAGACCACCTAAACGAGGAGGAAAAGGCTAATTTAGTAGCACTTTGCTCTCGTTACTCGGACGTTTTTTACATAGAAGGTGAAGCCTCACCTTCACAAATAGAATAAAACATCGGATTCGAACCACGGACGAAGTACCAATACACACTAAAAGCTATCGTTATCCATTCATACATAGACAAAGTTAAGGTCCAAATAAGCAAAATGTTAGATCAGGGTATTATAAGACCTTCCGAATCTGCATGGAGCTCACCCATCTGGGTTGTGCCAAAAGTAGATGCTTCTGGCAAACAGAAGTGGCGTCTTGTAGTTGACTTTCGCAAATTAAACGAAAAGACACTTGACGATAAATACCCTATCCCGAACATTAGTGATGTTCTTGACAAATTAAAGTGCCAATATTTTACCACCTTAGACTTGTAAGCGGATTTTATCAGGTCGAAATGGACCCTCAGGACATAAAAACCACTTTTAATAGAACATGGCCATTTCGAATTCCTTCGCATGCCAATGGGCCTGAAGAACAGTCCATCTACGTTCCAAAGAGTTATGGACAATGTCTTAGGGCTACAAAATCATATATGCCTTGTATACCTAGATGACATAATTGTGTTCAGCACCTCACTCCAGAACATATAGTTAACCTAGACAAAGTATTTAGTAGACTTCGTGGTCCAACTTTAAATCCAAATGGACAAATCGGGTTTCTCAAACATGAAACGGCTTATCTCAGTCATATCACCAGGGACGGTATTAAACCAAACCCCGATAAAATTTCGGCTGTACAAAATACCTATTCAAAAGTCCAAAAGAAATTAAACAATTCTTAGGCCTTCTCGGTTATTACAGAAAGTTCATTCCGTTTCGCCGTATTACTAAACCATTAACTCAGTGTCTTAAGAAAGGCAAAAAGGTAACAATAGACAATAATTACGTTAACGCTTTCGAAAAATGTAAGTCTCTTTTGACAAACGATCCCATCTTGCAATATCCAGACTTTACTAAAGAGTTTAACCTAACGACAGATGCTTCTAACTTTGCCATTGGTGCCGTACTGTCACAAGGTCCAATAGGATCCGACAAACCAGTCTGCTACGCTTCTCGTACGTTAAACGAAAGCGAAGTTAATTACAGTACAATCGAAAAAGAACTTCTCGCCATAGTCTGGGCTACGAAATACTTTAGACCATATTTGTTTGGACGTAAATTTAAAATTTTGACAGACCACAAACCATTGCAGTGGATGATGAATTTGAAAGAACCAAATTCTCGTCTTACAAGATGGCGACTTAGACTTAGCGAGTATGACTTTACAGTAATTTATAAGAAGGCAAAATTAACACCAATGCCGATGCTCTCTCACGTATAGAGATTCACAATGAAGACATAAAGATGTTAATGAACGAAATTGACGAACTAAACTCTTTAATAGGCAACAAAGCGAAGGTATTGCAGAACTCTTCGACTGAGACCGTACACACAGTAACGAACACCCGATACTTGAAATTCCTATAACCGACGAACCACTCAATAAGTTTAATAGACAAATTCACTTGACTGTTGTTAGCGACGTTAAACGAAAACCATTGTGACTAAACCCTTCGATACCCATACGTGTTAGCATTCAACTATCGGAAAATAGTCTCGAAGAAGACGTCATAACGCTGTAAAAGTATGTCAATCCGAAAATCAAAACAGCTCTCTTAATAAACCCACCTTTAGCATTATATAAAGTAATACCAATCTTACAGGATAAATTTAAAAGCTCTTCACTTAACCTTGTTTTAACTAAATTCAGAGTTAGAGAATGTTAAGAATATTTGCGACAACAAAATCATTCGTCACTATCACGACGGTAAAACCAACCACCGTGGTATTAATGAGTGTTACCTAGCATTATCTCGCAAATACTATTGGCCAAAATGAAAGACCATATTACAAAATTTATTAACGAGTGTACCATCTCCGCAGGCCAAATATGATAGAAACCCAGTAAGACCTCAATTTAATGTAGTACCACCTGCAACCAAACTCTTTGAGATAATTCATGGACCTCTTTACAGTTCAAGGTGAAAAATATGTAACTTTTATAGACGTTTTACAAAATACGGACAAGCTTACCATTTACGCGACGGAACCACTATTAGTATATTACAGGCCCTTCTACAATATTGTACCCATCACGGCGTTCCCCTAACAATAATTACTGACAACGGAACAGAGTTCACTAACCAATTATTCTTAGAATTTACTAGACTCCATAAGATAAATCACCATCGTATTTTAGTCCATTCTCCTAACAGTAACGGTAATATTGAAAGGTTCCATTCGACCCTTTTGGAACATATTAGAATTTTAAAATTATAACATAAGGACGAACCGGTCATCAATCTCGTGCCTTACGCAATAATAGCCTACAATAGCTCAATACACAGTTTTACTGGATTCCTAAAGCAGTTAATTTGTTGCAGGATGCTGCTAATAATGCTCCTTCAAAGGACTCAGACGACAGAGATAAAACTTGAAAGTCTATCAGACGGACCAGGACTACTGCCGTATAAACTAGGACCACGAAATTGACTACTCATTACCATACATTTTTACAGTACGTACGACTCGATGACATTGAAGGTAATATCCACTCACAGAATCAACTACTGACTTTCCAGAACCGACTGACTAAAGATACTTATTTACTAGAAATCCAAATAGATTATCTGTCTAACAAACTTGGCAAGGTGTTAAGTCATCTCAGAACCCTGGAGCCCAATAGAGCTAAAGAGGTCTTATAGATAGTCTTGGTTCAGTCATAAAGAGCATAACTGGTAACTTAGATTATACAGACGCGTTAAGATATAACGAGGCAATTAAAACCCTTAAGGATAATCAACTGAGCGTTGCATCCGAATTCGATCAACATCTCAGATTAAGTAAAGAATGGATGTCTAAGCATAGTAATGCAATCATTGAGATAGCGGAAAATCAAAGAAAAATTAATGAGACTTTGATACTTATATTAAATAGTAATGCATATAGGCAAACTAGTTTAATTAAATACGCTAAATTCAGCAATTGTTAGAAATAATTAGTGATAATGTAGAGGACTTAATGCTAGAATTAATTAGAATAGAAAACACTTTAGCTTTTATTCGTGCATCTAGCATGCACCATTCTATAGATAGATATAGATGTATTAGGTTCCATGTTAAGTAAGCTTAGAAGTATTTACAGCTCAGATCAGATATTAAATTTAGAACTCAGAGACTATTATGACGTAATAACCCGGCTCATATTACACGGAGAAACAAATCGTGTTTATCTTTAAATTTCCTATAACTTCTAGAGATAATTTTGATTTATATAGATTATCCATTGTCCCAAATAAAATTCACAGGCCCTATCCCAACCTATCCCTTCATAGCAACTAACGAGTTATCATTCGTGTACATAGAGACAGAATGTCTGAAGTTTAACCACTGGTATCTCTGTGAAGAACGCACTACCTATCAGATTCGAACACAACCGATTGCATCCAAGAGTTGATCACCAAGCAAGTCATACAAGAAGCCTGCAATCTTACTACTATCATCCTGTCAAAAGAAGCGATGGAAAAACTAGATGACCAGCATTATATCCTGTCCTTTCCACACTATACCAAGGTACAATTGTCTTGCGGAAGAAAAGAATTCACCATGCTAGGGAGTTATCTCATTACGATTCCAGCGAGCTGTCTTCTTAAAACTGCCGAGTTCACCATCGTCAACGACAATAATGAGATAAAAGGTCAACCTCTAAAGCTCACTGGACTACCTTTCAGATCTCCGGAACAAGCTACAGCATCTACCCGCATCCACCTAAACTCAATCTATCTCCAAGGATTACACAGCATCCAAGACAAAATTCATGCAATCACCAGTACAACCACGTGCCATAAGACACACTATATCATACGACAATTCCTTATATCATATTATCGAGTGGAGGTATCCTTATCTTTGTACTGGCCACCCGTCGCTACATATCAAGATGCAGAAAGGAAGAGCAAAGCAGCGCAATCACCAACATCTAATTCAGAAGGTCATGGAAACCCGAGATCCCGGCAACATTTTCCCTGAACATACTCAAATAGTTGCCGTTCTGAGGGTGGAGGAGTTACATATACCTATGATATGACGATCGCTGACTATGTACCTAGAACAGTTGCTATGTAAACCGACAGGAATGCAGGCGCAGCAATTCAGGTCATGTGCCGGATGTATAAAATATCATGTACTCAGTGACACCACGTTCATTCTGTTAGATTAATTAGCTATAATAACAATTTTTATTTTAAATATATTTTATAAGTAAATTTGCTTTTTTTTCGAACCTCCGGCCGCAGCTAACGTAATTCGTGTCTACCCCCTAAATAATAATATTTATTAATATATCATTTATTTCAATCTTTATTACTAATAAACAGTCTTAGTGCCTCTTAAATTATATATAAATAGCATGTACTTGTTTCCCTTCATAATATTTTTGTAGTAAACCAGATTCCACTAAGGTAAAAAGAAATAAAAACACATCAAATCAGAAAGGTAAACAAGTGTAGTAGTTATTTTAGAATTATAACATTATTTGACTAAGCAGAAGTTCTTTGACGTTTTATTTACACTAATGTCATTTAGGGTAAAAAATATTACATGTATATTATGTACAAAGCATACAAATATGAGTGTAAGGTAAGGAAGAATGGAGAATAGCCAAATTGTTTGTAGTGCGAGGTGATGATACTACAAACATCAATATGTGTGCCAAAGCAATTATGCCAACTCCGGGCAAGCCTATTTCAGGCAGGGGATCATTTACAGACTGTTAAAGTAAAGTAAATACCTGGTGTGATAGTATCCACTGCAAAATAATACCTATTTCTGCTGAGTTAATTTGCACAGCCCATGTGTGGTGTGCTCTTAAAATTGAAGATCCACATTGAATACAAATATGCCTATACCCAAACCATCTAATGGAATGAGCAGTTTCAATACTTTCTTGCAATATTTTTAGGCAGTTCTTCTTCTTCTTATTCCTTTATATTATGGCTTCTCTTGATAGAATTCTGCCAGTGTCAAGTCAGTCATGGGAGTGACAAGTAAATATTTATTACATTAAGATTTCTCAATTTTACGAGTGGGTTCACAATCTATAACAAAAGACGTCACATTTTTAAACACCATCACCAAAATTGATTAGTAATTTTACAGTTTAATATTATTAGTACGAATAAAATCACAAAATATTTACAAAAGGAGTTTTTTTCTAATTACATAATATTTTATCCCTACTATAAATATTAATACATTTATATTCCTTTTTGACTTTGATTTCTGATTAACAGGCACCAGATTTATTACATACACATAACTTAATTCCCTTGACCAATAGGTTATTGATACTCTTTTAACTTAGTTTTGTGTATATTTTGTGCGATTTTATTTTATCTATTAATTAATTAGATTTCAACAATAACATAAAACTTCAATACTTTGACATTTTTAACCTTTTAACTTACTAATAAGACCTGTGTTTGTCATTTGTTTTAGGTAATTCAACATAAATAGATTTTCCAAAATTCTAGGAGGAAAAGTAAACTTTTATCATACGCTCACATTGACTTTTAATTACACTCGTCAGTTTTCATTTTCGAATGTCAATGGCGAATTAAATACATAATGTGGAATATTAATATTTGGCTAACCTGTATAATATAATCCGACACTTGTTGCATTGATTGTTAGCAGAAAAACTACGTGAATATATACATTAAAAACGAAAATTAGTAGTTATCGTTTCCTCATTATAATATTTTTGGACAGACAGAGATTAGATGCTTATATTATGCAAATATGGCCACAGGTTACTACGCAGCACGGAAGTCAATGACAAAATAGCGTTTCGTTCCACGTTGACTTTGAACCATGTTATATGATATATAAGCTAACACTTTTAGAAATAGGATAAAAATCTCATTAGTGGTATCTCTTTTTTTAGTAATAAATATATAATATACAAATAAGTATAATATGCATGTAATAAGTTATCGTTGTAAAAAAAAGACATTTTTCTTTTTATAGAAACTGCAAAAATGATTAATTACACGCATTTTTTTCCCATATTATATTAACCAGAACACTGAAAATCAAAACCACTCATTTTTTTTTCAGATTTCTTGATTCCGTTTAGGTTTTCATTAAATCTATAGGCCATTTACTATAATAAATTGGTATTTTTTTTTGTGTGTAATACCATTAAGGGTCCTTAAAATTTCTAGTGGGCCCAAAAACGATTGACTCCTTTACAACAACGAATGTTAAAAATCTGAATACTAATGTGTTTTTAAATATGGAAGAAATGAGCCCTGTTGAATCCTCTGTTTTTCTTGGCATCACTCTCGACACAAAGCTTCAGTGGAGCCCCCATATATTCAAACTAGCAAGCAGACTAAGCTGTGTAGCTTATGCTGTAAAAAAGATTAAAGATCTCACTAGTGTCGAGACAGCTAGATTAGTTTATTTCAGTTATTTCCATAGCATAATATCTTATGGGATTTTACTATGGGGAAATGCGGCTGATTTAGAAACTATTTTTTTATTTACAACCTTAAACCAAGAGTGTCTCTTAGAGAAAAATTTAAAAAAATATATTGACTTTGGCCTCTCAGTATATTTACGAAAATTTTATGTATGTTCACAAAAACAAAGTAGTTTTAGTATAAAAAGTGATATACACTCTGTAAACACTAGTAACAAACACAAGCTTGTGATAGCAGTCCCACGACTCCACAGAGTCAGTAATTCATTCTTGGGGCAATATATACGCTATTACAACAAAGTCCCAGAAAATATACTAGGTCTTTCTATTACCAAGTTTAAATATTTAATTAAACAAAAACTGTATAAAAACGGTTGTTATACGAGGAGGGTTTATGACTTCCGATGTCATTTAAGTCAACACGAAAGTTATGATAGACTTCGATTGGCCTTTCACAATGAATCCCCATCTCGTCCCACTGAAATCTCGCTTATAGAACTCACAACGACTGAAGATAAAATCAGTGTTATGCGGCGTATGATAGAGTCTGACAAAAGAGTGACTTATCAGCAGATTCGGACGAGCTCAGGCATCGGTATGAGTCAAGTGCACAAAATCCTCCATGAAAATTTAGCGGTCGGCAAGATTTGTGCCCGGTGGATACCTCATAATTTGACAGAGGCCCACAAACTCCGTCGTATTGATTGGTGTCGTGAAATGATTCAAAGATTTAACGGAGGTGACTCAAATGCTGTGTTCGACATACTTACGTGTGACGAAAGCTGGATTTATTGTTATGATCCTGAAAATAAGAGACAGTCTGCTGTCTGGGTGTTTCCTTCCGAGGAGTTGCCAACTAAAGTGAAGAGAGGTCGAAGCGTGGGAAAAAAGAGAGTGGCCTCGTTCTTCGGAAGGACAGGCCATTACGCAACAATTGTTTAAGAGGATCGAAAAACAGTTACTGCAAAGTGGTACACTAACAATTGTTTGCCACTAGTCTTGGAAAAAGTTCGGGAGAAACGACCTCGCAGTAGGCACCATTCACCACGACAACGCCTCGTCGCACACGGCCAAGCAAACAATCGACTACTTGGCGACGTCAGACGTAGAATTACTGGGTCACCCGCCCTATACCCGCCCGTTTTATGGACGCCGAGGAAGCAGTGGCTGTGTTTCAAAATGCCGTCGAAGAGACCCCTAAGAACGAGTGGGCAAAGTGCTTTTCTCAGTGGTTCCATTGGATGCAGCGATGTATTGATGTAAATGGACACTATTTTGAAAAGATATAATAAAACAAATAACTTGCTAGTTTGTTCAGTTTTTGATTTTCTAAGAACTTTCAGTGTCACCCTCGTAATATAAATGAATACATGGTTGATAATAAACCATGGGAATGAGGTGATCGCTTCCAAGCTGTGTCTAGAATAAATTTTGTAAATAGTTTGTAACCATTTATATTGTAAAACTTATTTAAAAAAAAAGTCCCGCTGGGTTTCTTGCTGGTTCTTCCCAGGACTGAGGATTTTTTTCGAACCAGTGGTAAAGTAAAAAATTACTTTCAGTAAGAAGTACTTGTAATCAATATT
The DNA here is from genome assembly GCA_029286625.1 of Parnassius orleans. Classification (NCBI taxonomy): domain Eukaryota; kingdom Metazoa; phylum Arthropoda; class Insecta; order Lepidoptera; family Papilionidae; genus Parnassius; species Parnassius orleans. The sequence goes on from JAGSMP010000221.1 coordinate 278,068, forward strand.
GAATTAAAATTATTCTAGTCTATTCTGTTCTATTCTATTCATGTCATATAATTTTTTGGTATAAGTCTACTAAGTAAGTAAGTAGTTAGTATGTTACCAATAAGTAAGTATGTTTTAGGTTTTGTAATATGTTAGTGGAATATTTGACGTTTGACTACCCCCTCATGTGCCCGACCATTTTATGATTTTACACTTCAAGTGTCAGGGGCCGTTCGGGAGGTCGCGCGATACCGGTAGTCGCTAATGTAAACAATGATATCTTTTTAATTTTGTATGCCAGCTATATATAAAACTTATAAGCATCGATTCATTATGAATCAAGCTTTTGAATTCTACTTTATAAATATTAAATTATGTTTTTATAATATTATCAATCTCATTTCAAAATTGCGTGACATAATATTGCCGGTTTCTTGTACATAAAGTGTAAGGATTATGAAATTAAGCCATTATATAAAAAGGTATTTGTTTTGTTTGCATATAAATACAAAATCATATCAAAAGATATTAAAATATCACACCCCGTCAATACATTTTTCTCACACAACAAACTTTTTATCTACCTGCTTTTACGCGGCAAAACAAAAACAGGTTAAAACAATCGAAAATGTTCATTTCGAAAACGTTTGTAAACGTTACATTACGGCCTTGTTTTTAATATGTATATGTTGTTCAAAAATTATACAGAAACAGCGTTTTATCTTTGAAAACCATAGATTAAAGACAAGGCGTGTTTAATTACCAAATGGGCACACGGGGTCGGCTGACATACGGGCATGCATAATCTGTCAACCCCCTGCGGGCGCCATGACACATCCTTTAATATATAGAAGTCATTCTGTGCAATATACTCACTGCTTTGTGCTGATTTTAAGGGTAAGACAACTATAATTACAGATAACAAGGCATTAGATATTAGTCCTCATGGATGATTTTCTGGACTGATTTGTGTTATATTTTGAATTTGCCAAGAGAGTTAAAAGTTCATTGCTGAAATTTAAAAAAAAGAAAAAAAAAGAAAGAACATAGGCCTCCCCCATAGATCTCTTCATAGGGAGGACGTTTACCAAAGTTGCCACGCTTGGCAAGCGGGTTGACAACCGTAGGTTTTTATTATTTTGAATTGTTATCAGGAAGATACTGCTGCTCAGTTCCATTTCCCTCTGTCTTCATTTACGTCATATGGCGTAGTGGATTCTCTTAGGCCACCATTACACGGCCTATATTTATATCATATGAATTATTGTATTACATTAGATTGTAGGAGGTACTTAAAATAGGTTCTAGGAATAAAAATGCCTTTACTGAACAAGTCTTGGTTTACATGTACAGAATGGACCATCTAACGCACAGAACACAATTACTCTCTACTGAGAGATCTAACGTTTGGAATTGGAACTATAGGTTATTTTGATTTAGAAAGGTTTGATGACATTTCTGATGTGACAAAAAGCTAGTTTTATGTTTGAAATTTATAAAATGGGCCGCATTTCGCTTGAACAAATTTGGAAAATATTAAAAACTTATTTCTAAAATAGTGTCTTCTACTCAAACTGTAAGAATTTCACGCACTTCTTTGAGAAGAATTTTGCATAAAGATCTCGGTATGAATGCGTACAAAGTTCAATTACTGCAAAAGTTGAAGCCACATGGCCATCCGACGCGTTTTCGGTTTGCTCAATGGGCCGAAGACCGCTTGATCGAAGATGAGCATTTTTACCGAAAAATCATCTTTTCAGATGAAGCTCATTGCCACTTCGGAGGATACGTCAATTAGCTAAATTGTCGTATCTGGGGCTCAGAAAATTCACACGTCATCGTGGAGAAACCAATGCATCCACAACGAGTGACTATCTGGTGCGGATTTTGGTCTGGCGGCATTATTGGGCAATTTTTCTTCGAAAATGAGCAAGCAAACCTCGAAACTGCGATTTGACTCCGTTGGACATTTTTTTGTTGGGTGCCGTTAAGAACAAGTGTTTCGCTAACCATTCAGAGACGATTGACGACTTGAAAAACATGAAATCGAAGTTTCCATTGACGAAATAGAGGTCCAAACAATCGAAAATGTACTGAAAAATTGGACTGATCGAATGGGGTATTGTAAGGCTAGCCGTGGCAGTCATTTGAATGATGTTGTCTCCCATTCCTAAATAGAAAGGCTCAATGTTTCTTTCTAATAAACTCATAACTTTGAAAAAATATTCATTAGTTTTTTTATAGCCGATTCAAATTCTAAATCTTAAATGGCCCACCCTTATTTACAAATTTAATTTCTGAAAACTTTAATGATAAATAAAACTGATCCGACGATTAATTGAGGACCGACCGAAAACTAATCGGGGTGTCTATCGGCCTCGGCATTCACTTCCCATAAAGTTGACCGTATGCTCGTTTGTCAACATTACTTGGATTAAAATATTTCACCGCGGAAATTGGATTGAAAATTAATTTAAACTAAGCAAAGGAAACTCATTCTTGTTTATATTTTCTTGGCATTTTTCGTCTGGTTGATATTTCCAATATAAATAAGCCATGTTGTCGCCATTGTTACCTTGATTATGTAAAGGTGAAACAATAAGCTGTGATAGTCCAGGAGACAAACGCTTGCATTACAATTTTGCTGTATTCGAAGAAACCGATTTCGATTCCCGGTGGAACCACTGCAATTTCTAAACGCAATTTGAAGTCCTGACTTACCACCTCCTCGGCGATGAAGGAGTTTGTCGTGGGGAATCCTGCACTTGTGAAATATAAAATCATGTCTGCAGTTCACACGCGGTAAAAGTGAAACCTTCAAATGAAATGTATAAAACAAAACATATAAAAAAAAAAACATTCACAGCAAATGATATTGATAATTTTCAACCACAAATTCGGCATAAAATATAACATAAAAGTTTCATTTTATAGCAAATAATGTTACAATACTTACTTTTAGGCATGTAGAGCCTATATTGTAGTGTATTAAATCAAAATAATATTTTCTTTCGACTAAAATTGCTTTATAATAGTGACTTCTACTGAAGTCGATCAATTTTTGATCGATAAAATGATTCGATACAATGCATTCTATAAGTAAAATCATTTTATCGAATAAGGAAATAAAAGTTTTTGACTCTCAAGGTGGTCCGTAAAATAAACCAATTTAATATAAAACGGTAAGATATTAAATCGTGAATTGTTAAGAATGAATAGAACAGAATAGAATAGAATCATTTTTATTCAATATAGATTACAGTAATATTTATTGAAAGTAATTTTTTACCACTGGATCGTAAAAAATCTCTTTCCTGGGAAGAACCAGCAAGAAACCCATTTAGAAACAGCATGGTAGCGATCACCTCATTCCCAGGGGTTATTATCAGTTATGTACTCTTTAGTAGTATAATAACCCTTACTAGACAATTTTTGCTTAATTAATATTTAAAACCTTTTGATAGATAAGGTCTGCATATTTTCTGGGACTTTGTTGTAAAAGCGTATACATTGCCCCATGAATGGTTTGGATATGATAATTTTATTCAATATAATTAATTTTATTTATTTATAATAAATTTGTAATTTTTTAATTATTTTAACTTTTAAAAGTTACACTAGCCATTTTTTAAAGCACCGCACATAGACGAGACCTAGATAATAGGAAACACGTTATACTGAACTAGCTGTTTCCCGCGGTATAACCAGCGTATATCACGCTCTGAGCTCGCTTATTCTCTTTCGGTTCTCATCGGTTGGCGCTAACGACGCCTAGCGTCGTTCGCACGCCGAGACGAATATTGAATAATTTTAATTTTTCATGTCTTGATTGTGAAGTAGCGCTCATAAGCCACTCTTTTAATTTTCAATATTTTTGTCACAAAATACCTTGTTGTGGCTTATGTATAAGAAATAGGACAATGGCATCGCGGACTTTTTTTTAGATGGAGGTCAATCTCATCAAATCAAAAAAAAATCATCATCAAAATCTATATTTTTGTAGAACTTAATATTTACGTATCACTAACCATTACTCCAGCGCACTGCTTCCAGCTACCGAGAATCTTTTGCTAAAAAAACCCAATTACTTATTTATTGCCGTTCCCGGGATTCGAACTCGGGACCATATGATCATCAGTAGCGTTTGCGACCACTAAACTAGTCTTGAAATATAGGTAAATAGAGTATAAGCTCATGGTATTAGGCTTACAAAGGCCTTGGTATAGGCATCAGTGTAGGCAGACAATACATAATAGTGTGGCGGCGCTGTTGTCCCGCCACAAGCGAAACACACCGAAGCCAATCACGATATAAAAATTCCGAAGTACTGCGCTATATATAGAACAACTCTCAACACGCGGAGTGTTGGCCGCGCCCCGTCTAACACCTTGCCCGCCGGAAGATCTCCCCTTTTCCTTCCACGGCCAAACTGGTGACCCCGATGTGATCGTCGCTTCGATGCGTGTTGGATACTTTCTTTTTAAGTATTTTATTGGATTTTCTGAACTTTTATAATCAAAATGCTATTACACAATTACTCTCGTCCATAGATTCTATTTCACAAACAAAACACAACATATTATTATAAAGATGGTAAAAATATCACTCAGTAGGTATATTTCTAAAGAGGCAGTCATATGCATTTGCTAAACATATAAATATACATTTTTGTCAAAGTAAAACTAAAGAGGAAACATTGTTTTCTGATGACTTAGTTGACATTTATTTAATACATTAATGTTTATTAAATAGTTTTTTTTAAAGATATGAACAATTACTTTGTCTATATCACGTTAATAGCAATAAAATAAGATGTCACCCGGTCATTATTAAGTTAGATTTAGGTTTTATAAAATCTATAACAATATGTTAAAAAAAAAACAATTTGTTATCAAAATATACAGTTGTTTCCGTTCATACAAAGGATATACCGATGAATTGACTCAAGTATTCCAATTGAGCTGACTAAAACTAAAAATATGAACAAACATCATGGAACTAGTTGTATACTACTGTATGGAACTAGTTGTCCATACTAGTCTAACAACACAAAAATAATTTTAATTTTAAACAAATTCAATTCATAAGCGAATGCATAATGCAAAACAAACATTAAATGAATTTGTGGCGGAATGTCACGTATTCAAGGCCAGGAAATAGCGCGGTATAGTTTTAGGTGTGGCATTTTTAGAATACAAAAACCAACGTGTAAAATGAGGACTAATATTGTACCCTCACCAGAGGGCTCTAGTCGAGACTAAAGTGAACTTATTTGTTACGTAGATGGTCACACATCATCATTGAAAAGTTGCATTTTAAATAAAAGTTTTTCGGTTTCTAGTGTATGTATATACACAAAACAATGCCTCAGTGCTGTATTCTCTAGTTTTTTACACGCTTACAAATATCCTTGGTTTTGTGCTATGTCTCTTCGGTATATACCATGTGGCCAAGTATTACCAATTATTAAAAAGGAATTTTAAAATTCGTTTGTTCTTTTATCCGTTCGATTCAAACACGGACATAGTTACATATTTACTGTAAGTAATATTTTAATAAAGCTAAAACATATATAAAATTCAGTATAAGGAAAATAATATGTTGCTTCATTAATTTAGTAGACTTAAGTTCGTCTTGAAATAAAAAAATAATAATAATGTGAACCGTCTAAGCAATTTATTAAAGTCAGTAGCGCTGAAAACTTATTTAAGTTCTGCACTTTAAACATGCATACCGTTCTCCGGTTTACAGATAGAAATGCTGTCAAAATGGAAATGAATTTAGTTTTCAACATATTTAATCTACTACCCTTCAAACATGTAGACGGAGCGTATATTTTAAATTCATCAACCAAATTGGCGATATATTGAAAATGAGCCAAATTAAGAGTACCCTTAACCGACGAGCGTGTATGCGTAGGTATATGGATGTGGAGGAGGCAGAGTGTCAGGATCGTGCCAATGGAAGTCCATAGTCTCTGCCTACCCCTATGGGTGACAGGCGTGAGTGTTTATTATATTATGTAATGAAATTATATCATTATATTATAATTATATTGGAATGCTTCATATAAATCGTATTGTCATTTAATATACAGTACTGTAACTAAATTATATATTAATTAGTTATGATATTTACAATATATAGTCAAATTGAATATAAAATAGAAGATATATGTTATTGTAATAGGCCTACCTATGCGTCGCTTAAATATTCATTAATTGAGTAATAACATTTCTTAGTTAGATATATTTTAAATTTATGAATATTCTCCGTTTCATGAAACATAGATGGAACTTTATGGTTGATTTTAAACAGTGTGCCGAAAACGTTTTATCTAAGTAAAGTTATCTAATGAAATTGAATAATTTCATTGTCAATTATTAAATAATCACTAAATATTTCAGAATTAGTTTTATAAATGTTACAATACAGCGTTAGAAATGACAATAATTTAATTTTTTAATTTTGATATATTTGAGAGTTAACAATATGTAATTTTATCAATATTTACAATTTATGTTTACACAATTTCCATTATTATTATTGTTATAGTAGTAATATACCATCCTGTATACAATTAGATTATGAAACTGGAGTGGATGAAACAAGCATAAGTGTACTTTTTATGAAAATGTCTCATCTTTTATAGTAAAATCTGAATCCACAAGTTTATACACGCGATGGTGTCCATTCTTTCTTATCCTGGCTTAGTTCTATTATGTTGTCGGATAATTTAATTCTCACGAGGTTAATGAAACTTGATTTAAATAAAGGTCCGGGTCCAGATGGATTACCGCCGTTGTTTGTATATCTATGTGCTAATCAACTATCATTGCCACTTACTTGTATCTTCGGCGAATCTCTTAACACTGGAATATTTCCTACCTATTGGAAAATGGCTAAAATTGTTCCCATTTACAAAGATGGTACTAAAAATAACATCAGAAATTACAGAACCATATCCATTTTATCTATTTTTCCTAAAATATTTGAAATTTTAATATACCCTTATGTTTACAATTTACTAAAATTTCAAATTATTGATCGTCAATATGGTTTTAGAAATAGGTTCACCATTACTAATTGATTGCCTTCACCAATTATATCATCCAGCATGTGTATCAGGATTCTCAAGTCGATGCTATCTATACTGATTTTAGCAAGGCTCTTGAAAAAGTTGACCATGAGATACTTTTGACGAAATTAAGTAGTTGTGGAATTGGTGGTCCTATTTTGGATTGATTTAGATCTTATTTAGTTCTTCGTGAGTGTTATGTAGTTATCAATGGGAGCCAGTCTAATCCGTTTAAGGTAACCTCGGGTGTTCCTTAAGGGTCATATTTAGCTCTCCTATTGTTTCTAATTTTGATCAACTCAGTGACAGAATGTTTTTTGAACACAGAGGTTTACCTGTTTGCTGATGATTTGAAATTCGTTAGACCTGTTAGATCATCAACAGACTCCCAGCTTATTCAAGCTTATCTGGATAGATTGATCGAGTGGTGTACTTAAAACAATATGCTTCTGAATGCTAAAACGTGTAATCATATGTCGTTCACTCGTAAACATAGTCCTATCCAAACTACATACAAAATTGACAACACAGTACTCAATCAAGTAGAGTGTATACGGGACCTAGGCGTTTTGTTGGATAATAAACTATCTTTCGTACCACATATAAACAGTATTATAACGAAGGCGTCCAAAATGTGCGGATTTTTAGCTATAAACACCAAACAGTTCAGGCATGCTCAAACTTTACTATTACTCTTTCACAGCTTAGTACGGAGCAACCTTATTGTTCTCAAGTTTGGTCTCCTTTCTATGAGGTTCATAAGTGTAGAATTGAACGAGTACAACGGAGGTTTTTTAGTATGCTAGCATTGAAATTTAACCGTCATCGCTTCTTAACTTCATATGCTGAACGGCTAAAGCATTTTCGTATATCTTCCTTATATAACAGACGCAAATTTTTGGATTTAAGCTTCCTCTACAAACTGTGCAATAATGACATCGACTGTCCTCAATTACTGGAAATGGTTAACATTAATGCTCCAAGCAGATTACCCCGTTTTAACGTCTACAAGATGTTTATGGTCCCACTTCACAGGACTAACCTCGGTCTTAATTCAGCATTATGCAGAATGTTTAGACAGTATAATGATATAAATATCTAGGTCATCTGATTTGGATATTTTCAATGACAATTTAAATAATTTCAGAAGAAAAATGTAACTTTTTTTAGATGATAAATGTAAACCTTTTTAACTTCTCATGAATACGCAATTTTGCTACAGTACTATTAAATTTTACGTTATTGAACTTTTCGCAACATTACTCTGTATTAGCTGTGGTTGCCTATAACTGGGTGAGCACATTGCATGTTTCTCAAAATGCTTGTATCTTGTTTTTAGTTTTGTGTATCATCTGTCGGTGACCCTTATAAATAAATAAGTAAAAATATAAGTAAATAAACTCGAATGTAAAATCAAAATATAATTGTTTATATAGCGCAACGCAATATTTTATGTCCATATAATTTGCCGGATTATAATATATTATGTCAAATGTTACTGAACATTGAAATATTCACACGAATTTCTTCTTTTCTTCTTTTCTTCTTTTTATTTTCTTCTTTATTTCTTTCTTAAGAAATTTTTCAGTTGAGTAAGGTTATCTTATCAAGTTGTATTGAATGCAGTGCTAATTAAAATAATCTGGAATGACTGGTTTACTTCATGAATTTTGACAGTATGTATAGTGATTTACTCTTGGATTAAGATTTGATAAAACCAAAAGTGATCTAGATCTAGAGTAATTTTTGAGTTTATTCGCAGGATATACCAGACTCATACAAGTTTGGTTGAATCCGCCCTAATAGACTTTATCTGAGTGTTGCAAAATCGACTCTAAAAAAATAATTTCACATACTGAAGTCGGTGCTAAGACAGTGTATCAAAGAATTAAAGTCCCGATTTCAGAATGTGCAATTATTTTAATCTTTTTAGTTCTTTGAATTCGGATTTAATCTTTTATTAAAAGTATTTTTTACCCTTTTAAGTAGACTAAGGAATATCACAATCTTAATGTCGTCTAATAGTTATCATTAAAAACTTTATACCCTATTTTGGCACCCTTAGGGGTAGAAATTTTTCTCCTAATATATTATATAGGATCATCTCTGAAATATAACCTATATAATAAAAAGGAATAAAACCCAAATAATAAAACCCTCCTAACGTTTGTCAATTCATCACTGTTTCAAATTACAATTAATAGTGTCTGAGTAGTTACTTTACTATACTATATTAACGTTAAACGTCAAAGTTAAAAAAAAAACACTTTTATTGCTTTTATTAATATCTCATGTTAAATGTGTGATAAGATATGCAGGGAGACGATAGATGCAGATGGCTCAAAACCGTGCTATGTGGTATTTCTTGGGAGAGGTCTACGTTCAGCAGTGGACTTGTGGAGGACTGTAATGATGATGATGATGATGTAGTGTGTAATCATCGTCATTATCATTACAGTCTATTAAAGTCCATTATTGAACGTAGTCCTCCCTATAAATTGCCTAATAAGGGGGATATTTGGCATAGTTGCCAAGCTTGGCTAGCGGGTTGGCAACCGAAGTTTTTTATTATCGAGTTTTAATTATATTTTTTTATAGAAGAGGGGGCAAACGAGTATGCGTTTCACCTGATGGTAAGTGTCGACCGCCGCCCATTAACAACTGAATTGCCGCTGCTGGAATTTTTAAAATGGTTAAGCTCGTTTCTTGAAGGTTTTTAATTCGTATCCGTCCGGAAAAATCGCCAGTGCTAAAAGATTCCACAAAAAGTAGTGCGAGGAAGAAAACTACTGAAAAATCGCCCAGTGGTGAACCGCCAAGCATCCAGATGATACGGATAGTGACGTGAGTTTTGTCGCGATGTGCGTTGGTAAAATTCGACTCGATTTTGTGGAGGTTGGAAAAACTGACTTCCTGCATGTCTTACATGGTCGTCACTCCATCAAGTAAGGGGCCGCCCTACACTTCGCCTACTGGTACGAGGCTGTCACTTGAGAACCTTTATTCCCCATCGGTTGTCGGTACTTCGAACTATATGGTTCCACTGTGGATATTTTCATTTCAAAATCTACCACACAGGAATACTTCGAGCATAGATCTCGCTGTAGCTTGCTCAGTAAACGTAAGCTTCCTCTTACGGTAGTAATGTAGGACTTCGTATGAGATTCGTATGTCATCACTTGTTGAAACGCACTTGCACTCTAGTGTTCTCAAGATTTGAGGAATACATGATGTAATACAAGAAGTTATGCTGTCTTCCATTCGTCGTCGCGTCAATGTCGGCAACTACAGTCGATGCGCGACTGTCATCGATGCACTTCAGACTTCACATATAACTTTAGTACAGGAAAAAAGGAAAAGTCGATTTCAAATAACTAAATAGAATAAAATAATACCTGCCTCGCGGGGTAAGGACGGGTTATGTAGGACTTGCACCGACTAAAACCTTATGGTGTTCCACCTTCGCCGCATATTGGCAGGGCCACGGGAACGCTTTCGCACACATCCGCGGCTCTACCAGCGCCAGCCGCCCAATGGCAGCCTATCCTCGGGGGAGAACCGCACCAGGCGCACCAGGAACACAAGGCACACCCACGACCTCCAACTCCACCTGCGTAACGAGCCCCGCCGAGACCGATACGCGGAGGCCATGGGGCCAGGAAATTCGAGCGCTCAGTATGACCCACTTTCCCAACCCCAGCGGTGGATTTGGTCTCTGGCTCTGCCACCAACCAAGTTTCAGCCGGATTTCTCCCCCCGCGGCATCACCATCACCGCATCAACGGTGCGGCCCCGTCAGAGTCGCGGAGGATAGGGCGAGTGACGCATCGCCATACAAACACTCCTCTTCCACCGCGACTCCACCTCGGCTGCAGCGGTAGGGGGAGAGGACATCCCTCTCGTCACAGCCCACCGACACACATCCGAAGTGGGCTCGCCAAGCCCACTCGGACTGGCCTGGCCACCTCGGGCCGGCCCTATGCCACGGGCCAACCAAGGGGTTCCTCTTTGTTCACCGCTGGTGACCAAGCCACGGCTACTAAGCCCCCCCGCCACGACAAGGCGGGAACCCGTTCGGGGGGGGGGGAGGTCGGTGCTAAGACCTAGTGTTTAGAAGAATTAATAAATAATTCATTTTTTACAAGTACACAAAGGACACACAGTTTACAAAGAAAGTGAACGCAAGTAAGACGAAAGTTATTGTTTTTGAAAGAGAAGAAAGTAAAACGTAATGTGAAATAAGAATAGAAGGGGAACTGGTCGAGCAAGTAGATGAGTTTGTGTATTTAACAGGGATGGTAGATATGATAAGGATATAGAACGACGAGTGAATGCAGGAAATAGAGTAAATGGGGCTCTACACTCTATTGTGGAAAGTCAGAATGTGTCCAAAAAGGCACGTATGGCAACTCACAATGCTGTGTTAGTCCCTACTTTAATGTATGGTAGTGAAAGTTGGGTGTGGCAGAAGAAGCACGAGAGTAGAATAAATGCTGTAGAAATGCGGTCATTAAGGAGTATATTAGGCTGAATCTAAATAACAGAGTGAGAAATTGTGTGATAAGAGAGAGTGTGGTTTGCAAGATGATGTTGTGACCAGGATTAAGAGAGGAATGCTTCGGTGGTTTTGTCATGTAGAAAGAATGAATGAGTAAAGAGTGACAAAGCAAATTTATGTGGCAGAGGTGAACGGCAGAGTCGGGAAGGGACGCCTAGACGAAGGTTTATCGACCAAATTGGCGATATACTGAAAATGGGCCGAATTAAGAGTACCTTAATTGACGAGCGTGTATGCGTAAGTATATGGATGTGGAGGAGGCGAGAGAGGTGTGTCAGGATCGTGCCAAATGGAAGTCTATAGTCTCTGCCTACCCCTCTGGGTGACAGGCGTGAGTGTTTTTGTGTATGTGTGTCCTTTTTTACACCCTTAGGGGTGAATTTTTTCTACAAATTTATGTGAGATCACCCCTAAAGTAGGTATAACAAATTAAAAAAGAAAACAATGATTAAAATCGGTTTACAATTGGCGCAGATATCGTGTTCAAAATCTCGTCATTTTTGAAAATGGCTGAAAAGAAACGCGATTATAGTAGATTTTTCTCTACGCAAAGACGAAAGGAAAAATTGTTCATTGTGGATTGATTGATGAGTGTATAGAAAAAATAACAATCCAGATTTTAACTAAGTTCAACAAATGAGAAGATTGTAAATTCGATGCGTATATTATTTAATGTATGTTCGCCGATTATTTGGAAACGGCTGAACTGTCGTCATTTAGATTTGAAAAATAAATTCCGACACGGAAAAACAGGGGATGAATATTTCAATGTTATTTATTTAGACGCCATTTTAGTTGTTGTACTTTGAACTTGTGATATTCCTTAGGCCACTAAAATGGTTAAATATTTTTTATTTATTTAAAAAAACGTGACCTCCGCATTATGATTTTATCCTGTATCGTGGAGACAGTTTAAATACATAAATTCCATAAGGACAAAATTCCAGACCCGTAACAATTATTGGTAGGCCATACAAATATTTGTGCCGTGCGAGATTCGAATCCGCGGCCCTCAGCGCTGCAACTCATTGCTAAGCCACTGCGCCACGGAGCCGTGAAGTAATTAAACTGTTAATAAAAAATAAAAACCGACTTCAAAACTAAAAAGTAAAATTTATATATATATATATATATATATAATAGCTTCTGAAGTCGGGTCTATAATTCATTGATCCATTATGTCTCAGCACCGATGGAAATTATTTGGAATTTATTTTAAGTTTATATGGAGATTTTTTTAATTGTTTATGTTTTCAGGTCAGTTTGTCCTTTTAAAAGTTTAATTATTCATTAATTATTCAAATTTACTGACAAGTTTGTAGAGAGTATTTCTACAAACGCGCTGTTGTATTATCTATACTATGTATACTGTAATATTATAAAGATGGTACGAATTTTGTGATTTTGTATATATAATCTCCGGAACCACAGCATCTATTCGAAAAATATTTTCACCGTTTGAAAGGTACATTATTTTAGATGGTCATAGCATATATATATTATGTATATAAATATATTATTACTAAAGTTATGATGATATTCGTCGACTAAGTTAGAAAAAGTCGTGCCTCTTAAGAGCGTTCATAGCGTGCGCTGAGTCATTGGTTAAAGTTGCACGAAAATAATGTATGGCTGAATTGTTCCTCTTAAATATTTTTAATAAAAAAAGCCCTTTTTTACATAAAAACATTTTTATGTAAAAACTCTCAAGCGACAAGATTTTTATCCTCACAAAAAGGGAACAAAACATATGGTACACCATGAAGTGTTAAAATTTATTATAAACTATCTGTTACCCGCGGCTTCGCCCGCATGGTCACTGGGAAATGAACTATCCATTGCTTTTGAATTGAAAGAAAACTGAGTTTTATAGATTTGTCAGAGATGCAGCCATTAAAAGGAAACTGAGCAAAATTGATTCGTCAGCCTATTTAAATGTTTTGAAACGCAGCGTATAGGAAAGCATGAAAATAGCCTGTTTATTCCAAATGGAAATGGGATATTTTTAATTAAAGGAAACTGAGCATAGTTATCCGTCAGGGATGCAGACTTTTGAAAAGAAACTGAGCTAAATTGATTCGTCAGAGATGCAGTTTTCTGAATTGAAAGGAAACTGAGCCAAATAAAAGATCCATCAGAGATGCAGCCTTTGAGTTGAAAGGAAACTGAGCTTAATATGTCCGTCGAGGTGCAGCATTTGGAATTGAAAAGAAACTGAGCTAAATAGGAAATTTTGAATTGAAAGGGAAGATCTGTGGGAATTTGATTAATTGATTGTGGGAATTTTGGAAAACTAACTGAACGCTATTTTAAGACGCTACTGTACACAATGTTATATGTTTTCCATTTGGGGAAAGAATGTGGAGATTCTGGGCATTTGACACACGCGAACATGCTACATACAGCCATGAGAGAAGCACGGTTTTTCTAAGTTGACCCCGCTACCTGTAACGTTTGCCCTTGCGCTTTATTAATTGTCATTGCAAAACTGAGCTTAATAGGTAACTGCAACCTTTGAATTGAAAAGGAAGATCTGTGGGAATTATAGGGATCCGTGGTATAATAACATTTTCACCTTTTCCTACGCCTGTCAAAATTGTAGCACTGATTATGTTCCGTCCAAGATGTGTCACACGCAGCCTTGTCCTGTTACATAACCGAGGAGCATCTAAATTTCGCATTAGCATGACTGGGACGCCTAATTTTAATTGAAGCATGAGGGCACACCTGACAACTCTAGAGATTTAGAAACACTACGGATATGAAGTGCTCTGTTCTGTGTCCATAACTGTGTCTACTGACAAATACTCTGTTATTTCTCCTGCTACTTCGCTTAATATATCTGAATTTATTTTGTTAACGCTCTCATTTTTGGTGCAAGAATCGCCCTTTCACATAACCATTTGTCTTCATGCATGTTGTTCGTTAAATCTGAATAAACGCTCGCAATTAATTCGAATGACTCTGTACTAAATTACAAAAATCTCGTCAATTTAACGCAGCCCTCAGCATCCGTTTCAACCGCCCATCGCCAATTTTAATAGTGTGTCAGCATAGTTTCCAGCATTGATATCATTATGAAAATGCACTCTCATATTCGTAGTTAAACTGAATTTTGTCACCTTGTTCCATAAAATAGACGACTTGAGGCATGCTTTAATTTCATCTGCAGGTGTGCCTTTGAATGACAGGTAAAGTTTGGCGAAAGTCACCAGCCAGTAAAACCATCATTCCTCCCATTACATCGGTATTGCTGCGCAAATCCTGGAGCGTTCGATTTAGTGCTTCTACAGCTTTTTATGTGACATTGTACTTTCGTCCCACACTAAAAGTTTGCATTGTCGTAGCATTATACCTCGTGCACTATTTTTGCTAAAGTTGCAGATCGGCGATTCTTCCTGGGCTAGATTTAGAGGGAGTTTTAAACAGAATGCAGTGCGGCCCCGCTTAGCAGCGTGGCGGCTATACCGGAGGAAGCTACGGCCACAGCAATGTTTTTATCTTTCCATACTTGAGCTAATAATAAATTTAACAAAATGTCTTCCCAGTTCCTCCAGGGGCATCTAAAAGAAAAGTGCACCATTTCCAGATTCAATTTGTCCTAATATTTTGTCAAAACTCGTTTTGTTCGGAAGCAAGGGGTACAATTCGGCTACTTGCTGCTGCAAAGCTGGTATATCGTAGTTTGTTTCACGTATAATTTCATCACTTAGTTCATTTTCGGTTGTTCGCTGAGGGCTTATCATTCCAAAGTCGCTTAATTTTTGCCTACCATTGCCATTACTTTATCTTCAATTTTTCCAAGTGCTTCATTATAATGTGTTCATTGTATGCAGAGAGTTGCATAAAGATCCTAATTTTGGCTGGTGACTGGCACTGCACAGCTTCCTCCATGGTTTCATCCCAGTGATTATCATTTTCTAAAAGATGCAGAGCTTCACATGCTTCTATAAGTTGCGCATTCCTGACCGTTGACAGTTTTAAGGTCTTATATCCTGTAGGACCCTGAACATGCAGCAGCAATCGTAAACAGAAACATTCAAAATTAGTTACATGAACGGTATACACACGACCAAGGGCATCTGATGACTTTACACCGGGCCAATTTGCAACAGGCGCGCCTTGAATACGGCGTTTCCACCCTTCCTAGATGTGTTCCAAGTATAATAGCGGGGACTTCAGAATATAACAACGTTTTGCAAAGGGTCGGTTTGACAAAATTGAAAGAAGGCTGTTAGTGTAGTTTTGGCGGTGATGCAATTCTTTCTGGAAATTCTTTCGGTGAAATATACACGCTCCATTTTCTAAGTGCACAGCAAGGTGAGTAACTGTTGGGTGCCTTTCGTAGAGGGAAGCCAGGAGACGCCACGCTGCCTCGTTACTGCTGACATAACGCCCTGCTTGAAAGGTCTGTACTTCATTAACGGATTTGCCTCACCTTCACCCTGAGATTAAATATTGCTTGGTTGCTTCCTTTATTTATGTACTTACAGATATACTTGATTGCGCGGACAGAGCTACATGCTTCTACATTAATGTGGGCATTAAACATTTTACATAGAATGGGCGAATACGGGACAATCCAGCTGTTATCTATAGTTTGAACGCTCCAGAGCGAGAGATTTGATTGTAACTTTCCTGCCACCATCTTCGGGAGCTCTGCGTCTGTATAAAGGGTAGCCATTGTCATTGTGCACTGTTTCTTTTAATAGCTATTTAGGAATTTCTTTGTATATTTTCCTTCTTTCATACACGGCGATATTGAATTTCGTGCCCACATGGACCGTGAATCATATTTCGACGATCATCATTCATCATCATTATAGCCCTTCACAAGTCCACTGCTGAACATAGGCCTCCCAAAAATGCCACAAAGCACGGTCCTCAGCCACCTGCATCCATCGACTTCCTGCATGTCTTACCAGGTCGTCACCCATCTAGTGGGACGCCCCACTTCGTCCGCCGGTACGAGGCCGCCACCGAGAACCTTTTTCCCCATCGGTTGTCGGTTCTTCGAGCTATATGGCCGGCCCATTGCCACTTCAGCCATTAATCCGTTGGGCTATGTCGGTCACTCTGGTTCTACTGCGGATATCCTCATTTCTAAGTTTATCACGCAGTGAGACCGGAGCATAGCCTCTCCATAGCTCGCTGAGCGACATCGCTGGCAACACGCACCTGTACCGTTTTCAAGTTTTGAGGTATACCTGACGAGAAGATGTGCTGTAATTTCCGAACGCTGCCCAGCCGAGTTGAATCCGTCGATTGACCTCTCGGTCGAAGTTGGACTTACCTAGTCGGACTATTTGTCCCAGGTAAACATACTCGTCAACAACTCGAGCTTAGTGCTCCCAACAACTACCGGCATAGGTGTGACATGGACATTAAACATGATCTTTGTTTTGTCCATGTTCATCTTAAGACCTATCCGTTGGGAGGCACTATTGAGGTCATTGAGCATAGTGCTTAGGTTCTCCAGCGATTCTGCCATAAGGACTATATCGTCGGCAAATCGAAGGTGAGTGATGTACCGCCATTGATGTTAATACCGTATCCTTTTCAGTCCAGAAGCTTGAAAGCGTCTTCCAATGCAGCGGTGAAGAGTTTCGGGGATATAACGTCACCCTGTCTTACACCTCTCTGCAGTTGGATAGGTTTCGTACTCCTGTTCTGTACTCGGATAGCCATCGTAGACCTACTGTACAAGCACTTCAGCACTTCGATATACCGACAGTCAATTTGGCACCGCTGGAGGGACTGCAGCACCGCCCACCTCGACGGAATCAGGTTTTCATAGTCCACATACGCCAGACATAGTGGCAAATTGTACCTCGGACTGCCAATTTGCCGAAGGGTATGTATGTGGTCTATGGTGCTAAAGCCTTTCGGAAACCGGCTTGTTCGGGAGGCTGAAGTCGTCGAGTCTGCGTGCGAGACGATTCGTAATGACTCGAAAACAGCACGTAGACGCGGCTCAGAAGGGAAATCGGTCTGTAGTTCTTCAAGAGAGCGTTGTCGCCTTTCTTGAAGAACAAGACCACCGCACTTCTGCTCCACGCCTCCGGTGTAATGCCACCATGTAGGACGGAATTAAAGAGCTGAAGGACTCTGGCACCGGTTTTCCACCTGCTTTCAGAAGCCCGCTGTAATTCCATCCTCGCCTGGGGCCTTGCTGTTTTTAAGGTGCTGGAGAGCCAGTCTAATCTCGCTCAGACTGACGTCCGGGATATCATCGGAATAGTGTCGGATAAGACTACCTGATCGTTACTCACACTTGCGTGGCTCCAACGATGATGTGTACAGCTGCCTATAGAACCTCTCAATCTCACTCAAAATCTCAGGTGTCCCGGAAACGACGCTGCCACACTCGGTCTTCAGCTTCGACAGTTGGCTCTTTCTGGCAGACAGATTCTAGCAAAGACTTTGGAGCCCTGGTTCCGCTCGATCGCTTCTTCAATACGAGCTGTATTGAAGTTGCGCAAGTCCCGCCGCATGCATTTGGAGATCTGTCTGTTCAGTTGCCTGTATTCTGTCAAATCTACTGAAGACTGCAGCTTCATATCCCGTCTAACAGCCATGAGATTAAGAGTGATCGGAGAGTTTTTGTGTTCTTCTGCGGCGGGTCTTGCAAAACTTAGCTCCGACCGCATGGACAGTTTCCACGAGCTTGTCATTCATATCGTCCACTGCATTGCAATCTTCTAGGCACTGAAAACGGTTTCGTAGCTCGAGCTGAAAGGTTTCGGGACTTTGGATTAGAGCACGAGGGGGACGGAGCGTTGACTTCATTAGACGACCCTCCAACTTTACGTTTAGGTTCAGTGTGCCCCTCACCATTCGGTGATCGCTGCCGGTTTTCACCTCGCGATCACTGAGACATCACTGAACAATTGTCTTTTGGTCGTCATAATGAAGTCAATCTCATTTTTTGTCGAACCGTCGGGGCTCGACCAGGTCCACTTCCTGTGGGGCCGCTTCTGGAAGAAAGAGTTCATCATAAAAGTCCTCTCTCCATGAAGTCGGCCAGCTGCTGGCCCCTTGGGTTCCTGTTGCCCTACCCGAATTTCCTACTTTCAGCTCACCGTACTCTCTTGTGCCTAGTTTTGCGTTGAAGTCTCCCATTAACACCGTATAGTGGGTTTTGAGGAATGCATGGCTCTAGAGATATCCTCATACATTTCCTCCACCTCCTCATCGGGGTGTGCTGAGGTTGGTGCGTAAACCTGTATGACCTTCAGCGAATACCGTTTGGTGATTCTGAGTATAAGGTACGCAACTCGGACGATGGTATCATACAATTTTTATCTTGCTCAGGATCTGAATCTGGCGCTTATTATGTCGTCTATTTGGCTGGGCCGCAACTTCTTAAGTCATATTAGAATGTGGGCATGCGGTAATCCTCTTATTTGCCATTCAATTGAATACATGAAGCACTGCACCTCTCCGAAAATTTTGCCTTTGTTAATTACATACATTAATTTTGTACTTTTAATCTAAATACTCTAGCAACCAAATCGTGTCTGTCAGTACTTTTTGGCCCGGCATTAGCTCCTCGTTATTTCTTTCCATGTGGGATTGCAAGTAAAGTAACAAAATATCAAGTCTTCCGTAATTTCGTACATAGGCGAATGCGTCTTGTGTGTACTCATGTAGGTAGCGGGACTGTTAACGAATGATGAGGGCAGAATTACCATTTTAACTAAATCTCTGGGGTTTACATTGGCGTCGCTAGAAACTGCATCTTGTAAATGTATATAATTCTCAACGCGCAGCTTTTTGATTTAAAGATATATAACGGAGACGTTCACTTTCTACCTTCACATACATGTCTACCAAAATTGATGAAATAATTGTCTACACCGGGCTAAGAGGTTAAAATCATTTTCTCGCAACATCATATGATACGCATAAAATCCATACATGATACTTTTTGTTCGGAGTAGGCCTTTGTGACCGGGTTAATGAGTGAATTTGAAAATGATAACCCTCTTGTCCTTTGCAATAAATCAATGGGTATTGCAGAGCGTCATAAAACTTGTTTGTATCGGCTACCCGTTGCAACGTATCATCACGTGCTCGCAAGACAATGTCTCGTGAAGAAAATTGATCTCCACTAATTACGGCTGCTATTTCGTTTATCAAAGGTGCATTGTAGCGCCTTTCATGCTATCCTCGAGGGTCCGATCTGCGTGAATGACGACTTTATAATCCTCTTCAGGTAGGTTTTCTAAAGCAGTTTTAAATGTTTTGACTAAAATGTTACGTTCATGCAAGAATCTTTGAATTTTCAACACTGTGTCTCTCAACTCCTGGATAAATTGGCAGCGACGGTCTACCTCAATTCCTTCTTCACCCATAAAATATACTTGTAAAAATTTATGCTGTTCGTTTTCAGCTGGAAAAGTGAACCTATTCTATGATAAATTTGCCCTTGCACCGTAAATGTAGACGAAAATCCTGGCATTATTATTTCCCGGTCAACTCCGAAGGACGTCATTTGAAAGCATGAGTTATATTTCCGGATCCTGTTTAAAAGCGCGTGACTCATTAGCATCATATAAAAGAGAGTTTTCAAAGGTTCTTCTGGTTCCCAAGCAACGGAATAGACACTTTGCCATTGAACAGCACATGCCTGCGGTCTCATCTTTCCATTTTAAAGCGCTGCAAAATCGACACGCCTTGTCCATCAGTCCGATAACAACTAACCTGTGATTTTATAATCAATCAACGGATCATAATTGAATGCTGCGTCATTAAAAACCAACCAATTGTTTCTTTGAAAATTTTGCCGACGTTCAGCTTGGAGCTGTGCATTTGCATGTGTCTGTTCTGGTGTTTCAGATGCCTTATAGTAGATTGATGTTCAGCTTGCTCAATGAGTCTGTGTTGAGTTTCATCAGGTGTTTCGCGGCTCTTAAGGCGGCCTGACGTTCCGCTTGTTCAAATAGCCTTTGCTGACTTTGAGCAGGTGTTTCAGTAGCTCTTAAAGTAGATTGACGCCTGCCTGTTCAAGACGCCTTGCTGACTTTGATCAGGTGTTTCAGTAGCTCTTAAAGTAGATTGACGCCTGCCTGTTCAAGACGCCTTCGCTGACTTTGAGAAGGTGTTTCAGAAGCTCTTAAAGTAGCTTGACGCTCTGCCTGTTCAAGACGCCTTCCTGACTTTGAGACGGTGTTTTGGAAGCTCTAAAGCAGCCTGACGCTCTGTCTGTTCAAGACGCCTTTGCTGACGTTGAGAAGGTGTCTCAGATGCTCTAAAGCAGCCTGACGCTCTGCTTGTTCTTGCCTTCTCAGTTCAGCATCTTCTAAAGATTCTAGCGATCGAGCTAATCTTTTCGCTTGTCTTTGAGAAGATACTCTTGAAAGGCTGGACTTACGTTTGCGAGGCATTATGAAGTACGAAAAACCTATTTATAAAAACGTTAAAATACCTAAAAGGAATTAAATTTCTTTTAAATATTTTTTAAAATCAAGTCCAAAATATCTAAAAGGAATAAATATTCCTTTTAAATATTTTTAAAATCAAACAACAAAACCAATTCAAGACACAACATGAATCCGAAAACGATAGCCGAAAAAATCGAATCAACTTAAGCCAAATCACAAAACAAATCGCAGAAAACTGAAATCGAAAGCAGTAGTCAATATAAATATAACCAACGAAAAAAAGTAAGTGTGTAGGTACCGTATACACTATCTATACTATTAATATTCCTTTGAAATATTGTTAAACAAACTAAAACAACGAAAACCAAATCACGATTCTAAATAAAGAAAATCCAAAATCAAAGCCAGAGTCTAAATATGTATAAAGGAATACCAACCAAATCAACAAAACCAATCCAAAAAAAAACACAAACTGAAAATGAAAGCCAATATAAATCCATTCAACATTAACCAAATCACAAAGCAAATAACAAACAACTGAAATCGAAAGCAGGTAGTCGAATAAGCTATGAAATAGAAACAATTTGCGTATAGGTACCGTATGCACTATAAGTTGACGCGCGGCTCAACGGCGGGAGTTAAGTACATGTCATGAAACATTTCGTTACCGCGTTTTAAAACCTAGTAACGAGATCTAGCGGAATCAATTTAAACTATGTATACGTTAGTTAATAAGAACTCTCAAAAAATATTTTTCTTATAATTTTGCACAATTTTTCTTATTGTAATACCGATTCATTCATAACCACATATAAGAACTGTATTCATTTCCGTTCAATAAATATTACTAAGGCTTATTAATAAGGCTTACTAAGAACTGTTTCTACCATTGTTAAGTAATAGTTAAGGGTGAAAGCGTGACAGGTGGTGATAGTATTTCTGATCCATACTTATAATCACGCCTGTAACCTTTGCGGGGTAGGCAGAGCATCAACGGATTACTTAATATCGTCTGCGAGGTTATCGCCTATTCTGTGAATTACGATGCACCAAAACGTTTGAAGAAAATCAGCTGGTGAATTTTATGTTTTTATCGCTCTTCCCGGTCCTGTGGAAAAATACAGATCCATACATTTTTATCTTAATTTTGGTAAAAAACATAATAATCCAGATATTCTGACCTTCTGTGTTCGTCCATCGTACCGTCGTCCGTCTTGTAGAATTACGGTGGCGCCACCTAGCTGAATTTAATTTTGCAAGATATTCGATTTTCCCACGGAATGAGATGTTTTTCCGCGGAAAAAGTAGCCTATGTCACTTCACAGCCACCGAACTATCCCCATACAAAAATCATGCCATGCCGACGCTCTGTTGCGACGTGAAAGGAGGACAAACAAACAAACAAACAAACAAACACACTTTCGCATTTATAATATTATATATATATAGTATGGATATATGAGGGAGGCCTGTGCTCAGCACTGGACTTTTATAGGCTGCAATGGATGGATGGTACTGGAAATGAGATGAGGGCTTTGATGGGCAATAATGATGATATGAAAAGCTTTTTGTATGCACAGAGATTTTCATTTATTCACCACGTTGCGTTGGCCAGGTAGGTTGGTGAGCACGGAGCCGTAACTTAAGACTGTACTTAGAATAAAATATTAGAGATTATTATTTGTATTGCTATACATTGATGTGAAAAGTCTTAATGCAATCCATTCAGAGTGTCCTAAAATTTTCACAAAATTAATGGTTGGTTACATTAATATTTAAACATATAAATTATTATTAATATTTTAACATAAAAATTGAACTTTCACATGTAGAGAAAAATTAACTTAAATCTGAAAGATGTGAAATAGTCTTATAGAAGAGGGGGCATACGGACTTGCGGCGCATCTAAAGGTAAATGGTAATGCTGCCTCCCATTAGCAGTCTGTATTGATTTTGAATTTGATTTCAGCGTTTTTGGGTGAATTTCCTGAATGATTTGTTCGCAGGGGATTGTCTATTGGTATATATGGTTGTAGTATAGATACTACAAAATATAAATAAAAATAAAATATAGTCAAGCTTAAATAATGAGCAAATAAATAGAGGAAAAAATTCTCTCAAATGCATTTGGAGAAATCCGTCTCAATAAAAGACTTATTGCGTTTAATAAAAGTGGAAATATCACACAAAACTATATTTAGGAGTGCGAAGTTATTCAATTTCTCGATATGCGGGGTTTTGCGTAGGCTCGATCATTCTGATTTGAATTCTTATGAAATTGGCATCGACTGCTTTGCTGAAAATATTTTTAATATAGAA
The DNA here is from genome assembly GCA_029286625.1 of Parnassius orleans. Taxonomy (NCBI): domain Eukaryota; kingdom Metazoa; phylum Arthropoda; class Insecta; order Lepidoptera; family Papilionidae; genus Parnassius; species Parnassius orleans. The sequence continues at coordinate 301,388 of JAGSMP010000221.1, forward strand.
GACTGAATTAATGTACATTTGAACGCAAGAAAAACCAAATATCGGTATTCAAGTTTCCTTGATTCCGGCCGTAGTTTTTTATTATTTTCAGTTGTCATCAGGAAGATGCTGCTGCCCATGTCCTGTTTCATTGACACCCAAAGGACGATATGGGGTAATAGAATTCTTAAACCGTCACTACACTGTATATAGTTATTATGTGCACAACATATTATAGAACACGTTATAGATAATATGTTGTATACATATTAAAAATCGTCAATGACACTGTTAACACATTTTGTTTAGTCACCTTCTATATCTCATGTCTCATGTGGTACAGCCATTCATTTGGCTGTACCACATGAGTAAAGAAACCATACAGTTTCTTTACTCATGTGGCTATACTGTGGAAATGTTCTTCATTTGATGGAAACATAGATATTTTTTTATTATTTTTGTTTATTTTGCGCTGGGGAAAACATTCTGTAATAAAATAAAAATAAGTAATGTGTTTGCCGTGTATTGGCGGCGTACAGAATCTATCACCCCGTTTCGTCCCATGGGTGTCGTAAGAGACAATTATGGGAAATGCCAGAAAAATATTATGGCTTCCGATAGATGACAGAATCAACAACGGGTGACGCCTATGTCAAGAATTGGTCTTTGGGGGGCTTATAAAGAAGATGGACTATTATATTAGGCGCCTAAAGCTGGAATCGAGGCGCAGCTTGTGCCACCCCACATAGGCGGTGGTCCGGGGATCTGATCCCCATGGCCTTAGGGTAAATACGACATTGACTACACTAACTACATTGACACTGCGTAAGAGTTACACTCGAACACTCAAACGCTACTCAATTTTAAGATGCCGTTAAGTTTCGTGCTGTCTCTATCACTTTAAGTTCAAGAATGTATTTTTGTAGTTTATTTCGCCCGTGGTGTTTGGCTCATTTCTGTTTGGCAATTGAGTGATCTAAAGGAAAGTGGTTTGATATTAAATAATAATCTTAAACTTTAACAGTATGTAAAAAAAACTATTTAAAAATAAGTAATACAAACCTGTACGTGCCCTACATAGGGCATGAGTTTTTTAATGTTGTAAGACAAATCTCCACACATGTGTTGAAGATGAAATTTATCCAACTGTAGCTTTATGTGTGCACTATCCATTCGCTTGAGACTGTGACACCACGAGACAAAACGCCATCTTAAAATTGAGTAACGTTTAAGTATTTGGCTGTTAGTCCTTCCTCCTCATTTTTTTAATTATAAAAATGTAAAAATAGTGGCAGCAGGTCATCTGACGATAAATATCAACCAACTCGAAACAAAAAGGGACTGTAGCACAGGTAAATTAACTCATTATAGAATACCTCAAAGGCTGTAATTACCCTGGCTTTTTATCTCTCAAACCGGAACACCACGGTTAGTGCATTGATGTTCAGTGGCAGTTATATAGGTAAGAAGGGCGTGATATACTGAAATACCAGTTAGGGGTAAAAATAAATTAGTAGAATTGCATTTATGACACACTTTCTCATAATTTCGTTATGTACCATTTTTCATTGGGGATATATTTGATATAGTTGGTACGCTTGGCAGTTACCGGCAAGCGAAGGAGTTTTAACGGGTGATAATTTTTGCAATTAGAGTTTTAATACATTCTGTGAAACAGAAACCGATTTGGACTTCTGCGGTGCGGTACCGGCATCGTTCCGAACGTTATGAACAAACACAAACAGGTGGACACCACGTGGACCTAGCGCGGTCTGTATTCCTGCAAAGCAACTGGTTATATAGCGGGAGCGTTGCCACATGTGGTCCGGTGGCGGACAACATTCGGTAGAACCGTTTTTTAGTTTCATAAAACATTAAAAAAAACACTTAAATTAGTATTATTCAATAAGTTTCACATCAAAATTCTACGATAGTTGTTGATTAATACAAATAATACACTTATTTCTTCAAATAAAAGGGCAGTGTAATTAACCTACAAAGACTTACTCTTTCTACAAACTCATACAAATGCTGGTAATCCATGCGCGTGCTTCAATTTGTATTCAGTTTTAATATTTTTATCTGCAAAATTTCAAACAACTCCTCGAATTTGCTTCTATTCACACCGTAATAAAGAAAAAATGGTCTTTGTGAGAGGTCTTAGAGCGGTCTTTTCGTATTTATATCGTGTATCCGTTTGGATTATGGGGTCTTCTTGTGCCATAACGAAAATATTTGCAGAAGTTCTTCATTCGACTGTCCGACAGCAAAATGATGCTTGATTCATCATGAAAATTTGTAATTTTGCAATCTATATGGAAAACAAAACTTAGCCGCTTTTGCTGTCACACTATTCATCGATCGCTCTCGCACAGAGATGCATTCGCTCCCTGCAATCGACTTCAGGACCGCTATTCCCACTATACCGCCTCTGTGTACTGTGTAACCTGGATCTCCTCTATAGAAATAAAATTTCCAAAAAAAAAAAATCGAAAAAATCGACCTCCGATCTGAGCACGGGGGTGACATGGTTGTCGTCGCACCAATAGCGTAAACCATAATCACACTTTCGAAGTTTTTCAATGACTGCACGCTCTGTCGAGCCGACCCATTCATGCTACATTTATACCAGCGTAAAATAGCAGCTTTATGCTGATGTGTTCCGTATGGTGAGTGTAGAGAACCGCAGACTTTTTACTCGAAACGAGGCATTCTATCTTCGTCGATTCCCTCTTATTTTCCATCGCATTCCAGTTTAGGGGTGAAACGAATCTGCATTTTGATTTTTAACGCAGAAGAGTTGTAGATGTTTATGGGCCACAGCACCCACTTACCATCAGGTGGACTCTGTGCTCGTTTGTCACACATATTTTTTAAAAATAAACATAAAACCAGTTTTCTTCCACTTCCAAAACAAGTACTATGCTCTTCCAAAGAAGACAATCGTTTTTGGGCCCACTAGAAATTTTAATGAATATTAATGGTATTACACACAAGAAAAAGATAATAATTTGTTATAGTAAATGGGCTAAAGATTTTATGAAAGTCTAAACGGAATCAAGAAGTCTGAAAAAAAAATTCGTATAAAAAGAAAAATATTTCTTAGCAAAGATTACTTATTAATTACATATACGTATTTGCATTTTATATATTTATTACTAAAAAGAGATATCACTGAGAACTTTGTACTTAAATCCTATTTCTAAAAGTGTTAGCTAATATCATCTAACATGGTTCAAAGTGACCGTGGAATGAAACAGTAATATGTCATTGTCACTTTAAAAAAATCAATCTCCGATTCGAGTCAACTCGAACATACTAGAATCGATTCTTGATTAAATCGAGCATTAAAAGATTTATTTTCGATTAAATGCGACATTTTCAGACACGCTTAATAACACATATAAGAACAACAACACTTTAACAAAAGTGCAAACTGCAACATGCATTTCTCGATAAATCAAATTGAAATGAATGCTACATGAACACAATATTGTTTATTTCGTTACTATAAACTTTAACATATAATATTTAGTTAAGTTAATTTGTTAGAAAAGTGTATAGATTAACGTTTCTTTCTGAAATATTAGTTATATTTTGTATTAATTGGATTAAAATGGATAAATCAAACTGCCGATATTCCTAAAAGTAAAGGAATTAAACAGAGAGTTAAAAATGTCCAAAAATTAAAGAGCAAAAACTGAGGCTTTGTTTAGTATATTTAGGTATACACTAGAAACCGAAAAACTTTTATTGAAATCGCAACTTGTCGCTTATGATGACACTTTGTAACAAATAACTTCACTTCAGTCTCAACTAGCAACATCTGGTGAGCGATAAATTATTAGCCTTCATTAGTATAAATTGTAAAAAAAATATGTGCTTATTTAAAATGTATTATTTTAAATTAAATAGCTGATATGAAATTATTTATAATTGCAATAATTTTCGCCATAACACGTGGTGAACAACAATTTATTTAAACGGAAATCAGTTAGCCAGCACTTTATTTCTTTGTTACTTTACTCCCAAACGTCTGGCAATAGAATCTAAGCCTATGATATTATTCTTTGTCATCAGTTAATAAGAGTCATGGGACTCTCCCGTTGTAGGGAGAATTTGCCTTAATCGCCACGCTTGGCATTCGGATTGACAATTATCAAGAAGACAAGAAGTTTCACACCTTCGCTGGTCAGGGAATTTTATGTGTGACGTAAAGGAAGTGTTTATACTGCCATCTATCCGAATAGGCGACTATGGGAAATGCCAGAAATATCCCTAACATTTTTCTGTCATTACCTATAGTCAACTCTTACGATTTCCACGGTAAAATGCAGAGATAGATTCTCTTACTCGATAATATATTTATAACTTGAATAATTTTATATAAGTTATTTAACTGGAGTATTAATACAAAAGTTATAAATCGAATATTCGCCGCCACCTCACGGCAAAATTATATTAATATTTTATAGTCATATGAAAAGTATGGAAAACAAAGGAAAGTATTGAATCCTAACATAATATAGTAACATAAGCAATCTTTTACAAAAGTACTCCGCATTGAAGGAAAAGAAGACTAACGAAGAATCGATTATTTTATTGTGTCCCTAGTTCCCTACTCATTTATTCTCGTTCTCGTAGAGCAACACTATTAGTTATTATTCTTTTTGTTGTTCTTTAACAATGTGACGGTAAGTTTTTTTCTGTTTTCTCTTATTTATTTATGATTCTATGAAATGGGCATCTCCAAATATTAAAGTAATTGTATTACAATGCCATGTGCGCTTTCCGAGTTACTGTAGACGTGCGGCATGCACCAACTTGTATGTGGATTTCTCGAGAGGTGAATACTTTTAATCCATTTTGTCTTAAGACATGCGAAGAATTTCATCGTTTTATTTTTGGATTATACACTACCTATTCACTTTTTTCAGATAAATCCAGTTCCAGTAAATCTAGTTGTAAAAACTGCATAATGATATTGCAAGAAAGTACTTATTTATACTACTCATTATCTACATAAAAGTTTTGTTATCTCTGCGGAAAGGGATATTATTTTGTTACTACCAGATAATAAAAATATTTTTTATTCTAAATGAAACCAGTGAAAAAAAAATCAGTTATCATGCACTTAGTCACATGGTGTTGTTTGCAAAACCGTAATTACTACTTCTGTATGGTGTAATTTTTATGGAACACACTGGCAGAGATGACAAATGATAACAGAAATATGGAAACACAATTCATGAACATTGAAGACAGCAGTATTATCACTTTTAATTAAAAATGTTCTGATTTCTAACAATATCATAAATGGACATATTTTTTTGGCTCTATTGGTGTTTGAAAATGTAAACTACTAATTAATCAATATATACATACATAAACATAGATACCACACGTTTTGAGATTGCAATAAATATAGAAAAAAAAATATTTATAAGAATTATTATTTAGTATAGACACTACAATATTCGTTAACTTTTTTTCAGGTGGATCGCTTATAATGATGATTTTGTGGATTCACTTTATAAAAATAATTGTAAAGGAAAGCTCTGCCCGAATAAAAGTGTATATCAATTCCTTTCAATTCCTTTTTATTTTTTTATTACTGCCGTTATACTCAGAAGTGGGATAGAAAAAAAAACATACGTTGAAACGACGCTCTGCTACACATAATCGTCGACGGTCGCCTAGTCGGGAGGACGAAGATTCTACATCGGTAAACCAGATTTTTGAAGATTCAAACGAAGAAAGTCGATGCACACCACCCGCAAGTAAAATACTGAAGAGTCTCCTAGCACAAGAAGTTGAAAAAGCATTGAACACTCTCGAACACGAAGCGCCTACCCTCATTCGTCGGAAAGAACACCATGCCGTATCGTTAATTCCAGAATTTGATCCTGAAAACGAAGAATGCAGACTTACTGCCTGGATATAAAAATTGAACAACTAGGTCAAATCCACGGCTGGGATGACAAAACTAAGTCATTTTACCTTCAAGACAAGTTGAGAGGACAGGCAAGAAAGTGGTATAATCGACTCGATGAGTACGACTACTCTTGGGAGCAATGGCAAGAAATGCATCTTCGTGCGTTCCCGATACATCGAGACTACGCTCTTGTTCTCGAAGAAATGCTTAACAGAAAAAAACTACCCTCTGAAAGCATGACAAAATATTAACATAAACAAAAATATTAAAATATTACTAAGGAAAAGTTGCTTTGTGCTTCAGAATCAAATTGTTAGATATCGCTACGGTGTCCTGCATCATACGAGGTTGCAATCAAATGCGAGAGCATTCCAATGTGAACGACCTGACGAATTATATGAAAATTTCTTGTCGGCACTCGATGACTACAAAGTTCCTGTAACGAATACAAAAGGAAGCTACAAGGATATGTCGCGCCCCACAGAAAGGAAACCTTCCGCGAACCCTGACACCGATCCATGTTCGCGCTGCAAGAAAATTGGATATTTAGTACGCAACTGTCCACTGCCTGACCAACGCAGCTGCTACAAATGCGGAATTCAAGGTCATATTGCTCCATGTTGCCCATCTAATCCTAAAAATACACCCACCCCGGGAGCAGATAGCGTGAAAGATATAAAGTTGCTTCAAAACTACAACGATGTTTACAAAAAGACTGCAAAGATCAACGGTGCTTTCGTCAAATCGTACATCGATACGGGCAGTCAAGTAAATGTGTTCACGAGCCAAGTAGCTACTCTTCTGGGTCTCGAAGCCAAACCTGTCTCCATTACTTTGAAGGGATTTTCTGGCGGTTGCATCAATAGTAACGGCGAAGTCGAGTTTGAACTTAAAATTGATAACCTGCATGTGACCTGTAACGCCATTTCTATGATATGATATTTACGGCGAGCGCTTAGCCCTGAGCTACCACTGTTCCAATAGTTAGAAAACATACGCGAATATATTGCTGAATAAAAAATAAACAGCTCGCAATGCCGCACATTTTACAACACATTCAAAGACGGTTCATAAATCATATAAAGGTATTTTTATTTCCCAAAACTGCAATAAATATTTTGTCGCTGACAAGGCTTGATGTTTTTCCGTGAACCGTTAACATATTCTTGCGTTTAATAGCGTTGTACAAATTTGGACCTACGTCGTAGCGTAGCTATTTTCCTGTGAGATTTGGGAAAAAAAACTTTTTATTTTAGTGCAATACAATATTATAAAAACTAGTTCCAGTAAATATGCAGGACCTACCAGGAAAAGGTATAACATTTTTATTAAGCCAATATTGTTGAATACGGCTTATTATACTACTAAAGAGTACATGATTAATAATAACCCCTGGTAATGAAGTGATCGCCACCATACTGTTTTCATATATAATATACATCGCTCACTAATAAAAAACTAGATACACAATCAGTGACAAAAAATGTCCTTACCGAATGAGTGCCCACTCGAACATTTGGGTGCGCTTTTAATTTGTACGTATCTTTGTGAATACAACTTTAGGCAATGCATTTAAGGTTGAATTTACATTAATGTGTATTTATTTCAACTAGATTTACGTCAAAATAATTGGCGACAGCTTTTAAAGAACTTTTGCATGGGATTGTGTATCTAGTTTTTTATAAGTGATCGATGATAATATATATTTTATTTACTATATTGTAAATTAAGCGGGGTTTCTTGCTGATTCTCCCGAGGAAAAAAAAACTTATGCTTCCAAACCAATGGTAGAAGCATAAATAACTTTCAATATGTAATCTTGTAATCTATTATGACAAAAAATAATACTGTTTTATTCTGTTATATTCATCCCACATTAGAGCTTTGCCTCTATCTCAAGGTACTAAGTTCATACCGTCGAGTCTCCTGTTATTTTTATATTTATTATTTATATCATATTATTCTTCTACTTAATAATTTCACAGATTGTTATGAGATTAATTATAATGGTTTTATTTTATAAATATAAATTTGTATCCATATACTTCGCAGAAGTGATGTTTACGATCAAAAATTAACATCTTACTAAACTGTACTATACAGGGTATTTTTGAAACGCTCCTGAAAACGAAGACAGACGACAGTACTAACTATATCTTAGATGATGGGTGAAATATAAAATCGATCCTGATGAAAAAAATCATCTTTTCACAACGTTTTATTAGCTTTATTCACGCTCCATCGTGTTAGTATAAATCATCGTGTTAAATAAAACGTTAATTTCATTAAAATAAAACATGAAAATACTTAAACATAAAAGCAGCAGTGGAATTACTGAATTACAATCAGCTGACTAGAAGTCAATGTACGCGCGAACGCCGAATTCGCGCGGCCTGTAACCAGCGATGGTACCACAATACATAATAATTTACAACACTTGTTCAAATACCTAACTTATCTACTTAACCTACTATTTTGCCACTGTGCTTGTCTCCACGTAGCCACTTTAATTCAAATTACAGGTTAAATAAACCAAATAACTGGTTCGATTCCCTGCCAATGAAAAAAATACAAATGAAAAGTTAACAAGGTTAGAGTTATGCGTTTTATTCATCGTAGGTATGTTTATTATTCTGATGTATTCAGTTATGTACCTATTCAGATCAGTTCAGTACCAAGTTATTTAAAAAAATAGGTATGAAACAGCTTACCGCTCTAAACCTCCGTGGTCTTATGAGATGCGGCTCAAATTGTGCTCCATTCATTTCGAGGCAGATGTGGGCTCGGTGTTGCGTCTCCTCATGCAGGCGGGCATTATCGTGGTCTTCGACACAGTCCGCACGTAGTTTGTCGAAAACATCCACGATCCTTTGGCGCATTTCGTCAGCACTATCACACTCACGATTAAAAACCCTTCTTTCACATACCCCCACAGAAAGAAGTCTAACGGGGCAGATCTGGTGAGCGAGGTGGCCAAGCGTGTGGTCCTAGTCTGCCAATCCAGCGATCATCAAATAATTCGGTAAGGCGCTCACGGACGAACTCACGACATGTGGAGGTGCACCATCATGCTGGAACCATGTACGGCGATATTCATCCAACGATAGGTCGTCTAAAATGTCAACCAACTGTTCATTTATAAAGTTTAGGTATCCCTGTCCGTTAAGTCGCTGTGGCAGAAACACTGGTCCCAGTATGCGATCCAATAAACCTGCCCATACGTTAACCGACCATCGGGTTTGTGCCCGGTTTGTCGAACAGCGTACGGGTTAACCTCTGAATACACGTGTGTATTTCTTCGGTCCACATGCCGTTTCTGGTAAATGTCGACTCGTCCGTCCAGATAACGTGCTCAATGGAACCAGGCACACGTTGTTGTTGGTCAATAACCAACGGCAGAAAACTCGTCGGCGGTCGTGATCGCCGGAACTAAAGCTTGCACTTTGTGCACTTTATGGCCGCATTCGGTTACGCTTTTAACACTTTGTGAACTGAACAGTATGACACATTTGTTCCATCCCGACGTCTTAACAATTTAGCGATACTGTGTACCTAGGTTCGGATACCGGCGAACGACATCTAAAATGCGCCCTCGGAGTGAACAGTCATTTGACTTCCACCTCCCGCCGCTACTGGAGCAATGGGCCGATTTTCCAACACCGCTGAAATGCTGCTGTTATCAGACGAGAGTCAGCTGGGTGTCGAGCGGTCGGGAATTTCTCGGTAATTCGTAATGCGAAGCATTCCCATGAGCTTCCAAGGCACATTAACATGTTGCCGTATTCGAGCACTATAAACGTACGCGTTAGGCATTATTAAAACAAAAAGAAACACAAAACGTAACAACAAGAATAACACGTAATAACAAGTAGGTAATACCAAGTAATAACAATAAGAATTTAATAAAAACAATTGAACTGTCGTTGCGCATGCGTGTCCAAAGTCAACACGGAACTGTCTCAAAACTAAAATCAATAATTAATCCTGCCAAAACTGAAGTACATTTTGAATATTCCCACAGACCGTCAAATGTTATGACATTGCCAACTTTTATTTTATAAGTTTAGTTTCCATATGATCCCTACGACTACTCTTTCATATGGAATTTGAAGTTATAGTTGTAATTTTTTAATACAATTAGACAATCAATTGTACCCTGACGAAACAAGCAGTTCGTTACTACAAAAAATATTGAAATTAATAAACGTACTTACTTGGGTTTGGTTATCTTTGATTTTGTACAAGAAAATAGAAATAAAATGGTATTGAATAATTTAATAGTTAAAATCAATTGCAATTATGATCGACAGGTAATTAATCTAAAAATTATTATTTTACTTTACTTTTATTGACTTTCCGTTTTTAATCCTCCAATACTTTGATTTGAAAAGAGGTACGTCAAAACTATTAAAAATTACTTGTAAGTTTTATTGTAATTGCTGCCTCTAATTTTATGTCGCTTGCAAACAAATCTTAGTAGGTAAATTTGGGGAATTTATATGTTGGTGCTGACGCGAGGTGACACACAGTCGGCCGGGCGGCGGCAGCGCGTGGTACGAAGGGGCGCGACGGGGAATGCTCGCCAGTATTACTGTGCGCGCACGCTATTGGTTCCTCATTCTTCCCACGCTTTGAAAGCGATGTTTCCAAATGTACAGTCGCACACACAGCTTTTGCACGACGCGCGACGATGGTTTTAAAAGGAAGGAAAGAAAATTATTTATATCTATTGTTTTATGACTGAACTAGTGAACGAAAAGGTAAATAGAAGGTGAATGGGGAAAATTGGTGCAAAAGTTAAATGTATTGAGGAAGAATACCGAAAAATTACCATGTGGTCAACCTGATGACGGAAACATTTATCATTCGCATTGATGATGATGATTCTGATGAGTGATGATGAAGTAGCATCCAGTAACACCAATACACCATCGACATTTGGCTTCCATGTTCCATGTTCCAATGGTATAATGGACAGCGTGTCACCCTTAGCTTAAGTTTTTTGTTACAAAATACTTTATTTTACGATAGAAATAAAAATAATGCTCAAGCAAACATTATCCATTTTGAATTTCAACCTCTTCCAAAGTTCTAAGTAGCTAGTAAAGTACCTATTATGATTCTACAATAAAACCATTAATTACTATTATAATATTATAAAACAACAGCCTAGTACCATGTAGTACTTAGAACGCGACTGTACCCATGCGCAGACACACCTCCACTATCGCTCAGCGTTCTTTTACGTGACGTTGAGTTTGGCTTCGACGCGGATATTGACCCTAGTCAGCTGATTTTATGGTTTATTTATTTTAAATTCCATTGCTGCTTTAATGTTTAAGTATTTTCATGTTTTATTTTAATGAAATTAACGTTTTATTTAACACGATGATTTATACTAACACGATGGAGCGTGAATAAAGCTAATAAAACGTTGTGAAAAGATGAATTTTTTTCATCAGGATCGATTTTATATTTCACCCATCATCTAAGATATAGTTAGTACTGTCGTCTGTCTTCGTTTTCGGGAGCGTTTCAAAATACCCTGTATAATCAAGATAGAAGTAGTTCCGTAAAATTAGCTTTAAAACTTCGCCATGGACTATACCCATCAGCAAAGTTTAAATACATACTGAGACAACCCAGTTAACTAATTGTAGTAAATACAATATAATAAAGCTGAAGCAACATTTATGACAAAATAACAAACTTAGTCCAAAGGCTGGCCATTACATATTAACTGAGCTTATATTTATAGCTTTTGTTGTTTAATATTACAATTTCTTCGGATCGGAGCATATATCCCAATCCGCAGCTGGAGAGCCAGACGCCGGGTAGAGGATAATAGTTCCTCCTCTACTTCTCATAATTGAGGCCTAGGAGTGCGTAAGCCACGAGGTGGCGAGTATGTATTCCTGTGAAAAATTCTAGCTTCACTTCCTCAACGTGAAGGAGCTTGTATGAGCTACCGTCGTCTAGACTGCAGTATTATGCGAGTTGGACATAACCTGTGTGTTACCTTCGCGACAGACAGGTATTCTAGAAGGTTTCCCTACGAACAAAAAAGAAGTGATTGTGTAGTAAATGTTGGTAAAACGGGCTCTCGTCTTGTCGTGGGGAGGTCGCTCAGTATCTATGGCTTGGTCACTCACTGTGAAAGAAAAAAAAGTACATATATTCGTGGTTTGAGCACGACATAAATTCAGATTCATATAGCTACGAATCAATCCAATGACTCCTAGCTATCTGAAGGAAAACTTTAAGTTTCTTGGTCATATCAGGCCGGCTATAGTTCTACGGTCAGCCGGAGAACTTATACTAGCGCCACATTCTTATCGAACTAAATACTTTAAGAATTCCTTTATAATTTTCCTCCGCAAATTCGTCAAATTAACATTAAAATTAAAATTTATTTTTGCAAGAATGTAGTACATAATATTATGATGCTGTTAGTTATTAATGAGACCTTACATTCTACCATGATACTCGTAATGGCGTGCAATACCTTTACAATATACAAAAAAGTTAGTAAATTATTAAAGAAAAGTAATTATGTAACTATTTAAAATATAATATTTAATTAACTGTGTAAATGTTTATATATAAATGTCAAGTATTCAAAAAAATACAATAAATATTAAATGTCAAAAAAAAATCAGTTTTTCCATATTTCACCATTATTGTAGATTTCTTTATAAGTCATATATTCGTCTAAACTATAAAAACATTTTGCCAGCCATTTTGGGAGTTTCCTTTTAAAACGCGAGTTAGTGCGAAAACACTAGATAAGTTAAAGACTGACGTTAAAACTCACTACCTAACACTGCAATAATCACTGGTCATCATTTGCGACATTTAATTTTTGTATCCTTTCTGTATTTATTTATGTATTTTTATGTATATTTGCCTATTTATCTTATATATGTCTATCATATTTTTATTGTATATATTAGTGTATTACATATTTTGTTATTATGTATCGGTTTAGGCTCTTTAGGAATTAGTATGTAAGTTTACTATAATATACACCACCTCCTCCCACTGTCCACTAGTACAATTTTCTCCTAATCTTAAGGTTGTTGGAAGAAATGGCTTTTTAGCAATAAGAACGCCTTATTGTACCATCTCTTAAGTTTTACTTTCTGTAATCTGTTTTTATCGTTTTTGTGGTGAACAATAAAGTATGTAATAATAATAAAAAAATAAAAAAGGCGTAAGTCACGATCCCATCGCCCGCTGACGTAACAGTTAATTGACAAAACTGCTACGACGGTGCAGTCAGCCAGCACATTGCCTTGGTGTTGCCTCGGCAAAATTGAAGGTGCAAAGGTCCGCTTGTGCATATGGCCGAAACATGAAACGGTGCCTGGTCTGGGCATCTCCCGTTAATTGACGCCCATAAAATGGATGATGAAACACAAAGGAACGCGCATAGAGCCGCTGCCTGGAGGTCACCAGGGCGCGTCTGGAGCTGGAGCTGGTCGGCTCGCTTGCATGCTGTCGCCAGCATGCGAGCCTCCAGCCAAGTGCGGGGTGCTGCACGACCACCCAGCAGCACCTCATACATCATCCCCACCAGACGGCTTGGTGTCGGCAGGATCTTTTCGGACTCGGCAAGCGACACCCGCCGCTGGTGGAGTACGCCGCATGCGATGGACGAAAGCCATGAACTCGAACGCATTGCGGGCGTATTATAGGGCGAAAGGGAGAGAAGTTGGAGGTTCTGCGTACCGGGCTAGGATGCATCGCTTTTTTGCTGAGTTGGAGCCATCTATAACCTTCACTAAGCAAAACCTGGCAGACCGAGGCAGGTACATTTTGCACTCAAACATATTTGACGGCGCGAAACTCGAACGGCTGTGACGTGAGGCTGTTATTTCATAGGATGAAAATGCTACGGCTGGGGATGCGGCAGGAAACCTGCAGATATGGATGCCACCGTGAATCTCTCAGTTGTGGTGGATTCAGGCGATGATGGAATAGTCGCCCATGAACTAGAGCTAATGAGGAGCACATTGGAAGAGGCGATAACGGAAACGCGCAGTACTCTTCTTGAAAATCAACCAAGACTTCCCCGCATAGCCTTAAGCAAGCGGAATCGGGCTGTCATGAGGGGTCTAAACCCAATGTTGGTGACCTATTTGGAAGCCAGCCGGGATCTTTGTGAGACGGACTCGATTCTTTTTGGCACCGCACTGGCAGTCTGCCGCATCATTGGCGCTAAGCTTCCCACGGCTGGACGCGCTACTGAACAAAGGAGTGCTATCCCAGCCTGGAGAAAAATAATTGAGGATCGTACCGCAAAGGCAAGGGTCCTCATCGGCAGACTGACAAGCTTCAGGTCGGGTAAAAATAGGCCGAGAATTGTGCACAGCGTTAGAATGGCGTTTGCTGGGACAAATATCAGTTTGTCTCAGCCGCATATCACGCAGAAACTAACGGAGCGCATAGACGACCTGAAGCAAAGAATCGCTGCTTGGGGGAAGCGGATTATGCGATACACCGAGAGGTCGAGGCGGTTCAACCAGAATTATCTCTTCCAGAGTGATCAGAAGAGGCTCAATAAATCACTGGATCGGCCAATGATACGTGGAAAGGGCCCAGCACCGAATCAGGCCGACACTGTCGCATTCTGGCGCGGCCTGTGGTCTGAGCCCATAAACTGTGGTTTACGGGCTGAACAGGCTGTGGCTAGGGCCCTTGGACGGAAGTTGTGGCAAGTCAGTGTGCGAATATTACGCCTATGGACCCCGTCATCATAACGCCGGACAATGTAGCTGAGGCGGTCCGAACGGCCCCGAACTGGAAAAGTCCGGGGCTCGACAGGCACCATCACTACTGGCTGAAGGGGTTCGTTGTGTGTCACGCTGTGCTTGCCCGAGAGTTTCAAGAGGCTCTCGATCAGAAGTCGCTCCCGAGCCTCTTCACTACTGGGATTACTCATTTGGTTCCTTAAGACCAGAATACCACAGACCGATCAAATACCGCCCAATCACGTGTCTATCCAATATATACAAGAAATTAACATCCATTTTGAGTGCGCGAATCACTCGTCACCTGAACTCAAATCAAGTGATGTCGTACGCTCAAAATGGATGTTGGGGCGGTGGTCGTGGAACCAAAGAACCAATCCTCATTGACGCGTTCATTGGCAAGTTGGTTAAACGCAACCGTCCGAAGTTCTCCGTCGTCTGGATAGACTACAAAAAGGCAATCGATTGGGTGCCTCATACCTGGCTGAAGAGGGTCCTCGAGCTGTACAAGGTTGACGGTACAGTTAGGCACTTCCTCTCCTCCGGCAGTGTATGGGGTAGTGGAGTACGATTCTTAGTCACCTAGGCGTGCAGATGACGGCTGCGGAGAACCAAATTAGGATAAGAAGGGGTATCTTCCAGGGCGATTTTTTTAAATCTGTTTCTGCCTCCCTCTGAACCCTCTGGATGTTTCCGGGAGGGGATTTCAGCTTCAGAAGGGATATAAAAAAGTAACCTACCTTTTCTTTATGGACCATCTCAAGTTATTCGCCTCCAGTCGCTTCCATCTTATGGAATTGCTAGACATCACTCGTGATTTTAGCAATTCTATTAGAATGGCGCTGGGGACGGATAAGTGTGCGGTCCTCCATGTCGAGAGGTAGGATTGCTAACTCTGAGGGCATAGACTTATCTATGCTCATCAAAATAAGGACCCTATCCGAGGCTGAAACATACCGATACCTGGGTATGTAACACATAGGTATCGATGAGGCGGCTATGAAAGAGTCAGTTTGCGTTGAGTTTTATGCACGCTTGACAAAAGTGCTTAACAGTCTTTTGTCGGGCGTTAATAAGACACACATATAACGGCTGGGTCATGCCTGTCCTCATATATACCTTCGACATACTCAGACCGAAGTGAATGCTCTGGATAGAAAAGTCCGCACTGTTATGACGTCCCACAGGATGCATCACCAAGATCATCTGTAATGAGGCTGTACTCTCCGCGAAAACATGGTGGGCGTGGCTTTTTAAGCGCTCTAACCATGTATAATCGCGAAGTGTGCAGCCTCCGTAATTACTTCCTGGCGAGATCGGATGATCCATTCTACAGCGACGTTATTTCGTGTGATAAAGGGCTTACTCCTCTATCCTTAGCTAACGAGCAATGGCAAGATCCAGCAGTACAGTGCATTTCCGACCGGGAGACCGTATGGAAGGGGAAGGAGCTCCACGGGAGGTTCTACTAGGCTCTACACGAGCCTTTCGGTGACCTATTTGGGGAAACCGAGGGTTTTGCCTGTGCGATACAGGTTCAGGTTATAAAGACCAACAACTATAGGAAATACATCCTAAAGCATGGCGCCGTCCACATCTATCGAGCTTGTCGCCATCCCGGTGAGTCACTTAAGCATGTCATCTCTGGTTGTTCGGCGCTTTCTAACTCTGTATATTTGCACAGACACAACCTAATAGCCGGGATTTTACACCAGGAGCTCGCTCTGAAATACGGTCTCGTGGATCGGAAACTGCCGTATTATAAGTACTTGCCGGAAGCCGTGCTCGAAAATGACTGCACCAGGCTCTACTGGGACCGGTCCATCATCACAGATAGGACTATTCTTGCGAATACGCCTGATATTGTGGTGATGGGGCACAGTTAAGGATATTTTTGGTCGACATTACCATTCCGTATGACGAGAACCTCGTGAAAGCCGAAACTAATAAGCGAACAATATATCTGGACCTGGCTCACGAGGTGACCGACATGTGGGGTGGCCTGCTGACCGAAATTATACCTGTAGTCGTTTCTGCAAACGGGCTAATCCCAGTCAGCCTCTCGGGTCATCTGAGGAGACTGGGACTCCGTGACGGACCGCTCTAAAATGCAGAAGGTGGGGCTCCTCGATACCGCCCCCATCGGCCGCCGTTTTCTTTCCCTTTCCCCCTAACCCTCGGCCGTTTGGTCTCCCCTGCCGAGGGCTTCTATCTGGCTGGCTTTTTTTATTTAAGTATTGTTTATGTATTTATTTCACTATATGTATATTTATCATTTCCATTTATATATTTATACAGCCCAACCAGATGAAATAACTATTTAAATACCTCACAATAATAATAAATAAAGGCTTAAGAATAATTTACACAAACATATAAAATATTTAAAAAAAACTTAGAGCGTAGTGTACGTGATAGAGCCACGCTGCAGCTATGTTATGGCTATCACGCTCTCACAGAATACCAGCGTAAAATAGCAGCTTAATGCTGCTGGTGACTGAAGAGAACCGTTTTTGCTGGAAACGAAACATTCCATACATAGTCCTCAGGGGTGACAACGCATCTGCATTTTGTTTCTTAATCGACGATAGATATAGATGCCTATGGGCCACTGCATCCACTTACCACTTACCGTCTGTGTGCTCTCTTGTCACCCTTATTCTATAAAAAAGTACTAAATTGAAACCATATGGGGTGATAGCTAAAGAAAGCTTTGTGTACTCCTGCTGTATCTAAATACATATATAAAAATATATGGTCTATGTGAGTAAATTACCGTTTGACGCAGTTCAATCATGAAGATTATGAAGATGGAACACTTCTGCAGCATACTACATTATGAATCAATGTTTTCAGTTTTTGTTGCATGAATACAGTATAATATGGTAAATACAATACAATACAATATTCTTTATTGTACACCAAAAAAAAATAACAAAAAAAAAACAACTTTTGAGGGAAATACAAAGGGCGGTCTTATTGCGACATAGCAATCTCTTCCAGACATCCCAGAAGAAGAAATAAATAAAAAATAAGAAAAAAAGAATGGGTAGGGTGCACTAAAATAAAAAAAAATAAAAAATTAATAAAAGATACAAAATTATGCATTAAAAAGACAACATTCTTCAGATAGATCAATGACCATGATTAAGCGGAAGAAGGCAGAGGGGTTAGAGAGACAAATAGTATTCCTTAACCTGTTTCTGGAACACATTTAAGGATTGAGCACTTTTAATTGACTGGGGAAGGAGTTCCAAAGTCAGTTGGAGTACCAAGAACAGAAAATGATTTGTCATAAAAAGTCGAGAAGAGCACAGGACATTGGAGGGAAATATTTTCTTTGAATCATAAGGAAAAATTATGACAGGAGCTGAGCAATTTAAAACGTTCTTTAAGATAGGAAGGACTTGATATATTAAATAAGACACAGTAGAGAGCAGAAATTATATGAGTATTCCGACGAAGACGGATTGGTAGCCACTTGAGCTTAGTGCGGTATTCTGAGACATGGTCATATTTACGAGAAGCCCAAATATGAACCGTATACAGAGATTTTGGATTCGCTCAAGTTTGTTAAGTTGCCTCTCGGTGATATCAAGGTAACAAATGTCAGTATAGTCGAGGATAGGGTGTAGTAAAGATTGTGCAAGCGTATTTTTGGTGGAAATGGATAAAAAGTAGTTAAGCCTCCGGAGTGAAGCATATGCTGCAAACATTTTACGGTTCACTGCATTAATGTGGGGAGTCCAAGAAAGACTGGAATCCAAAAGGATAACTAAATTTTTGACAACGTCATTATAAGGGATGTGAACACCATTAAATATAACGGGTTGTAGTTGACATTATTTTATTTTGAAAATCATTCTTGAACTCCCAATAATTATGGCTTGGGATTTTAAAAGGTTCACCGTTAACCCATAAGAACGACTCAAGTAGAGAATACATGCCAGATCCTTATTGATACATTCCACTGCTTTGAGAAGATCTTCAATAGTTGTTTGTAAGTATATTTGGAGATCGTCTGCATACAAGTGGTAGAGAGAAGATATTTGGGATGTAATCGTATTAATAAAGATTGCGAATAAAGATAGACAGATGCCACCTTAATAGATAAGATGCCACCTTTTCCAAATCCATTTCCTCAAAATTATCTGCACAATTATCCTTGATTTAGCTTCGGCGGTCTTATTATATAAGATAGAAACAGTAGGTCATGATAGGAAAAGGCGTTGGCAGCACATTGATCAAATTTATCAACATGGTCGAGAGAAGAAACGATAACCAAATCAAGGAGGGATGGGATACAGTTAGGGAAAAAATTTGTTTCAGAAAGAGGAAGAATATTTAAGTTGGCTGCTTCTTAAGGGACATAAACCGAAGAGATTGGGCATTATTCTTAAAAAGGCAAGTATTAAAATCGCCCATTAGCACTGTATGTGTATATAATGGAGTTAGCTCTTCAAGAAGATTGTCCAATGTAGTAAAATAGTCAACTGTGGAAGAAGGGCTATAAAAAACTCCGAGAAGTAATTTTTTGTGCGAAAGAAGTAATTCAATAAATAAGTATTCCGCTTTGTTCTCAGCTAGAAATTGAGATGATAAACGAACAATAGAAAAGTATATGCGCACGAAGGTAAATGGCAACACCACCACCACCCCGTGTAGTTCGGACGTTGCGATTAACTGGAATTCTGGAATAGAATAGGATATGGACGGAAGACATGGCCTTAATCATGACTCTGAAACGAGAATTGCATGGACGTTATCACTTACAAAGCAAGCTAACATATCGGGATAATGAGCCGGAATACTCTGTGCATTTATGTGAACTATATTGAAGTTTTTAAAGCTTGAGAAAAATGGGAATCAAGAGTCTCTTTTAATGGAGGAATGCTCTCAAAACTGTCTTCATTACTTCGTACATCGGATGCTGAAATGAAAGAAGAGGAGGTTTGATTATGGTCACTTTTACCAAAAGACATTGTTATCTTTTACAAAAAAAAATATACAAATAACTATAAACTATTAAAAAAATACTAATAACTATAAACAGATAAAAATTATGAACTAAAAAGATTTACTTTTAATTACATTTATTACCTACCAGCATTAATAGAATAGAAAATAATGCAAATATTTAAAATACTACACATAGGTCATTCAGATCATTTTTGATTGAAAAAAAAAAACCTATAACATCTGGTACTCAATGATAAGAAATAACTGAAATTACGATGTTCTGTGTGAAATTATTATGTTCTGTGATAAAAAAATTAGAAAACACTCATTTGCGAGTATACATTAAACATTAAACTCAAAGTCAAAATCACTTTTATGCTCTTAATATTGTAAACAAAACACACGCCTGACATGGCAGCATGAGCATGGATTACTTTACAAAAAAAAACCACTTAAGATGATATGCTCCGAAGAGAGGTCAAATCACCATAATAGTACCAAAGAATATATTATACTCTGTATTGAGAGGATATTACTCTAAGGTAAAAAACATAGTGATTATATACTCTTTGCTCAATGTGTTAAATCGAAACTTTATAATCAGTGATCGAAACCTAAGATTACAGTATCAAATATTACATTGTTATTACCTCTATATGAATATTATTAACATAGATTACCACCTAAATGAGAACAATAAAATCAAAACAAAAAACAAAATCGAAATTCAAAGTGGCGTAGATAGATATCATATAGTACTTTTATATGATGGAGATACATATAAGAGAGAACTAATTAACTTTATTAGATGATAAACAAATACGAAAAAAAAACAAATCAGGTTAGCAAAAAGTACAAAGCAGAGACACTGAAATATTGACGTAAACCATAATGTGAAAGACAATACATACGTTTTATTAAAGAGAACTAAAGTTTATAGTCCCAATCACAGTCATTTCTTCACTACCCTCTTGGAGCGTTGAACTACTTTGTCAGTAGATCTACTACTTCCAGCAACTGTTATCTGTACTTGGGAAGCATTAGCTGGTGCTACTGGGATGACTTCGAGCTCAGCCAGGGATTCAACTTGATGGCGCGAGCCGTCACAAGCGATAATATGAATATAACCATCCATAGTCCAGCAGTTACTTATGCCGAAAACCTTGTGACGAGTTTTTGTTATGAATTCAGACAAAGTGACACCCGTGCCTTTTAGTTTTGTTTTTGAACTGCGACATCCCGGAACTTTACAGGACTTGGTCTCGGCTTCTCTTCTGATGGACGTTCAAGGCGATAGCAGCGGCTAAAAGAATTATTGGACACATTGGATATCTTGAGCTTGTCCATTATAAGGTTAGAAGCCATTGAAGATGTATCCTCGGACTTGTCCTCGGGAATACCATGAAGCACTAGAATCTTACGACGTCGCATCATCTCCAAGCGGTTGATCTCTCTCCTAAGAAATTCAACCTGTCTTTGAATAGTTTCAAGAGCGGAGAAGATGAACTTTCTGAATGTTGCAAACTCCGTTGGGAGCACAGATGTATTTGTGGCCATAGTTGGACTAGTCTTTTGTAAGTCCTGGTGAAACTCATTCATACAAGTGTTGAAGAGTTCAGATATGGCTAACAGGGCTCTTTTGAGGGCTTTCATAGTTTAGTGCAGTGTTAAAAACATAAAGTTAAGGATAATATATATCAAGGAATCAAGGCTGTTAAGCAGATGACTATTACATATATGTGTAACACATTAAAATATCCTAATTTTGATTTTTAAAATATAAATTGCACGAGACAGATCAAAACATGTGTCACTTATTTCACTCCTACCCAAGAAAAAAGGTATTCATAATTTACTGAAATTATGAATTCAGTCATAATTTACTGAAATTTTTATTCACAATTAGCTTAGTTCTTGAGACAAAACACCGTAATAAAAACTATCTAAGACTTACAACTTTGACGGCCTCGAATTTTTGATTTTTGAAGAGAAGAGAAAAAGGTCACCCTTAATGTTAGCGTAAAATAACAAATTTCGTTGTGAAATACTATTAACATTGTGTTTTTAGGATAATGTTGTGCTTTTTTATGTCACTGTTAACCATCAAGCGGTCGCGCGGCGTCGAATCGACCGAGGCATTATTTTTTGTAATATCAACACTTAAAGCATCGAATTATGATTGTAATAATGTTTTTTTTTAAATACACACAACAGTGCAAATGCAACGATAAGATGAAGAAAGTGAATCATGAAAATAGCAAGTCAAGCATTCACAACTTTTTACAATAAAACGACCGCCTTTCGTTTTATTCGATTTTATATCGATGAAGTCGATAAAAAGTGAAGATGTATTCGACGTCAAGAAAGAATAATATGGCCATTGCGACTCTCTTTTCCTGTTCTGGAAATTGCTGTAATTAATGTCATGGTAATATCGAGGGCAAATAAATTGGTTATACAGAAGAGACGAAAGATTTACGTGAACTAGGAATTGAACTAACTAATGTGTATCTACAAAGAAGAGCTATTATGGTAAACCTTCCAAAAAACTCAAAAGAAACATAAGAGATAATTTAAATATGAGTGTTGAAGACACTGGTAATAAAACAAGTAAGCCAAATAAAAGTTCCAACACATGCAGATCAAACTGCAATATGTCCAGCAAAAAAGAGCTCTATAAAGCTAGCAGTGAAAAGTCAGCAGAAACCTTGTCATTGTATCCACGAATTTGTAGCTATTTTTCCTAATTAGTTGCCAAAATCGCGATTTTGTTGCTTCAACCGGTTTCGAGAAAATTGACTTACTGATATCTTTACATTAAGAAAGCAGTAAAAACTTTAAATCAGACCCGTAGCGGATAAAACGGGAAAATTTGTTGCTAATTTGTTGTTGAAATATAGTGCAAAAGGAATATGAAATATTCGAAAAATTAAAAAAAAAAATTACTAGAAATCAAGTTAAGTTTTATTAACATTGGTTCTGAAGTTCCAAATTAACGAATATCTTGCTGCTGGTCAATAAATAGATAAATAACTCCTAAAGAGCCTACAACAACATAAAATCGGTCGATAAGCTGCAGCAAGTAATAAGTTACAAATTAAATGATATACACATTTAATTTGTAACTTGCTACCTTTACAGGAGATTTAAAAAAAAGAGAGCAGATATTTTGTTGCTGGTCAGAAATGGAACCAGAAGGTCATAAAGGGCCAGAAACAAAATGAAATCGATCGATGAGCTGCACCAAGTAATAAGTTACTAAATATATGTGTACATGCTATTTTACAGGAGAATTTTAGAAAAAAAACAGCAGAAAAAAATCGATCGATAGGGTGCACCAAGTAATTAGTTAGTAATTATTTGTATACATGCTATATTCACTTGAGAACTTTAGAAAAAAAGATTATTAACTTATTACTTGGTGAAGCTTATCGATTGATTTTATTTTGATGCTGGCTCTTTATGACTTGCTGCTTCTATAACTGAAAACCATCAAAATTTTTGCTATCATTTTTTCTAAGATTCTCCAGTAAAGATAGTTTGTAAATATGTAATGTTTATTAAATTACTTGATGAAGCTCAAGATTCATATCAATCGAAGACATAATTGATCCTAAAAAAAATTAAGTTATGTTTTTAGATTTTATAATTTCGTTTTTATACGATTTTAAAATTATTTTAAGTTTTTTTTTCGACAAATTGTGTCCTTACATAATGATTATATGTGAGTACAATAAAATAAATTAGTTTTTTAAATCCCTGATATATCCATGCATGTGTAGCATTGTTTCCGGTACACATAAGATTTTAAGTGAGATTGAGAGGTTCTGCGGGCATCTGTACACGTCATCGTTAGACAAATTTTAAGAGGAATCAATTCTGAGAGCGGTATGACAACGCTCCATTGAAAACCTATAGACCGATTGTTTTCTGAGCCCCAGCTTCATGCTCATGCTTCATCTCACACACAGACTTGATGATTGCCAGCCTTCCAAATAAGCCGGTTCCCGAAAAGGCTTTAGTACTATATACCACATACATAACCTTCGAAAAATTGTACAGAAGAGCAAGGAGTACAATCTGCCACTTTTTCTTGCGAATTTGGACTATGATTTCACGTACGCAAGACAAACCCGATGATTCCATAGAAATTTGGGCGGCGCTACAGTCGCTTTAGCGATGCCAAGTTGATTATCGGTAAGTCAAAGCGCTGAATTGTAGCTGAGTACAGCAGGGCTATGATGGCTATCCAAGTATAGAACCAGAGTACGAACCTATCCAACTGCAGAGATGTGTAGGACAGAGTGATGTTATATCCCCAAAACTCTTCAACGCTGCATTGGAAGACGTTTCCAACTGAAAAAATTACGGTAGTAACAGCAATGGAATGTAAATTACTCATCTTTGGTTTCCCGCTATATAGTCTAGCTATATAGTTCCAATGGCGTTGTCATATGTTATGTTTTTCCAGTTATATTTAATCTTCCTTATGATTATTATTTGTACTGTGTTTCTGTTAGCACTTTATTCGACAATTTTTTATAAAGTCTATTTTCGTTTAATAATAATCGTTATATTAATGTAATGTTAAAGTTATTATGACTTGTAGTAGTAGTACAATGTTATAATATGAACTATGCTTGTAATTGTTATAATATGAACGTAAATGTTAATAGTATGTTCTATGTTTGACGACAGCTCGTCGACTTGTTAGTGGCGCTGATAGAATAACAGCGCTGCAGCAATACTGCTGAGTCGATGGTCCTTTTGTCGCTGCAATGAAATAAATTATATTTCTCTCTCGTGTATTTTATGCATATGTATTTTGAGAAGAAAGAAAACCATATTATATAATATGGTTTCTTTCTTTCTTTATTTTCTTATGGCAGAATCGCTGGAGGACTACAGTACTATGCTCAATGATCTCAATAATTTCGAATGAACGTAGATATAACAAAGGTCATGTGTTATGTGTAACGTCCATGTTACACCTATGCCGGTAGTTGTTGGGAGCAATACGCCTGAAGTTGTCGACGAGTATGTTTGGCTAGGACAAATAGTTCGACTAAATACAAAATAAATCTAACTACGACTAAGAGGTCAATCGACGGATTCAACTTGGCTGGGCACCGTTCGGAGATTACGACACATCTTTTCGTAAGGTATACCCTCAAACTTGAAAACAAGATTGTACAACTAGTGCGTGTTGCCAGTGATGACATATATGGCCCGAGACGTGGTCTTTCACTGCTGGCCGCATGAGGAAGCTCAAGGTCGCTCAGCCAACTATGGCGATGGCTATGTTCGGAGTATCTCTGCGTGATAGACTAAGAAATGAGGATATTAACAGTAGAACCAGAGTTGCGGACGTAACACAACGGATCAGTAAGCTGAAGTGGCAATGGCTGGCTGTAAAAGCTCGAAGAACCGACACCCGATGGGGAAGAAAGGTTCGCGGCAGCCTGTGCTGGTAAACAAAGTGTAGGGTGGCCCCACTAGTTAGAGTGACAAAATGATAGACACAGGAAGTCGATGGATGCAGGTGGCTCAACACCGTGCTTTGTGGCATACCTTGGGGAGGCCAATGTTCAGTAGTTGACTTGTGAATGATGAATGAAAATAAATAAATTCTGCATAATAGCTTCAGACGTCGGGACTTTCATACTTCTATACGCTATGTCTTAGAGCGACTTCAGCTATTATGGAAATTATTTTAATCTTTTATTTTTGAAGTCGTCTAATTTTATGACACATTTATATGTGTCAATAAGTTAGACTAAATAAAAAGAACATTGATTTGCATGAACTATATTAGATGCAAATCAATCTATTTGAATAGATTGATTTGCATCTAATATAGTTCTTTATGTTTTTATGCAAGTAAGGATGACAACCGAAAGCAAAGTCTATATGGTGATAAGTAGATGCCGTGGCTTTTAGGCACCTTTATCTAATCTCGGTTATGAATCAAAATGCAGATACATTGTCACACGGGAAGACTAACGTAATTTGGTAACGAGGTTTGGTTATTTACTTAATTTAGTTGCTTTTGGGCTACATTTACTATCAGGTAAACTGTGTGCTCATTTATCAAAAGATATTGGTGGAGTCACGTTATAGCATATTACGCCGTATATACACGCTGTAGCTTGAACTAGTCTGCTCAAATGGGGAAGGGCGACGCACACAGAAGCCGAGCATAAACAGCAGCGAAAACCAGATACTCTTTTTACTGATAACGAAGGAGCTCTATCTCATTATTTAGAAAAAAAAGCGCATCAACATTTCGTTTTTTAACCAAGTAAAGAATTTATTTTTTATGTTCTACTCCACTTACCATAAGTTGAACTGTGTGTTTGAAAAAAGAAAAGTGGACATAAAAGATTGTTTTCTGAGTGCTTAAAAATAAAATTAACTAATTTTTTGCAATAAAATCACGCTCTTAAATTTTGTTCATTACAAGTACATCCATTAAGAGTATAGCAGCATAAATACATCTGCCGGTATTATATCAGTTGAGACCACCATTTAACATGATAGCGTTGCTTCCAGCGTGAAAACCAACACAATTAATCAAGTACGTAGGTGTTATCTTGACTTATGAGTTATGGAGGATCAGCAACGCATGGTGGTTACTCACTCATCTATTTTTACTTGAAATTAATGTAACATTTAATTTTAACCATGAAACAAAATCTATATATGAGAAATATAATATGTTTCAATACAAAGATTTTACTAATTTATGACTGTTATGAAACAGAAACAGAAACAGAAACAGAAACTTTTTATTCAATATAGATTATAAATAATACTTATTGAAAGTCACTCTTTGTCTAATTACCACTGGTTCGAAAAAAACCTCTGTCCTGGGAAGAACCAGCAAGAAACCCAGCGGGACTTTTTTAAATAACAGCTTACAATCATGTATATTACACAATTAACCACAAAACAAATTAGAAACAGCCTGGCAGCGAACACTCATTCTAGGGTTATTATCATCCATAAATTCCTTAACATTATAATAACCTTTATACAAACTATGTTTAATAAAGTTTTTGAATTTTGAGCAGGTCGAATTTTGTATATTTTCTGGGATTTTGTTGTAAAAGCGTATACATCGCCCCAAGAATGAATTACTGACTGGTGGAGTCGAGTAACTGGTACTACTAGCTTGTGTTTGTTCCTAGTATTTACAGAATGAATATCACTTATTTTTGTATAACTACTTTTATTTTGTGTACGTACATTACATTTTTATAAATGTATTGAGAGGCCAAAGTTAATATATTAATTTCCTAAATTTTGTCTGAGCGACTCTTTAGGTTTTAAATCATAGATTGCTCTTATGGCCCTTATTACATCATCATTTATTACATCTTATGGCCTCTTATGCTAAGTTGTTAGCTCTTACCTAAATATTTTATAAGGGTGACCAACGAGGAAAAGTCCACCTGATTTTAAGTGTCATCTACATCTATTTTAGAGTATAAATAAGCATAGCTTGTTTATATATACTCTAAGACATCTATGCTCCATAAATAATCAAAATGCAGATACGTTTCACTTCTGAGGTTTAAGATTGCCTTGTTTGTAAATAGGGTATCCAGTTTCTACACTCACCATATGAAACACAGCTACATTAAACTGCTATTTTCGACTTATAACTTTTCTTTGTGCTTTAACTCCAGGTCGAGCGGAACCATTCGTGCTACAATTATAATTATAGCTGCAGCGTGGCTCTACTACATATAAAATAACCCATTATCGCCTCGTATATTATTTTTATAGGATAGTGACAAACGAGCACACAGTTCACCTGATGGTAAGTGGTTGCTGTGATCCATAGACATCTACATCAAAATCAAAATGCAGATGCGTTGTCACCCATGAGGACTAAGGATGGAATGCCTCTTATCCAGTAAAAGGGTCTCCGATTCTCTACACTCACCATACGAAACAGTGTTAGCAGTGTTAAGCTGCTATTTTACGCTGGTATTCTGTGAGATACATAGATATTCGCAAGGCTATTGTATATTAAATTAAGTATATTAAATTAAAATAATCTTAATTCCAATAGCGAACATATATAGGTAAGCATATCTGCTTGGGATCCCATAATTAAACCCTAACCAGCATACCACTGCAAGACTTCAAAATACTATAAGTTCATGAACGTAGCAAATTTTATAAAGCTCTAGGTTATCTCATTTATGAACTATAAAACCATTAGTAGCTATTACAAAATTTACTTCTAAAGGAAAAATAGTACCTCCTTTATGTAGTTTCGTAATCGAAAATCGGTTAATCGTATTTGTGTCTGAATATGACTTACTAAAACATGATAAAACTATTTACAGAAGATTAATAAACTTATGCCCCGGATACACAAGGAAAATTTTGCGCACAACAGGACGCGGAATACTCAATCTACGTGACGATGCAACGTTGCACAGTGTCCCGCAACATGACCCGCAACATTTTATGTGACGCGGGACATACTGTTTGCCCCTGCCTGAGAGAGCGAGCGCACGTGTTCCGCGTCAGTGTTGCTTGCGCCAGTTTGTTACCGGTATGGCCGTGTGCTCAACGTGCCTTGCAACATGTATACAGATATAGTAAACATGAAGCTGCAGATGTGTTTGTGATGTGAGAGAGACCTTAGGAATGAGTGTGTGTATGTAAGTGTAATATATGTGTATAAGTGGGTACATAATTTATAATATTGTATATGAGATCTTTTAATGTTTTTTGTTACATTATAATTTAGCTGCCCGTTATTAATTATGAAGATTTTAGCTATTGTTAAAATAGCATGTTAAATATGCCAGAGAACTATAACATAGGTTACTAGAACATGCAAAGTATGTGTTATTACAAAAACCAAGAGGATTTCTTCATTACTTAGTCACAGCCTGTGCAGCTGATGTACTTGGGCTTCACTATTAATAAGAATAACACGAGAATTTTCATCTTGTTTTACAAAGATTCAGCCGATTTTAGTCCAACAGAACTTATATTGTTTATTTTTGCAAGGCTCCGGCCAGGAAGAATAGGCGGCCTTGGCAGTCATTTGTTCCGAAATAAACACAGAGTATCCTCGTTTCTGTAAGCCTGAGTGTTTAGCCTGTATTTTTGTTTTATTTTTATGTTGTAGGATTTAACTTTTGTAGTAGGTCTGATTTTAGTAAAATGACCAAATTCAACAACAACAATACGGTGTTGTTTATCCCTACCTTCTTCCCTGTATTCTGTAAATATCTTTACATGTCTCGAACCAGATCGAGGTTATGTTTTCGATAAACATAATATCATGTTGATTAGGTCCCTCTAGTCTCACCATTTTTTCTTGGTTCTTTAATCCAATACTGGTTTTCGACCAAATCTTTGTAAATCTAAATTTTTCTTCAAATGTATATACAGGGTGTCGGTAATGAATGGATAACCTGAAATGTCTTATAGTACAACTTATGGCTGTTCTGAAAAATACGAAACATATAATCACAGTAACCTTTGATATATTTTAAAGAAAAGTCGATTTTTCATCTTATTTTACTGTCTTGAACACTATGATCCTTCCAGTTTAGTCCAGAAACAAGCCAATCGTCAATGTCACCAAACGCAACAAGTCTAAATCAGTAAGCAAAACGAATAGTCCGGTAAATAGCCAAGTGTGTTTTAACACTGATTTAAATATTACAAACGGAGACAAAATAAATACATGCGAAGTCGAGCAAGTCGAGGACGCACTAATTTCTTTACATTTAGCTCTTCTCTCCCACTTACCCAATTCAGTCTTCTGTTCATTATAACACAAAAGACAGCAGGTAGTAAATATGAAGGTCACACACACCCGATATATACTTGTCTTTTTTTTGCCTGCATTCAAGTGCTTCATCTTTTGAAACCTCATGCTGCATGGACAAACGTAATGGCTGTTTTATATTGTTGTTTGAAAGCTGAAGCTCTTGAGATTAATAGTAATTGTTTTGAGTTCTTTTGCTGAGCAGGCATGAAAGATGTAAATAAGTCTTTCAACTTTAAACTACAAAATTCTGAGGAGCCCTCTCTTCTCTTATTTCGCATGGAAATATAGTTGGAAATATAGTTCGATGTTCGAGTCAGAGAGCGATTTGTTTAATTGTATTGTAGACATGATACTAGGGAGTAATAAATTACGAGTAGTTATTACTGTGTATCTTGCACCAACAGAGGCGGGCTTAATTAAGTGATTAGCGGAAGGGCGAAGCTAGTCAGGTAATCAACAAATAGCACCTGAGAAGGTGGAACTTATCATTAAGTGACTGCCCTCAAGACAACGTATGACCAATAATTAAAGAGGTTTACCTGAGTTATGGCCGTAGAATTATGACGACGATCGACGATCTCAGGTACTAGGGTAGCAGAATTTTGCAATGAGCGCGGAGTTGCCTTAATTTATTGACACATTTATATGTGTCAATAAATTAGACGACTTCAAAGAAATAAAAAGATTAAAATAATTTCCGCATAATAGCTTCAGAAGTCGCTCTAAGACATAGCGTATAGAAGTATGAAAGTCCCGACGTCTGAAGCTATTATGAAGAATTTATTTTATTTTTCATTCATCATTCACAAGTCCACTACTGAACATTGGCCTCCCCCAAGGTATGCCACAAAGCACGGTGTTGAGCCACCTGCATCCATCGACTTCCTGTGTCTCTATCATTTTGTCACTCTAACTAGTGAGGGCCACCCTACACTTTGTTTACCGGCACGAGGCTGCCAAGCGAGAACCTTTCTTCCCCATCGGGTGTCGGTTCTTCGAGCTTTTACAGCCAGCCCATTGCCACTTCAGCTTACTGATCCGTTGTGTTACGTCCGCAACTCTGGTTCTACTGTTAATATCCTCATTTCTTAGTCTATGACGCAGAGATACTCCGAACATAGCCTTCGCCATAGTTGGCTGAGCGACCTTGAGCTTCCTCATGCGGCCAGCAGTGAAAGACCACGTCTCGGAGCCATATGTCATCACTGGCAACACGCACTAGTTGTACAATCTTGTTTTCAAGTTTTGAGGTATACCTTACGAAAAGATGTGTCGTAATCTCCCGAACGGTGCCCAACCAAGTTGAATCCGTCGATTGACCTCTTAGTCGTAGTTAGATTTATTTTGTATTTAGTCGAACTATTTGTCCTAGCCAAACATACTCGTCGACAACTTCAGGCATATTGCTCCCAACAACTACCGGCATAGGTGTAACATGGATGTTACACATAACACATGACCTTTGTTATATCTACGTTCATTGAGAAACTATTGAGATCATTGAGCATAGTACTGTAGTCCTCCAGCGATTCTGCCATAAGAAAATAAAGAAAGAAAGAAACCATATTATATAATATGGTTTCTTTCTTACCAAAAGAATACATATGCATAAAATACACGAGAAATAAATATAATAATTTATTTCATTGCAGCGACAAAAAGACCATCGACTCAGCAGTATTGCTGCAGCGCTGTTATTCTGTCAGCGCCACTAACAAGTCAACGAGCTGTCGTCAAGCATAGTACATACTATTAACATTTACGTTCATATTATAACAATTACAAGCATAGTTCATATTATAACACTGTACTACTACTACAAGTCATAATAACTTTAACATTACATTAATATAACGATAATTATTAAACGAAAATAGACTTTGTAAAAAATTGTCGAATAAAGTGCTAACAGAAACACAGTACAAATAATAATCATAAGGAGGATTAAATATAACTGGAAAAACATAAAACATAAACATAATTATGCGGAAATTATTTTAATCTTTTTATTTCTTTGAAGTCGTCTAATTTTTTGACACATTTATATGTGTCAATAAATTAGAATAAATAAAAAGAACATTGATTTGCATGAACTATATTAGATGCAAATCAATCTATTTGAATAGATTGATTTGCATCTAATATAGTTCTTAAGTTTTTATGCAAGTAAGGGTGACAACCGAAAGCAAAGTCTATATGGTGATAAGTAGATGCCGTGGCTTTTAGGCACCTCTATCTAATCTCGGTTATGAATCAAAATGCAGATACATTGTCACACGGGAAGACTAACGTAATTTGGTAACGAGATTTGGTTATTTACTGAATTTAGTTGCTTTTAGGCTCCATTTACTATCAGGTAAACTGTGTGCTCATTTATCAAAAGATGTTGGTGGAGTCACGTTATAGCATATTACGCCGTACATACACGCTGTAGCTTGAACTAGTCTGCTCAAATGGGGAAGGGCGACGCACACAGAAGCCGAGCGTAAACAGCATCGAAAACCAGATACTCTTTTTACTGATAACGAAGGAGCTTTATCTCATTATTT
Organism: Parnassius orleans; assembly: GCA_029286625.1. NCBI lineage: Eukaryota > Metazoa > Arthropoda > Insecta > Lepidoptera > Papilionidae > Parnassius > Parnassius orleans. The sequence continues at coordinate 333,371 of JAGSMP010000221.1, forward strand.
AGAAAAAAAAGCGCAGCAGCATTTCGTTTTTTAACCAAGTACAGAATTTATTTTTTATGTGCTACTCCACTTACCATAAGTTGAACTGTGCGTTTGAAAAAAGAAAAGTAGACATAAAAGATTGTTTTTCTGAGTGCTTAAAAATAAAATTAACTAATTTTTTTTGCAATAAAAATTACACTCTTAAATTTTGTTCATTACAAGTACATCCATTAAGAGTATAGTAGCATAAATACATCTGCCGGTATTATATCAGTTGAGACCACCATTTAACATGATAGCGTTGCTTCCAGCGTGAAAACCAACACAATTAATCAAGTACGTAGGTGTTATCTTGACTTATGAGTTATGGAGGATCAGCAACGCATGGTGGTTACTCACTCATCTATTTTTACTTGAAAATTAATGTAACATTTAATTTTTAACCATGAAACAAAATCTATATATGAGAAATATAATATGTTTCAATACAAAGATTTTACTAATTTATGACTGTTATGCTAAGTTGTTAGCTCTTACCTAAATATTTTTATAAGGGTGACCAACGAGGAAAAAGTCCACCTGATTTTAAGTGTCATCTACATCTATTTTAGAGTATAAATAAGCATAGCTTGTTTATATATACTCTAAGACATCTATGCTCCATAAATAATCAAAATGCAGATACGTTTCACTTCTGACTTCGTTTAAGATTGCCTTGTTTCCAGTGAATAGGGTATCCAGTTTTCTACACTCACCATACGAAACACAGCTACATTAAACTGCTATTTTCGACTTATAACTTTTCTTTGTGCTTTTAACTTCCAGGTCAAGCGGAACCATTCGTGCTACAATCATAATTATAGCTGCAGCGTGGCTCTACTACATATAAAATAACCTCCATTATCGCCTCGTATATTATTTTTTATAGGATAGGGTGACAAACGAGCACACAGTTCACCTGATGGTAAGTGGTTGCTGTGATCCATATCCATCTATCCTCAATAAAAAATCAAAATGCAGATGCGTTGTCACCCATAAGGACTAAGGATGGAATGCCTCATATCCAGTAAAAAGGGTCTCCGATTCTCTACACTCACCATACGAAACAGTGTTAGCAGTGTTAAGCTGCTATTTTACGCTGGTATTCTGTGAGATACAATAGATATTCGCAAGGCTATTGTATATTAAATTAAGTATATTAAATTAAAAAAAAATCTTAATTCCAATAGCGAACATATATAGGTGTTATTTTCTGCTTGGGATCCCATAATTAAACCCTAACCAGCATACCACTGCAAGACTTCAAAATACTATAAGCTCATGAACTTAGCAAATTTTATAAAGCTCTAGGTTATCTCCTTTATGAACTATAAAACCATTAGTAGCTATTACAAAAATTTACTTGTAAAGGAAAAATAGTACCCTCCTTTTATGTAGTTTCGTAATCGAAAAATCGGTTAATCGTATTTGTGTCTGAATATGACTTACTAAAACATGATAAAACTATTTACAGAAAATTAATAAACTTATACCCCGGATACACAAGGGAAAATTTTGCGCACAACAGGACGCGGAATACTCAATCTACGTGACGATGCAACGTTGCACAGTGTCCCGCAACATGACCCGCAACATTTTATGTGACGCGGGACATACTGTTTGCCCCCGCTCCGAGAGCGAGCGCACGTGTTCCGCGTCAGTGTTGCTTGCGCCAGTTTGTTACCGGGTATGGCCGTGTGCTCAACGTGCCTTGCAACATGTCAGTAGTGTGGGGAAACGAAACCGTACTTTTATTCTTGAGCTTTACCAGAGTCATTTTTTATTGTGGGATACTTCAAACCGTGATTATCGAAATAAAATAAATAAAATTGACGCGTGGGCGGATATTGCAAAGGTGGTTAAATTACCGAGAAAAAAAATTGAAACCAAAGTGTATACCCCTGTCATACCGATCAGTTGTTTCGACACTCGAAATGTGTACGACAGGGAAGCATAAAGCCTTGGATATACTTGGGGACAAAAGGAGCGGCATGTTGCGCAACATGTCGCTCTACAACTACGTGGAATGTCCCGATATACAACAAGAAATTAATAACATATTCATCATCATCATCATCATTACAGCCCTTCACAAGTCCACTGCTGAACAAGGGCCTCCCCCAAGGAATGCCACAAAGCACGGTCCTGACCCACCTGCATCCATCGACTTCCTGCATGTCTTACCAGGTCGTCACTCCATCTAGTGGAAATCACCCTACACGCGACTACCGGTACGAGGCTGCCACTCGAGAACCTTTATTCCTCATCGGCAGTCGGTTCTTCGAACTACATGGCCGGTCCATTGCCAATTCAGCTTACTAATCCGTGTATATATTCCGCGAAAATTCTTAGTCCTTCCTTAAAATAAAGTTGTTTTACTTATCCTTTATATTACTAAACTATATTCAGTTTAACATAGTGCATATGAAGTGTGCGTTTTGTTATTAAATTGTAATGTTTAAATAATAATAGTTCAAGATTTTACTTTACCTTCTTCCTTGTCTGTCGTTTCCTTTTTTCTAGTTCCGTAATCAAATAAAATGTTGCCTATATATTGCTCAGAGTCATTAACTACCTTTACACCAAACATTAGTTTTGCATGAGTCGTGAATACTCTGACAGATAGACAGACCAGCAGACAAAAATTCCCTGGACTAGTTATTTTTCAAGAAATGTTTAAATTAATGACACAAATTTTCTGGAGATTTATTATTGTATAAATTTTTAACATTCATTTTTGTAAAAGTCAGAAAAAATTATCTGGAGAAATAAAGAACGGAAGGTACCTGACGCGAATCATTTAACAAGGTATCCTAGGTGCTTACAGTCGATACACAGAATATTTCCTAAATTAGTCCTTTCAAATTAAAATAGTGGATCGATCAAAACGCTTGCTACCCCGATACGCTGATGAAAGACAGGAATGTGGTCTTTACAGATTAAAATAAAGTACCATTAAAGAGCACTGTAACAAGCAAAATGATGAAGTGTATGTACATAGCTCTAAGGCAGCCTCGGTACTTGTTGGCAAAGTTCAATGTGGACATAATATATCTATCAATCTTAATAATATATAAAATAAATAAATAAATAAATAATCTAGGATAGATGTAGATGTCTATGGCACAGTATGTACTTACCATCAGGTGGACTGTGTATTATTTTGGGTTCTTATCAAGAATATGCTGCTACATATCTCCTGTTTTAGTTTTCCTTATGTCTCCTCTTACGACACCCACGGGATGATTTGGGGTAGTGGATATTCTTACACCGCCACTACACGGTAATATACAATAATAATGTTTTATATCTACATTATAAGTTTGTAACATATCTACATTATAAGTTTGTATCAATTATGAATTGCTAAGAAGTTTTCTACCAAGGAGTTTTGAAGCTTCATTTTGTTACAAAAGTGAACATTTTGTTCAAAGTTTAGAGACACTGTTGGAACTGTCTGTTGGACTGTTGTTAGTGAAGTCACCCAGTAATACACTTCTCAACACAGAAGAACAGAGTATTCTTTGTCCTGAGCTTTTCAAAAATGTACCGTGGACTTTCCAGCAATACTCTGCTCCTGTTCATAAGTTACAAACAAATCAAACTTGGTTCGTGTTCAATATTCCAAAACTTATTAGAAGTGAACACTGAAACTTTCTGAACTTGTCTCTAGCTCTTAGTCAATCTAGATCCTGAACTCGTTGGACTACAATATAGTTTCATACTAAAGGACATGTCCCCTAGAACGTTATTGAGACATCCACAGACAGACAGACAGACAACTTAAATAGTAAACATTTTGCTTAATATACAAACTGAAAAATGTATTGCGGTCGAATTACGGTCGTTTACGGTCGAAGTATTAAATTACGATCGACGACGATAATAAGAGGCGATCACTAATAAATTTTATTTATTTTTATTTATTTATTTATTTTTTACAAAGTATAGTTATTTAATAACAAATTTAATAGCAAATGTATTATACATGAGCTTCATACAATATTTCTTCAAACAAAATATGCATTTTAATGTTTAACAAAACTTATGGCCATACTAGTGCTCGTATAATACGAACAAAGTTGTACGGCAAATAGTTGCGCAACTTCCCTGCAATGAACGTTACGCGTAATTACGTGAGCATGTATCTGCTTTTCTACTATTCTGTCAGTTATGCGACGGTGAGGTATCTAATTTAAAAATTGAAATATAAGTCGTAATAAAAGTTTAAAAGAAATAAATTTATTCAAGTTTCGTGGTCTTAAAACCAATTTATAACCAGTAATACGAAACTTGTACATCCACCTGCAATTGACATGTATATTCGTCGTCTGATATATTATCTAATATAATTATAATAATAATTCTTGAACACTTGTAGCTCTCACTTATAAAATGCACAGCTTAATGCTGCTATGTATCGTATGGTGAGAACCGGATACCATTTCTACTGAAAACGAGGCATACCATCTTAGTCCTCAGGAGTGAAATCTGCATTTTGATTATTAATAAAGGGTTGATGAAGATGTCTATGGGCCACAATATCCACTTACCATCTGGTGAACTGAGTGTTTGTTTGTCACCCTAATTTTATAAAAAAAGCTTTTTAAAATGCATAGCGTAACACTTTTCGGAATAAATGCCCTAAATTTGCTGCACATGACTACAAAAGTGTCGCCGAGAAAGCCTGAAAATAAGGGAAAACTATCGGCATCACGTTGTTTGTGTGTATTCTTATATAAATATTTTCATACTTAAAAACTGCTAAATGAAAATGTCCAATGCAAAACTTAACCTTCATCAGCAACGTTATCATTTTACACAATAATGTAAAACTACGAGTATTTTGATAAATGAGTGGGTTGTATTGTCGCTAAATTGAGACTTATTCTAAAACCATTGATTTCATTTAATCGTATATAGATAATAATAATAATAATTGATTGACACACATATAAAGAAAAAGTTACACAAATCACAATTTTACAATTTGATTACTTTTGGTACAGAATACGAAATGTGCAAACAGTGATCTTTGACACATATGCTAGGAAAGTCTGTGTTACAGGAGTCAATGCTCTTCATATCTCTTGTATTATGTAGATGCTCTTAAATTTATTACATGAAAAACAGCGTAATAAATTCCACGAAGTAATTTTATTCCGGAAAACCGCACTAAATCCTTTTTCACAGACAAGACTAAAGTTTTCAGTATACATGTTTTATACACAACAAAAGTCTTGGCTCTGTGGATGCGGCGTAAGAGAATCCATCATATTTTGTTCCGTGGGTATAGTAACTATAGGGAATCCCAAAAACATCAAATTCATTGTAAATAGGTGGACTTGAGGCATTCTCTGCCAGTCTACCTTAGAGTAGTGTAGAGATAAAGAGTATTGTTACCATCATAAAGGTATAACCATCTAGCAGCAACAATCCGCCTGCCAAGCGATTATTGACCTCCTCCCTACAACGGCAGAGGCAAGAAAATAATTTGCAGTAATATTTTCCTTAATTGTTTTCTTATAGGGCATTATTACTTTTATTTATCTACTTTAAAATACTACTATTTTAAACACTTATCAAAAGGTTCTCTTTTGCGTTCATTTAAATACACTGATTCAAAAATTCAAAACAATACAGAATGATGAAATGATTCTGTATTGTTTTGAATTTTATAAGACTTTCCAATTTTTAATAAAAAGGCAAGAAAACATTGCAAATCCAACTGGCGTCATACGATTGCAATTGGTTTAATAGATCTTTTTAATTATTGGAACTGCATCTAGAACTATTTGCTTTTATTTTTATAGAAAAAGAGGGAACTGTAACCTTTTTTTATAATATTAGAGTAACAAACAATGTATCATTTGGTAACAAGCGAGCTAAAAATCAAAAGTGAGAAATAGCTATTGCTATGTAAGGTCAACTATAAAAATACAATAAAATGGAAGCATCAGATGCTTCATAATAATATTTTTTTTAATAAAATTTTAGTGTCAAACGAACTTACAGGTCACCTAAACGTAAGTGATTACTAAATATACACTACAACCCATGGACACTTGCAACCAACTTTTAATAAAGGAGACTGAATAAATACACTTGCGTTGTCACCTGTGAGGACTAAGATGGAATGCCTCACAGCCGGTAATTAAACTTGCTCTCTTAACCTGAAACCAGAACACAGCAGTGGATTTATTTTTGCTTGGCGGCAGCATCTTACCCATAAATGTGAACTACCTGCTAGCTCTAATAAAGAGACAATTACTTTTTGAATTGAGAATGGGGCCACCACCGTAACCAGGCGTAACTTAATGAAACACATGTCGATTTATTACTTATAAATAATAAGAATCCTTATAAATAGTAATATTAGTTTTACCGTATCTAACGGGAATACTGAGAAATTAAAAATTAAAATATGAATATCACAATAACCTAAAAACAAACTAAAAGCGATTGTCTAGTAGTTCACACCGGTATTATAAGTTAAAATAGTGCACTGGTCAATAATAATTAATAGTATAAAAGAAAGTTGTAGGTACATTCAGTATTTATAGGTACTTTAAGGTCGATGGAATTTTTTTTTAGTAGTTCGTTCTTCTTTATACGCATTTTTTTCATATTACATTAGCCAATTCAGGAATATAAAAAGAACTTTTTTTTTCAGATTTTATGATTCCGGTTAAATTTTCATAAAATCTTTTGGCCGTTTACTATAATAAATTGGTATCTTTTTCATGTGTAATAAAATTAAGTTACGTTAAAGTTTCTAGTGGGCCCAAATACGATTGTCTGCTTTCAATTATGTTTTAAGTTTTTTTTTTAAATACGTTACCTGCACACTAGGATTTTCTATTGTATCGTCGGGACAATTTGCATATGTACATAAATTTTACAAGGACAAATATCCAAGCCCAGGACAATCATTTGTAGGCCATACAAATACTTTTTCCATGCAGGGTTCGAACCGAAGATCCTCAGCACTACGATTCATTGCCGTCAATTTTGTGTGTCGTGATAAAGTATGATAGAGGGATTTTTGTCATAGTTGTAACGCTTGGCAGGCGGGTTGGCAAATACGGTTTTTGAAGTATTGCGATGCGCGCGCACACCGACACCTAAAAACGACACCATGAAGTTGTTACAATGCGCACGAACACTGACACCTACAAGCGACAACTACAGTTGGTAATTGTCTCTCAAGTGTTAGTGAGAACTGATACTTATTTTTAAGATAGTTATTCAAATATATATGAATCTACAACGCGTGTTTTATTTATATTATTGTAGAGTATGTAAGCCATATTGTAGGCTTATGAACTCTCGGTAGAGAGTAATTGTGTTCTGTGCTTATGAAAAAACTAAGATCTGACAGTTGTGGTGTTATTCAATAAAAGGTATAAATTTCATTTGTGGTTTAGAGGTGAAATTCCCATAAATACACAATATTTGGCGACGAGGACCTTATCGACGCATTATTGAGTGCAATAAAGATAAATAGTTACAAATAAATAATGTCAAATAAAAGAAATGTGTTGTTCGGCAACAACCTCACATTTGATCACCACATGCAAGAGTACGATATTTTTAAGAGTCGATTTGTCCAGTTCTGTATGGCAAATGATTATCATGACGACACTGACAAAGCAGGAGTAAAGAGAAAAGCTTTTTTGCTTACATCATTGGCAGAAGATACATATCGCCTAGTACGCGATTTAGTTTTTCGGTTAAAACTACAAGACTTAGCTTATAAGACTCTTCTTGAAAAGATTGACAACCAGTTTTCCTCAAAGAAATGTATGTTTGCGGAAAGATATGGTATTTATAAAGCGGAACAAAGACCAGGCGAAGACTTAACTTTATGGGCGGCCCGAGTTCATCATCTCGCACAGTTTTGTGGTTTTAAAACAGAACTCGAGACTGCATTAAGAGACAATTTTGTGCTAGGATTGGCGAAAGCCAAGGAAAAAGAAAAGCTTTTTAGTCAAAACATCGATAACTTGACATTCAACAAAGCGATGGAATTAGCACAAAGCATACGATGTGCTCGAGTTACAGTTCAAAGGTCATTGCAAGATGAGGGACTAGCCATATCATATACAGAAAAAAACATGTCTTGCTTCATTTGTAGATATAAGAACCATACTAAAGATATGCGAATAATTTTTGTCAAAAGTGTAATAAAAAAGGGCATTTAAAACGTGTTTGTGAGAGTGGTTATAAGAGCAACAATTATTTGGAGGTGGATGACAACGCTTTAGTAAAACGTATTTCATACGATTGTTATAACATAGGATGTTTAAATAGTATTTACATCGATGAGAGTGGCCGCGTCGATAGCGTCAAAGCGAATTTTATGTGAAATAGACAGTGGAAGTGCTGTATCTGTTCCACCGGAGAATGTTTATCAATCATATTTTCTCAGTGATTATTCATTAAACCATTGTAACGTTATTTTAAATTGTTATAACGGCCTTTGGGCTACTGTTTATTACCGGTGACGTATGAAAATCGTACTGAAATTATTCGTTTTTATATTATAAAAACAAATATAAAACAAGCAGTTCTGTTGGGTCGTGATTTTATAACGTCGGTTATTATGAAACTGTGTATTATTATTATTATTAGCGTAATGATGTAAAATCGTTAATATAATATTTATTTATATCTTTATAAAGATAAAAGAGGTTAATTTACCCATCAAAAGACGTGATTGATGTATTTTAAGTTTTTGAAACAATATTAAGAGTAAATATAAGGTTTAAAAATCTTAATAAAAACAAATTACATTTTTTTTTAAAACGTTACCTCCACACTAAGATTTCCTCCTGTATCGAGGGGGCAGTTTACATACATGGATTTCACAAGGACAAACATCCAGACCCAGAACAATTATTTGTAGGCCATACAAATACTTGTACCGTGCGGGAAACGAACCCGCGGCCCTTAGCGCTGCAACTCATTGCTAAGCCACTGCGCCACGGAGCCGTCAATTAATTGTCACCAGGATCATATATAATTTTTAGTTATATTTGTTTTGTTACGCTAAAGAAGTATAACTTCCTACGTGCGTATATAAGTACACACACACGTTTTTTATTATTATTGTTGAATTGTTACCAAGAAAATGCTGCTGCCCATTTATTCAGGTTCCCTCTGTCGCCTTTTACGTCACCCATAGGGCGATATGGGGTAATGGGTTATCTTACGTCGCCACTACACGGCAATTACAAACACAAATAATAATGTCCACCCGAGCGAATTTCTATAATGGCGGCCAGTTTCAACAAAGACTAGCTATCTGCACAAGACAAAAAAAGGCGCAAGCACAGGTACACACTCTATTCCCTCATTTTCACAGTCCAATGAAAATCACACACGATTTGAGTAAGATCAGTTGCAGGAACTACGGCTTTATGTGCTTTCTGAAGCACGGGGGTGAAACACCACCTATTTTCTGACTCTGGGCTGCTACTAAGAATTTTTTGACAGAAAGACTCACTATTCGATCATCAGCCGCGAAGGCGATGAAGGCAGTCAAAAAGGTTTAAAATAAATAACTTACATAATTATATTTCTAACGTTATTTCTTACATTTGATGTGCCGTGAATTTTCTAAAATTATTTTGACCTTATGCATAATATGAATTAAATATATAGTAAAAATATTGCGACGAATTGGGGAATAAACATGTTTGTCTGCTTATTACGTAGGTAAGCTTAATACTTTTTGTTGAAATGCGGCCAAAACTTTTTAACGAAATTTTTGCTGTATTCTTTTCTTGTCGTCGTTGTTTTCATGTATTATCTCCACAGTAGTAATGGCAATATTACATGTATAGCTATGCCACTAAATACTATTACAAACAGTTATAAAATAGCAACGACAGAGGGAAACTAAAACAGAATATGGGTAGCAGCTCTTCCTATTAACAATACAAAATAATAAAAAAATGCGGTTACCAATACGATTGTCAAGCGTGGACGCGATGGCGAATAACCCTATGAGGCAATCTATGAATTGATACGAGGTTATGTTAGATATGAGGATATGTTAATATGTATATGATATGCTTTTCGTTTTGTTTTACATTTTTGCCATCTGATAGACCAAAAGACGCCTAAAGGAAATCCATTATATTAAATTTGGTAAAAATTTAATATAATGGATTAATATAGTAATGTGTCTTACCTAGTTGGAAAAGCACCTACCGCCCTCCCTCAATTGCGTGCACTATCCCAGTCACCACTATTCCAAACACCACTACACTAGTAAAGACACACCAATGGACACGTGTTTCGCCTGTACACGAGGCATCCTCAGGTGAAGTAGATTCTGTGGTGGCTGACCGCTAAGAGTTTAGCAATATTAACTTATAAAATTAATTAATTAATTTTTAACAGTTATTATGTTATATTAAATAGTTTTTTTTAATAAAATTGTAATGACATACGAACCTGTAATTATACTGGCAATATATACCCTTCAGACCGGAACACACTACGCACCAGAAATAAGTCAGAGAGTGGTACCGAACCAAACGGACTTCGAGGCAGAAACGAGTCCTACACCCTAGTAAGCTTGTTATGATTTTTCTGGATCTGAATTCTTATTTACCTCTTATCTTTTTGCCCGACGCCGTTACGGGAAGGCCATGGGGCTAGAAAAAACGCGCACCCGGAAACACTAACGGCGCATCGTTACCGATACTTCTCTCCCTATGTGACTGCACCAACGCCTCATCAGCAGAACGGCCCCACCAGAGTCATGGAGGATAGGGCTAGTGGCGACTCGCCAAATCAGCACTTCTCTTCCTCCACGATTCCATCTCGGGAGCAATAGATAAGACGACAAACACCAGTAAAAAAAATTGAGTGTCACGGAGTAGAATATAAGAATTCAGTAAATTACAATAATAGCCACGGTTATGGGAATACATTTTTTTATAGGAGACATGCCATGACATGACAAACGAGCATGCGGCTCACCTGATGGTAAGTGACTACCGCCGCCTATGAACAACTGCAACACCAGGGGAACCAGGGGAATTGCAGATGCGTTGCCGACCTTTTAAAAAGGAGTAGGCTTTTTCTTGAAGGTCCTTAAGTCGTATTGGTCCGAAAAAATCGCTGGTGGTAATCGATTCCATAAGGAAGTTGTGCAAGGAAGAAAACATTTTCTATATCGCACAGTGGTGGACCACCAATCATTCAGATGGTGTGGATGGTATCAGAAGTTCTGCCGCGATGTTCGTTCGTGAAATTTGGCGGCTGGGATTAATCCGAACAATTCCTCAGAGCCCTCCCCGTGGTAAATGCTTAAGAAAATGCAAAGGGATGCAACATCTCTTCGCAGCGGCAATAAATCGAGCCGATCGGAAAGGACTCGGTCGTCGACAATTCGAGCCGCTCTGCGCTGGATGCGGTCAAGTGGAAGGAGCTGGCACTGGGGAGCCCCAACCCAGAGATGAGAACAGTATTCCATGTGAGGCCGAACCTGCGCCTTGTAAAGTTGCAGGCGTTTTGCCGGCATGAAATACTGTCCCGCTCTGCTGAGCTCGCCAAGCTTTTTAGAGGCCAATTTGGCCTTCTCTTCCAAGTGACCACGAAACTGCACGTCACTCGATGTCGACGCCGAGGATTCTGATACTGGCAACTAGGGGAGTGCCTTGAAACTGAGGAGATACGACAAAGGGGTTCCTTTTAGCGGTACGCGCAAACTTGTGTCTTTTGACGATTAAACTGGACTAGATTTAGTCGCCCCAATCCGAGACTTTGTTCAGCAAAGACTCGACTTCAGACACAATTTTATTCCGGCACTCGGCGACTTTTTCCCGAGAAATATTGGCACGGCCGGTGTATAGAGCATCACCAGTGCTGTCATCCGCATAGCAATAAATGTTACCGGTTTGCAACATATCATTGATATGCAGAAGAAACAGCGTTGGTGATAGCACGCAGTCTTGTGGGATACCAGCGTTAATAGGCTTGTAGTCGGAGCATACACTGTCTACAACGACCTTGATGCTCCTATCTGCAAGAAAGCTGGTGATCCAATTGCACAATTTCTCGGGAAGCCCATAGGAAGGGAGCTTCGAAACAAGCGCTTTGTGCCAAACCCGATCGAAGGCCTTCGCAATGTCCAAACCAACGACCAATGACTCCCCCTTGGACTCTACTGCCTCCACCCATCTATGGGTCAAGTAGACCAGAAGATCACCAGCTGATCGACCCCGACGAAAACCGTATTGGCGGTCACTAATCAGCTGGTGATCCTCAAGGTACTGCATGAGCTGGCAGTTTATAATGGATTCCATTGTTTTGGAGAACAAGGAGGTGATAGCGATAGGCCTGTAGTTGGACGGGTCTGAACGGTCGCCTTTTTTAGGGATCGGGTGGATAAAAGCTGTCTTCCATGATTTCGGGACTACGCCTAAGGAGTAGAAGTACCGGAAAGACGCGTTAGAACCGGTGCCAACTCCGGAGCACACGTCCTCAGCACAATTGGGTGATTCTGTCAGGCCCACTCGACTTGTGTATGTCCAGGGAGAGGAGTGCATTGCCAATCGAGCGCTGTGAGAACCGCACATCCGGCTGTGCAGAGATGGTATTGATGGCTTACAGAAATTCCCTTGGACAGCCTTGGCGACAGACCAGAATGCACGGGTTCCCGAAGGAAGGCGAACTAGTTTCTTGCCAATTCTGCCTATGTGCGTCTGAATGATAGGAGGCTCCAACATAGCAGCGGTTTACAAGCCTGGACAAAAAAGTGCAGCAAAGTTGAGTTGCAATATAACAAAGGTTATAATTTAAAGAAGTATTTATTGCAGTCGTTTAGGAAAGTCAAAATTGTCAAAAAGTGGAACGCACAAAACAAGAAAATCTATTAAAGTTATAATTAAATATTGTTATTTTGTAAAAATAGAAGGGTATTTATATATACTAGATTGACTTGAAAGTTAAGGTGTACTTGACAGTTGGGTTGATGAGGAAGTGGTTGTGAGGAAGAGGATGCGAATGAGAGACTATTAGAAATTAATTTTGAGGATGTCGATGAGAATGAATATGATTAGGAGGAGAGTATTTTTATAGAAATAGGATGACAAACGAGCATACAGTCCACCTGAAGGTAAGTGGTTGCTGTGGCCCATAGACATCTACGTCGGATGAAGAAGAAAGAACCTTGGAAGAAAACTGATTCATAATTAAAAATTAAAGTGAAAAAAGATTTTAGCAGTCATGAACATAATAGAAACTATTTAATAGTTAAAATTAACTTAAATCAAAGATTTGATCTTGAAGATTAAATTTTATGAAAATCAACTTTTTTGTCGTTTATTAATCAAGGGTCACTGAAAAGCAAACGCTTGGGACACTTAATGAAATGGCTGAACGATATTGGAGCATAGCGCAAAATATTGGTTCATCTTCGCCATAATGTAATTAGTTACTAGTGGCTTCAGCAGTGGACTTGTGAAGGGCTGTAATGATGATGTTGATAACTCAGCATAACAAATATGTTGAAAGGTGCGAATTGACTTTCTTCATCATATCTGTTACGAGCTGTTGAAGGTAACATCTAAGATAACATTGAGTGTAAAATCTGCTTGTTGAATACTTAGCACTTCCTCGTTTATTTTGATAAAGAATAGGAAGCGAAAGAGGAAGGGAATATTTTAATAAATATTTATGCGAATGTAGAAAGGTATGTGGAATCGCAAAAAAAGGAACTACCGTTATGTGGACGAGGAAGAGAAATCGTCATCAACCCACTCTACACCTAGCGTGAAGCACATGAAGCAAAGAAAAACTACACTGCTATTAATTACTCGAAGCTTAGGGTGTTGAATACCATAACTTATCAAAATTAACTGTCAGTCATCTCTGCCATCTCTGCACAGGGAGGACGACTCACTGGCCCATGCCGCAAAGGAGAAAGCCAATCTGCTACGCTCTCTCTTTGCGTCCAACTCGACTCTCGATGACGGGGGGAATACACCTTCGACCATCCCGCGGTGTGAGTAATCCATGCAGGATGTGCTGTTTACACAGTGCTCGGTGCGCAACATCCTCTCGCTGGACGTCAACAAATCGAGTGGGTCTGATGGAGTCCCACCTCTTGTGCTCAAGACGTTTGCTCCGGAGTTGGTACCGGTTTTAACGCATCTTTTCCGGTACTCCTACTCCCTAGGCGTAGTCCCGAACTCATGGAAGACAGCTTTGGTGCCCCCGATCACTAGAAAAGGCGACCGCTCAGATTCGTCCAACTAAAACCATATCACTGTCACCTCCTTGTTCTCCAAAATAATGGAAACAATTATTAAATGCCAGCTCATGAGGTACCTTGCGGATCACCAGCTGATTAGTGACCTCTAGTTAGCTGTCCGGTTTCCGTCGGGGTCGCTCAGCTGGTGATCTTCTAGGTCACCTAACTCATAGATGTACCGTTAGTTTGGACATAGGGAAGGCCTTAGATCGGGATTGACACAAAGCGCTTCTTTCGAAGCTTTCTTCCTATGGGCTTTCCGAGAAATCAAAGAAATAAAGAAAATTGATCACCAGTTTTCTTGCAGATTGGAGTAAAAGGTTGTAGTAGACGGTGCATGCTCCGATTACAAGCCCATTAACGCTGGTGTTTCATAAGCCTGCGTACTATCACCAACGCTCTTTCTTCTGCATATCAATGATATGTTGCAAACTGGTAACATTCATTGCTATGCAAACGACAGCATTGGTGATGCTTTATACACCGGCCGTGCCAATATTTCTCGGGGAACTGTCGCCGAGTACCGGAACAAACTTGTGCCTGAAGTCAAGACTTTGTTGAACAAAGTCTCGGACTGGGGGCGACTAAATCTAGTCAAGTTCAATCCCCAGAAGACATAAGTTTGCGCTTTTACCGCTAAAAGGAACCCCTTTGTCGTATCTCTTCAGTTTTAAGGCACTCCCCTTGTTGCCTCAGCCAGTATCGGAATCCTCGGTGTCGACATATCGAATGACGTGTAGTTTCGTGGTCACTTGGAAGAGAAGGCCAAATTGGCCTTTAAAAAGCTTGGCGTACTCAGCACAGCGGGACAGTATTACATGCCGGCACACCGCCTGCAACTTTACAAGGCGCAGCTTTGGCCTCACATGGTATACTGTTCCCATCTATACACTGGGGCTCCCCAGTGCCAACTCCTTCAATTTGATCGCATCCAGTGCAGAGCGGTTCGAATCGTCGGCGACCGAGCTCTTTCTGATCAGCTTGACTCACTTGCACTGCGAAGAGATGTCACATCTCTTTGCGTATTTTATCGCATCTACCACGGGGAGTGTTGTGAGGAATTGTTTGGACTAATTTCAGCCGCTCAATTTCTTCCATCGCACATCCCGACAAATCTCGCGATACCGTCCATACCATCTTTATGATTGGCGGTCCAACACTGTGCGATTTACAAGAGGTTTCCTTCTCCGTACAACTTCCTTGTGGAATCAACTACCACCAGCAATTTTTCCGGACTGATACGACTTAGAGACCTTCAAGAAAAGAGCTTACTCCTTTTTAAAAGGCGGGCAACGCATCTGCAATTCCCCTGGTGTTGCAGTTTTTCATGGGCGGCGGTAGTCACTTACCGTCAGGTAAGCCGCATGCTCGTTGCCCCCTCTCCAATAAAGAAATAAAAAATTATAAATTAGTTAACGTTTTAACATTACCTTTCTATAAATTAGAAAGATAATGTTAAAATTTCAACTAATTTAGCGGTAAAAGTGTTTTTCCTTTGATTTTCCACCAAGGAGTATGCCGTCCTTGATGGGAATTTATTTACAGTTTTACACAGTAGGGTACACAAAACTAAGCAAAAGATTCTCTATCGACCATTATTAGAATTATATTTTTACATTTAATAGTTCCAGAGATAGATTATGCATTTTGGCGGTTAAGTGCAAAATTTTCTTTGCTGTCATACGCTAGAAATCAGTTACTATAAAAGATAAATAAAACATAAAATAAAATGAATTTATTTCAGACTTTTGATCCATAAGAAGGTTATTACAAAATATGAACTTACAAATTATTTTAGTAAAACAGAATAAAAACCACACTATGACATTAATTTAAGTATTTTCCGGGCCTTTTTATGACACCTGATATACACTTATGTGTGTATACCCAGTGCCTCATGACTGGACAGTCTGGCTTATCACTAATGACTATGCACCGTTACACTATAAAACCGTTAAGTGATTTTAACTACTTATTTTCTTAGTAGAAGTATAATATTTGATTTCGAAAAACTAAGAAAAAATGCAGTTAAGCACATTTCCAAGCGTTAGTAATTGCTTTATTCCTTAGCAGCAGTTTGGCTGGGTATACCATAATAATATGCTAAAAGGCGGTAAACAATAATAGTAGAAGCTAGAACACGGCTAAAAACACCTATCTGCTTTCAAGCGTAGAATTAATAAAATAATTTAAAATCACATACTTACAAAAAAGCATGAAAATTATGAACTTTTAAATTATATTTGAAATAATATTTAAACAGCGGCAAACTGAATGTGCTACGCTTAAAAGTGTTTAAGTGTAAGTTTAAGCGTGCGTGAAGAATTAGATCGGCAAGTATGATCAGAGCTCTTGTCAAAGTGCGTCAGAGGTACATATATTCCGTGGTTTGGATTTTGATTTTGAAAACTATTTTACTGTCCAAAAAAATGTGTCTTTTCCAATGAACAGGAACTTTAGACTCAATTTTCCTACAACTAATTTAAAGGAAATAAAATACATACATACATACATACATAAACACTCACGCCTGTCACCCAGAGGGGTAGGCAGAGATTATGGACTTCCATTTGGCACGATCCTGACACACCTCTCTCGCCTCCTCCACATTCATATACCTACGCATACACGCTCGTCGGTTAAGGGTACTCTTAATTTGGCCCATTTTCAGTATATCGCCAACTTGGTCGATAAACCTTCGTCTAGGGCGTCCCTTCCCGACTCTGCCGTTCACCTCTGCCACATAAATTTGCTTTGTCACTCTTGAAATAAAATAGTTATATTTATTTTTACAATGACATTTTCCACCCATTTTAAGGTTAAGTTGATATTTTTCTAAACCGGTACCTCCATTGCGATTGCCACATAACACATACAGCTTAATAATCCTGATTTATTTAGTACTTAAAAAGTAGTCAATAATGGTCAATTTTATTCAGTACGTCTCTAACATGTAAAAAAATGAGCGTTATATTCATAACAAAATAATATTAAAATACGCTGCGGCCAAGGAGTTTTCAATTGAATTTGAGGTTTTTTTTTATAGGAGAGGGGGCAAAAACTAGTACTGCTGCTCGGGCAAAAAGTCTGACAATAGTCTTTCTTGTGCATAAGTGTTGATGAAGTCGTGTATGAAACTACCATACCTGTTATACACCAATTTCATAAACTAATATTTTTCCTTATTTCATATTAAATAGTTTCCGACTGTAAGGAAGCTGACCTCCTCTCTCTTACATTACTTGAGTATTTATATATTATTTTATTTTACTCATTGAATAATGCCTTGCTTTAACAAAGGCAAGAAGTTAGTGAGCATGGCGATAAAAGAGGTAGCAGAAGACCGTAAACCATAATGGTTTCTTACGTTTACGCGAACACTACACATTCAAATAAAACTAGTTTTTTCGGATTTTATCGCGTATATTAACTTATTTTATATTCCCGACGTTTCGAGCACTTTACACCACCAATGGTCATAAGGGGGACCGAGGTGTTCGACCTCCCAATGTCCACAAAAAACTGGTTTCTGATGTTTGTGCTGTTAGCCTTTTGGCTTTTACAGCTCCATAGGATTCAGAATGAGGATCCTGAATCTACGATCTAAAAAGGGGTGAATTTTTGTTATTCTTCGTCCTAGGACAGTTTACAGTGCACGTAAATGAGTTATCTAACGGCTGTCCGAACAGGGGCTGACGAGCCCCGGCTCTGACGGCTAGCTCGTATCGTTCGATGTTCTGGGCGGTGAGAACCGCCCAGGGGCGCGGGTGTACGGTGTGTACGCGGTGTAGAGGAGTGTGCGGCGCGCCCGTCTACGGACTCGCTGCGTCCCATCCGTTGTTGTCATAACTGTGTTTGTGGCACTAGGTGAGTGTGTAGTGATTGTGTGTGAATGGCCGGCGACATTTCTGTCGTCGGCGTCTAGCGGAACGGAGAGTTCGATTAGAACGTTACGGGACCTCCGAAGGCTTTCTGCGACGTTTGGAGTCGGAGCGTATGTGGCTGCGTTTACCACTAGCGGGTTGGGATGTGTCTCGGCTCTCTCGCAATAGCGCCGAGACATTTCCTTGAAATACTCAGAGATCTTCGGAAGTTGACAATCTCTGTGTAAGTCGGAGTTTCGCTGGTAACACCGGGCTCCGGTGGCTATGCGAATTAATCTATTTTGGACGACTTGGAGGTCGTACAAGTATCTATGGACCGCGTGCGCGAGAACTACGCATGCGTAAGACTTGATAGGTCTTACGCATGCAGATGGAGCTTGTGTCTTAAGGACAGCTTGCTCTTTCTGTTAACTAGCGAGTGGATGCAACTAGTGACGATTTTGGCTCGATTGCGAACATTGCGAATGTGTTTCGCGAATGTCATACCTTCATCGAATATGACTCCTAGATAGTTGGCCGTTGGTAGCCAGGGGATCTGGCAGCCGTATAGGGTGATCGTACCTAACGATTTCTTGGAGTTTCTGATTTGACGATTGGAAGTGGAGATCCTTTCAAAGTGTATTGCTACACTTTTCTCAGGATTCACTTCGATTCTCCATAAGCGGAACCAATCGCCTAAGCGGTTGACTGCTATTTGGAGTGTCTCAGTTAGGATTCTTTTATTTTGATGGGCGACGAAAAGTGCCGTGTCATCGGCGAAAAGAGCAGCATTCACTACTGGATCTTTCGGGATGTCACTCGTGAAGAGTGTGAAGAGTAAGAAGATGGGGCGCTTTGTGGAGCGAGTACCCTCTGTTCGATAGCGAAAGTGGTGATAGTCAAGGAATTCTCTGATGATGTGGGTGAGCCTATCAGGCACGTTGAGTTTATACAGCTTGTAAAGCAAGCCGTCGTGCCAAACTTTGTCAAACGCTTTCGCAACATCGAAGAAGACGGCACCGGTCATGGTGGTTCTGCGGCTTTTTTGTGGGAGGTTGAATCCTTTCAGAATGTATTCAGTGAGGCGATGTAATTGGTCGGTGCACGTGTGTTCGGGTCTGTAGCCGAACTGCTCGTCTGGAAGAAGTTTGTTGGTGAAGACGTGTTAACGAAGGCGATTCAAAATGAGTTGCTCGTAAACTTTTCCTAGTGTGCTGAGGAGACTGAATATGCCTACTAGGAGGCAAACGAACGGCGAAGAGAGAGATTTCAGTACCCTGTTGCTAATGCCATCGGGGCCGGGTACTGATTTCTTTTTAAGGCTTTTGATTACTTCTGTGACTTCGTCGGCAGTCACAGGATCTAAGGGGTCACTCGCAGGTGGTAGTGCAGACTTACGCGCTACCTCCGCTTCGACCTCTGCAAGGTGAGCGGGATCTGTAGGTTCGCTAGAGGGAGTAGATTAGCTCTCTAAACTGTCCGCGAGGCATTCGGCATTTTCAGAATCATCAAAGGCGAGATCGGGGTTTCCTGGCATGATGAAAGGCGGCATAAGTGAGGATTGTTCTGCTTTCAGAGCTCAAATCAACTTTTAGAATGCAGTTTGAGATAGCTCGATATCTTTCAGCAGATTATCCCACTTGTCATGTCTAAACTCTTTGATGCGCTGTTTCATCTCGTTTTGGAGGTTACGCAGTCGGATTTTGTTATCTATAGTACAATAGTGATCGCAATTTCTTAGGGCCGCGTTCTTCGCTCTAATCAGCTGTCGAATATCACTCGGAAGCTTTATGTGTCGATTGCTCGACACACGAACCGTACGAGAACATTCTTCAGCTATAGAGGTGAGGTGGGCCGAGAGAGCGCTAATCGCCCTATTTGGACTCCTCGGGCGAGTCTATCTTGTCAGCTATTTTGTCTAAGTGCTTGGAGGTCGTAGACTCGAGTTTGACCTCGAGCTTACGCCAGTCCACGATGGTTTTGGTCTGAAGGACCTCACCTGCGGGCTGGCCCAGCTGCAATAGGACTGGTCTGTGGTCCGAGTTGAGTTTTAAAATAGTTTCGATCGATGGTATTGACAAACGGACATCTTTGAGTATTGCTACGTCAAGGATGTGCGGTTGTTTTCTGGTAGCGAATGGGTAGCGGGTCGGAGTCTCAGGCGCGGTAACATCGAAGTTTATTCGCTCCGAGAGATCGTACAGTGCATTACCATTTGAATTGTTGGTAAGCGAGTTCCAGGAGGAATGCTTACTGTTTAGGTCTCCAGCTATTATGACACTGGAGCGTATATTGAGTAAATCTGCGATGTCAGATTCGATTACACGCTTGAGCGGCGGTAGGTACGCCGAAACTATAGTGAGTGGCGGATGGCCAGAGAGGACTACTTTACATATAGAAACTTTTGTATTAGTTAACGGGGGGGCGTCAATCGGTACGCAGTGCAAGGAACTTTTGTAGTAGATCAAGGTGCCGCCTGCACGGCTGGTCAACCTATCATTTCTAACTAAGATGTAGTTTGCGATCTTAGGATCGCGATGGCTTGGTTTCAAAAAATTCTCTTGCACTAACATTACGTCTACATTGTGGTTGTGCTGGAAGAGCGCGATCTCGTCTTTTTGATCTATGAGGCCGTTTGCGTTAAAGAACGCGACAGTTAGAGAGCGTGGTTTAGTTCTACCGAGATTTTGTGCTGCCATTCTGGTATTTAGAAGAGGTGTTTAGGCACACTGGAAAGACCAGATTGCGTCGATAAGTCCTATGTGATTAATCGTAGCGTTGAGCTTGTCCTGAGGTGAAGTAGCTCCGCGAAGTTTGCGAGCCAAGGAGGATAATTCTGTTGCTGATGAAGCCGCAGACTAGCGAGAAGTCAGCGGCGAAGGAGGACGAGCCTTGTGGGACATGCTGCGGTTTTGGGGCCTGGAGAGGTGGCACTGGCCGCGAGGCGACTAGTGCTGGAAAGAACCCGGAAAGTCGGGAATTAAAATTAAATAAATTAAGCGCGAGAAAATCCTTAAAATAGTTTTGATCAATCTGATGATTCTGTAAAAGATAAGGACTACGTGCCGTCAGTGGAGATGCCGCAAAACATTTCTGATTCCGAAGACGACAATCAGTCTATATCATACTTCTTGCCGCCTACTAATTTCCATGATAAAAAAATCAGTAAATAAAATAGATTCATCAGATCAGATTTGGCAGAAGATGAAAGAGTTATAATAATTGAAAACAGTCTGGTACTAACTGGTGGTAAAAGATTCTTTAAGAATAAAAATCATTGTCTTGTTTTTCTTAATTGATGTTAGTGCTAAGAAAAAAGTTTTGATATTCTTTAAACCAAAGCACATTTTATTTTACACTTAGGAACTTTTCAAACTTACATAATAATTATGTACCTATGCTAAGCTAAGCAAAAAAGCGGTTCCGTGAGATTGATGTACATTTACCTAACTTTAAGTTTAATTTCACTTGTATTTAATTTGATTATTTGCTGATAAACTATATTATATGGCAGTCAAATCACTAAACAGCAATAAAGCGTAGTCTAAGAGTAAACATAGCGTCAGAAATCAAAAAGGTTAAAGTAGGTTAGCCGCATTTTTGTGTATGATTATTGTCAGTGTTATACTAAGAAGCAGTTAAGATATACTTACCTGCCTTTTATATTATGATAAAAATTCAGATATAATGATTCAATACTTACGTTTACTATATTTTTATATTTTACAGAACACGTTTTATACGTGGTAGAGCCATGCTGAAGCTATATTAGTAGTATAGTTGTAGCACGAATGGGTCGGCTCCACCGGGGAAGGACCACGCTCTCACAGAATACCAGCGTAAAATAGCAGCTTAACGCTGCTGTGTTTCGTATGGTGAGTGTAGAGAACCGGAGACCCCTTTTACTGGAAAGGAGGCATTCCATCTTAGTCCTCACGGGTGACAATGCATCTGCATTTTGATCCGTAATCGAGGATAGATATAGATGTCTATGGAACACAGCAACCACTTACCATCAGGTGGACTGTGTGCTCGTTTGTCACCCTTATCCTATAAAAAAAAGAACAGTATGCCAATAATTTCAGTCAAAAATATGTATGAAAGATTCGTAATGTTTTTTACATACATTCCAATAGTTAAAACATTTTTTCAGTGATATCTATCAAGAAAACAATATTCGCGCTTACTTAAATTTTTTCTTGAAACATACTTTTGTGACTTAGCCGCCTTCTTCGGTATCAGGGCAGCGTGACGTACATTTTTCTCAGTGATATCTATCAAGAAAACCATATTCGCGCTTACTTTAATTTTTTCTTGAAACATACTTTTGTGACTTAGCCACCTTCTTCGGTATCAGGGCAGCGTGACGTATGTGAGGGAAAGAAATGCCATACATTCTAGCCGCCTTTTATTTCCACGACCACAGACTCGTCATGCAAGGTTTTGGAACACTCAGGTTAATAATTACTCAAAAAGTGTACGCTACACCTCCTATCTCATAATATCCTATCCTATTCTATCCTACCCCATCCTACCCTTCCATACACTATCCCACTTCTATACCATCCTATCCTATCCTATCCTATCCTATCCTATCCTATCCTACCCCATCCTACCCTTCGATACACTATCCTACTTTTATACCATCTCATCCTATCCTAACCTGTGCATCCTATGCATCCTAACAATTGGGTGTGTGTTGCTTCTGTTGTCGATTGCTTGTATAGAGGAGAGGGAATCAGAATATATGATATAGCATGAAGAAAGTGGTTGGAGATTGCCCATTTTCATGCATTAAGAATAGCGAAAAGTTCTTCTTGGAAAACACTGCAGGTGTTGAGATTGCAGCATACTAAGGCAACTTGCTGCCGTCTGAGAAAATAAAGGTGGTGTTTGGCCCTGCCAATACATCAACTTCTTCTTGATTATACACCAGTTTGGCTTGAGCATTAATTCTGTGTGCTGGGTGGAGAAATTTGTGAAAGGGCATTAGTTTTCAAAAGGTATATCGGAGGGTATGTGTACCTATATGTAATTATATGTTCCGGTGAGTTTCGTTCGTTCGATGACATAAACTTCCTTAACTTTTAAATCCAACGGTAACATGTCTTTTTTATATTATTTTAAGCCAGCCCTTAACTACAATCCCACCTGATGGTAAGTAGTGATGCAGCCTAAGATGGTGAAGCGCACTGACTTAACAAAAGCCTATTCACTCTTGCCTTGAAGATTCACATTGAAATCGGATGGAAACACAGATGCTGGCAACTTATTCCACACCTTTGCTGTACGCATGATGAACGACGCAGCAAACTATTGGGTCCTAATGCGTGGTAAGTCAACAACGAAAGGGTGGAGACTGGCCGAATGTCTGGTCGTCCGATGGTGGAAGGGAGAGGGAGGAGTTAAATTATGCAATTCCTGCGCACACTCTCCGAAATGCATTCTGTAGAAAACCGAAAGCCTACTTTGCGCCTGTGTTCGAGGCTGGTAAGATTGTTGTTGACCAAATTTGGGTCACCAATAAGCCTCTTAGCACGCCTTTCCATTGAGTCCAAAGCTGCTAGGTGGTATTTTGCACCTCCATCCCATATATGGCAGCAATACTCCTTGCATGACCGGACTTGCGCTTTATATAAAGTAAGCAGCTGTCCCGGCGTGAAGTATCGCCGCATCTTTGCAAGGACTCCTAGCTTCCTTGCAGCTGCTTTGGCCTTGGACTCAGTGAACCGCCCGAAGTTCATATTTGAGGATATCTCAACCCCCAACAACTGAAGGCAGTCGGTGTATACCAGTGATACATTTCGGAAAGAAGAAGCCAAGGTTAGCTGGTTCCTTTTTGCAGTGAAGAGACACGCTTGTGTTTTGGAGGCGTTGAATTTCACAAGATTGGCATAGCCCCATTCGGAGACTGCCTGTAGTGTAAAATTCACACGCTGTACCATAGCTTCTCTTTCGGACTGGATTTGATCCCGACTGGCGCGAGGACTAGGTTGGTATCTCTTCACAACTGTGCTATCGTCTGCATACCCATAGATACCAGGCATAAGCAGATCATTAATATGTAACAGGAAGAGAGTTGTGGAGAGAATGGAACCCTGAGGAACACCGGCGTTAGTCGCCACAGGATGAGGACATTGGATGAGCAGCCATCGACGACGACGCGGAGAGACCGTTCACTCAGAAAGTCCTTTACCTAGTTAATCAGACCAGGGGATAAGCCATACGCTGGAAGCTTACCCAAAAGGTTAGCGTGCCAAACTCTGTCAAAGGCCTTCGAGACATCAAGGGAAACAGCAAGTGCTTCCCCACTGTTCTCGAGTGCCTCGCCCCATACGTGTGTGGCATACGCTAGAAGGTCCCCAGCTGACCGATTTCGGCGAAACCCGTACTATCGGTCACTAAGGAGGTCATTCTGTTCTAAGTATGCCATTAATCGGGCGTTCAATATACGCTCCATAATCTTGCAGAGTATGGAGGTAATTGAGATTGCCCGATAATTGGCAGGGTCGGCACGGCTGCCTTTTTTTGGAGCAGGCTGCACGTTGGCCAGCTTCCAGGATTTTGGCACTATTCCAGTCCTAAATGAGAGGCGGAACAAGCGTGTCAGCACAGGAGACAACTCAGATGCACAAGCCTTTAGAACTATAGCTGGTATACCATCTGGTCCACTAGCTTTATTCACGTCTAGACACCGCAAGGTTTTAAGAACCTCCTTATTTGTGATACGAACCTCCGACATAGAGGTCCCAAAGTAAGGTAAATTAGGTGGAATATTTTTGCCACTATCCAGACGTGAATTGTAGGCAAATAGAGACGCGAACAAGTCCGCTTTCTCTTTAGCCGTAAGCGCCAGTGTGCCATCCATTTTTACCAGCGAAGGCAGTGTAGGCCGACAGAAGATGTCTGCGGGCGTTGACACTGTACGGAACCCTCTGATGGCTCTGATCGCAAATCCCCTTTGTATTCTTTCTAGTCTCCTTCTGACGTACTTCTTGTGAACAATGTGTCCCAAAACACAGCACATATGCAGCATATGTGACTGTTGGTTGGTACGGATATTTTCAAGGTGAGTGATATATATATAGGTATTAGATTTCTTATCCGTTTTGCTATGTCGGTGGTTCACTGTAAATAACTCTTTTAGCGATTTTATCACGCAAAGAAACTTTGAGCATATGCCTCTTGATATATCACTAAGCAACTTAAAGCTAGCTCATACGGCCAGGAGAACACATTGTAGAAAAAGCTATTTAGGTATAATGTTGACTTTGGCAGACTCGACATGATTTATGGAATACTGAGAAGAACTATGGACGCTTCATTTACCCTTTCAAAAGAATGATGTATTCTTAACTTACGCTACCATCGTGTTTAAATTTGTTACCGTGTTTCATCGTCAAAATAGTCAAATAAAATCATCCTTGTTGAATCTGTTAAGTATTGATGAATATGTTACAGAGTATGCTTAGTAATCAAGTGTATATAAAGTAAAGATAAAAACCATTGTAACGTGAAAACGTAAGAAGGGGTCGTGACGGAAAGATCTTACAATTTTTCTCGCCTAGCCCCCATCCGCCAAATTCATATCGTCCGATAAGGAAATTTGTTCCAAAACTTCGTTCCAATAATTTCGTAGGAAAAAATGTCATCTCCTGTTATAGGAATTATAATTATGTCATTTATTATTAGAACTGTTTAAAAAAAAGTTATCGAATCTACATATTAACCCATATAAACTAATTTTAAATCTAATTTTAATTGTTGTAGCACGAATGGGTCAGCTCGACTGGGAAAAGACCACGCTTTCACAGAATACCAGCGTAAAATAGTAGCTCAATGCCGGTGTGTTTCGTAAGGTGAGTGTAGAAAAACGGAGACCCTTATTATTGGAAACGAGGCATTTCATTTTAATCCTCATGGTTGACCCATCTGGATTTTGATTCTTAATCGAATATAGATGTAGATGTCTATGGCCCACAGCATCTACATACTATCGGGTGAACTGTGTGCTCGTTTGCCACTCTTATTCTTAAGAAAATTTGAAATCGTACACATTGTTCAGCTTTTCTTCTAGTTAACCGGCATAAGTCCTAGTGGTATTAACTCATTCTCATTCTAGCTTTCATACACATAATGTTAATGTTTTAATATGTTACAACATAATATACTCGTTATTTTGCTGATATAACCTTTCATATATTATGTACTCGAAGAAATATTCCATAAGAACACCAAAAGCTGAGACCGTTATTTATCTGCCAGACTTTAAGGGGTTTTTAATTTTCTTAAAGGATCTGATACCCTGGAGAGTTTTTTATTTTAATTGGTCAAAATGATGCTAGCGTTACATATCCAGTAACTATTCCATCGATAGCACTTTAGGTGGTAGGAAAGACGAAGCAAGTAGCAATTTGTGAAGGAATAAGATTGCTTTTGTCCTTATTTATAATGAAACCTAAGCACTGAAGCAATTTAACAGTCATTTGACAATTTTTCAGACATTGGCTGTATGTTTGATCTATACAGATTATATTGTCCAGATACACAAATGATTTATAACCATTCTCACGTCGAAACATCATAAATTGTTTCAATATATTGGTAAAAATAAATGGTGCTGTACAAAGCCCAAAAGGTACACAGTTAAATTCATATAACACATTTTGAAAAATAAATCTAAGATATTTTTTGTCTTCACCTATTGAAATTAAGAAATATGATTCTTTTAAATCAACTGTACACATGAAATCATTTTTAGACATTAATTTACATAGGGACTCTATATAAATTAATCTCTAAAAAATCTCATATCCTCTAGTTTAAAATGTTCTGTGGAAATAAATCTTTTTAAACATTTTAAATTTAATATAAATCTAACACCACCATTTGGCTTTGGTAATATAAAAATTATGGATAAAATGACCTCTTACAAGAACACATTTTGAAATAACATCTAGATTGAAGAGTATGTTTATTTCTTTCAATAAAATTAGGATTTCATTTACTGAAACATTTTAATTTTTTGGTACACTTTTTTGTAAAGGAGCCTTTACAAAAGGAATTCTATATTCTTTCGTCCAAGATAAGACTACTCTGTCTTTAGTTATGTATTGCCAACAGGAGTAAAAATATTTTAAGCGACCAGCAAAAATATTCACCTTTAAAATTGTCGTACAGGTTTCTTGTAATACTTCATTGGAGGGCGTCGCGTTTGTGGGGCTATCTGGTTTTGTACTGGATACCTCTGTTGATATTTGTCCGGTAGCAGGTAGTTGACCCGGTAGTTTTCCTGCCTTGGTCCCACATTAAGACTATCAGGAACTTTTCTATGTGAATTTGAAAATTTAGTTTTTAAAATAGATGCAGCTGTTTTTTGATGGCAGTAGCAGTCTTGACATTTTCATTAAATTTTTGACCAAAGAGGTAGAAGTTTCGTTTAGCTGTTTCGATGTTTGTACAAGTCGCGGCACATAAGTCTAGCGCAAAACGAAACGTGGAAGGGACGCGCACGAATTGAATTGCACGAATGCGACTGGAGAGCCAATCAGCGCGTGCGAACGATACGCACGAGCCAATCAGCGCGACTTATGCGCAATAAGCCAATCAGCGCGACTTATGCGCAATAACGGTCACCGCTAGACTTTCGTGCCGCTACTTATATGTATGTTTTTGAATAAGTTGGGTGTAATTAGTTTTCTACGGGTAACGGTATCTTGATAATGGAGTTCACTTAACAATCGTGCCACATCACTTAATGTGGCAATTGTTGGTATTTTGTCAATATTATTTTTTATAATTTTGTCCGTCGTTATTAAAATACAGACAAAGTAGCCCCAGTACTTGCTGGCGGTCTTTGACTCTCTATTTTTAATAGAATCACTCAGGAGTCCATCTAGTTTCACATTAAGCTTAGGTGCATCCAGTAACATACACAAATATTTTTTTCATTAATTTCCCTTTTCCCTCATTTTTTGGAATGCCACTTAATAAAATTTCTTCTACTCTCTTTACAATTTCTGGGTGTATTTCGTCTCCATAAACTTTCTCACTGCTGGTGGTATCACCCATCGCCTCTAAAATCGATTTATCTAAGGTGTTATCTTCCTCCACCACTGAGCTTTCAATACCTTGAAAACAAATAATTTTCTTTGTTATCTACTGTAATAGGTGTAGAAAGGTAGTATCCTATTAATTTTGGTACTGATATGTGTTTTAATTTTGAATATACCTTATTATACTAACTACTGATATTACAGAATGACTAGTACAACCAAGGTCACCGACCTTGAATTGTTATTTTTAATTCTGTATTATTTGAACCAAGGTAACTTACTACTAAACTTACTTAAAGACATATTGAAAATATAACAGAAATGCTAGAGAACTTCTCTGTATTCACTATAACCTATAGTAAAAACCACTCCACCGGAGCGTTTTAGTAATATGTCGCACATATTACCGACAAATAATTATAATCACAACTTGTGAAAAAAATGCCCATAAAGAGCCCTTACCTTCAACAGGCACTATAAATTCTTGTTCCTGATTTTCGATGTCACTATTAGTACTTATTAGGTTCAGACAAAATTTTCGGTGTTAGTGATTTTTCTTTTTGTCGTTTTTCCAGTTTGTTTTGTAATTTTTTAATTTTTTTTTGATTTTTCCTCAGAATCACTATCTCGCTTTTTTTAGGCATATTTTTGCACTTTTTTTTAACTTTTTATAATAATATTTGGTATTTATTGCGTCGTACGCTGCGTACACACAGGCGCGAAAAAAGTGAATGATTAACAGATCGAGAGTTGCCAGTCTTTTATTTTGCTTTCTAATAATCGCGGACACACAACCCGAAGATTATGGAACTACAAAGTAAATATATCACGGACTAAGTAAGAGTATAATAACGACAGTCATCGGATACGTCGTTGATAAGAAAATATATATTTTTTTTAATTTTTATTTTTTTGACGATCCTAAGTTCATTTAAAGTGTGAAGGGAAAATTGGAATCATTATTCGCATCGTATAGTTATTAATTTTAGCATTAGTAGTGAGCGTATCACTAAGAAAGTAAACAGTAGGCAAACACTTTGTGAATTGAATCGCACACACAGGAGCGCGTATACGCGTAGTTGTTGCCCATAAATCACATTCAATTAGCGATAATTTCAAATAAAAGTAGAAGTTTATAAATTTTTACCAACTTTAATATAATGGATTTCCGCAAAGAAACGCTTGATTCTATTAATTATCTTAAAAAGTAGAAGCCTTATTTACTCCTATTCTGCAATAATGGTATGTCATTATTAATATATATTTGAAATTAAATATATAATTTGGATATTCTTTGAAAAATAATCTTTTTTTTTTAATAGGATAAGGGTGACAAACGAGCACACAGTCCACCTGATGGTAAGTGGTTGCTGTGGCCCATAGACATCTACATCTATCCTCGATTACGAATCAAAATGCAGATGCGTCGTCACCCGTGAGGACTAAGATGGAATGCCTCGTTTCCAGTAAAAAGGGGTTCTCTACACTCACCATACGAAACACAGTAGTGTTAAGCTGCTATTTTTAGCTGGTATTCTGTGAGAGCGTGGTCCTTCCCCGGTCGAGCCGACCCATTCGTGCTACAGCTATTTATCCAAACTGAAGTGGCAATGAGCTGTTCGCATCTGTTTTAAATTGGGTAATTATACAACAAATTAGTATATATTATGTAATGTTATATGAGTTGATATGCGAGTTATTTGTACAAGAAACTAATACAATAAAATTAAAGTTGTCAAAAATTAATTTGCTAAGTTCCGCGTAATACAATGATGTGTCGTATCTAGTTTGAAGAGCACCTCCTGCTCTCCCTCAATTGTGTGCACTATTGTCATCACTACTCCTAACACCACTATACTAGGAAAGACACACCACCGTCGAAAATATGGTACTACACGAGGCATCCTCAGGTGAAGTAGACTCTGTCGTGGCTGACCGCTAAGACTTTGTTAACGCCTAATTCTATCAATTACAATAAAATTAGGTATTCAATATTTACTACAATAATTTAAAAATAAATCTAAAAAAATAACTGACACTAACTGCTAGTTTTTTGTCGTCTAAATATTTTAAAATATCAGCCCTTAAAAAAAAGTGTGGCAGACGCTATTTTTTCTCTGTAAATAGATAGGACTAGATAAAAAAGGAAATATATATACGAATTGTTAAAAAATTATCCATACAGTCCTACTCCTAGTGGTGCAGTACCAATAACTGCGTACAATGTTAACAATCATCTTTGGATCGAGAAAAGAACCAGCCCTTTCGTCCCCAGCAGCGATGTTTAGTCGCGGATACAGTTTCTTTAAGAAATTCACTGCACGCGGACATCACAACACGTTAGTCTCGACGGCAAATAGCACGAATATGTAGTCATCTCTCACAGACTCATATTTGTGTCATTACTCTGTTTAGTCGCCATTAATGCGGCACTGTCCATAAACGAGGTTTCCCTTCACACGTATCATTCCACATTAAGGCTTTGCCTCCACTCCTACCATTTGGTTCATTCATATCAAACTATTTGGTTACATTGCGTAGTATGTCAATACACAAAGAAAAAGTTTATAAGAAAACGAAAACAATGGACGTGTCTATATAAAAGAGTTCATAGTATACCAAAATTATTATTTAGAGAACTAAAGAGAAATTAGACAAAGGAATATTATTAATCTGCCTTTACATTACATTTTGTTAGCTTGCTTTACGTACCAAATTTACGAATGCAAATGTGCCTGGCTTCAAGTTAATGACATTTAAAATGAGAAACCGTATTTCAGATGTTAATTACAGCTACGGGGAAAGCTTATTAAATGACTATATTGTACCAGGGAGAGCATTAACGATTATGTACTAACCACAATTTTGTGTACAGATTAAAATATAATTTCGTATTCAAATTTCAACTTTATACCGAAAAGTAATCTTTACGGATTGAAACAGGCAAATAAAATAGATTCTACATTCTGGCGGAATAATTCGTACTAAATTTTATATAAAATTTCTGTTGAACATAGGCTTTCTAGGCTCTTTAGCCTTGTCATATCAAACTGTGATTAAGGTTTCGCCTAGGTTTAAGTTATCAGTAGGTCTGCGAAAAGGCCACAAAACTACTAAAATTTCTGGTATGAAAAGGTGTGAAAGCCAAGATGCGTCTGGGCATATAGATCCGTGCCTAAATCATAAAGAGATGAGCAATGGTCTTGCTCAAATGAGGATACCGCTGCCCAGGAACACGTCGCTACCACACCCACTAAGTGAACAACAAACTCTAAACATTACTTCAGCCACCTGTACTGTACAGATCATCCTGCCATCTAGCAGGAGAGCGTCCCATACTGCGTTTGCTAAAACTTATCTCTATTCCAATGATCGTTTTGCTCCATATATTGTCTATTGTCAGTCCTGAAATAAACAGGACAACCAATTTCCACTTCTCATTAAGTCTACTGTGACTGTGACTACTTCTACGTGGATTTTATAATGCATTCATTATTGTATTTTTATAGCTCGCAGAGCACCTTTTAATTTATTGACCGGTCCCGCCGTTAGTATCAGTGTTCCAGCTCGGGTGTATTTATTAAGAAATAAAGTCTTCAAACATTGCGAAATGGAAGACATATTAAAGTTAAAACTTCTCTAAAAGCTACCAATCACAGTTCGGCTCTTATTTCAATACATTTTTGAAATTGTTTCTCTCAGCGCTAGACTTTTAAATGAGGCAAGCGAAATCTCCAAATTTCAATATTAGTTCTCAACTAGCAAATTCAGAAAATATAGATAATATGCACACATACTCGTACACGCATAAAAAGCCATTCATATGGACATCTACAAACCTGCGGAAACCTGTAGATCGTTGAAAGCCTGCGCATAAAGCATGTACATAACTGACCCACAGGCCATACATGTAGAGAGACTAACAGAATGCTTTATATAAGCATAGAGTTATTTTTATATTTTTAGTATATCGCAAAAACCTGTGGGATAATCTATTGCATCGGAACGCCATCGCCCTTTTTTCCCTCTCTAAGGCCCATCCAAATGTACCGTCATTTAGGTTCTTAGTTACAATATGACGCAGATATTTAAGCTACGACGCTATTTACGACTAAGTTTCACAGTATACTTAGAGTATTTATGTAAGGCTGGGATAAATGAAACCTCATTTATTTTGTAACATTGTATAAGAACCCGTAAGAAATTACGAGGGAATGAGTGTTAACATATTTATGTATTCGACTGTACCATACGAAAAACGTAATTCAATTATTTACAAAATCAATTGACATATTGGCACTTAACATTGCATTTTTGTTATTATGTAGTTTTAATGATACAAAACAAAGTGTAAATTTTTTCGTGCCTGCAATCCCCGGCAAGGAATGAAAAAAAAAATTGTCAAAAGTGTTTTTTCGCAATTACTAGAAAGCAGTAAAAATTAGACTAAAAAGTTTTTTTAAATATGTAGAGCTTAAAAGCATATATGTAGGAGAAGGGTGGTCCATGCTGAATAAGTAGTCTCAGGAATTACAGAATAATATCAATTCTATTTAATTATAAATTGCAGTAGTACACTTTTACAATTAATGACAACAATTCATTCTAGATTAATTATCCGTGAGCGTCTAGGATAAGCTAGCCTGGTACAACTTGTGCACCGAGTCACGCCAGAGCCGAGACTGCCCGCTCCGTCGCTGCGCGGTCGTTTTATACCCGTTTCAAAACAAGTCGAGTAATAGGGCGGTGGCGTGATCGGTGCACGTGTTGTTTACAGTTTTCCTGTGCCGGCGTACGACGACGCCGCCGTTATGCCGTCACGGCCATGCTGACATGCGGACGTCCTCGTACGCAGCAATAGAATTACTACGGTTCTGAAACAATAAACAGTGCTCGATTATCCTGACACAAATCATAAATTTTTTACACATTCGGCAATATGTTCTGGTCCGATCTATAATGACCCTACAGATATTAACAATCAGCTCTGGTCCGGTCTACATCGGCCCTTCAGGCAATTAGCATTGGACCGGTTCCTTTGAACCCTGCAACACTAATCAGTTTTGGTCCGGCAATATGCCCTTAAAAACTTCTTTTTTTTCTCTTTTTTTTTTAACTATTATCATTGGACCGGCTAAGCCTCTATTGATAATTTACAAGACATGTTAATCACTATTATTAGCTCTATGGATATCAGCTTGTGTTACTATAATTGTAGGTTCAGAATAAACAGACATTGTATTTTCAGAATTAATTGAACTCGTACGTGAGCTAGTAGTATGATAGTCGTTATTTTCTGCAGTTAAAGTACTAGAGCCAGCAGTATCAGTTTCAGAGGTATTATCAAGATGGGCATTGATTTCATGATCATTAATATCGGTTTGCTGTAACGCTTCGTTATCGTCACTAGTTTTCCATAATATCCAGACAAGCAGAGGGACCACGGGGCACCTCTCTAAGTTTTCATGGAATATTTAAAAATTCATTTGACCCATTTATATGTTTTAATTCATAGCGATCATTATTCAAGACAGCAGTAATTTTAAAAGGACCTTTGTACTTCCTATCTAGTTCGGTCTGATGTCTTTCTTCGATTTCACAAACACGTAATCACCTACAGAGAATGGTTTTATTTTGGCTACCTTTGTTGAAGTGAACGGAGTCTGCTTGATAATTTAATGATACTATCTGACGCTGCTCTAATGTTATCAAGGTCTAATCTGTTTGTTTCATTATCTAGACAAGAAGTAGCTATTTTAGATAACCCTAAGGAATTACCTTGAGTTCCAAACATTAGTTCGATAGGTGTGAATCCGGTCACCCTACAAAGTGTGCTATTGAGGGCTAATTGAATTTCACCTATCTGATCCTGAAACGAGCTATCGGAATCGCATTCTATTATCGTGAGCAGATTTTTAAGAGTTCGCATCACTCTTTCAACCTGGCCATTAGCTCTACTGGAACCCGTGGCAATGAGATGTAAATGAATGTTATGATCTTTACAAAAATCTTTAAAATCTGAATTGTCATATGAGCGTCCACGATCAGCAATTATTCTTTTGGGGGCACCGAAAAGATTTACCAAATTTTTCAGTGCTTTAATAGCATGACAAGAACTTAACGAAGTAGTATGTTCCAAAATTACAAATTTAGTAAAGGCATCTATAGCAACAGAGCAATATTCTTTTAAATCGCTTTTACCACTTAGTTTGCCAGACAAATCTAGATGAATAGTATGCCATGGAATAGCTGGTTTTGGGATTGGGTGTAATTGTACTTGTTGAGCAACCGAAGGTCCCTTAGATGCTTTGCATATTACGCAGGAATCTATATATTTTTTAACAAATTTTGCCATATTCGGGAACCAGTAGAGATCATACAATTTATCGAGAGTCTTTTCATAGCCAAGATGTTTTATTTCATTGTGAACATGGCCAATTAGGGTCCATGTTAAAGATCTAGGAATAATGGGTAACCATCTTGAAATTTTACCCCGTTCAATTTTTCGAAAGAGAATGCCCTGTCTAATATCGTACGTGTGTGATATTTCAGTCTGATAATCATTGGACCTTAATTTTGAAATAATAACTGCGATCTCAGAATCACGTTCTTGTTCAACTAAAAGCCATCCCTTTTCCAACTCAGTAAGATTAACGATCTTCGGTTTTTGATTTATATTTATAGATAGATCGTCATGAGCAAAATTACGTGAAAGAAAATCGGCATGTGCCATATTTCTACCCTCTTTATAAATTATATCGAAATCATAGGACTGCAGTATAGCCCACCATCTATGTACTCTGGGCGTCAAGTCTTTCTTTAAGTGAGAAGCTTTTAGAGTACTGCAGTCAGTAAAATCTGTAAATTTACGACCGTACAAATAATGCCGAAAATGCTCTCCCGCCTTAACTACCGCCAAAGTTTCGAGCTCATACGAGTGATAACGACTCTCTGCACCAGTTGTTCGGTGACTGAAATAAGCAACCACATGAGGTAAATGATTTACTTTTTGTATCAGAACTGCGCCGTAACCTTCGCTACTCGCGTCTGTGTGAAGTTCTATGGGTAGATTTGGATCAAATATTTTAAGAACAGGCTCGGTTGTCAAATAAGTGATTATAGTTTTAGGACTTTATCATGATCAGGGTCCATTGTATTTTCCCTTTCCTGCGGCAGTTAAAGGGTAAAGAGGTTTTAGTAATTTAGAGATTGGGAATGAATTGACGGAAATAAGAAAAGCCAATCAATTGTCTTACTTGTGTAACGGTGCTTGGCGTTGGCAATTTTACAAAACTTCTATTTTTCGATGATTTGGTCTAATTTCTCCAGAAGAAATCGTATATCCCAAATATTCGATTCTCTTTTCATAAATGAACATTTATCAAAATTGAAGGAAAACCCTGAATTAGAAAGTGTTTTAGTAATTTGTCTAGCTTGACTAAACCTTCACTGACCGTTTCCGATACAGAAGTACGTCATCCATGTAAACAGTTCTGTCATCGTCAAGGGGCTTAAGTGCGGTGTTATTTTGAAAACCTGTGGGGCACAAGCCCAAACGGCACAGTTAGATATTCGAACTGACCGATAGGAGTTACAAAAGCTGTTTTATCTACTGAGTCTTCATGAACTCTGATCTGATGAAACCCAGAGGCCATAT
Source organism: Parnassius orleans (assembly GCA_029286625.1). Taxonomy (NCBI): domain Eukaryota; kingdom Metazoa; phylum Arthropoda; class Insecta; order Lepidoptera; family Papilionidae; genus Parnassius; species Parnassius orleans. The sequence continues at coordinate 369,239 of JAGSMP010000221.1, forward strand.
CTATACTTGAAAAGTAATTTGCTCCGTGTAGTTTATCTATTTGGTCACTAATCAGTGGAAGAGGGTAACTATCAGAACGCGTATTTCTATTCAACTCCCGATAATCTACACACAAACGATCACTACCATCTTTCTTTTTTACCAACAAAGTGGGACTTGCAAAGGGTGAAGAACTTTCTCGGATAATATTTGCATCTAAAAGTTCTTTGACTTTATTATTAACGACTTCCAACTCTGAAGGAGATAGTCTATAAGGTCGTCTGTGAGCTATTTTGCTTGGGTCAATTAGTTCAATTTTTAACTCGCCAGTGGTAACCTGCGTGGTTGGCAACTGGTTGATAAAATTGTTGGAATACTTATTTAAAACACTAATAAGCTTTTTTTATCAAAGCCTGTTAAATCAGTATCAATAGATTGTAATCTATTGTTCAGTTTTGTAAAGAAAATACTTATCTTGCGTTGCTATCGATTTCCAGAAACTTCATTTTGCAATATATCACGTCCTAACAAAACCTCTTCGTTTGTAAATTCGTCCGGTAACACGTAAAAGTGATTCTTAGCGGCAAACCCTGAATGCAAACCGAGCATCTTATTTGCAAAGGAGATATAATGCTATTGACCCCTATACCCTTTAATAAAATCTGATCATGAAACCTACCACCCTCAAGGTAATCTTTTACTTTATTTAATGAGACTACATTCAGAACCAGAGTCAAAAATAAACGACAACTTCATACCACTAGTTTCTAGAGTACCGAGCTGCCTTGGAGCACAGGTTGACTTGCTTGCTGCTCGAAGGGCGTCTTCTTTATTATAAGTCGCAGAACAGTTGCTGGCTATGTGGCTGGTGTCATGGCAGATGTAGCAGGATGTCATCGTCTTCGCTTGCTCGGGTTTATGTGATACAGAGACATTTTTATTAGTAAAACGATGTTTGTCGCGACATTCGAAACCACGGTGTCCAATTCTTCCACAGAAATGGCAACTACCCTTAAATATTGTTGACGTTCGAATTCTCTTGGGTTCTATTTCTGATGAGACGGACTCATCATTGCACCTTTTAAGTGAAAATCCCCGCAAGATACGAAAAAGTTGATGCTTATCGTTTACGACAACGGAATTTATCTCACGACGAATTCTGTCATCGCATTGGGATAAAACAGAGACCACGAAACCTGTGATGACGTGTTCGGGTAAGTTGGCATCGGGGATTCTTTCAATTAGCTGCCATAAACGCAAGCCTGCCTCAGCGGGACTATCTTTATTACAAAGGCGAAACTTGATCATTTGATCGAAATGATCTTGCATCATCATGGGCTTACAAAAATTTGAGATAAGCATGTCCTTAATGGCGGGCCAAGAAATTTTGTTAGTTTGTATTTTTGTAAGGCAGGTAGCACGCCCTTAAGGGAATGAGTTAGTGCAATGATTAGGTCAACACCTTCTAATTTTCTTTTTTCTGATCATTTCGCTTAACGCGCACCAATTGCTTATATCAGACTCGGGGACATCGGGATCGAAAGATACTAACACTGTCCGTATGGTAGATGAAGAGTTTTGTTGCGAATTTATGCTATCAGCCATTTTTTTGAACATAGTTTCCATTCCAGAGAAGAATGACATTGGTGGTTGTGCCAAATCGTTATGGAGTGGGGGTGGATCCGATCCCACTTCTGATGTAGGAGAAGGGTGGTCCATGCTGAATAAGTAGTTTCAGGAATTACAGAATAATATTTATTCTATTTAATTATAAATTGCAGTAGTGCTTTTACAATTGATAATAATTAATTCTAGATTAATTATCCGTGAGCGTCTAGGATAAGCTGGCCTGGTACAACTTGTACACCGAGTCACGCCAGAGCCGAGACTGCCCGCTCGTCGCTGCGCGGTCGTTTTATACCCGTTTCAAAACAAGTCGAGTAGTAGGGCGGTGGCGTGATCGGTGCACATGTTGTTTACAGTTTTCCTGTGCCGGCGTACGACGACGCCGCCGTTATGCCGTCACGGCCATGCTGACATGCGGACGTCCTCGTACGCAGCAATAGAATTACTACGGTTCTGAAACAATAAACAGTGCTCGATTATCCTGACACAAATCATAAATTTTTTACACATTCGGCAATATGTTCTGGTCCGATCTATAATGACCCTACAGATATTAACAATCAGCTCTGGTCCGGTCTACATCGGCCCTTCAGGCAATTAGCATTGGACCGGTTCCTTTGAACCCTGCAACACTAATCAGTTTTGGTCCGGCAATATGCCCTTCAAAACTTCTTTTTTTTCTCTTTTTTACTATTATCATTGGACCGGCTAAGCCCTACAATGATAATTTACAAGACATGTTAATCACTATTATTAGCTCTATGGATATCAGCTTGTGTTACTATAATTGTAGGTTCAGAATAAACAGACATTGTATTTTCAGAATTAATTGAACTCGTACGTGAGCTAGTAGTATGATAGTCGTTATTTTCTGCAGTTAAAGTACTAGAGCCAGCAGTATCAGTTTCAGAGGTATTATCAAGATGGGCATTGATTTCATGATCATTAATATCGGTTTGCTGTAACGCTTCGTTATCGTCACTAGTTTTCCATAATATCCAGACAAGCAGAGGGACCACGGGGCACCTCTCTTAAGTTTTCATGGGAATATTTAAAAATTCGATTTGACCCATTTATATGTTTTAATTCATAGCGATCATTATTCAAGACAGCAGTAATTTTAAAAGGACCTTTGTACTTCCTATCTAGTTTGGTCTGATGTCTTTCTTCGGATTTCACAAACACGTAATCACCTACAGAGAATGGTTTTATTTTGGCTTTACCTTTGTTGGTGAAGGTCTGCTTGTGATAATTTAATGATACTATCTGACGCGCTTGCTCTAATGTTATCAAGGTCTAATCTGTTTGTTTCATTATCTAGACAAGAAGTAGCTATTTTAGATAACCCTAAGGAATTACCTTGAGTTCCAAACATTAGTTCGATAGGTGTGAATCCGGTCACCCTACAAAGTGTGCTATTGAGGGCTAATTGAATTTCACCTATCTGATCCTGAAACGAGCTATCGGAATCGCATTCTATTATCGTGAGCAGATTTTTAAGAGTTCGCATCACTCTTTCAACCTGGCCATTAGCTCTACTGGAACCCGTGGCAATGAGATGTAAATGAATGTTATGATCTTTACAAAAATCTTTAAAATCTGAATTGTCATATGAGCGTCCACGATCAGCAATTATTCTTTTGGGGCACCGAAAAGATTTACCAAATTTTCAGTGCTTTAATAGCATGACAAGAACTTAACAAGTAGTATGTTCCAAAATTACAAATTTAGTAAAGGCATCTATAGCAACAGAGCAATATTCTTTTAATCGCTTTTACCACTTAGTTTGCCAGACAAATCTAGATGAATAGTATGCCATGGAATAGCTGGTTTTGGGATTGGGTGTAATTGTTGAGCAACCGAAGGTCCCTTAGATGCTTTGCATATTACGCAGGAATCTATATATTTTTTAACAAATTTTGCCATATTCGGGAACCAGTAGAGATCATACAATTTATCGAGAGTCTTTTCATAGCCAAGATGTTTTATTTCATTGTGAACATGGCCAATTAGGGTCCATGTTAAAGATCTAGGAATAATGGGTAACCATCTTGAAATTTTACCCGTTCAATTTTTCGAAAGAGATGCCTGTCTAATATCGTACGTGTGTGATATTTCAGTCTGATAATCATTGGACCTTAATTTTGAAATAATAACTGCGATCTCAGAATCACGTTCTTGTTCAACTAAAAGCCATCCCTTTTCCAACTCAGTAAGATTAACGATCTTCGGTTTTGATTTATATTTATAGATAGATCGTCATGAGCAAAATTACGTGAAAAAATCGGCATGTGCCATATTTCTACCCTCTTTATAAATTATATCGAAATCATAGGACTGCAGTATAGCCACCATCTATGTACTCTGGGCGTCAAGTCTTTCTTTAAGTGAGAAGCTTTTAGAGTACTGCAGTCAGTAAAACTGTAAATTTACGACCGTACAAATAATGCCGAAAATGATCCCGCCTTAACTGCCAAAGTTTCGAGCTCATATGAGTGATAACGACTCTCTGCACCAGTTGTTCGGTGACTGAAATAAGCAACCACATGAGGTAAATGATTTACTTTTTGTATCAGAACTGCGCCGTAACCTTCGCTACTCGCGTCTGTGTGAAGTTCTATGGGTAGATTTGGATCAAATATTTTAAGAACAGGCTCGGTTGTCAAATAAGTGATTATAGTTTTTAGGACTTTATCATGATCAGGGGTCCATTGTATTTTCCCTTTCCCTGCGGCAGTTAAAGGGTAAAGAGGTTTTAGTAATTTAGAAAGATTGGGAATGAATTGACGGAAATAAAAAAGCAATCAATTGTCTTACTTGTGTAACGGTGCTTGGCGTTGGCAATTTTTGCAAAGCTTCTATTTTTCGATGATTTGGTCTAATTTCTCCAGAAGAAATCGTATATCCCAAATATTCGATTCTCTTTTTCATAAATGAACATTTATCAAAATTGAAGGAAAACCCTGAATTAGAAAGTGTTTTTAGTAATTTGTCTAGCTTGACTAAACCTTCACTGACCGTTTCCGATACAGAGAGTACGTCATCCATGTAAACTAGGATTCTGTCATCGTCAAGGGGCTTAAGTGCGGAATTGATGGCCCTCTGAAAAACCTGTGGGGCACAAGCCCAAACGGCACAGTTAGATATTCGAACTGACCGATAGGAGTTACAAAAGCTGTTTTATCTACTGAGTCTTCATGAACTCTGATCTGATGAAACTCAGAGGCCATATCTATACTTGAAAAGTAATTTGCTCCGTGTAGTTTATATTTGGTCACTAATCAGTGAAGAGGTAACTATCAGAACGCGTATTTCTATTCAACTCCCGATAATCTACACACAAACGATCACTACCATCTTTCTTTTTTACCAACAAAGTGGGACTTGCAAAGGGTGAAGAACTTTCTCGGATAATATTTGCATCTAAAAGTTCTTTGACTTTATTATTAACGACTTCCAACTCTGAAGGAGATAGTCTATAAGGTCGTCTGTGAGCTATTTTGCTTGGGTCAATTAGTTCAATTTTTAACTCGCCAGTGGTAACCTGCGTGGTTGGCAACTGGTTGATAAAATTGTTGGAATACTTATTTAAAACACTAATAAGCTTTTCTTTATCAAAGCCTGTTAAATCAGTATCAATAGATTGTAATCTATTGTTCAGTTTTGTACAGAAACTACTTATCTTGCGTTGCTATCGATTTCCACAGAAACTTCATTTTGCAATATATCACGTCCTAACAAAACCTCTTCGTTTGTAAATTCGTCCGGTAATACGTAAAAAGTGATTCTTAGCGGCAAACCCTGAATGCAAACCGAGCATCTTATTTGCAAAGGAGATATAATGCTATTGACCCCTATACCCTTTAATAAAATCTGATCATGAAACCTACCACCCTCAAGGTAATCACTTTTACTTTATTTAATGAGACTACATTCAGAACCAGAGTCAAAAATAAACGACAACTTCATACCACTAGTTTCTAGAGTACCGCGAGCTGCCTTGGAGCACAGGTTGACTTGCTTGCTGCTCGAAGGGGCGTCTTCTTTATTTATAAGTCGCTTAGAACAGTTGCTGGCTATGTGGCTGGTGTCATGGCAGATGTAGCAGGATGTCATCGTCTTCGCTTGCTCGGGTTTATGTGATACAGAGACATTTTTATTAGTAAAACGATGTTAGTCGCGACATTCGAAACCACGGTGTCCAATTCTTCCACAGAAATGGCAACTACCCTTAAATATTGTTGACGTTCGAATTCTCTTGGGTTCTATTTCTGATGAGACGGACTCATCATTGCACCTTTTGAAAAATCCTCGCAAGATACGAAAAAGTTGATGCTTATCGTTTACGACAACGGAATTCATCTCACGACGAATTCTGTCATCGCATTGGGATAAAACAGAGACCACGAAACCTGTGATAACGTGTTCGGGTAAGTTGGCATCGGGTTCTTTCAATTAGCTGCCATAAACGCAAGCCTGCCTCAGCGGGACTATCTTTATTACAAGGCGAAACTTGATCATTTGATCGAAATGATCTTGCATCATCATGGGCTTACAAAAATTTGAGATAAGCATGTCCTTAATGGCGGGCAAGAAATTTTGTTAGTTTGTATTTTTATGAGCAGGTAGCAGCACTTTAAGGAATGAGTTAGTGCAATGATTAGGTCAACACCTTCTAATTTTCTTTTTCTATGATCATTTCGCTTAACGCGCACCAATTGCTTATATCAGACTCGGGACATCGGGATCGAAAGATACTAACACTGTCCGTATGGTAGATGAAGAGTTTTGTTGCGAATTTATGCTATCAGCCATTTTTTTTGAACATAGTTTCCATTCCAGAGAAGAATGACATTGGTGGTTGTGCCAAATCGTTATGGAGTGGGGGTGGATCCGATCCCACTTCTGATGTAGGAGAAGGGTGGTCCATGCTGAATAAGTAGTTTCAGGAATTACAGAATAATATTTATTCTATTTAATTATAAATTGCAGTAGTGCACTTTTACAATTAATGATAATAATTAATTCTAGATTAATTATCCGTGAGCGCCTAGGATAAGCCAGCCTGGTACAACTTGTACACCGAGTCACGCCAGAGCCGAGACTGCCCGCCTTTTTTTGCGCCCAATGCAAAAGGCACCCTCCGAAAGGGGGAGGAGGCGGTGAATGTTTGCCACCACGGCCGGCTGCGGTTATGTGGGACCCACTGACTAACCTAACTAACCCAAGGCGCTACCCACTAAACACCACCTTGGGATCGGTATTGTGGCCTTACTGCCGAGATTTGATGCGACCCTCTTTAGGGAAAAGGGGCGCAGGCGGCGAGAGGCCGCTGAGAGAAGTGCCTACTACGGCATATTAAGTATTGATGAAGAAGGTTTTGCCTGAGCCGCCAGGCAGTTCAGGTCGGCCGAAAGCTTGTTGGGGGTCCGAGAGAGCGCTCGGTCTGGGACTCGATAGCGAGAGGGTGGGGCTGCAGGAAGCCGCCTCACGAATGAAATGATTGGGGTGGGACTTCAGCTTTTGAAGAAGTTTTCAGAGAGTTTTTAAGAAATTGTTGGACTGTGGGGAGCTCTGTCCGGTGGAGGTCGGCGTTACGGACGTACAAGGTGCGTTCGTAGCCCGACGACAGAAGAGGTTTTGAACAACTTGAAGTTTGTTCAAGGTTTTGGGCCGTGAGCAAAAATGGGGCCGCGTAAGACATTACGGGTCGTATACAGACCTTATAAAGGGTCCGTTTATTATGGAGGATATTTATGTGTCGGCCCAACATACTGTTGAGCCTACCCAGATAAAATCGCGCGTTGCGAGTTACTCTCTTGACATGGGGTTCGAAAGTGAGCCCCATGTCAAGGGTGACACCTAAGATTTGGCGGACGTATGCCAGGACCGGGGTCCCAACATACGGATTGGCGGAATAATAGTGGGCGGCGTCGTTTATGTTCAAGTGAACGGCGGATTTTCCGGGTTCACATCGATATGCTATTTGGAACCAAGCTCCTAAGTCATTAACTGACTTTTGGATCTTGTTCCGTATAAAGGGTAGGGACGTGCCTTTGCAGTAGAGGGCAGTGTCGTCTGCAAAGAGGGAGATCTGAACACCATTCGACGGTATGGGAATGTCGTTGGTGTACAGGATATAAAGAAGAGGGGCAAGTACCGAGCCCTGAGGGACACCGGCTTTGATTGGACGCGAAGAGGAGAGCGTGCCTTCGTGTCTGTAACGGAAGGTACGGTCTTTCAAGTAGGAGGCCACGAGACGAACAAGACGATCAGGGAGACCTGTATTGTGCAGTTTGTAGATAAGGCCTTCGTGCCAGACTCTATCAAATGCTTTCGCTATGTCAAAGAAGACCGCGATGGTCTTATGACGGCGAGGATAAAAACCGCTGAGGATGTATTCCACAATACGGTGAACTTGTTTGGGACAAGAGTGTTTCGGTCGGAAACCAAATTGGTGAGGGATGACAAGAGGGTCGCCGTCTGTGGGAAACAGATGGCGCCTCATGCGAGTTTGGATAACTCGTTCAAATAGTTTGCCCATGGCCTTGAGGAGGCTGATGGGACGATAACTAGAGGGGAGATTGTGAGGCTTTCCTGGCTTGGGGATACCAATGACAGTTGCCTCTTTCCACGAGGTGGGAAAGTAACTAAGGTTGAAACAGGCGTTGAAGATAATAGCTAAAAGGGTTAACACCTGCTCAGGAAAATGTTTAAGGGCTTGGTTGGAGATGCCATCCGCGCCCGGAGCCTTTTGGGCTTCAGTCCTTTGATGAGGGATGAGATCTCATTGGACACAGTGATAGTCGGTGAGACTGTGGGGAGTGAGTTCCGGCGGACCTCCTCCTCCACTGTCTGGATGTGGGAGGGCTCTGTGGGTTGAGAGCTGGGAGCATTGAGCAGCGATGCTGTCTGCAAAGCACTCAGCTTTTTCCTCGTCCCGAAGGCAATAGTACCGTCAGGCGAGAGAGAGAGGGATATGAGTGATAAGCGTCTATGCGGAGGGCTCTTGCCATCCGATAGTACGCTGTATGAGAGGGAGATATTCTCCATGAGATTACTCTTTCGAGGTCTCGAATTGGTAAGGCGTGAACGGATTTCGTTGAAGACGATCCGTACGTCTCATATTCGTTGATGAGTGTGCTCTACGGAGAGCAGCCTCTTGGTTTTTATTAGGTTGCTAATGTGGGGAAGACCATTATTATTAGCAACCGGGACGACCCTTCATTCTCCTTAAGGGAGGATGTAAAGTGGTGGAGAGTGAATCGACCGCGGTGTCGATTTTCGGTACTGTCGAATAAGTCCGAAGAAAGGATAGGAGTCCGGAGAGTCCAAAGCTGTGGCTAGGGACGTCTTGAAGCCCTTCCAGTTAGTGAAGGTTTTCGTGGATGGAGTTGGGGAGGTGGCTGATGGCCCAAGTGGGAGACAGGGCGGTGGTCGGAACCAAGATCGTGGCGGGTCCTGATTGACCTGAGGTTGAGACAGACTTCTTGCTATCGCAAAGTCTAATACGTCAGGAGCGTGGTCGGTGTTGTTTGGATAGTGAGTGACACCGAGGGGACTGAGGACAGTGAGGTCGAGACTGCGTGATATCAAGCAGTGCTTCCGCTCTGGGTGGTAAGACAAGTTCAATCAGTATGCTTGGAGTTAAAACTCAAACATAATAACTGAATTGCCTAACGCAAGGATGGCCTCAAAATCTTTTTTGAGGAGTTTTTACGGGGATATAGCAGGAGGCTTGACGATGGACGGATGTCCGGTCAAGGCCAGCTCAACCGTGGCCCATATTGGTAAGCGGCGGAGTGGGAAATGTAGAGCAGGGTGTCTTGAAGTAATAGGTACCGCCGCCTCTGCGGTCAGGTCTGTCATTACGAAGAAGAGAATATTTTGATGGAGAAACCTTTGAGATTCTGGGTCTGAGGTGGGTCTCCTGTGGAGGAGGAGGTCGGCTTCATGATCTCGAAGGAAGAGCAAGCTCGGGAGGTTATTTCGCAAACCGCGAGTATTGAAGGAGATGAGTGATAAGCCCTAGTACGTCCGTGGGACTTTGGGAGGGCAGAGTGAGTCGTCATAGTGTTGTTAAATTAACTAACTTACAACGAGCTCAAAGATTGTGGTGCTCCGCCAGAGCGAGGAGACGGTCCTGAGGGGATTTAGCAGCACGCAGTTTGCGCGCTAGTATGGCGATCTCGCTATGTCGATGCTCTGAAAGGAGTAAACCGTATTCAGGTCATCAACCATTGAGGGTTGCGCCTGTTGAGGAGCGAAAGTCCGCGGGGGTCGGCCTTTGGGGCCCCAGGGGAGAATTGGTGGCTGCATGGGCTGAGAGAAAGCCCGGAGGGGCTGGAATGGGCCCATAAGGGGCTAGGAGGCCCATAAGGGGCCTGGGAGCCCATATAAGCATGGGGGGCCCATAAGAGCCTTGGGGCCCTGTGAGGCGTGGGGCCCTGAGGCTGGGAAGCATGCCCTGACGGGCATCCTTGACCGGAGTTCCGGGAATGTGGTGTCATTCACCGGCGGTGGAGGTCTAAAAGACGGGGCCGAGGAGCGAGGCATCCCCGTAATTGGCCGGTGACCAGATTGCTCGCATAGGACGCAAGCAGGGGTTTCGGCGTCAGTGGGCCGAGGACACCTTTCGAGTGGTGGGGGTCTAGGCACTTAACGCACCTGGGGCTGACAGTTGGCCGCCGCATGCCCGTAGAGCTGGCAGCGGTGGCACTGCGCCGGAAACCGCGCCTGTGGGCTCGATCCTCACCCCTCGACAGGCCACACGGTGCGTACCTGCCGGAAGATGTTCGTTGCCTCCGGCACATTGGTTAGGATGGCAAGCAGCGGGACCTCTTGCTTGCTGCTGTGCATCTTATGCTGCTTCAGGAAACCGGGACTTAAGGTCCTCGAGGATATCCTCGTTGGCGAGTTCGTGGGGACACCGCGGTTACGGCCCTGACTTTGCGCTCTTCTGGGAAGCGTACGTGTGTGGATTGGGCTGTGAACAGCCTGGTGAGTCGGCGAAAGTCGTCGATGGTTTCAGGTATGATTTTATGGAGTCTCTAGATTTGTGGCCTGACTAATACCGATTTTACTGTCGTAACAGGTTTTCGACAGTTTGGTGTCTTTCCTTGTCTCTAAGGAAGACGGGGCGGGACCTGATTCTTGGCAGTTTTGGCTCGCATCGAGCTGCTGGCTTAGAGAGCGGGGAGGTTGAGGGCAGTGGGGTACTGCGGCAGCGGCGGGGCTGCGGAGGTGGAGGCAGCGGTGGGAGCTGCGGGGCGAGTGCAGCGGCGGGGCTGGAGGTGGCGGCAGAGGCTGCCGGGACAGAGGCGGTTTTAGCGGCGCGCTTAGGGCCGCGTTTGACTTCACTACAGTGAAGGGAGTCTCATCGGTCATTGTACCGTCTGAGTCCGCGGAACTGCTACTGGATGTGTAGCCAGTTGGCGTGATGGTCTCTGGAGGGGACGTGGAGGAGTCGGAGCACGAGCTCTCCGTTGACATGGCGACGTGGGACGGGTGGGACGGTCTGCGGCCGTGGTGGCGACGGGGCCGGGGGTACATGCCTGAGGGCAAGGGAGGCTTGGACTGGCGAGGCCGTCTCGTCCAGGTTGATGCCCAGACCAAGAGATTGGTTCAGGGCGGCTACAATGGACCTGATGAGGTCCTGCGTGGACATGTTGGGTGGGGGGAGCGACGTTCTTCTAAAAACAGTAAGGGAGGGACTGTCCCTGTTCTCAAAAGAACAGGGCTTGTTCTGAAAAGAACAAGAGACGTGACTTATCCCGAGAAACAGTATACACAGTATATAACAATAACAAAAACAAAAAGCAAAATAACAGAAAAGTAACAAGTAACAAAGTAACAAAAACCAAAACAATAACAAGCGGTCAAAACCTCCCTGCCAGGCGGCAGGGGGCAAAACGGTAAGTGAAGGCGAAAAAACTCACCAGGCGGCATGCTGCGTGAGCAGGAGGCGGAGGCGCGAGCGAGGGCACTCAACGTACGGGGACGTGGCGCTGACTACTTATCACGACCGCTCGAGGCGGTGCGGTAAGCGGAATCGCCCGCTCCGTCGCTGCGCGGTCGTTTTATACCCGTTTCAAAACAAAGTCGAGTAGTAGGGCGGTGGGGGAAATCGAGTGGCGCGCTGGGTGGCGTGATCGGTGCACGTGTTGTTTACAGTTTTATTTTATATATATAACAATTTTATACTTGTATAAATTCACACCTGCATAAATAGTTTTTTGTAAATACTTGTTGAAATACTAGATGAAATACTTTTTGTTTAGTGTTTAGTATATTTAATTGTAGGATAAAATAGTTGAAAAAGTTTTAATGTAATTTAAAAATAATATATATTATGTTTATTACCTATTTCATAAATTATAATGGCAAAACGTCGTTTCTACTATAATTGTTGCGAGGATGGATGCTTAATGACAGGATGACAGGATAGTGAAAGATGATTTTTTTTTAAGATAGGTACTTATAGCGAAAAAAGAATTAAGTAATAATTTAACTACAGAAGTAATACCTAAGTACTTTATTATAAAACTTAGTTGAAATTTACTTCACTATCCAACTACCTACTTATACATATATACTTGTCTAAATTAGCGAATTTGAATCTACGCCTGCCATTTAATACAATATACGACTGGATTCTTAGACTGATCTTATATTATCATATGTAGGTATATGATCATATGTATAATATGATTATATAAACATGATAATGTAATAGCGCAATAACTTATAGGTAAATAATAATATTTTTGCCAGCCAGCCTAGTTTATGCATTGGTATTTAAGATACTGTATACAACTTGGAAGTTTTATTCATTTATATTTTTTATTTATTTATTTGATTTTCAAGGGAAACACACAGTACAATAACAAATTACATTATAAAACATTTAAAAGTAATCCTAAAAAGCAATGAAGTTTCCACAGACATATAATACATAATAAAAGCTTGCCACCACAATATTATATTGTATAAAAATTAATAAATATAAAAATATAAAAGAATAAAACTAACTAAATGGTATTTATAAATTATCAGCTTTATAACGTGTTAGCATTGCATATGTAATATTCCCAGAAGATATTTTCAATAACCCGTGCTTTCTATGGTTATAGTTTTTTGGTCATTAACTATAAAAACTGTGACTGTTTTTGGTAAGTATTGCAATTTAAACAGCGACACAAATGGAACCAAAGATACAAAGCCAAAATGTTAATGGGGAAACCATCACACGATATTTCCATGACTGTATGTATACGCTTTCACGATTATACACGGATCGGTCTTCGAATCCCAATATTGTCTACGACCAAAAAAGATTCACACTAATCGGTGTTTAATTTTTTTAGTGCTTTAACTTTCGTAAATTTCTTATTTTTGTTAGCAATATATACTTAACTATAATAGAAATAAGGATGTCTGTAAGGAAATAAAGTCCAATTTTGTCCAAACGATTAACTTCGATCAAAGCCAAAGCGGCAATTATTCCTCCTTTCTGCTATATTCAGTTTAGGTTTCCGTTTATGTTTCCTTTAGAAATATCAAGTGCGGTATTAATGTTTCAAAAGGATAATTGGGCCAGAGCGTATCGTAGTCCTCCTATCCCTGACTACGAATCAATTTTTATTGCTAGGTCTTCTGTGACGAACTGTTCGATTTTGAAACTTAGCACGGATGATGCACTTAGTGTGATTTAAACTTATTTTCATGTGCCTAGCTAGCTATTTACTTTGATATATAATCGATTTAGGGATAAGAGGGTGGTAGAGTCAGACTGCAGCTACATTATGATTGTAGCACGAGTGAGTCACGCATCTGCATTTGAATCTTAACTGAGGATAAGGTGGGCTGTGTGCTCGTATGTCAACCTTATAAAATATAAAACCGCTATGCTTCACCCCAGTACATTTTATTCCAATAAATAACTCTGCCCACTTGATCCGAAATACGGTTATACCTAGTATTTTATCTGTTAAAATAGTTGAAATATCATAATATCATATAGTTTTAGTAGTTGAGGTCGTAAATCTAACTGAAAAAGATTATAAAACTCCATTATAATTTTTTCCAATACAGAACATAAATAATTTAATTTCAAATAAATAAAATATGTAACGTTTCATAAAATATTATTTATTTACTGCTTTGAATTCTGGCAGGATATTGCTTGTCTATTCCAATCAAATAAGGTATGAAATCGAAATTTTGGCACTGAATTTTGCGTTTTTGATATAATGTAGTTTTAATGATACAAAAACAATGTGTAAAGGTTTTCATGTCTGCAACCCCCGGCAAGGGTTGAAAAAATGTCAAAAGTGTTTTTTTCGCAATTTCTTACCTATTAAAAATTAGATAAAAAAGTTCTAATAAAAATGTGTAGAGCCACAGAATAAATAATAGTACTACGTACAGAAGTTCCTCTTCTTTGATGTTGACTGCTTGCCGACGTTTTAATAGCCTACATAATTATTATTAATTAGATAAATCGCGCATGCAAGCTAAATAAAACTTTATCGCTGCGCGCGAGTGTCCGTATTACTTTGCATCTTTTCCCCTTACTACGTCACGGCGGACTTTCCGTGGTAACTAAGGGCTATCAACAAAAAGTAAAAAAATACATTGCGAAATGGTAAGTAAGTTACTTAGGTAAGGTACCTATTCTGACTATGATCGACTGACCATATTTTTGGTACTATGCGAGTTTTGTGATGCCCAACGGATGCAACTTGCAAGGCCATTCGTCGTGAATCGCGATGCCTGACTCGGATGAAAAGGTATTTAGTGTAAACAACAAACCCAAAATATGATTTCTAACAGCAATGTGATCGTATTCTACTTAGTTAAAAATCTTGTAAACAAAGTTTTATTTTTAGTATTTTGTGTTATTATAACTTAAAATATTTAAATAACAAAAGACAAGTATAGGTATATAAGTAGGTAGTTGGATAGTGAAGTAAATTTCAACTAAGTTTTATAATAAAGTACTTAGGTATTTCTTCTGTAGTTAAATTATTACTTAATTCTTTTTTCGCTATAAGTATCTATCTTACAAAAAAAAACATCTTTCATTATCCTGTCATCCTGTCATTAAGCATCCATCCACGCAACAATTATAGTAGAAACGACGTTTTGCCATTATAATTTATGAAATAGGTAATAAACATAATATATATTATTTTTCAATTACATTAAAACTTTTTGAACTATTTTATCCTACAATTAAATATACTAAACAATAAACAAAAATTATTTCATCAAGTATTTCAACAAGTATTTACAAAAAACTATTTATGCAGGTGTGAATTTATACAGGTATAAAATTGTTATATATACAATGTGTCCGGTTACCGGTGTCGGAGCTTTTAATGCTATAAAATATATTCAATTTCATCGACAAATCATGTCTCAAATCTCATTTAGACCTAGCTGTATTTAAATGGCAGCCATTTAAATTTTTCAGTGTCACCACCTCGACCCCGCGCTATAAAATTACAATATTCATCGATGTAGAAGTCCTACATTCTTAAAAGATATCTATATTCTTATCTATATTCTTAAAATATATCTATCATTGGGTAGATAAAGATACGCGTAATAAAATAAAAGCAAACTTTTAACTGCAAAATTGTATTTAGATCCTAAAAAGACTAAGAAAAGAAAAAATGTAAAAAATCGGTTATTTTTTCACATTTTCGACTTTAATGAAAAAGTAGGTCATTTACCTATCAATTTTGTACATTTATTAGATAGAGCAAGATATTTCCTTAACGTAAACGTTAAAATTTTAATTGTAAATTAAATAGTTTAAGAATTGTACTTTATCAAACACGACCTCTTAAAAGCGCAAGCTGCACGTGCAGGATCATTTATGATAGTTCAAGAGCAGGTAGAAAAACCAAAGCCCATTGTTTGATGTTCTAAACAAGTGTGCTTGGGACAACAAAACAGTCGTCCTCGCCACGTTGTGATTACACTTTTGCCCTCTAAGATCGCTTGTTGTTGTTATTGTTAAAAAAAACCGTTTTGTGGAACTTTTAAGTTTGTGGTGAAGTTTCTAGTTATTTTGATATTTTCAAAATGGCAGATGGTGAATACTCAAACCAGCATGTCGCTGATATCCGGATTGTGCAACGGCAGCAAACAGAGCTGTCACAGTACGCCAGAATGTTTCCCAACAGGCCTACAAAATGCTCGCACTTTTGTAAGAATACATTTGCGGATAGCTGAACTTGGGATCAGAACACCCGCTAATGAAAGATTTCGGCTTGTGGCAGCTGGGAGGAAGAAGAGATATTACGTTTAATTACACAAGATCCAGTCTCAGTGTAAGACAAATAAGCAATATGCTTAATTTAACAAAATGGTCAGTGTGGAGAGTTTAAAGAGGAAGGTTTGCATCCTTACCATTTTCGGCGAGTACAAGACATTCGCGAACATGATTATGCTATAAGGACGGTTTTTGTTCGTGGATCAATAGAAGAACAAGACAAGATAAAGATTTTTAAAAGAATTTTGTGGACTGACGAAGCCACTTTCACGAGATCAGGTTATATAAATCACCGTAACGAGTATCTGTGGCTTCAAGAAAACCCTCATGCTTTTAGAAAGTACTTTCCAACATGAAATTCAGTGAACGTTTGGGCTGGAATAAAAGACGATATTTTAATTGGGCCGATAATTTTACCAGAAACTATGAATGGCCCAAGATTTTTAGAGTTTTTGCAAACACAGTTTTTGGAAGAATTAATGGAGCTTCCATTAACTCACAGAGCAATGATGATTCTCCAACTTGACGGTGCACCTACACATTTTGCAGTAAATGTGCGAAATTATTTAAATGAGCGCTATTCGCCGTGGATTGGTCGCGGTGGAGGGATCGCTTGGCCTCCGCGTTCACCGGATTTAACTCCCTTAGACTTTTTTCTATGGGGCACTATGAAGCAAAGAGTTTATGCGAACGTGCCAAACTCACGAGAAGAGTTGATTAATAAAATAATCGAAGTTGGAAATGAATTGCGACAAGATCGGGAGATGATCAGACGTGCAACTCAACATGTGGCAATAAGGGCTACAACATGTCTTCAACATCGCGGAGGTCATTTTGAACAGTTTTTATAAATAACTTTTTAGTTACGTGCATTTTGAAATGTTGTGTTTCATTCTTCTCATCAATTCACTTTCTGTCTCTGCAACCAGGGCGACAAATTTTTCAAAGGTCATATTCAAACAGTTATAATACTGATTTTTTTTTGGTAACAATTAAGATTTTTATGTTTTGGTTAGAAATGTTCTGATCTATCTGATTAATGTAAAAATCATTAGGTAAATTTTTTTTTTCATTAAAGTCGAAAATGTGAAAAATAACCGATTTTTTTTACATTTTTCTTTTCTTAGTCTTTTTAGGATCTAAATACAATTTTGCAGTTGAAAGTTTGCTTTTATTTTATTACGCGTATCTTTATCTATCTAATGAGACATCTTTTAAGAATGTAGGACTTCTACATCGGTGAATATTGTAATTTTAATGCATGGTCGAGGTGGTGACACTGAAAAATTTAAATGGCTGCCATTTAAATACAGTTAGGTCTAAATGAGATTTGAGACATGATTTGTCGATGAAATTGATTATATTTTATAGCATTAAAAGCTCCGATACCGGTAACCGGACACATGGTATAAATATAAAACTTATAAGGAGGAATAATTGCCGCTTTGGCTTTGATCGAAGTTAATCGTTTGGACAAAATTGGACTTTGTTTCCTTACTGACATCCTTATTTCTATTATAGTTAAGTATATACTGCTAACAAAAATAAAAAAAAATACGAAAGTTAAAGCACTAAAAAAATTAAACACAGATTAATGTGAATCTTTTTTGGCCGTAGACAATATTGGGATTCGTAGACCGATCCGTGTATAATCGTGAAAGCGTATACATATAGTCATGGAAATATCGTGTGATGGTTTCCCCATTAACATTTTTGACTTTCTATCTTTGGTTCCATTTGTGTCGCCTTTTAAATTGCAATACTTACCAAAAACAGCCACAGTTTTTATACTTAACGGCCAAAAAACTATAACCATAGAAAGCACGGGTTATTGAAAATATCTTCTGGGAATATTATATATGCAATGCTTACACGTTATAAAGCTGATAATTTATAAATACTATTTAGTTTGTTTTATTCTTTTACATTTTTATATTTATTAATTTTTATAGAATATAATATTGTGGTGGCAAGCTTTTATTATGTATTATATGTCTGTGGAAACTTCATTGGTTTTTAGGATTACTTTTATATGTTTTATAATGTTATTTATTATTGTACCGTGTGTTTCCCTTGAAAAGCAAATAAATAAATAAAAAATATAAATGAATAAAACTTCCAAGTTTTTATACAGTATCTTAAATTCCAAAAAATAAACTAGGCTGGCTGGCAAAAATATTATTATTTACCTATAAGTTATTGCGCTATTACATTATCATGTGTATGTGGCCGTGGAAGGAAAAGGGGAGATCTTCCGCCGGGCAAGGTGTTCTGCCCGGGGAGCGGCCAACGCTCCGAGTAGTAGTTTGGAGCTATTGTATATATACTGTTTTTAATTCGGAACTTTGATAGCGCGATTTAGGCTTCGATGTATTTCGCTTGTGGCGCGACGACAGCGCGGCCACATCACCCCCCTGCTCAGACCGGAGGTCGATAGTGCAGTCTAGATGTCGACGAATGTGCGAGTGCCAGGGAATTGCCTTGTAGTCTGCGGTGAATCGAGAAGAAGGCAAGTAATCTGCGAGAGTGCTGTGAAGCAGAGGCGAGCAGTAAGGCTCAGAGCCGTGCCGAACACTGTAGTGCAGAGAGTAGTTTGAAGGAACAGGAAGCATTATTATAGTGCTGCGATGAACCTTTGTAAAGCTAGATGGCTTGCAGGATGTGAAGACTGAATATTTGCTCGGGAGCGAATGAATGGGGTGTACTTGAGAATGATGACGAGGATTTGAAGTTGTAGTTTCCGAAGGTTCTTGGTTGCGTGTTCATATCACGTCGAGGTCACCACTGTGGCGGGTGGAAGGAAAAGGGCAGATCTCCCGCCGGGCAAGGTGATCGGCCCGGGGAGCGGCCAACGCTCCTAGTAGTAGTTTGGAGCTACTGTATATATAGTTTTTAATTCGGAACTTTGATTGCGCGATTTAGGCTTCGATGTATTTCGCTTGTGGCGCGACGACAGCGCCGCCACATGTATATAATCATATTATACTATATATGATCATATCATATACCTACATATGATAATATAAGATCAGCCTAAGAATCCAGTCGTATATTGTATTAAATGGCAGGCGTAGATTCAAATTCGCTAAATTTTTTTCTATTTCCAGTAAGTAGTAATTTTATCTTACCTGACATTTACTTCCCCACCTTTAAAAATGTTATTAAGGTTAATTCATTATAGAGAGCAATATGTTGCTTAATAAATTTCGTAATTTTATGTTTTTTAAGGTGTGATTGTCCTTATTTAAAAAAAAAATATATAAATGACATTACTACGATTGAATCCAAAAACATCTTTACTTTCTAGTCCAGCAAATTAATTTCTATCTGGTCCAGCAGATGTTGTTCTATTTTTTCGATAGGTGGTGCGTTAAGTTTCATTCTGAAATCTCTTGGGGCACAGTGTAAATATCAAATTTGTAAATAACTCGACCACAGAGCTACCTATCGGGTCCAGTTTTTTGGACGAAATATTAATTGCGAATATGAGTAGACCGGGAGACTGTAGCAAAGTCGTTATTGGCCCACTGTATAAAGGCAAAGAAGGGTGACTGCAGAACTTTAAAAATTTCTTCAATCTTTATAAATTGTTGGAAAACTGTTCCAATTTCAATTGAAAGAGAAATAAACTAATGGAAGAATTTGGAATGTGCAAGCTAGTTTTAGAAGAAGATGGGGTGTACTTATCACATAATCACAGAAAAATTTTGGACAAAAACCAGAAAGTTTCTTGTGCATTTTTAGACTTGGAAAAACTTTGTGTCAGACGCTGGCACCGTTTGCTTTGAGCTCTAGCCCGATTAAGGTATTAATACGACTTTATAGAGACTTTCGTGCTTGTGTCAACATCAAGTGGGCATATGTCAATTGGTTTGGCATCCATAAATATACTCGGACATATAAAAAATAAGTGTTCAATTCTAATGAAGAAATTGACCCTTATTTACATGAATAAGTCCGTGACATTACTAACTCGACAAGAATTATACTAAAAATTTGCATTTTTATCGATTACTGCACAGTGCGCTTCAGAAAAGCAATTTCGTAGTAAGGGCCCTTATCAGTGTGGTTGAATATTCTGGTCTTTAATACTGCCTTTATAGGTCTGATCTTATTGTATTTATTATTTATCATGTTTCTGGTCATGTGAATTATATTTATTAATGTGTTTTACAATATTATACATTAAAATAAAATGGAAAATCTGGTTTTTAATCGTGAAGTATTTTACTTTAGAAATTAGCATTGCCCTGTGGTGTCGGCGTTAGAGAATCCACCAACTCATTTCACTCTGTTGATGTCGTAAGAGGCAACTTCATTAAAAGCCAGAAAAATCTCACGGCCTCATCTTCGATACCACCATCTTCAGTAAGACTGATTGTAAAATACCCAAATGGTCGGCGGGGAGCAGCGTCAAAGATTGTCAGTGTACTGTGATCGACAATTCACCTGCCAAGCGTGACGATTATGAAAAATGTTTCGTACAATAGGAGAGGCCCATCTTTAGCAGTTGAGTGTATAATGGATATTTTTTTCTATATATGCTACAATTCATAGTACGATGATAGGTGTATGTATCTGCACAATGTCCTATACAGGTAGCATACAAATACTGAGAGTGTCTCTGTTGTGTCTACTTGTTTCTACTTCGTGGTTTTCCATATGAATACATTTCATGTAGTTTCATAAACATGGGGACAATCCCGTTGGTTTATACAAAGTATTAGGGCTTCTATGCTATCCAGGATTCCATCTGGGAAGGTATCATCAACTTGCCCATTTCTGCCTCTACCCAGCCTTGTAATAGTTGTGTTCCGGTTGGAAGGGTAAACAAACCGTGGAGCTTTCTATCTTTAATTCTATCGTCAGGGCTTAAAATGTAAGTGTTGACTTCTTTTTTTAAGTTGGTTGCAGGTATTTAGTGACCATCAAGCTCTGTAATAGCCACTTAGATGGACGATAGCTTGATTTATATTCTCATATATAAAAAATTATTTATCCAAAAATCGGTAATTAATTGCTTTTTACTCTTACCTTATTCATTCTTTCTACGTGTCCAAAACAACGACGTGTAGTGGCGGGTAAGAACACCCACTACTCTATATCTTCCCGTAGGTGTCGTAAGAGGCGACAGTGGTAAACTGAGGCAGAAGATGGGCAGCAGCATCTTTCTGATAACAGCAATACAAAAATAAAAAACTGCAGTTGCCAACCCACTCGCTAAGCGTGGCAACTATGGCAATATACTCCCCATGAATAAAGTTAGGAAGAGACGGCCCCAGTCTCCGGCGGCCCTGCTATTCCTGGCCACGGTGGCTAGCATGGTAACGAAGGGACAAGGGTGCTAAGAATTTCCGGTGGAGGTTCATTTGCCAACTAAAACGACTCGACCTGGCAACATATAACGCACGCACCCTTAGGTCTCTGACGAGAAGATCCGGGAGCTGGAAGAAGAAATAGACAAGCTGCACTGGAACATTATAGGATTATCCGAGTTCCGAAGAGGGCGGGAGGACATGGTAATCCTCGAATGCGGCAACTTGTTCTATCACCGGGAGGGCGACTATCTGTCCCAAGGAGGTGTCGGATTTATCGTCCACAAGTCTCTCATTAACAACGTTGTAAATATTGAGAGTGTGTCGACGAGGGTTGCGTACCTTATTCTCAGAATCACGAAACGGTATTCGCTGAAGGTCAGACAGGTTTACGTACCAACCAGGGCACATCCCAATCCCGAGGAGGTGGAGGAAATGTATGAGGATATATCTAGAGCCATGCATTCTTCCAAAACCCACTATACGGTGTTTTAATGGGAGACTTCAAAGCAAAACTAAGCAAAAGAGAGAACGATGAGCTGAAGGTAGGGGAATTCAGAATAGGGCAACGGAACCCAAGGGTCTAGCAGCTGGCCAACTTCATGGAGAAAGAGGGACTCTTTATGGTGAACTCTTTCTTCCAGAAGCGGCCCCACAGGAAGTGGATCTGGTCTAGCCCGGAAGGTTCGACAAAAAATGAGATTAACTTCATTATGACGACCAGACGACAACTATTCAGTGATGTCTCAGTGATCGCGAGGGTGAAAACCGGCAGCAATCACCGAATGGTGAGAAGCACACTGAACCTAAACGTTAAGTTGGAGAGGTCTCGTCTAATGAAGTCAACGCTCCGCCCCCTCGTGCTCTCGTCCAGAGTACCGATACCTTTCAGCTCCAGCTACAAAACCGTTTTCAGTGCCTAGAAGATTGCAATGCAATGCAACGATATCAATGACAAGCTCGTGGAAACTGTCCATGCAGTCGAAGCTAAGTTCTGCAAGACCCGCCGAAGAAGAACACAAAAACTCTCCGATCACACACTTTCAATCTCATGGCTGTTAGACGGGAAATGAAGTTGCAGTCTTCAGCAGATTTTAATGCGTACATGCAACTGAACAGACAGATCTCCAAATGCATGCGGTGGGACTTACGCAACTTCAATACAGCTCGTATTGAAGAAGCGATCGAGCGGAACCAGGGCTCCAAAGTCTTTGCTAGAGATCTGTCTGCCAGAAAGAGCCAAATTTCGAAGCTGAAGACCGAGTGTGGCATCGTCGTTTCCGGGACACCTGAGATTTTGAGTGAGATTGAGAGGTTCTATTGGTTGTACACATCATCGTTGGAGCCACACGCAAGTGTGAGTAACAATCCAAGATCAAGTCTTATCCGACAATATTCCGATGATATTCCGGACGTTAGTCTGAGCGAGATTAGAATGGCTCTCCAGCATCTTAAAAACGGCAAGGCCCCAGGCGAGGATATAATTACAGCTGAGTTTCTGAAAGCGGGTGGAAAAACGGTACTTGAAGTCCTTCAGATGCTCTTTAATTCAGTCCTCCATAGTGGCACTACACCGGAGGCGTGGAGCAGATGTGCGGTGGTCTTATTCTTCAAGAAAGGCGACAAAGCTCTCTTGAAGAACTACAGACCGATTTCCATTCTGAGCCGCGTCTACGTGCTGTTTTTGAGAGTCGTTACAAATCGTCTAGCATGCAGAGTTGGCGAATTCCAGCCTCCCGAACAAGCCGCTTCCCGAAAAGGCTTTAGCACCACATACATACCCTTCGGCAAATTGTAAGTCCGAGGAGTACAATTTGGCATTATGTCTAGCGTATGTGGACTACGAGAAATTCTTTGATTCCGTCGAAATTTGGGCGGTGCTGCAGTCCTTTCAGCGGTGCCAAGTTGATTTTCGATATATCGAAGTGCTGAAGTGTTTGTACAGTAGGGCTACGATGGCTATCCGAGTACAGAACCAGAATACGAAACCTATCCAACTGCAGAGAGGTACGTTACCAGGGTGACGTTATATCCCCGAAACTCTTCACCGCTGCATTGGAAGACGTTTTCAAGCTTCGGGACAGGAAAGGATACGGTGTTAACATCAACGGCGAGTACATCGCTCACATTCGATTTGCCGACGATATATTCCATATGGCAGAATCGCTGGAGAACCCAAGCACTATGCTCAATGACCTCAATAGGACGGATAGGTCTTAAGATGAACATGGACAAAACAAAGATCATGTATAACGTCCATGTCACACCTATGCCGGTAGTTGTTGGGAGCACTAAGCACGAAGTTGTTGACGAGTATGTTTACCTGGGACAAATAGTCCTACTAAGTAAGTCCAAATTCGACCGAAAGGTCAATCGACGGATTCAACTCGGCTGGGCAGTGTTCGGGAAATTAAGGCACATCTTCTCGTCAAGTAGTGTAGTTTTAAGGTATCAAAACTTGAAAACGAGGCTGTACAACCAGTGCGTGTTGCCAGTGATGATCTATGGAACTGAGACGTGGTCCTATACTGCTGGCCGTATGAGGAAGCTCAAGGTCGCTCAGAGAGCTATGGAGAGGGCTATGCTCGGGGTTCCTCTGCGTGATAAACTTAGAAATGTGGATATCCGCAGTAGAACCAGAGTGACCGACATAGCCCAACGGATTATTAAGCTGAAGTGGCAATGGGCCAGCCATATAGCTCCAAGAATGGACAACCGATGGGGAAAAAAGTTTCCCGAGTGGCGGCCTCGTACCGGAGGACGAAGTGTAGGGCGTCCCACCACTAGATAGGGTGACGACCGGGCTTCTCTGCTTTCTAGTGGGGGGACAAGGCAAGACATGCAGGAAGTCGATGAATGCAAGTGGCTCAGAACCGTGCTTTGTGGCATTCCTTGGGGGAGACCTATGTTCAGCAGTGGACTTGTGAAGGGCTGTAATGATGATGATGATGAAAACAACGAAGCATGTCTTTCCTAACCCTGTTAACAACATTTTTTGCAAACCAGTTTTTTCTTTAATAAATAACTTCACCCTATCATTCTTCTTAATGACCGCATTTCAACAGTATTAATTTTACTCTTATGCATGGCAGACACAGAGCAACACGGGCGGCGGTGCGGAGGAGAGTAGCCATGGCTCTTTTTCTAGACAAAGAACTGTTTGTAATTTTTGCACGGGGAAATCTGCCCACAAAAACAATCGTATGTCACGATGAAACTCACATATTACAAATATAGAACAATAAACTAACAATTTCACACACACACACACACACACACACACACACAAATACATTACAACAGTATCGCTCCATCACAGCGACAACTCGGATACATACTCTGATCAGTCGCTCGACCGAT
Source organism: Parnassius orleans (assembly GCA_029286625.1). Classification (NCBI taxonomy): domain Eukaryota; kingdom Metazoa; phylum Arthropoda; class Insecta; order Lepidoptera; family Papilionidae; genus Parnassius; species Parnassius orleans. The sequence continues at coordinate 393,803 of JAGSMP010000221.1, forward strand.
CCGCATATTGTATAATGGCGAGCGGCCTGTGTTGGTAAACAAATCCGAAACAATATGACCGTTATTATTGTAATTTTTAGAAGTAAATAACAATAATATTATTAAAAGTTACTAATATATGAAATGTCACCATATTTTTCAACACCATCTTTTTGTAAATTTGACATGGCAGATTTATTTTTGCAGCAAAAAACCGAACAATTCAGCATTTTTGTACTACATTTTTGTAATTACATGTAGTCAAGTTAGAAGTCAGCTCGTCCCCGCAGTATCTAAATCAAGTTCGCACGGGCGCAGTAACTCTAGTCGTATGGTTTGTTACCAATGCAACGCCATTCTCCATCTTTATTTACTCTTAAATCTTATGTGTCTACTGTGTAAACTTACCACGCATTTGAACCAAACGGCTTGCTGCATCATTCATCATCCTTACAGCATAGGAGTGGAATAAGTTGCCAGCATCTGCCTTTCATTTCAATTATATTGTAGGTCTCTTCAAGGCAAGAGTGAATACACTTTTATAATAAGCCAGTGCGCTTCAACATCTTAGGCTACATCACCACTTACCATCTAACCGAATTGTAAATAAGCGCTAGCTTAGAATAGATAAAATAAATCAACCATTTATTCATCAAAACGGCCCATTAAAAGTCAAAACACCCATGAATTGCCTCATAGGGATGTTTGCCATAGCATAGATAGCAACCGCAGTTATTTATTAATTTGTTTTTGTTATCAGGAAGATGCTGCTGCCCATCTCCTGTTTCATTTCCCAATTCGCCTCTTACGGTCAATAAATTCTCATACGTCGCCACTACACGACATTTACATAAAATGTTTGTTCACTATAACTTATTATGAAACACAAACCAAACCCTAGCACCTCTTGTCGTAACATCAACACGAATCTACCAAAAAAATTATCATTTTTTACATAGCATCATCCTATAATGGCACGGTAATTTTATATGCAGATAAATCCATCATTTTGTAATTATATTATATCAAAATAATTTAAATATTGAAGTACTCTCACTGTGCTTCTTACGGCTACACTGTTATTTAAGTAGTTTTATTTTAACAACATTATTTAAACAAAAGAACAATATACAATATTTTATTATATACAATATTAAAAACTATAATTTAAAAAAAAAACTAAAACTAGTAATTTAATTATCAAACAGTCCTACTCCACAAAACAATTATATTTCATGAATTAGCACCAAATGAGGCGAGTGACTTGCATCTTCAGTAGAAGTAATATCTATTTCAGTACAAAGATCAGTATTAATGAACCTTGGGTCCCGTTGAACCTAAATACATATATTAATCACGCAGTCTAGCAGTTTGATTGACAGGGGTCCGTCTGAGACTCCAGTGATTGTGTTAAAACAAAATGTAACGCTCTGTTCATTTATGACCATAAAATATTTTTAACAGATGATATTTAAAACCAAATTTACTACATTGTTTATTTCATATCATCATCATCATTACAGTCCTTCATATGTCCGCTGCTTAACAAAGGCTCGCCCGAGCAACACCAATAAAAATGGTACTGAGACACCTATATTCATATATCGTGTTTTCCTACAGATTACAAGGAGTTAAAAAATTTAAAAACTGGCCAAAAGCGGGCCACGCACAATGTAGAGGTAGGGTTCCGTAGTTGCTGTCACAATACGTGGACTTTCTTGATGATGAGCATAATAAGTGAGTTCGCGGTTTGACCGCTATAACGACTAAAATGGGCCAAAATAGGAAGATCGTAACTGAAGGACTTATTTTCAAATCAAAATATACAAAAAAATGGTATACAAAAAAGTTTAAAAAAACTTTTCGATTTTGAAAATAATACAATTTACATTCAAATCATTCTCATGCCAAGGTACAAAGATGTTCATAGTTGACTATCTATCTATATATTCCCGGCAGTGCAGCCCTGAGATATATATCAATATTTAAATAATTGTGAGCATACATACTTTATTGAAAGACAGCTATCCATAGTTTCGTCATAATTTGTGGTCTATTGTTATATCGAATGAATAGTTAACCTATTTTATACAAAAGGTTAATCATTAATGCAATTAACAACTTAGTTTCTTTGAATATAAGTGGCATAAATAATTGGCAGTATATCTGTTCAATAATACCATACCCACATTCTACAAATTGGTGATGGTGAGAACCATCGCCAGTGTAAAAATTCTTGCAGATCCGCTGCAGTGAAGCAAAATGTTGTTTAAACTTATAACTTATTTAAATGGAAATATTTTTTAAAGATTTAAAGCGATGTTTTGCGGTCGGTTTGCTAATATCAAAGTCAATAATCTCAACCCATCCACAAGTAACCAGCCAAAATTTTTAATCTCGTCTAATTAAAAGTTTAAGTTTTATAGACTTCATTAAGCTGTTATAAACTTTGCCCTTAATAACTTTTTGGAGTATTAAAGTCTATAAGATTTTTTTTATTAAAATTTATAAATACGGGTTGGATAAATTTTATTATATATGATTCACGTTCCATGTGGAGCACGAAATTCAATATCGCCATGTATGAAAGAAGGAAAATGTACAAAGAAATTCCCTAAACAGCTATTAAAAGAAACAGTGCACAATGACAATGGCTACCCTTTATACAGACGCAGAGCTCCCGAAGATGGTGGCAGGAAAGTTACTATCAAATCTCGCTCTGGAGCGTTCGAAACCTTAGATAATAGCTGGATTGTCCCGTATTCGCCCATTCTATGTAAAATGTTTAATGCCCACATTAATGTAGAAGCATGTAGCTCTGTCCGCGCAATCAAGTATATCTGTAAGTACATAAATAAAGGAAGCGACCAAGCAATATTTAATCTCAGGAGTGAAGGTGAGGCAAATCCTGTTAATGAAGTACAGACCTTTCAAGTAGGGCGTTATGTCAGCAGTAACGAGGCAGCGTGGCGTCTCCTTGGCTTCCTTTACACGAAAGGCACCTAACAGTTACTCACCACTGTGCACTTAGAAAATGGAGAGTGTATATTTCACCGAAAGAAATTTCAAGAAAGAATTGCATCACCGCCAAAACTACACTAACAGCCTTCTTTCAACTTTGTCAAACCGACCCTTTGCAAAAACGTTGTTATATTCTGAAGTCCCCGCTATTATACTTGGAACACATCTAGGAAGGAGTGGAAACGCAGTATTCAAGGCGCGCCTGTTGCAAATTGGCCCGTGTAAAGTCATCAGATGCCCTTGGTCGTGTTATTGTATTCCATCCATGTAACTAATTTTGAATATTTCTGTTTACGATTGCTGCTGCACCATGTTCGGGGTCCTACAGGATATAAAGACCTTAAACTGTCAACGGTCAGGAATGCGCAACTTATAGAAGCATGTGAAGCTCTGCATCTTTGAAAACGATAATCACTGGATGAAACCATGGAGGAAGCTGTGCAGTGCCAGTCACCAGCCAAAATTAGGGATCTTTATGCATTTCTCATATCATCTTGGGCTATCTAATGCATAAATTGTGGGACAAATATATAAATACATGGCGGAATATTTTATGAAGGTTACAGCAGACACACGCGAACATGACATACAATGAACACATTTATAATGAAGCACTTGGAAAATTGAAGATAAAGTAATGGCAATGGTAGGCAAAAAATTAAGCGACTTTGGAATGATAAGCCTCAGCGAACAACCGAAAATGAACTAGTGATGAAATTATACGTGAAACAAACTACGATATACCAGCTTTGCAGCAGCAAGTAGCCGAATTTGTACCCGCTTCCCGAACAAAAACGAGTTTTGACAAAGTATTAGCACAAATTGAATCTGGAAATGGTGCACTTTTCTTTTTAGATGCCCCTGGAGGAACTGGGAAGACATTTTTGTTAAATTTATTATTAGCGCAAGTACGGAAAGATAAAAACATTGCTGTGGCCGTAGCTTCCTCCGGTATAGCCACCACGCTGCTAAGCGGGGGCCGCACTGCACATTCTGTTTTAAAACTCCCTTTAAATCTAGCCCAGGAAGAATCGCCGATCTGTAACTTTAGCTAAAATAGTGCACGAGGTATAATGCTACGATAATGCAAACTTTTAGTGTGGGACGAAAGTACAATGTCGCATAAAAAAGCTGTAAATCGAACGCTCCAGGATTTGCGCAGCAATACCGATGTAATGGGAGGAATGGTGGTTTTACTGGCTGGTGACTTTCGCCAAACTTTACATGTCATTCAAAAGGGCACACCTGCAGATGAAATTAAAGCATGCCTCAAGTCGTCTATTTTATGGAATAAGGTGACAAAATTCAGTTTAACTACGAATATGAGAGTGCATTTGTATAATGATATCAATGCTGGAAACTATGCTGACACACTATTAAAAATTGGCGATGGGCGGTTGGAAACGGATGCTGAGGGCTGCGTTAAATTGACGAGAGATTTTTGTAATTTAGTACAGAGTCATTCCGAATTAATTGCGAGCGTTTATTCAGATTTAACGAACAACATGCATGAAGACAAATGGTTATGTGAAAGGGTGATTCTTGCACCAAAAAATGAGAGCGTTAACAAAATCATCAACAGTATCATAATCGGTGCTACAATTTTGACAGGCGTAGGAAAAGGTGAAAATGTTATTATACCACGGATCCCTATAATTCCCACAGATCTTCCTTTTCAATTCAAAAGGTTGCAGTTCCCTATTATGCTCAGTTTTGCAATGACAATTAATAAAGCGCAAGGGCAAACGTTACAGGTAGCGGGGGTCAACTTAGAAAAACCGTGCTTCTCTCATTGTCAGCTGTATATAATGTTCGCGTGTGTCAAATACCAGAATCTCTACATTCTTTCCCCGAATGGAAAACATATAACATTGTGTACAGTTGCGTCTTAAAATAGTGTTCAGTTAGTTTTTTTCCAAAATTCCCACAATCAATTAATCAGAATTCCCACAGATCTTCCCTTTCAATTCAAAATTTCCTATTTAGCTCAGTTTCTTTTCAATTCCAAATGCTGCACCTCTGACGGACCTATTAAGCTCAGTTTCCTTTCAACTCAAAGGCTGCATCTCTGACGGATCTTTTATTTGGCTCAGTTTCCTTTCAATTCAAAACTGCATCTCTGACGAATCAATTTAGCTCAGTTTCTTTTCAAAAGTCTGCATCCTGACGGATAATTATGCTCAGTTTCTTTAATTAAAAAATATCCCATTTCATTTGGAATAAACAGGCTATTTTCATGTTTTCCTATACGCTGCGTTTCAAAACATTTAAATAGGCTGACAGAATCAATTTGCTCAGTTTCCTTTTAATGCTGCATCTCTGACAAATGTATAAAACTCAGTTTCTTTCAATTCAAAAAGTAATGGATAGTTCATTTCCCAGTGACCATGCGGGCGAAGCCGCGGGTAACAGCTAGTAGTCGGAATAAACCATAGTTAAAATTTGTGGTTTTGCTCGACGACGATGAAGCTTTGCTCGGCGTTAGAAAATAAATATAAATTTCTCCGGGATTACACCGAACTAGAAAAATCTTGTATAGTTGAACATTATCTTAGTTAATTTATAAAAGTAAATTTCATCCAAATCGTTAGAACCGTTTCCGAGAAGCCAGTCTTATATACAACGTGTTACAAAATACACGTTGTATGTAAAGTATAATTAATTATCAAAGCCAAAAATTTTGTCAACCCTAGTAAGCTGTCATGTCAGGGAACCAGATTATTTAACAGAAAGGCCTACGTACCTTTTACCTAATAATTATCTACTTTAATAATTTTTCTATTTTTCATTAATAAATGCTTGCTACCTCAATTTATTATACTATTATTATTGTCATTATACTCAAGTACTGGCTTCAAAAAATGGCAAGTTGGAAAAAAAATATGTTGTCAATTTCAAATCTTCTAATCGATATCCTACAACTCTTTCGAGTTTTTTCTTCCAACATTTTTTGCAAAATAACGATGCTTTCTAACTCGGAATATTACGATATGATGTTATGCGTAGGCCATGAAGATAGCAATTTAAATCGTGCTCGCGAACTGTATCGGCAACGATTTATCGATGGTAGACCCCCCACTGAACAGCGACGGCTGCCTTCGTACCAGTGTTTTTTGAACATGTCAAGACGACTACATTCCACCGGCTCTTTTCATCGGTCTACTGGAAGTGGACGTCCAAGCACAGTAGACGCCAGGCAGGCTGAATTAGTGTTAGAGCATTTTGAAGAAGAGCCGACCACAAGTACGAGGCGAGCCGGAACAAGATTCGGTATAAACCATGTTGCAGTTCGGCGAATTCATCGTGACGACAATCGTAACCCTTATAGTGATAAGCCATAATCCGTACACAGGAGCTGATACCCTCCGATTTTGCACCCAGGATGTACTTCTGCGAGTGGTACCTCAGGCAGTCAGAGGAAAACCCTAATTACGTAAACTATGTTCTTTGGATGGACGAGGCAATATTCACGAGGTCGGGACTTTCAAATGTGCATAACGATCACGTTTGGGCTCACGTGGATCCACATGCGTCACGGCAGGGTAGATTCCAACACCAGTGGCGGCTGAATGTGTGGGCTGGCCTTTATAACGGGCATGTCATCGGTCCCGTCATTATGCCATCACGTCTGTACGGTAGCAACTATCTAACGTTTTTACAAACGGAATTCGAAGAGGCGATTGACGACTTTCCTGTGGCTGACTGGGATTACTTTGAGAACCAAGGAAACATTGTGTTTCAGCATGATGGAGCTCCGGCACGTTTTTCTCGCAACGTACGAGAACATCTTAACGCTCGCTTTCCGCGAGGATGGATCGGCCGCGGGGGACCGGTGCTATGGCCTGCTCGTTCTCCGGACCTCACGCCCCTGGACTTCTTTTTGTGGGGTTATGTGGAGGACAGAGTGTATTTCTCCGATTGCCCAACGGTTGCCGAGATGGAACAACGTGTTAGATCGATTTTCGCATCAATAACACCGACGATGGTGCGAAATGCCACACAAGCCATATCCCGACGAGCGAGGTTGTATATTGAGCAAGGCGGAGCACACTTTGAGCCGTTTCTGTAAATTTGATGTTTATTGTGAAAAAGTAAGTGTTCTTTTAGGTTGTTTCGTTAGGTTAGGTCGTTTAAAATTTTTGTCGTTCGATTGCGATTAGGTAGAAATGTAGGTACATTCTGCGTTGTTTACTCTTTAATTTTACTGAAATAGGGTTTGCACATCAGTGAAAATAATAATTTACTTTAATTTTTTTGGGGTATGTTATACAGCGTTACTACGGTTCTTAAATATTATGAATGGACTCGTTATAAGGCCCCATTTAACCTCCTTTCGGCTTTTCGGGTAGTTTTGTAACATCCAGTATACACATACGAGGGTGACACTGAAAGTTTTTGGAACTGGCCACTTGTAAACGATATAATAAAAAAATAAGTTCAAATTTTGAAAATGCAACTCTTTGCCAATATTATTGTGTACGTATTTTATTAATTTGTCATTTGCTTACGATTTGGCGGCAAATTGAAAATTGTCTGTGTTACGTCAGCATGATTTTTCGTACAATGATTTTTTATGACTTTCGATGTTATTTAAATCAACAGGAAAGTTATGATAGACTTCGATTGGCCTTTCACGATGAAGCCCCATCTCTTGTACCTGTTTACAACTGGTTTAATGAGTTTAAACGTGGTGGCACTAATCTCACCGATGATCTGCGTGAGGGACGGCGACGACTGAAAATAACATCAGTGTTGTGCGGCGTATGATAGAGACTGACAAAAGAGTGACTTATCAGCAGATTCGGACAAGCTTAGGCATCGGTATGAGTCAAGTGCACAAAATCCTCCATGAAAATTTAGCGGTCAGGAAGATATGTGCCCGGTGGATACCTCATAATTTGACAGAGGCCCAAAAACTCCGTCGATTTAACGGAGGTGACTCAAATGCTGTGTTCGACTTACTTACGGGTGACGAAAGCTAGATTTATTTTTATGATCCTGAAACTAAGAGACAGTTTGCTGTCTGGGTGTTTCCTTCCGAGGAGTTCCCAACTAAAGTGAAGAGAGGTCGAAGCGTGGGAAAAAAGATGGTAGCCTCGTTCTTCGGAAAGACAGGTCATTACGCAACAAATGTTTTAGAGCATCGAAAAACAGTTACTGCAGAGTGGTACACTAACAACTGTTTGCCACTTGTCTTGGAAATAGTTCGGGAAAAACGACCTCGAAAACGACGAGTAGGATCCTCCTTCACCACGACAACGCCTCGTTGCACACCGCCAAGCAAACAATCGACTACTTGGCGACGTCAGACGTGGAATTACTGGGTCACCCGCCCTATAGCCCCGATCTCGCATCTTGCGATTTTTATTTATTTCCGAAAATAAAAGAAAAACTTCGAGGAAAACGTTTTATGGACGCCGAGGAAGCAGTGGCTGTGTTTCACAATGCCGTCGAAGAGACCCCTACGGACGAGTGGGCAAAGTGCTTTTCTCAGTGGTTCCATCGGATGCAGCGATGTATTGATGTAAATGGACACTATTTTGAAAAGACATAATAAAACTAATAGGTAACTTGCTAGTTTGTTCAGTTTTTATTTTCTAAGAACTTTTACTGTCACCCTCGTATATATAATAAAAGATATAAAATATATCTTTTTCTGTTTTAAATTTACAAAAAAGTACTAAATAAATTTGATTGTATATTCGACCTGAATGCAGATCTTTTAAAAAAATATGATCGTCTTCCCAATAACTGCATTCGATTAATTTTTAATCTTCATTTACATTCTATCCTGATGTCTCTCAATCCCCTTACTAAATTCCTTACTTTCAGTACCTTTGTTCGAAAACACGACAGAAATCTACGCTCATCAAACAACCTTCTACTTAAATGTCCCTCTTATAAATCTAGCTTTGTTCATTCCTCTTTCCTATTCAATCTATCCGTCAATGGAATGCACTCCCACCTGAAATCAGGAAAGGTAGCAATCGCTACACTTTTAACATTAAAGTTAAATAAGTTCATCTCAGTAATATTTCTTTTTATAAATTGATATGTTTTCATTACAGCCTATAAAAGTCCACTCCTGAACATAGGCCTCCCCCATAGATTGCCTCACAGGGGGGCTTTTGCCATAGTTGACACGCTTGGCGAGCGGATTCTCAACCGCAGTTTTTTATTATTTTGAGTTGTTATTAGGAAAATGCTGCTGCCCATCACCTGTTTCAATTTCCCTCTGTCGCCTTTTACGACACCCTCGGAACGATATGAGGTAGTGGATATTCTTACACCGCCACTAGACGGTACAATTGATATGCATGTGTGTTGGCGACGCGTTTAAAATATTATTTAAATAATTTTCTATTTTGTAGAAACAAGCATATTTGCATTCATAATCGTTTATGTTAATAAAATTAAATATATTTCCAAATTAAAGAATAATCTATGTTAAAAGTAAATAATTTCATTCAATATAACGATAAGAACATTCGATTGTCATATGAAAGTTTGGGGTTCGATTAATTAGTTAATTTCACAAAAAGTTTGTTTATAGATTAACTTAGAGTCGTGTGTTATATAATAATCGGCTATGTAATACGAATAAAAGATTTGCATTAAATTAGATACTTGTTTTATTAAAAATATGTTATGCACTTGTGATAAGAGATAAGTTACATAATGGCTAGATAAGAATAGCATATGTAAATAAATAATGTTATATAATGCACAGAGATAGCTGTAATTTAGACAGAGAAAGCACTAGCCTCTTACCGTGGTGACAAGGGTCGTGCAGAAATTAGTCGTTCATTTTGTATGGGATTAGAACAGCGTTTAAATAACGTACTAAAATATAAAAATAATTAATTTATGAAAGTTTCAGTAATGTGTGAAAAAATAGGTAGTTATATCGCCTCAATCCGTCCCTGGCTCAATATTCCAAACAGCCACATCAGCATATGCGTGAGAACTCAAGTGATAATTCTAAGTAATGTAAGACGAACAACCTATCCGGTGACGATATGATAATTGTACTAGACTTATTCTAACATTAATATTATTTCATTCTGTAACTAACCACTTTCGAAAGAACATTAAATCATTTTATACTTTAAATTGTGTTTTTAAAAAGACTGTCGAGGTTCGTCGCAATTTAAGTGGCGCAGCCGGTAGGATATCCGTATATATTCTGCTGTCGTGCTAACGCCTTTCGGACCCCAAAATCGGTTTAAGCGTCAGTATAGCAGTCAGGTTCGGATATCCTCAAACCAAACAAATAACTCCGCGACGCGCGCTATCGTTTCCAAATCAATCGATTACGCGCATTGGACCATCGGCAGTATCGAAGTGGTCAGAATCAACTGGAGGACATGGGATTGAACATACTGTGAGTAAACCTTTTCACTTCCTGTTTACATTTATCCCATTCTTTTCCGCATTTTCCGAACTAAAATCGTCGGGCCATATTATTTTAATTATCTGATTTTGTTGGCACAAAATAGGCTGATAATATACTTGTTAATAGTTTAAGTTAGATTAAGTAAGATAGTTTAAATAAAAATGGCAGTAACTGTTAATCCAGCACACATTTTAGATTTAATTCCTAGATACGATGGAGATGAAAAATTGCTCAATTTATTCATTTCAAAATGTGAATACGTTTTATTAAATTCAGGAGGCGACAATACTCCGATTCAAAATTTATATAGATTCCATGCTATAAGTAGTAAGCTTAGTGGTAGAGCTGCGACTCTACTTAGTGATAACCCTAGTTTAAGTACGTGGGAAGATTTGAAAGAAATTTTGACCCAGCATTTCGGCGACCCCCGTTCCGAGGAATGTATTGCTATCGAGCTAGAATCTCTAAAAATCAAACAAGGAGAGTCATTTATTCAGTTTTGTACTAGAATACAAAATGTAAAAAGTTCTTTATTTGCTAAAGTCCAAAGACATTGTGATGAAGGAATAAAGGCAGCCAAAATGATTATTTATAATAATACCGCCTTGAACGTATTTTTTACAATTTGCCCGAAGACCTTATTAGAATTGTCCGACTCAAAGGCTGTTCTACTTTAGAGATCGCTTTAAGTATAGTCACAGAAGAAATTAACTTCAGCTCAGTATAACGCCAAAACAATAAAGCCAAACCAGTTCAACAATTAGCTCTGCAAAGTTTCGTGAGACCAACTTTATTTATAATTCAAATTTGACACCAAACAGTAATAATAATAGTAGTAATTTCAAGTTTGGTGTACCCAATAACCAGATAGGATATAGGCCTAATTTGCACACGAATAAATTCACGGCCCCTCAGCAAGGCTACCATTTTGCATCACCACAAAATTCAATGCCACGTAATTTCAATAATCAATTTACCCAACAACCACGAGCACCATTCCAAGTTGGTGGATTTAAATTTGGCATTCCCCAACATCAAGCTCAAAAATACGGTGTGCAGAATCAACAACAGCCTAACCAATTTAAATATGGCTTTCAACAACAGCCTAATCAATTCAAATACGGCTTTCAACAACAGCCTAATCAATTTAAATATGGCATGCAACAGCAACCCAATCAATTCAAATTCGGCATACAAAATCAACCGCAAAAACGTTTACGACACTGACGTATCTATGCGTACCGCACCAATTAGGCAAAACATGACGACGAATGATTTGTTCTTTGGCGAGGAACCTTCAACGTCATGTCAAGATTTCTCTCACGATAATACTAACGGTTATTACTACGACCACTATGATGGTTTGGCAGAACACCCTTCATTTGAAGGTCAGTACCTAGAAAATTCTAATGAAATTAATAATGAAGATAATGCAGTACCTGAAAATTTTCCGATAGTAGCCTTCGAAGCCCTCCGAAATGATCCATTCTTAATTATTGTGATAGCATTTTAAAATTACCTCATATACTAATTCCCGAAATAAATTCGAAATTTTTAATAGACACCGGAAGCAGTAGATCCTTTATTAGTCCTGCCAAGGCTGATCAATATTTTGGTGAATTTAAATACAATGAACCTTTCACAGTTGTAAGTACTCATGCGCAAAGCAGGCACGATGAAATAATTTTTATACCGCTTTTAAAAACATTCAAAAGTACTCTTCCACATAAATTTTACATATACGATGTGGACGGCTGTTATGTCATACAATCATTCAATTCATTCTTCGACAGATCTCACGCCTTTTGAAGTAGTATTCGGACACACCGAATCCAATAGTACATTTGCCATTAATTTCGATAAGCAATTCACACAGCAGTTAGTAAAGGATCACGCTAAAAGGACCAAATATTTATATGAATATCTTACGGATAAAATAATTGACAAAAAGTTGACGGTGAGAGAAAAACACGCAGGCGAATCGCAGTTCGATATAGACGTAGGTGATACTGTGTTCATAAAAGGTGTTAATACTAGACGGGGCAAAGATAAACCACGTTACCAAAAGGCTCATGCCATCGGTGCTATAAAAGAAATGTAGTTCCGTTGAAACCAATAAACGTATTACTAATGTTCCTATTAAAGACATAAAACGTCCTTCGCAGATTATTTCTACTGGTGATCCGAACGATGGCAATCCAGGCCCTTCATCAGCTTCGCATTGACAAGAATCCGGGATTGCTACCTGTTGACGAAGGTCAAGCATTCGTTGATTATAATAATTGGATAGTTATTAAGATATTAGATTTAAATTTAATTTACGATGAATTAGAATCAAGTATGCATAGATACGGGTTACTTAAAAAGCATGTTCAAAGTTGTTTCGATACTAAATCATTTAATTCAGATTTTACTACCGTACAATATCAAACTGATTATACTATGAATATTACCATCGACAAATTTAAACAATTAATTCCTTCAATACGAACCAAAAGAGGTCTCCTTGATCCGGTAGGCTCTTTGTAAAAGCCATCACAGGTAACTTAGATAATAATGACGCTCTTAGATATGAGAAATTAATAAATAAGCTACATACGGAACAAAACGCGATTAAAAATAAAATGACAATAGTTTCCGAAATGGTGGGCTCCTTTACAGCCATTGCAAATTCTACTAAAAGCAATTTTATACGAGTAGAAGATAATATTCAAAACATTATTCAAGCTTTAAACAACTCCAATTTTCGACAAACGATTACCAAACTCATTCACCTTTATAATATCTTCCTTGATAATTTTCATAATTTATATTTCCATTTGAATGAAATCAAACAGCCATTGCTTTTAGTAAAATTAATGTACTACACCAGTCAATAATTGATACAGAAGAACTTATAATATTGTTAAAGGAAATAGAACAAACTGACAAATTAGTGTTTCCTGTCACTTATGAAAATATTGTAAAACTAGAAAGATGTATCGAGATAAAAGCCTATATAAAACAGAATCAGATAAAGTTTATTATGAGTATTCCACTTATTAGAAATGAAATTTTAACTATTATAAATTAGTTCCTTACCTGTATTACATAATGGCCAGACGACTCTCATCCTTCCTAAAATCCGTACCTACTTGTGAAAGGTTGAAAGCAACACCGCTCTCTCAGTCATGTCGCGAGGTTGACGAACGTCGATTCCTGTGTCATGAGAACGATATACAATTCTTCACCAATGACAACTGTGTCGTAGAAATTATGCAGTTTCACACAAATATCTCAAGTTGTCACCCGATCCCTGTCACCCTTGAACATGTGAAGATCTACCTCATACAACCAAATCGCTGGATAGTTTACTCAAATACTGAAACAGCTATGACTAAATTCTGCGACAGTGAAGTAAGCCAAGAGATTTTACTAGGAACCTACCTCTTAACTATGGATGATAACTGCAAGGTGAAAATCAAAGGATACGAACTGAAAAGACATCAGACTCAGGGTAAAGAAATAACCTACCTAAGACAGCCAGTAATAAACTTACCAAAGATAATACTCAACCCGTCAAGTACTCTGAAGAAGCCTATGAATCTCGATGGAGTTAATATAGCAGACGTACAGTTCCTGAATCTATTACTACAGAAGAGTATGGGAGAAATTAGTGACAGTGAGTTAAGTGAAAATGAAAAAAGTGAAATTGCTAATAAAAGTGTTAGTTTAATCAACATTATAATCTTAGTTATTATATTAATTATTTTAAGTATTATTTTCAAACATAAATTAATTGATATCTATAAAATCTGGAAAATTCGAGATAATCCCGAGGATAATCCCGAACTTGTGGAGGGAGGAGTTATATCGCCTCAATCCGTCCCTGGCTCAATATTCCAAACAGCCACATCAGCATATGCGTGAGAACTCAAGTGATAATTCTAAGTAATGTAAGACGAACAACCTATCCGGTGACGATATGATAATTGTACTAGACTTATTCTAACATTAATATTATTTCATTCTGTAACTAACCACTTTCGAAAGAACATTAAATCATTTTATACTTTAAATTGTGTTTTTAAAAAGACTGTCGAGGTTCGTCGCAATTTAAGTAGGTAATAAATGTTTTGAGGACTATTGTTTAGAATTATAAGATAAGTGATGTGTTAAAAGTGTTTAATTTTGTGCCTAGAATAACGATATAATAATAAATTTGTATAAGAAAATTAAAGTCCAATTAAAGTGTATTAATGCTGCTTAAAGGTTTTAATTTGTGAATTAAACTATTGTATTAATTAAAATAATGTTTATTGATAAAGATTGTTGTTTGGAATATGTGTAATAGATATTTAAGATTTAGGACTTTAAAAATGTCTTGTAAAATTGGTGTATTTTGTTAAATATCTTAATATGTCTATAAGTGATAGCGATGTTGTGTATATCATTATAATGTGAACTTTTGTATGTTTTTTCAAGTGAAATTATGTAATAATATGCTTTTGAGAAATAAAGATATGGGCTTAAATGTGGGAATGCGATAGTGAAAATCAGTGATAGATTTTGTTGAAATGGCGCGCGGCGCGTGGTTCTCTTTTTCTTATAGCTTATATTATATCGTAGTAGGATAGGAAGCTGGTATTTTGGAAATTCGTTCGGGACTAGCTACCAGTTTCCAGTTTAAATCAATAAAGAAAACAATAGGGGTAAGTGATAGGAAAAGGTAGTGAAATTTTCAATGTCGCATTTCCAAAGGGGGGATCTATGAAGAATAATTGGTGTTTCATTTCACGAATGAACTCCATCCACGAGAAAATACAGTCCACTGATGACTGACGTCAAGACCGGGACCATACCATAGGGACCCGTAATCTTAGTCATCTAACCTTTCTTTTGAGAGAGCGCAGACGGGTTTTGAGTGACGCACCTTCTCAGGTTTCACGCCCACCTCTTTGTTCCCAAACCCAACGTGGTTTGGTATTAGTATATGTGAATAGAAGGTCACTAATTGATTGATCCCTGCTACAGAGCGGGTCATGAGGAACCGCTGTACCATTTCAATGTGTGTGTACGGTCCAAAAACCATATATTATCTTATGCTGACCCGGTTTCAACCGTCCCGCTGCGAATTATTTATAATGATCCGTTTTTTATGTCAAACTTAGTGTGTTTAATAAACTGTTAAAGTAACAACACGTGTGCTTCCTTTATACATCACTCATACTAATGTACTATCGTCTTTAACTAACTTTAAACTATATAACTAACTTTAAACTATAAACTAAATTAACTATCAAAGAAGCTGTACGAGTCGCAAACTGTGGTCCGTACAGTGTGTATATAATGTAAAATTTTTATATACCTAATCTCTGTATATAAAAATCAATTGCTGTCCGTTAGTTTCGCTTAAACTCAAAGTCCAGTTCCTGTGATGTTAGTGCTGTAAACCTTTTGACACTTACAGCTCCATCGGACTCAGTTGAGACTATTTATTTTAGTTCGACGCTATGAATGTAACATTGCACTAAAAATAATAATCTCATATTCTTGTGAACACGTCTTGTCATTGTTGAGTTATCTAACCACCGTCAGAACAAGGGTGACGGGCCCCGGCTCTGACGGCTTACTCGTTTCGTTCGGTGTCTTGGGCGGTGAGAACCGCCCAGGGACGCAGGTGTACGGTATTTACGCGGTGTGAAGGGGTGTGCGACGCGCCCGTCTGCGGACTCGCTGCGTCCCATCCGTTGTCCTAACTGTATTTGTGGCACTAGGTGAGTGTGTAGTGTTTGTGTGTAACTGGCCGGCGACATTTGGGTCGTCGGAATCTAACGGAACTGGGGGTTCAATTAAAACGTTGTGCGGCCTCCGGAGACTTTCCGTAACGTTTAGAATCGGAGCGTAGGTGGCTGCGTTTTTTGATTAGCAGGTTGGGATGTGTTTCGTCGCTCTAGAAGTAGCGCCAAGACATTTCCTTGAAATACTCAGAGATCGTCGGAAGTTGGCAATACCTGTGTACGTTGGAGATTCACTGGTACCACCGAGCTCCGGTGGCCATGCGAATGAACCTATTTTGGACAACTTGGAGGGAGTACCTCTTTTGCAGTAAAAAGGGTCTCCGGTTCTCTACACTCACCATACGAAACACAGCAGTGTTAAGCTGCTATTTTATGCTGGTATTCTGTGAGAGCGTGGTCCTTCCCCGGTCGAGCCAACCCATTCGTGCTACAACTATACTACTAATAAAGCTGCATCATGGCTCTACCACGTAATAATAACTTGTAATGCATGCCATCAAGCCAAACTTTGTCGAACGCTTTTGCGACATCGAAGAAGAGGGCGCCGGTGTTAGAGGTTCTACGATTTCTTGAGATTTGAAAGCCTTTTAGAATATGCTCTGGAAAGCGATGTAACTGATTGGTGTACGAGTGTTCGGGCCTAAAGCCGAACTGCTCGTCTGGGCGAAGCTTGTTTGCGAACACGTATTTACGAAGGCGATTTAAAATAATTCATTCGTAAACTTTCCCCAATGTGTTGAGGAGACTAATGGGTCCATAGCTGGAGGCTAAGTTGCGCGGTTTCCCTGGTTTCGTGATGCCTATAACTTCAGCCTCTTTCCAAGCGTCCGGGAAGGAGCAGCTGGAGAGAATAGCGTTGAAAATGCCTACTATGAGTCAGATGAGTGGCGCGATTGAGAGTGATTTTAACACCCTGTTGCTAATGCAGTCGGGGACGGGTGCTGATCTCTTTTTGAGATTTTTTATTACTTTTGTGTACTTCGTCGACTGTCACAGGATCGAAGGGGTAGGCCGCCCCTTTATTAACATGTGACACATAATTGTACTTATTATACTCATCATTATTTTATGGAAATTTTAAAATTTAAGTATTTTCAGAAGCTACTTTGCAATTATTTTCTATTGAGTGAATTTTGTGGAATCGTGTTTTGCAAACCACCACCTGAAATACGCTCAATTGTAAGTAGGTACAATTTTTTTCGATAACGATGTGAAATCACAAAATGATCCCCATGCAGATCAATGTGGGTCTATTCACCCTATTAATATGTACTTACTTCGAGATTAAGAGATTTTAAAAGTTTTCATGCGCAGATACTGGAAGATATAATATTATATTATTACTGTCCCGTGTGAGATAACCTTTATTCTTATATACATATTCCCACGTAATACATTTTTATGGGTGGTTAGAAAAATTATATCTACATGCAAACTTTTACACGGAAAATTTCTTTTTTTTTTTACTATTCTTACCCAGCAAGTAGTTAAGCAACTACAATCCCACCTGATGGTAAGTGGTTATGTAGCCTAAGATGGTGAAGCGCACTGACTTAACAAAAGCCTATTCACTCTTGCCTAGTAAGAGTAGGTAAGTATTATTTGCGACCTATTTGTGTGTGTATGAAGAAAAGCGTATGAGGATACGTGAAGAGGAATAAAGATTGACTATTCGTAGTAAGTACATTTGGCTTCATTATCGTCATCATTACAGCCCTTCACAAGGCCTATACATACATATATATATATATATATATATATATATATATATATATGTATGTATAATCAACCTTAACGGTAAATGTTGATCCAGTGAGAAGTTAGAACAATTGTTGATCCGCCTATTTTACGTGTATACTCAGCTCTGCGTCGCGTAAACTGATATACTTTGTCACATCACATGCGCATCAGGGATGGCCCTGATGCGCATGTGACGTCGGTACATCTGCACTTACAGATTTTCAACATACTCGTCAGCGATTTGACCAACATTTGTTGATCCATCAACGGTCGAAACAATCATACTGAATATGATTTCTTAGATCAAGGGTATATTTAATTCAGATTCGGATTCGGAGCCAAAATTGACGAATAGGTATTCGAACACAAAGCGGCAACGTCGCGTTCTGCGTGTGACAGAGAACCCAGTAGACTACTTCGTTACAGTAATATGGTAAGAAAGACGTTCATAAATCAAATGCTGAAATGTTATTTAAGTAGTGAGTTGTGACATAAAAGTACCTAATTATTTATTCTGTGCTATAAGTCAGGTTGCAACAAGGTTGCAATGTTATTATGTTTTGTTAATGAATATTTTTTTAAATTTTGTTTTTAGTTATTGTTTT
Organism: Parnassius orleans; assembly: GCA_029286625.1. NCBI lineage: Eukaryota > Metazoa > Arthropoda > Insecta > Lepidoptera > Papilionidae > Parnassius > Parnassius orleans. The sequence continues at coordinate 412,324 of JAGSMP010000221.1, forward strand.
GATATAGTAAAGCATTGTTTTTGTTCTGTAATTATTTAATTGTGAGGACTAGTGACTTATAAATAAGTCAGATTGCAATGTTATTGATTATGTTTCTTTATAGGATATTTTTAATTTTTTTTTGAGATTATTGTTTTTAAATAGTAAAGCAGTGTTTTTGTTTTTTAATTGTTTAATTTGAGTGATTTCGCTCGCGTCCGTAGGCTTCGACCACCTAATCCTAGGCCTACCCTACACGTGTCCCCCGGGTGGTGCTAAACAAGCGACAAAGCCGAAAGAACAGACTTCTCCTCGCCGTGTGGTAACGGCGTAAAATATACCACCCCTACTTTCGCACTATGAGGCACAAAATAAAAGAAATGGCCCATAGTTCCCGGCGCCCCTTTAATGGGGCAGGGGTGCGAAGAATCTCCGGGAGGAAAACCGGCGACGAGGTTCACCACCCGTCACGTCCTGTCTCCCGGAGGGGCGAAAAGTGGATTTCGGAAGCCCGTCTGGCTACGCCGAATGTATGTAGAGCAATGAATGATAAGATGGATTGGTAGACCCCTAGAACAAACAACTTCTTAAAGCCCACTTTAATTCGTATCCATAGCAGTCTCGGGCTTACACATTCATACTCTTTCACACAATGATCCATTCTTTCTGAAAGGATGATACCGACTCCCTGGCATGCCCGCTCGGTCTCCTCTACACCAGACCAGTACGCGGTATACGTGCCATGTGTAGTGGCATCCTTTCCCTTCCGTTTCGTCTTATTGACACATAACACATCCATTCCTCTATCATACATCATATCGCATACTTCATCCATCTTATCATTCATTGCTCCACATACATTCAGCGTAGCCAGACGGGCTTCCGCAATCCACTTTTCACTCCTCCGGGAGACAGAACGTGACAGGTGGCGAACCTCGTCGCCGGTTTTCCTCCCGGAGATTCTTTGCACCCCTACCCCATTAAAAGGGCGCCGGGAACTCGGGGCCATTTCTTTTATTTTGTGCCTCATGGTGCGAAAGTAGGGGGTGGTATATTTTACGCCGTTACCACACGGCGAGGAGCCAAGTCTGTTCTTTCAGCTTTGTCGCTTGTTTAGCACCACCCGGGGGACACGTGTAGGGTGGGCCTAGGATTAGGTGGTCGAAGCCTACGGACGCGAGCGAAATCACTCAAATTAAAATATTAAAAAACAAAAACACTGCTTTACTATTTAAAAACAATAATCTCAAAAAAAAAATTTAAAAATATCCTTTAAAGAAACATAATCAATAACATTGCAACCTGACTTATTTATAAGTCACTACTCCTCACAATTAAATAATTACAAAACAAAAACACTGGTTCACTATATCAAAAAACGAGTAGTAGTCCTTGCTTGAGTGCAAAAAAAAACTAATCGGGTCATTAGCTTTTAGGTTATCAACGAGTGAACAAGTCAATCGGAAAGAAACTAGCCACTTGAATATCGCGCCGTCATTAAGTTTCTCACCAAACAAGGAAAGACTCCTCATACCATTTTTCAAGAGATGTCAGCTGTTTATGGGGATTCCGTTCCTGGAAAAACCATGATTTATAAATGGAATGCCATTTAAAAACAAGGGCGGGACTCCATTGAAGACGACCCCCGACCTAGACGGCCGATTGAGGCTACCACACCAGAAATAATCGAAAAAGATGAAAAAATTGTATTGGAAGATCCGCGGCTAAAGAAAAATAGCTTGGAGCATTAGTTGTAGTATTAGAAACAACCATTTTAAACATCCTACATCAACACCTTGGCATGACTAAAGTTTGTGCAAGATGGGTTCCGAGAATGCTTTCTGTGCATCAAAAACACGAGCGCGTCGAAAGTTGTCGCGAGTTTTTGGACCGCTGTGGAGAGCAAAGGGATTCTTTCCTTTGCTCTCCACAGCGTTATAGCTCGAATTGTAACTGGCGATGAAACTTGGGTTCACCATTATGATTATGAGTCAAAGCAAGAGTCGATGCAGTGGCATAAAAAGGCACACCCCCTCCTAAGAAGTATAAGGTGTCTCAATCGGCCGGAAAGATCATGGCGATGATCTTTTGGGATACAGAAGGTATCCTTTTGATTGATTATAAGGATCGTGGTGTTTTCATAGTGGGATAATACTACGCTTCTTTAATAAATCAATTAAAAGAAGCTATTAAAGAAAAAAGGCGAGGAAAGCTTACAAAAGGCGTGCTCCTTTTGCAAGACAATGCGCCCTTGCACACAAGCCATGTCGCTACGGCTGCCATTCGCCGGGGCGGTTTTGAACGACTGCGCCACCCACCCTACAGCCTAGACCTGGCCCCTAGCGACTATTATTTGTTTCTAAAAATGAAGAAAGAACTGCGTGGGAAAAAATTTGACGACGATGATGAAGTGAAGTCGGCAATTTCGGCCTATTTTGACGCTCAAGACAAATCTTTTTTTTATACGGTATTAATAAGTTATTTGACAGATCTTATAAATGTATTAGTGTTAAGGGAGAATCATAGACTTAGAATATACTGGCGTATAGACGACCTGACAGCCCGAAAACGCGAGACTTATTTTGATTTGTCATTGTGTGTGTGTTAGCTAGTAATGTACATTTTACTTACAAAGACTATCAAAAAAAGATTGTTAAGGAAGCGGTAAAAAGATTTAAAAAAAATTGTCAGTGCACGAAATTAAATAACTTCAAAAATTTACTGAATTTTTACCATGATAGTTCTAAAATAATTAAAAAATATTCATATAGCATGTTCCTGGGAATAAGCTGAACCTACCTGCCTTTTGTTAGATTTTAATTCAAACGTATGAAATCCCAGGTGACTCTACCGATAAACTTTAAAAAAAACTCCCCAAGAATCAAATCGGAAAGTTGTATTTTTGAGCTATGATCTTTGGAGAAAAATATTTACTACCATGGACAGTTTCCCCGGAATTTCTTTTTCAACATATTGTTAATATAAATAGGTAGATTCTTAACTAAGTATATACCTGTTCATATTTTATATATTTTATAAAATGTTTTGATGGGGAAATAAAAAACGGGGACACGGAATACATAATGACTGCTTTATTTTTCATAAAAGTATTACTTTTGATAATTACAAATATTTAATAATTAACAATTAAATACATTATAGAAGTTTATTTTAACATTCGACTTAAATATGAATGTAAACTTAATAATTAAAGTCAGGAAATTTGTAGAAATCAGTTGAATAAGATTGCTCTGTTTAAAGGCCAATATGCTTTCATCTGTCCCTGAAAAGTATAAAGTAATAATAAACTTATTATCATTTTAGCAACATGAATTTTAAAAACATAATAATCTTAACAGAGTAAAGTGCACCATGTGTCTGAGGATACAGATGCACTCTCTATTCTCTCGATCTCGGTATGTTAAGAAAATGGTCACTCATTCATGGACTGACCACGGCAAGTGCAACTTAATCTCGCAGATGTATTGATCCGCGCAGCTATTACTTAACCACAAGTTCCTCTTCTCTACGACTAACGCTGTTTACGATGAACCACGCTACTTAAGCCCTCGGCGCAATGTCGTCGGCCATCAAGCATGAACCGGGCATCGAGCGTTGTTAGTATCAAATACTATAGAATTTATACTATCACATATATATAGTGGCACTTCAGGAGCATTACTAAATATCTATACCTAACTACGCTAAAAGTTTTATCATTATGACTTGCGAATATAATCCGAAGCTCCGCTCAACCCTTTTGGGGAAAATAGCGTGATGCTATGAATATTGTACTAGTGTGACCGTGAGGCTGTGCGGTTGTTTAAGTAAGGTTATAAATTTATTTTGGTTGATAAATAGATACATCGTTGGGTTCATAAGGCCTTAATGAGTATAATCTCAAGATTGTTTTATCTTTAATGTACTACAGTTTTATAATGTATAAAAACCTGTATCTATTTTTATCAAAAGTTTTGAAAGTTAAATTTTTGAAGTCTTATTATAACAATATTATACTTACTGGTACAAATAATGTAGAAATGACTCCTTTTAATAAAACTGTTTTTATTCTACTTTTTCTTTTACACTTATCAAGAAAATGTGTGCTGAAAATTGTTGAGTTCTTTTTTGGATTCCAACCAATCCGTCCAATTAACCTTAACCATTTTTTTTCTAATTATAGAATCCGGAGGGAATATAATGATAACAATATTATACTTACTGGTACAAATAATGTAGAAATGATTCCTTTTAATGAAATTGTTTTCATTCTACTTTTTTTATACCTCTCAAGAAAATGTGTGCTGAAAATTCTTCTTTGGATTCCAACCAATCCGTCCAATTAACCTTAACCATTTTTTTTCTAATTATAGAATCCGGAGGGAATATAATAATAACAATATTATACTTACTGTTACAAATAATGTAGAAATGACTCCTTTTAATAAAATTGTTTTTATTCTACATTTTCTTTTATATTTCTCAAGAAAATGTTTGCTGAAAATAGTTGAGTTCTTCTTTGCATTCCAACCAACCCGTCCAATTAACCTTAACCATTTTTTCTATTTATAAAATCCGGAGGGAATCTGTTTGACAAACGGCAAAATAAAAATACATTTTATAACGCAAATCGAGGATTTATTTTCTTGTTGTGTGGACAATTTTATCGATTCATTAGAAACATTCAAGATAAATATCGACATTAATTTTGATATAGTTGAGTCAATCCCTAGCGTACATGTAAAATATATTGTATAAAAATTTATTTCCCAAATTCACGCAAATTATCAACAACGTAACTTTTTTCTTTGCAAAATATCAAAATTAACAAAATAATTGAAAACATTCTATATTTTACACAGTATATAACATAAGTTTTAACCAAAAATAAACGCGTCATAACATTGACAACGTCTTGAGAATTTACCTGTGAAATGTGCAATTATCAGGATTATTTCTATTATTAACACCACATTGACTCACAGAACAAGTAACTATTTTGGAAAAAAGTTATTTACTAAAAATAACACTAATTACACTCTAAAAAATTACAAAATATCTAGGAGCTATTTTTTGCGTGCCGACTTCTGCCGACCTGTCATTCAAAATCAGTTACAGAGTCATGAGATTTGGTATCCTTTTCTATCTTGTATTTTTGCCATAAAGAATTTTCTTCTCCTTTGCACACTATGTTGGTCTATACGCCAGTATTTTCTAAGTCTATGGGGAGAATACATTGAAAAGGAAAAATAGTTTAATGTTTAATTTCATTATCATTCCCTGTCATTCCGCGAACTTTTTGACCTCCCCTCGTAGATATAGATATAGATATAGGCCTTCCCGAAGAATGCCACAAAGCATGGTCCTAAGCCACCTGCATCTATCGACTTCCTGCATATCTTAACATGTCGTCCCTCCATATAGTGGGAGGCTGCCCTGCACTTCGCTTACCGGTACGAGGTTGCCACTCGAGAACGTTTCTTCCTATTGTTTATTGGTTTTCCAAGTTATATGTCCAGCCCATTGCCATTTCACTTTAATAATCCGTTGGGCTATGTCAGTTACTCTGGTTATACTGCGGATATCCTCATTTCTAACTTTATCACTCAGAGAAACCCCTCTCCAATTTACAATTTTTACATTTTTCAGATGATGATTTGTCTAACATTTCTCAACTCAAGAATGTCGTTATATAGCACTTAGGGAAGCACCATTTTTCCTCCCCAATAATGTTCTATTAAAGTCATACTCATAAAAATATCGTTTTATTGTAATACATAATTATAAAATAAAATTAAAGTTGGAAAATTTACTTTGCCAATATCCGCTTAATAAAATAAAATGATGTGTCTTACCTAGTTTGAAGAGCACCTCCCGCCCTCCCTCAATTGCGTGCACTATCCCCGTCACCACTAATCCCAGCACGACTACTCCCACCACCACTAAACTAGGAAAGACACACCACCGACGACAATATGACACGTGTTTCGCCTCTACACGAGGCATCTTCAGGTGTAGTAGACTCTACGGTGGCTGACCAAAAACAGCTGCTATTTTATATAAATTAAGTATTTCGATTCATAAAAATATTTATAATTTAGTATAAACTCTTTCTGTCGGTGTTGAAACGAAGTCACTCCATCACCGACGCGCGGTCCACCCTCGACGATGACCGAAAACGATCTGCGACAGAGCTCGCGGGGATTACAGGGCGACGGAGCATATTTCGGAGAAAAAAAAATATTTTCTCGAGTAAAACGGGAAATAAAAATTAAACTCTCAATTAGAAATATTAATACTTTTAAGACCTTTTTTATAGTGTAAAAACTATTTAAAGGACTTGTGCCGTTTTTGAGAAATTTTGCAAAATATGACAAAGTCCCGTGTAGTGGCGGGTAAGAATACCCACTATCCCATATCTTCCCGTGGGTGTCATAAGAGGCGACAAAGGGAAACTGATACAGAAGATGAGCAGCAGCATCTTTCTGATAAAAGCAAAAAGCAATAAAAAACTGCGGTTGCCAACCCGCTCGCCAAGCGTGGCAACTATGGCAATATACCCCCCATGAGCAACGACAAAAATAAACGGCCCCCAGTCCCCGGCGGCCCCGCTATTCCTGGCTACGGTGGCGACCATGGTAACGGCGGGGCAGGGGTGCTAAGAATCTCGACGACTCGACCTGGCAACATATAACGCACGCACCCTGAGGACTGACGAGAAGATCCTGGAGCTGAAAGAAGAGATAGATAAGTTACGCTGGAATATAATAGGACTATCCGAGGTCCGAAGAGAGGGGGAGGACACGGTAATCCTCGAATCCGGTAAGTTATTCTATCACCGGGAGGGCGACCATCTGTCCCAAGGAGGTGTCGGACTTATCGTCCACAAGTCTCTCATTAACAACGTTGTAAAGATTGAGAGTGTGTCGACGAGGGTTGCGTACCTTATATTCAGAATCACCAAACGGTATTCGCTGAAGGTTTACGCACCAACCTCGGCACACCCCGATGAGGAGGTGGAGGAAATGTATGAGGATATTTCTGGAGCCATGCACTCCTCCAAAATCCACTATACGGTGTTAATGGAAGAATTCATCGCAAAACTAGGCACAAGAGAGAGCGATGAGCTGAAAGTAGGGAAATTTGGAATAGGGCAACGGAACCCAAGGGGCCGGCAGCTGGCCGACTTTATGGAGAAAGAGGGACTCTATGATGAACTCTTTCTTCCAAAAGCGGCCCCACAGAAAGTGGTCGAGCCCCGATGGTTCGACAAAAATGAGATTGACTACATTATGACGACTAGACGACAACTGTTCAGTGATGTCTCAGTGATCGCGAGAGTGAAAACTGGCAGCGATCACCGAATGGTTAGAGGCACACTGAACCTAAACGTTAAGTTGGAGAGGTCTTGTCCAATGAAGTCAACGCTCCGTCCCCCTCGTGCTCTAATCCAAAGTCCCGAAAACTTTCAGCTCGAGTTACAAAATCGTTTTCAGTGCCTAGAAGATTGCAATGAAGTGGACGATATGAATGACGAGCTTGTGGAAACTGATCATGCGGTCGGAGCTAAGTTCTGTAAGAGCCGTCGCAGAAGAACACAAAAATTCTCCGATCACACTCTTAATCTCATGGTTGTTACACGGGTGATGAAGCTGCAGCCTTCAGTAGATTTTACAGCATACAGGCAATTGAACAGACAGATCTCTAAATGCATGCGGCGGGACTTTTAATACAGCTCGTATAGAAGAAGCGATCGAGCGGAACCAGGGCTCCAAAGTCTTTGACAGAGATCTGTCTCCCAGAAAGAGCCAACTGTCGAAGCTGAAGACCGAATGTGGCAGCATCGTTTCCGGGACACCTGAGATTTTGAGTGAGATTGAGAGGTTCTATGGGCAGCTGTACACGTCATCGTTGGAGCCACACGCAAGTGTGAGTAACGATCCAAGAGCAAGTATTATCCGACACTATTCCGATGATATCCCGGACGTCAGTCTGAGAGAGATTAGAATGGCTCTCCAGCACCTTAAAAATGGCAAGGCCCCAGGCGAGGATGGAATTACAGCGGAACTTCTGAAAGCGGGTGGAAAAACGGTACTTGAAGTCCTTCAGAAGCTCTTTAATTCAGTCCTCCATGGTGGCATTACACCGGAGGCGTGGAGCAGAATGCGGTGGTCTTGTTCTTCAAGAAAGGCGACAACGCTCTATTGAAGAATTACAGACCGATTTCCCCTCTGAGCCGCGTCTACGTACTGTTTTCGAGAGTCATTACGAATCGTCTCGCATGCAGACTCGACGACTTCCAGCCTCCCAAACAGGCCGGTTTCCGAAAAGGCTTTAGCACCATAGACCACATACATACTCTTCGGCAAATTGTACAAAAGACCGAAGAGTACAATCTGCCACTTTGCCTTGCGTATGTGGACTATGAGAAAGCCTTTGATTCCGTCGAAATTTGGGCGGTGCTGCAGTCCCTTCAGCGGTGCCAAGTTAACTGTCGGTATAACAAGGTGCTGAAGTGTTTATACAGTAGGGCTACGATGGCTATCCGAGTACAGAACCAGAGTACGAAACCTATCCAACTGCAGAAAGGTGTCAGCCAGGGTGACGTTATATCCCCGAAACTCTTCACCGCTGCATTGGAAGACGTTTTCAAGCTACTGGACTGGAAAGGATACGATATTAACGTCAATGGCGAATACATCACTCACCTTCGATTTGCCGACGATATAGTCCTTATAGCAGAATCGCTGGAGGACCTAAGCACTATGCTCATTGAGGTGAGAGAGGCCTATGTTCAGCAGTGGACTTGTGAAGGGCTGTAATGATGATGAATGATGATGATGACAAAGCTAGATACTCTTTGTGGATTTTTTTTCTAATAAGGGATTGACAAAAATACAATTTTATTCTTTTCTGTTACCCTATATTTTTTCTTTGCGGATTAAATGAACAGTTATTGTGATTTTTTTTACTTAAATATCCAAGAATTTAATCATTTCACCCGCTCTTATGGCCTTATGGCTCATATTTATTATTTACTGCAGGGAGATGTTGCAGTTTTGCATAGCAAGAATATAATAAAAGAGTGTTTGAAATTCTTTCTTACGTCAGTTTTCTTTAACTAAGTACAAAATTGTGGACTTTTAAAGGCAAGAGTGAATTGACATTTTTTAGATTTAGGTTAAGGTATTTACCATAATTTTTACTGGATTACTACTTATCATCAGATGGGATTTTATTCAATTGTTTGGCTAATAATTACTGATAAACAGATTGAGGTTATTTAAAGTGTTACCGTAGACTGGCATGTATGGTGAGCGTTGTGGGAGGTCTATATCCAGCAGTGGACTACCGCAGGTTGATGATGATGATCAACGTTTCAAACATGAATTTCTTAAATTTCGTCGTACTCGGCTTATCTGAACGCTTTAAAATGCTTTATTAACAGTAAAATAAATTACAATAATATCTTACAAAAATGTTGTTATTGTTCGCGACGGCGAGAAAAGTCTTTAAACACTATAGTGATTGGAAAACAACATTAAAAGTGTAATTGGGAGAAGTTTTGGTGACAAACCTAAGTAAAAGGTGCAATAGTGTAATTTTATAACATGTTTACAACCCTTAGTATTATAGTATAGAGCATCGTTTTGTAATAGTTAAGAAAATAACTCTTATTTGTACAAACAACCAATCAGAGCGCGACACGTTATAGAACATTCTGGGCATTGCGTAATATTTAGACCCGAAAATGATGGAAATAATTTTTATGCTGTAGAAGAATTGTAAATATGGTATTGAATTAGATCAAGGTTTATAGATTAAGGAAATAAAAGAATATTTAGCGTGATGAAACTTATTTCCTACTTATAGTAAAATTAAAGAATTAATGTGCCCAAATATTGTGAAAATTTGGGATATTTTTGTAAATAACTTTTTACATTGTTAATATATTAAGAAACCTTTATGGTGTGGTAATAGGCGACTGAATTACCGATTTGACAATGTATAGTACATTAGCGTACGTATTAATCGTGTAAAGAAAAAAATGTAATTTAAGACAATTGTACAGTGAAAATTTTAAACAATAAAGAGGCAAAACGGACAATGGCAAGCGGCTCACTTTAAGGTAAAGCTCGAGTCTACCTTAGGGCCTCGGGCCCAGTAACATTGTAGTAGCAGAAGTGGCTAGTAGCAGAACCAAGTAGTAGCTGAATATAGAACATAGTGAATAGTAGCTAGTAGCATAGTAGCTGATAATAGCAGCTAGTAACCAGTAATAGTAATATCTAGTTGTACAACATAGTAGCTGATAATAGCAGCTAGTAACAAGTGATAGTAGTAGCATAGTACAACGTAGTAGCTGATAATAAAAGCAGATAGCAATACTAGTAAGTAAGTTACTACCGAACAATTTTAAGAAATAGTCAACTGAAGAAATCATCTGAAAAATATAGTGACCAACCGATAGTGAACAACCGTAGTTGACCAACCGTATTCAACAACCGTGGTCAATAACCAATAGTCGGAAGATTGCCAACGAACAGTTGAGCAGTCGAACCGCTGGCCACTGCCTTGCCATTTGTATTCTACAGTTCGTGCATTTTGATTGAACGTCAGTCCACAGTACCGCAGCCGCACCCACAAAGACGGCAGTAGAAGTATCCACCGGAACTTATAGGTGTAGGACGTGAGCGGCTCGCGGAGTACTTTCGACAACATTTACTCCCAAGTTTCACCCGTCCGGCACATTATTAATATATATGATTTTTTATTTACTTACTTTTTAGAAGTTAGTTCTCTTAAATTAGTCAAATAAATAAATAAAAATATAAAGATATTCGGCTGTTTTTATTCGACATTTTTTGACAACCTACCAAAAACACAGATAAAAGATATAGATGCTTATCTTCTTACTTTTTAACCTTTATATTATTAGCATTTAATGGAACGAACGTATAATATAAAATAAACTGATATCACATTATTACACTGAGACACGTTTAACCTGTCAAAAGTCTACTCCCACACCGATTACCTTATAGGGGGGATTTTGCGATAGTTGTCACGCTTAGCAGGCGGGTTGGCTTGCGCAGTTTTATATTATTTTCAGTTGTTGCCCATCTTCTTTTTCAGTTTTCCTCTTGTTGCTTCAGACTAACCCACGGGATAGTATTAAGGGGTAGCGGATAGTGGATTCTTTAACGCCGCCACTACACGGCGAATGACACATTAATTAATTACCAATGGATAATTATCTTAACCGACTTCTGGTTTTGTTTTTTCTTATATTTTTAACCCTTATTTGTATGTTTTTCTTCTATTCTTTTAAATTTAAATATTTTTGACTACCTGTAATTTGTTTTTAATTGTTCAATTATCCAAATGTAATATATGAATGTAATTTAAATATTTTTTAAATATTACATTTATATATTACATATTTGGCAATGAAAGTGTAAATGAGAATGGTGAAGACCCCCTCGCCGTATGTGTGGAAAAGAATCTTTTTGTGACGAACACTTTCTTTCGCCATAAGAGGATTCACATGTATACATGGAAAAGAGGTAATGATAGAAGCATGATAGATTTCATAATTGTGGATGAAAGAATGAGGAGCGCAGTGGTAGGTACAAGGGTTTACCGGGGGTCCAACGTAGGGACGGATCATTACTTGGTTGGAATTAATGGTCTATTCAGGCGTTGGCGGCATCGGACATCTGTGTCTACCACTGCGTTACAGCGTATAAGAATAGAGAGGTTACAAGATGAAGGTGTGAAAGAGAAGTATAAATGTAGACTGAGGGAGAATATAAGTGGTTTGAATGAAATATGTACGAATGATTTAGACCTGAAGACTGTATGGAATAATGTTAAGAAAGTTTTGGTGGATGCAGCCACCGAAGTATGTGGTGTAAGTAAGAGAATTAATGAAAGGAAAAATAATACGTTGTGGTGGGATGATGATGTACAGATGGAAATTGAAGCAAAGAAGAGAGCATGGCTAAATTTACTGACAACCAAAGCTGGTAATTCTGGCGGTATGAATGATGAGATTGAAAGAAAAAAGGCAGAATTTTGACTTAGAAATAAGAGAGTAAAAGAAGTTGTTGAAAGGAAATAGCAAGAAAGAACGTATAAGAATGATAGAAGGATATCTGATAACTTCCAGGCAAATATTAAAATGTTCTGGAAACTCGTAAGAACTGCTAGGGGAAATTTAAAACAGCCTAGAATGAATGCTATACGAGACAAGAATGGCTGTTTGCTGAATGATGAAGTTTCGAATTTAAAGAGATGGAAGGAATACTTTGAAAGCGTGTTTGTTAGAGAAGAGTCGTCTAAATTAAGTGAAATAGAAATTCCGAAAGAAGTGGAGAGAGGTGGGGAGATAGGTGTAGATGAAATAATGAAAGCAATGAAAAGCATGAAAGCAGGTAAGGCAGCCGGATATGATAGAGTATCACTCGAAATGCTAAGGGCTGGAGAGGGAGTGGTGGCAGGCCTGCTGTACACCTTGTTTAATTTATGTTGGGAACTGAAGCGGGTACCGGAAGACTGGTGCAAAGCCGTTATAGTCCCAATATATAAAGGAAAAGGGTCACAGCAGGACTGTAAAAACTACCGTGGTATCAGCTTGTTTAGCATTGTGGGTAAACTGTATAGGTGTTAATTGAAAGAGTTATGGTAGAAACTAATGGAAAAATTTGGAATGTGCAAGCTGGATTTAGAAAGGGAATGGGGTGTACGGATCAAGTCTTTTCCATGCGCATGATTGCGGAGAAGTTTTGGCCAGAAACCAGAAAGTTTTTTGTGATTTCATGGACTTGGAAAAGACTTATGACAGAGTGGACAGGAATGTGTTATGGCAAACACTGAACTCATTTGGTTTGAGCGCTGGTTTGATACAGGCATTAAGGTCTCTTTATAGGGACTCTAGTGCTTGTGTCAAAATCAACGGGGTCTACTCGGACTGATTTGGCATCCAAAAAGGTGTCAGACAGGGCTGTGTAGCTTCCCGTGGCTGTTTAACCTATTTATGGACAGTTGTTTGCAAACTTTGAAAGTTGAAGAATGTGGGTTGAGAATGGGTGAGTTAACCGTCAAATGCCTTCTGTACGCCGATGATCAAGTCATATTTGCATCGTCGGCGGCCGAGTTGCAAATGATGGTTACTTTAATGAACTGGTCATTAAAAGAAAAGGGTATGAAAGTGAACGCAAGTAAGACGAAAGTGATGGTTTTTGAAAGAGAAGAAAGTAAAACGTTATGTGAAATAAGAATAGAAGGGGAGTTGATTGAGCAAATGGATGAGTTTGTATATTTGGGATGTTTATTTAGCAGGGATGGTAGATATGATAAGGATATAGAACGACGAGTGAACGCAGGAAATAGAGTGAATGGGGCTCTACACGCTATTATGAAGAGTCAGAATGTGTCAAAAAAGGCACGTTTGGCAATTCATAATGCTGTGTTAGTCCCTACTTTAATGTATGATAGTGAAAGTTGGGTTTGGCAGAAGAAGCATGAGATTAGAATAAATGCTGTAGAAATGCGGTCATTAAGGAGTATGCTAGGGCTGAATCTGAATGACAGGGTGAGAAATAGTGTGATAAGAGAAAAGTATGGTTTGCAAGATGACGTTGTGACCAGGATTAAGAGAGGAATGCTTCGGTGGTTTGGTCATGTAGAAAGAATGAACGAGGAAATTTATTTATTTATTTATTTATTATTCTGAACAATACAAATTGTGTTGAATCATTTATGCAAGTCCGTAGTCTCTGCCTACCCCTCTGTTTTATGTATAAATATTTTTTAGTTCTGTTATAATTTGTAATAACACTCGACTGGTAGGTGAACATGATTGCCTTGTTAGAAGAAGTAGATTTAATTTAGTAGTTAATTTTATTTTAATAACTTAGACTTTTAATTTAAATATATTATATATATATATATATATATATATATATATATATATATATATATATATATATATATATATATATATATATATATATATATATTGTAATGGCTTTTAACGATATAAGTGGCGAAAGTGAGATTTTTTTCACTGCTGATGATGACAGTTTTGGTTCTATGGTAAGTGATAGTGAAAGTTCTATATCCACTCCTCTCTCAGAATTTCTTGTTTCGCAGTTTTCTGATGTCCCTAACAACTTCAATATTGTTCATGTAAATGCACAGAGCATTCCGGACCACTTCGCCGATATGCTGACGACTTTTACTTCTAAAAATATATATTGTGTTCTTATTTCTGAATCGTGGCTGAAGCTCTGTCTTCCCTCTACCTGTTACAATCTTCCTGGCATGCAATTAATACGAAACGATCGCTCGGTAGGTGGCGGTGGAAGTGTCGCCATTTATCTACGTTCACACATTCCTTTCACTATTGTCGATGTGTCTGCACAACCACCGTGGCCTAATGCCGGTGAGCATCTTTTTATTGAAGTCACACTATCTCACTCTAAAGTTCTTCTTGGTGTTTATTACTGCCCTTCTATGCGTATTTACTTCTTCAACTCATTCCAAAATATCTTAGATAAACTTACCCCCTCCTATTCACACACGATTATAATGGGTGACTTTAACAATTGCCTCCTTAAACAAGATGCCAGGGCTTCTTTTCTTCAGTCAATCTTATATTCTAGTAATCTCTCTATTTTACCGCTAATTGCCACGCATCATTTTCCAAACTCGACTCCCTCTCTCCTTGACCTTATTTTTGTTTCCTCTTGTAACTTTGTCACGAAGCACTCTCAATATACGGCCGATGCATTTTCATTTCATGACCTAATCTTTCTATCTTATAAAACCCGATCTCCCAAATTTAAGCCAAAGTATTCTACTGCAGCGTAATTTTGGTGGCATGAATATAGACAGTCTTCTTAAGGATGCGTTGCTTTGGGACTGGTCAAATCTTTTTAGCGCAGATAATCTAGATAATAAGGTTTCAATCTTTACTTCTACCCTTATAAACATCTTTGATTCGCATGCACCTTTACGCGTAGTCAAAATTAAACATCGTCCATCACCTTGGCTTACTGATAATATTAAATCTATTATTAATAAAAAGCGATAGCTAAGGCTAAGTTTAAACGTAAGCCGAATGCGTTTAATAGGGAAAAGTGTATTAACATTCGCAATCACTGCATTAATGTGTGCAGGGATGCTCAACGCCTTCATATTCATAAGTCAGTCGAAAATGGTGATACAGCAAAGGTCTGGAAATTTCTTAAATCATTGGGTGTTGGGAAATCTAAGTATAGTCCAACGACAAACGATTTCAACGTTAATCGTTTAAATAAACATTTCTCTTCTTCGTCCTGCTTAGATAGCACCACTAAGTATAATACACTAACATATCTTTCAACTATTATCACTCCCAATCATTCCTCTTTTGTTTTCAAACCATTCTCTGTCTGTGACGTTAAGAAGAGCGTTCTATCTATTACTTCCAATGCAGTGGGAAGTGACTGTGTCAGTCGTAACACGATTCTTCCCATTCTTGATATTATTCTTCCTATTATTTGTCATATCCTTAACTTCTCCATTTCTACAAGTAGTACCATCATCTTGGAAAAATGCTGAAATTATTCCTATTCAAACGTAAAGTAATCCTGCATCCTTTTTTGAGTATCGTCCTATCTCTTTACTGCCCTTCTTATCTAAAGTCCTGGAACACCTTGTTTACACACAGTTTAACAGTTTTCTTTGAGCAAATGCTCTTCTTAATCCTTTACAGTCAGGATTATGACCTGGACACAGTACTACCACAGCATTGGTGAACATCACCGATGATATCCGATTAGGAATGGAACACGGTGAAGTGACTGTTCTTTGTTTATTAGATTTCAGGAATGCTTTTAATACCATTGACCATGACGTTCTACTCGGCATCATGCGCTCTCTTAACGTATTTCCAACAGCGATTGGTTGGTTTCGGAGTTACCTGTCTGGTCGCCAGCAACGTATACGTATCGACGATACATTATTGTCTTGGTGTAACGTATGTGTTGGTGTACCGCAGGGAGGCGTTTTATCTCCTTTACTTTTTTCAGTTTTCATAAACTCAATATCCAATAATTTAACTTCTTCCTACCACCTTTAAGCAGGTGATCTACAAATATGTACAAAAGCTTGTCCCAACGATCTCCCCAATGCTATCAATGTCATTAATGCAGATCTCGATCGAATTCTTGAGTGGAGTAATGCATACGGCCTTCACGTTAACCCAGCAAATTCAAAAGGCATTATCGTGGGCAGCGCGCAAATGTTGGTTAAGTCGAGCCTAAATTACCTGCCTCATATAGTATTTGGTAAAACTATTATTCCTTACAGAGATTCGGTAAAGAACTTGGGGATCTACATAGATAAGAATCTGTCGTGGAGACAGCACATCAAAGAAATTAATCGTAAAGTTTATTCTTCGGCAGCCTCCTTGCGTAGATTACGTAACTTTCTTCCCATTTTCACAAAACCTATGCTTGCCAAGTCCCTTCTCTTCCCTATTTTTGACTACGCAGACGTCAGCTATCTAGATTTCACCGAAGCTCAGCTTGATAAACTTGAGCAAATTCAGAATTTTTGCATAAGGTTTATATTTGGATTGCGCAAATATGACCATGTGTCTCTTTTTCATACTAAGCTCAAGTGGTTGCCAATACGAATTCATCGGAATGCTCACATACTTCATCTTCTATAGTGTTCTTTTTAATCCTTCTTACCCTTCTTACCTCAAAAATCGTTTTGTGTTTCTTCGTGATTCCCATTCGCGTAACTTGAGATCAGCAGAGAGCTTGTAGTTGAATTTTCCACTATACACTAGAAAATTTATGAACAAGTCGTTTACTGTACAGGCTGTTCATTTATGGAATGAACTCCCATTGGCAGTAAAACGCGCACTATTCCTACCGGTATTTAAGAAACTTGTCAAGAATCATTACCTCGCACTTTAAATTGTAACTTCGCTTCCACACCATTAAATATAATATTATATGTAGCATATCGATTGCATTTAATTAATTAAATAATTCAATATATATGTATTTTATTTTTGTATGTATATATGTTTGTAGTATGTGTGTATATTATATATGTTTATTCTTTTTTACCTCTTTTTTTTCTATCACACCAATTTGCCCTAACTACCCCTGTCATATTCGTGCAATCCTGTCCATTCATTGGTTCTATCATCATCATCATTACAGCCCTTCACAAGAACATAGGCCTCCCCCACGGAACGTCACAAAGCACGGTCCCGAGCCACCTGCATCCATTGACTTCCCGCATGTCTTACCAGGTCGTCACTCCATCTTGTAGGGGGACGCCTTACACTTCGCCTGCCGGTACGAGGCTGCCACTCGAGAACCTTTCTTCCCCAACGGTTGTCGGTTCTTCGAGCTATATGGCCGGCCCATTGCCACTTCAGCTTACTAATCCTTTGGACTATGTCGGTTACTCTAGTTCTACTGCGGATATCCTCATTTCTAAGTTTATCACGCTCTCCATAGCTCGCTGAGCGACCTTGAGCTTCCTCATACGGCCAGCAGTGAAGGACCACGTCTCAGTTCCATATGTCATCACTGGCAACACCCACTGTTTGTACAATTTAGTTTTGAGGTTTTGAGGTATGCCTGATGAGAAGATGGGTCGTAATCTCCCGAACGCTGCCCAGCCGAGTTGAATCCGTCGATTGACCTCTCGGTCGAAGTTGGACTTACCTAGTCGGACTATTTGTCCCAGGGAAACAATTCGTCAACAACTTCGAGCTTAGTGCTCCCAACAACTACTGGCATAGGTGTGACATGGACATTAAACATGATTTTTGTTTTGTCCATGTTCATCTTGAGACCTATCCGCTGGGAGACACTATTGAGGTCATTGAGCATAGTGCTTAGGTTCTCCAGCGATTCTGCCATAAGGACTATATCGTCGGCAAATCGAAGGTGAGTGATGTACTCGCCATTGACGTTAATACCGTATCCTTTTCAGTCCAGTAGCTTGAAAACGTCTTCCGATGCAGCGGTGAAGAGTTTCGGGGATATTACATAACCCTGTCTTGCACCTCTCTGCAGTTGGATAGGTTTCGTACTCTGGTTCTGTACTCGGATAGCCATCGTAGCCCTACTGTACACACACTTCAGTACCTTGATATACCGACAGTCCACTTGGCACCGCTGAAGGGACTGCAGCACCGCCCTAATTTCGACGGAATCAAAGGCTTTTTCATAGTCCACATACGCCATACATAGTGGCAAATTGTACTCTTCGGACTTCTGTACAATTTGCCGAAGGGTATGTATGTGGTCTATGGTGCTAAAGCCTTTTCGGAAACCGGCTGTTCGGGAGGCTGGAAGTCGTCGAGTCTGCATGCGAGACGATTCGTAATGACTCTCGAAAACAGCACGTAGACGCGGCTCAGGAGGGAAATCGGTCTGTAGTTCTTCAAGAGAGCGTTGTCGCCTTTCTTAAAGAACAAGACCACCGCACTTCTGCTCCACGCCTCCGGTGTAGTGCCACCATGGAGGATGGAATTAAAGAGCTTCTGAAGGACTACAAGTACCGGTTTTCCACCCGCTTTCAGAAGTTCCGCTGTAATTCCATCCTCGCCTGGGGCCTTGCCGTTTTTAAGGTGCTGGAGAGCCATTCTAATCTCGGTCATACTGATGTCCGGAATATCATCGGAATAATGTCGGATAAGACTTGCTCTTGCATCGTTACTCACACTTGCGTGTGGCTCCAACGATGATGTGTACAGCTGCCCATAGAACCTCTCAATCTCACTCAAAATCTCAGTTGTCCCGGAAACAACGCTGCCACACTCGATCTTCAGCTTCGACAATTGGCTCTTTCTGGCAGACAGATCTCTAGCAAAGACTTTGGAGCCCTGGTTCCGCTCGATCGCTTCTTCAATACGAGCAGTATTAAAGTTACGTAAGTCCCGCCGCATGCATTTGGAGATCTGTCTGGTCAGTTGCCTGTGTGCTATCAAATCTACTGAAGATTGCAGCTTCATTTCCCGTCTAACAGCCAGTGGGCAACAACAGTAATGGCTGTTAGACGGGAAATTCATTGGTTGTCTGGAAGAAATTGCTGTCAGCAATAAGACCGCCCATTGCATACTTCTTTTATATATATAATTTCTGTAATTTTTGTATGGTGTGCAATAAAGAATATTAAATAAATAAATAAATATAAATAAAAAAGCAACACATTTTAAAGGAATAATGTAACTACTGTAGTCCTTCAAAATAAATAAGAAATAATCAGTATAGAATTATCCCAAGAATTTTTTGTCTTTTTTTCACTATTGCACTGTCATTATGCTTCAAATATTGCATCAGTAAATATTGAAAATTTGTACGTAGTAGAGCCCATGATGCAGCTATAATATGTGGTTGCAGCACGAATGGGTTGGCTCGGCCGGGAAGGACTAGGCTTTCTCAGAATACCAGTGTTTCATATGGTGAGTCTAGAAAAGGTAACGAGGCATTCTATCTTAGTCCTCAGAGGTGACAAGGCATCTATATTTTTAATTTTAATGGGGGATAGGTATCTATGGGCCACAGCATCCACTAACCATCAGGTGGACTGTGTGCTCGTTTGTTACTCTTATTCTATATAAAAAGAAATACATTTCTCGTAAAACGTAAACAGTAAAACGTTTTAAATGTGAGTAGTTAATAATAGCTTTGTTATCTACAGTTGCACTGGCAGCGAACATTAATCGCAATAACGTGAAAGTGCATCTGCCTGACACGGTATGTTGACGTTCATCTGTTACTACCGCGCAACTGCGGATAGCGAGCTACTGAGTGGACTGCATTAGCGTCTTAGGCTCTTAGGTCTTTGATTTGTTGTAACTCTACTCTGAAGTACACAATAGGTACGTGTACTTGAGATGCTAAAATCTGAGTGCAGGCGGTCTGTGACTTAAGATCGTGATATTAGAATGAAATTAATTATTACGATTAAATAGTGTACTATTACGATATTTTACGAACTTCGCGAAATCGTTGATTAAAAATTTATATGAGGGATGCCTCGAATCCTATTGAGTTACCTTCCTTTTGAGACGCACCATCGGTCTCCTTATTTTCCACCACAGCTCCATATTTTTATAATGTCGAAAAAACATTTTTACTCAATCTTTGTATAAATTAAATTATAAAGCGAGAGCAATTATGTTATAAGTAAACAAGCAAAGAGTTTGAAATCACTACGTTTTCGTAGTCTCTTTTTTGACACTGACGCTGTCACTTTAAATGCGTTAGGTTTAAACGTAGTGATTATATTCTCTTTGGTTAGGTTATTTGTACATATTGAGTTGAGTAGTAAACATTTAAGTCGTATTTAGAAATACGTACACAACAGTTTGAACAATTAAAGGTTTTCTTAAGTAGAAAAACAACTTTATGTCGTGAAATTTGATAAATGATATTCTAAGCTTTCTGTAAATGTTACGTAATTGTTCACGAGATCAAGCCCTTAAGTCACAGAATACTATACCAAGTACAGCGTCTTGAGGAGCTGATCTTGGTAACTTAGTTTTTTTATAGAATATGGGTAACAAACGAGCACACAGTCCACCTGATGGTAACTGGATGCTTAGGCCCATAGACATCTACATTTATCCTCGATTAAGAATCAAAATGCAGATGCGCTGTCACCCCCGAGGACCAGGATGAAATACCTCGTTTCCAGTAAAAAGGGTCTCCAGTTCTCTACACTCACCATACGAATCGCAGCAGCATTAAGCTGCTATTTTACGCTAGTATTCTGTTAGAGCGTAGGCGTACCCCGGTCGAGCCGACACATTCGTGCTAGAAACATAATATAGCTGCAGCATGGCTCTACCACGTTGAAAAGTTGAGTTACTATTTTTATGTGTTAATTAATTAGCAATGATCTTAATATGATATATAAATAATATGGCGTAACAAATGATTACGCACTCGAGTTCGTCGTTGGGGAACGTTTATTAATACGGAACTTAGAGTGCTTCTTGACGGCGGTAATTTTATATTTTAACTAAGTATGAGAAATACGGACTTAAATCTTAGCTCAACAAAAGGCTTCATTTAACCAAAGCTACTATTTCTCCAATTTTTAAATGTCTTACACAAAGATAAGAAAACTTTTAAAAGGCCGTTGCTCAGTAAAAACTTAACTTACTTAACTAAGAGTTAACTCTTAATCATCTTAAGCAAGGAATTCGTACTTTACGTTGAAGGATAACATCGTTAGGTAACCTGCAGAAAGTGAGAAAATAAAGGAATATTATGCATACAGTTTATGCTTTGTACTAAATCGTCATTGATTTTGAACGTTTGCCATAGTTTCAGAGCAATCACAAACAATTTATATAATCCTTTCTTCCTAAAAATTCGTAACCAATTCTTAAACTTAAAAGCTTATCATCGTCATCATCATTAGAGTTCATAGTAAGTTCAATACTAAACATACGCATTCCTCATATATTGCCTCTAAGCTTGGGTCTAAGCCACCTGCACTCATCTAGTGGAGGTTCGCTTAAAACTGCGTTAGTTAAGACACGTGTTTACGAGGCGGCCACTAGAACCTTTCTTTCCTATATTTTGTCGGTCTTTTTTTACTATTATAAGCCAGCGCTTAACTACAATCTCACCTGATGGTAAGTGGTGATGTAGCCTAAGATGGTAACGCACTGACTTAACAACAGCCTGTTCACTCTTGCCTTGAAGACACACACATTGTAATGGTTCTGCGAGCTGATTGGCCGCCTCACTTTCGCAGGGCTTCATCAGTTAATGATTTCTTATATTGACGCGAACACTAGTAGTTTTTTTACATAAAAATAAAATGTATTTTCAATCAGTTACTCTTGTACTAGTATCTATACAGTATCAGATAATATTATGTACTATGTAATTAAGCTTTGGATATTGCAAACCCTATTAACCTCAGTATTCCTTCTAAAATAACCTTAGAGACTTAAAACTAATTAAATCACGAATTTAGAGCCACAAACTTTAAGCTCACTAACCGCTATACATGGATCCGACACTAGATTTATTACGGTAGTATATTATTTGGATCAAAGCCGCCGCTTTTAATTGTTACACTTACGTTTTACGCTGTTTCATAAAATTTAAAAGTAATTTTAATTTCATAAGCCGTGGTAGTTTGGCGGATCATTGCTTGGCAAACCGGTTTTATTGAAATTGTTAAATGCAATTTTAAATGCTGATTTCTAACAATGAATATAAAGTCACTGGAAAGGCAAAATTACATAACCGCCAAATTGGGCATATTGAGTTACATACCAATTCGGAATCAGTGATTTTTTCTACATCGATCTATTTAGAAGCACTTTAGTGGCGCTTCAGTAGCCCGTAACAAAGGGGCTATTTTTTTCGATTACGGAAGCGACACTCTTTTCGGTATTTTTTATACGAGTGTCACTTAAGTCATGTTTACTTACTGTAAAAATATACAAATTTCAATTATAGTAAATTTTATTCTGTTGTCTGGAAAAGAATGTTGTATAATTAAGTAGATGTGCTCTTCTTGGAATTTAATAATAACTTGATTTAAGTAATATTGATTGACGTAAATTCGAATGAGCCGAGGCGTATAAAAAATGCCTTGTTATTTTTATCGAGTGAATGACGTTTCAGTCATTTAGTCCACTGGACAGAAACTGCTATGCCAGGCCTAGGTGCGTCATGTGCCTAGGTGACCACGACACTACTGACTGCTCTCGTACGCCCGAGACGGTTGAGCCTCCAAGCTATGTCAATTGCGGCGAAGAGGGACCCAGCGAATTATCGCGGGTGCTCCAAATGGCCGCGAAGGAAGCAGCGCGGAGGTAAAAGCCGTCCCAAGCGTGCGGCCCAAGCCAGCGTGTCCCGCTATCGGCAGCCTGTCCCCAAACCCGCACCATCCTCAGTGTCTATAGCCACACCTCAGATGAACCAAGCCCACCCCCGTCGCCGGGGCAAGCCTACCCGCGCCTTCCGCGCTGAAACCCAACGCTTGGGTGAAACCGCCGGCACTTGTCGCCTCACGGCCAATGCCACCCCCTCAGGCCCCCAAACCAAAGCCCGTCCCACAAGGCTCTTCTTCCTTCGCCGCCGACTTCTCACTGGTCTGCGGCTTCATCAGCAACAATGACTTTGCTGAATTATCTTCTCTGACTTGCAAACTTCGTGGAGCCAACACTCCTCAGGATAAGCTCAACGCTATGATTGAGCATATAGCGCTAATCGGCGCAATCTGGTCTTTCCAGTACGCCTAATTACCTCACTTAAGTATCAGAATGGCAGTACAACAGTTAGGTAGAACAAAACCACGCTCTCTGACTGTCGCGTTCTTTAACGCGAACGGCCTCAGAAACCAAAAAGACGAGATCGCCCTCTTCTTGCGTAACCATGACGTTGATGCTAGTGCAAGAGATCTTTTTGAAGCCGAACCATCGCGATCCTAAAATCACAAACTACATCTTAGTTAGAAATGATAGGTTGACCAGACCCAAAGGCTGCAACCTTGATATACTACAATAGGTCCTTTCACTGTGTACCGATCGACGTTCCGCCCTTAATAAACATAGAAGTGTCAATTTGTAGGATAGCTCTGTTTGGCCATCAAATCAATTAAAGTCATCAGTATTTTTAATTAGTTATTCAAAGTATCGTTAGTCTCTTACGTCGTTAATCCCATAAATTATTACGGCAAACTCACTTTAAAATTGTGGTTAACTTTACAAAATTATCTGATCATTCCTTATGTCCTTGTGCTAGACATGTGAAAATGGAAAACATGTCCTTGAAGTAATTTTACTTCACCAGCGTAGCAGTATAGTTATATAAAAATAAATTTTATGGTACTCCCATTTCTTTATGTTATGTGTTATCAGTACGTTTAAATGGCAAAGTAAGTTTAACTTGACGGCGTTTAAGTAAATTTAACTTACTCTGAAATGAGGTCATATTACTTATCCACCACTTATTTCCTAAAAGAGCCTTTAGACTGTAAAGGCTCTAAAGTTTAGAGTATCATACAGAATATGAATAAAAAAAATGATTAAAATCGGATGATAAATTAAAAAGATACGAATTTTTTTGTTAAAAATATAATATAATATGGCTTTTTATCGAAATTGCTTTTTGGTGCTCCAGTAATTTTGCCTCTCCAGTGACATATGTTTATATCTGAAACAATACTATTAATAGGTGAAAAGCTGGTGCCTTAACTAGATAAAACTGTATCTTAGCTCACCAGATCTCCACCTGTAGATACCTCCATGGAAAAATATCTACGTTAAAGAATTTCTTTTGTAATTGAATTAAACTAAATTGAATTAAAGAACTTCCTAACACCGAGCTGCTTCTGATTCATGTTGTAAAAACCAGTAAATGATTTTGGCCTAACCCGGGATTCAACCACAAGACTAACGAGGTAGTCAAAAGGTAGGCGGGTTTAGCACATAGTTACTTTAAAAAATTATCTAGCAAAGTCCAGTACACAAAAAATATTAGATTTATTTCAACAATAAAAAAATAATAACGATAGCAAATTTAAAATAAGTCAGAAGTAACTTTAGTTTAAAATAACTAAACTGAACATAACATAAGCCTATTTACGTCTTACCTATTTATATAAAAGGTCGGGGGAAAAGTTTCTTCGTATTTTATATACAAATTCAAGACATTTTTTTTCATGGTTTAATTACATTTAATTGTAACATAATTATATAAGCCATTTTGTTCGATAACTTGTTGCCATCTTGTAGGTAGTGACCTAATCCCGTTGCTGTAGAAATCATGGGATTTTTGATCAAAAAATGCGACAAGAGTTTTGACAATCCTCTTTTGATGTTAACCTAACACTAACCAAAGAATTCTGAAAAGACCGAAACAGGTGAAAATCTGAGGGTGCAAGGTCAGTACTATATGGTGAATGTATTAACACTTCCCAACCAAGCTCTCTCAGTTTTTGCTGAGTAGCCAAAGATGTGTGTGGTCTGGCGTTATCATGATGAAAACCACTCCTTTTCTGTTGATTAATTCCGGCCGTTTTTTCTCAATTTCTTGCTTGAGTCTCATTAGTTGTTGGCAGTAGAGATCCGAATCGATGGTTTTGCCCAGCGGTAAAAGCTCATAATAAACGATGCTCTTCCAGTCCCTCGATACACACAGCATCACCTTATGGCGTGTTAATCCAGGTTTCGCTACAGTCTGTGGAGCTTGACTACCATTTGACCATGATCTTTTTCGCACGTTCTTGTCATAGGTGATCCATTTTCCATCACCAGTGATCAGTCTTTAAAAAATGGTTCGGTTTCATTACGTTTCAATAGAGAATCGCAAATGAGTACACGATTCATTATGTATCTTTCAGTGAGCTCGTGTGGTACCCAAATATCGAGCTTTTTTGTATAGCCAGACTTTTTCAAATGGGTCAAAACTATTTTGTTGTCAATCCTGAATTCGTCAGCTATGTTGTAATTATTAATATGCCGATCTTGCTCCACTTTTTCAAAAATGGCATCGACTTTATTCATATGAGGGAGACCAGAGCTAGCTGCATATTTAACATCAAAATTCCCGGACTGAAAACGCTTGAACCAACTTTGTGCTACTCTTACTGACGCTGCATCAGGTCCATAAACGTCACAATTTGTTTTTCCGCTGCTTGAGTCACATTTTTCCCTTTTTTGTAATAAACCTTCAGAATGTATCGAATTTCTTCGTTAGATTCATTCATTTTTGGCGGACATAAAAACAATCGAAAAAAGGCGGGAAAGTGTTTTTACTTTTTAATTTTATTTTTCTTAATGTCCTGTATGTATTGATATTAAAACGAGCCAGATATAAACAGTAAAATCAAAGAGATTTTTCTTCAATTTTATACAAACAAAATACGAAGAAACTTTTTCCCCGTCCTATTATTTATAAATTATAATAAATCTGTAGGTAAAGTTAAAGTATAGTAAAAGCCCCACGGCTGGGCACAGGCATCCTCTCAATTCTGAAAGGCTTTTTCATATCTGTAGGTAAAAATGCAATGTTTGGTCAATAAATGAAAAAATATAAATATAATAAATTAGGTTTATGTGACATAACCAAAACTCCTGCTAGGATTGATCCCGGGGCCTTACGACGTAGTAATCAGCTTCTGCTATCACTAGGCCACGCGGTCTAGCGATAGCAGAAGTAGTAAATCTAAAGTAATAAATCTTTCCAATTAATCATAGTTTTTGACTTAAATCTAAATTATTTTCATTTTTTTAGATTTACTAAAAAAAACAAAGCCTTACTTGTGCTAACCTTATATTAATTTTCGTCGTATAAAATTGTAATATAAAGTATAAAACTAAAGAATAAAATCTACTATACTGTCTTTTAGCATTGTCCATATCATCCCGTCAGAGTCGTAAAAGGCGACAGAAGAAAACTGGACAATGAGATGGACAGCAGTATCTTCATAATAACAGCTTAATAAAAAAACTGTTGTAGCCGAACCGCTTTCCAAGCGTGGCATCTATGGCCTTATGAGTCAATCTATGGGGGAGACCTATGCTAACTTTTGATAGGCTGTAATGGCTCAACCTCAAAATCAATAATGGACTAGATTTTTCTTACCTTATAAAATTTATATTACACGTACAATGTACCGAAGCTAACCGTCACGCTCCACAACTCGTTTTCATAAAGTAAACACTAATAGAACATGAAAATGATTTCCTCATATACAGGGGTTAACTGAATATCCGTCAATTTCACGACGGTAAATCACATCTTCACCCCTGAATCGATTTTTAAAATCGTTTCCTAATCACTGATTTTCTAATTTATTATTCCTTAAGATCGTTTGGTATGACAGCCTCATGTATTAAAATGTTTTAAAAGTTTTTTTATTATGATGAAATTATTTTATGGATTTTTATGCACATAAATGTAGTTTTATTTAATATTATATTTAATTTTGTTCAATTTTAACTTTAGACGCATTCGTGCACCACGATTTTCATAGACATATAGTTTCTAATACATAAACTAAATATACTAAAATTATAAACGGTAACTATAAATGTTGTAAAAAGTAACATTTTATATGAAAATATTTTTAGGTATATAAAATGATAAAACAACGCCTCTTTTTCTTTATAACGCCATAATAACTCTCTTTTTATTTTATAAAGTAATAAATGTCCTTGGCTTTAATCTGTTCTTGACGTGACTCTTTCAAATAGTATACCATCATCATCAATTTTTTAATGATAATTAAAAAAACATTTTAATATACCCAAAAATTGAACAAAATTTTGAAGAGATGCTGGATAGTAGTCTCATATTATTTAACAGATTATTGTAAAATTTTAGAAGAAAGTCAAGTGAAGTCACGATTATCTATTCTCTATAGCTTCACTCGTTGTAGGGAGAATTTACATTAATCACCACGCTTGGAAGGCGATCGCAGGTACAGACGTCTTATATCATTGACCCTTATTGCCGGTCTGTGTATTTAACGTCTAGCGTCAAATGCAATGAAGCCATGAAATTTTTATAGCATCTCCCATTGTCGCCTCTTACGATACCAAAAGAATAAAATTAGATGGATTCACTTATCGCACATGTCTCATATAAATTCCTTACAGTTAAACTTAAATCAATGCAACCTAGTTCTTCGTTTTTAATATTTATTTTAATTTTAATAGACATATAATGAAAATACGATAATATAAATAGTTTTTTGTGACCTTCACCGTCGTGCCCTATTTCTAAAGACGAAAGCTTACGAGAATTATTTGCATATTTATGGAAAGCGGTCGGAAGGGGTATCGGGACCAACTTATAGCTTTGATGTGGTTTATCGCCGCAATATTTTTTTTTACAATATAGTTATTGTGTATTTTGAACAAACAAAAATGTTTAAATAATGTTTATTTAAACAAAGAGCGGTTAATAAAATTATTGAAAAAGTACAATGTTGCCTTGAGCGAATGATATCATTTAATTACGATAAACTATCTTGATATTGTGAAACTTACAGTTTTATCCCCTTTACTGGGTTCGGCAATTTCCGGTACCAATGAAATTTTAAATTCTAATTTGAAGCATTGAATTACCACGTGCTTGTTGGTGAAGGAAAACATGTGTACGAATGTGTGCGCAGTCACAGGTGTACTCTCTATTTCTTTACTCTGATAGTCCGATCGGATGGCACAACCGGAGAAAGATTAGGCGCAAGATCAACGGCTTTACGTGCTTACAAAGACAAGGGGGTGATACACCGGCAACTTTCTGACTCCTCGACCCGGGATTCAAACCCAGGACTTCATGATCAGCAGTCGCGCTTACGAACATTAGACTATTGAGGCACTTAGTGGGACGTATAAGTTTTTTTTAGAACGAAAATGGAAAAGCGATATTGCAACATTAATTTCACCATAAACGTATTACAGGAAATAAGAAAAGCGACGGCATGACATGGAAAACACAATGCGAACGAAAACACATACAATATTAGAGATTTGTATGTTGAAATTTCGTCCCGTGGGTGTCGTAAGAGGGTCACCTCTTACATATTAGAAGAGTCAGTTAAATATTATGAATCCCGATTAATGGTTCCACTGCTGAACATAGGCTTCCCCCATAGATTGCCTCATAGGGGGGATATTTGCCATAGTTGCCACGAATGGCAAGCGAGTTTACAACCACAGTTTTTTTTATTTTTAGGAAGACGCTGCTGCCCATGTCCTGATTTGTTTCCCTCTGTCGCCTCTTACGACACCCACGGGATGATATGGGGTAGTAGATATTCTTAATACCGCCACTGCTCGGTACCATTTTTAAGAAAACAAAAGACTAATAAAATATAAAATAAAATTGACCTGATCTGAAATAAGATTTAATGTTTTTATGATTAAAGAAAGAACAATTTAAATGAAGCATTAAATTTGTTAAAAAATAAAAATTATTATTATTTGTGAGAGCACTTCGGATGTTAATAACGCCATGATAATTCATACTCAAAAAAAGGTTATCAATGTTCTCAGGTTCGACGAAGATGCATGAAAAGTTCACATTCTGTCACCTGATTTCGGAAATATTTCTTAAGCCTTCCTTTGAAGCATATTTCACGTGTGCTGAATCGAATTAAAATCCAGGGACTGAACAATCTAGTCCAGGGTCGTCACATTATGTTTTTGCAGCCGTATGTGGGCTGGCATTATCATGCATAAACATAAAATCTCGGCCCATTTGCAATCGGTGTGGTCGGATTACATACTCCGTAAGCAGCACACAAGCGTTAAGAACATCAATATCCCAGCCCACATAGAACTTGTGTTGTGAGTTCTTTTAAAAGCGTATAAGGTAAGGTAAGGGCAGAGGCGCAATTCCAGTATATTGTTTGTTCTTTTTTCCATTTTAAATGACCCATCTTTACCTTCTTATCTTAAGAGTAAATTTCAATGTCTCTCTTCATCTCATGATAGGGTCCTACGTTCTTCTTCTAACAACAAAATCTGCATTTCTGTTCACTTCACCGAGTTCTATGGTAATTCCTTCACAGGTGAGGC
This sequence comes from Parnassius orleans, assembly GCA_029286625.1. Lineage (NCBI taxonomy): Eukaryota > Metazoa > Arthropoda > Insecta > Lepidoptera > Papilionidae > Parnassius > Parnassius orleans. Next base: position 441,890 of record JAGSMP010000221.1, read on the forward strand.
TACACGCCTTTGGAACTCTTTGACCGATGACATCAGAAAAGCACCCAATAATTACGTTTTTAAAAAAATGGTCCGTAATCATCTATTGAAGACAAAGCATTTTACATGATTCATCCATTTAATATGTATTGCTAAACAGACGCATATATTCATAGTTATTTGTATGTACTAATTATTTAAGTCCTTACATATGAAATTGGCGTTTTGTACGATAGGAATATAAAGTCAATTTTTTTTTGTAAAATATATTTAATTAATCAAAGTATGCACCGTTGTTATCTATGCACTTTTGCCATCTCATAGGTAGTTCATTGATCCCTTTACCAAAAAACTTTGACCAAATTCCGGAAAAAATGGTAATCTGTTGGAGCAAGTTCCGGGGAGTACGGTGGATGTCGCAGACATTTCAATTGTAGGTCATCTAACTTAGTGGTTGTTTGTTGTGCAGTGTGTGGTCTTGTGTTGTCGTGAAGCAGCAGTGACCTAGAGCGATTGACCAATCTCAATCTCAAGTAATTGTTTGGCCAGATTTTAAAAAACTGTAGTGAACGACACCGGCGCTAGTCCACCAAACACTCACAAGTAACTTTTTCTGAGTCAATTTTCGTTTAGGGCAGGATTTGGCTGGGTCTCCAGAATTCAGCCATTGCGACGAGCGCTTTCGATTATCGTACAGTATCCACTTTTCATCACAAGTAAGGACTCGATTTAAAATCCCTTCATTATTGTTTCGGTTGAGCAAAGTAACACAGCAGTCGACGCGTGTTTGCAAGTTCTATTCACTCAATTCATGAGGTACCCATCGTTCAAGTTTTTTTACTTTCCCGATTTGCTTCAAGTGGATTAATACAGTTTTATCACTTACCCCGAAGCCTGCAGCTATCTCTGAAGTGCTTTGTGATGGATCCGCTTCCACATTAGCCTTTAATTCTTCATTTTCTACTTTGGTCTCCGGCCGTCCACAGGGTTGGTTCTGAAGGTCGAAATTTCCAGAACGAAAACGTTGAAACCAAAAACGTACCATGCTTTCTTTTGCGACACCAGCGCCGTACACATCATTAATCCTTCGAGCTGTTTCTGCAGCACTGGTACCACGGTAGAACTCGTACTCGTAAATATACTAAATAAACTATGACATGGCAAAAGTGCATAGATAACAACGGTGCCTACTTTGATTAATTAAATATATTTTCAAAAAAAAATTGAATTTATATTCCTCACGTACAAAACTCCAATTTCATATGTAAGGACCTAATATATGTATTAAAATATGTATATTTGTATGTGTATGCATGTATTTATATATTTATATACCGGGTGTTAGTGAAACGCTCCCGAAAACGAAGACAGACGATAGTACTAACGATACCTTTGAACATTGGTCAAAGAAAATCGATCCCGAGGAAAAAAATCATCTTTTCACAACGTTTTATTTTCTTTATTCACGCTCCATCATGTTATTACAGCTAAATGAAACGATAATTTCATAAAAAAATCATGAAAATACTTAAACATAAACCAGCAGTGAAACTTCAAATAAAATTAGCTGACAATAGGGTCAATATTCTCGCAGACGCCGAACTCTTATCTAGCTCGGTTAACGGTAGCGAAGCCTCCATAGAAGCCGAGAAGCCGGGCTTGCCCTATCAAACTGCTCAATCAATAATATCATCTAATAAAATAACTCGTAAACTGTTTCAAACTATTTCAAATTTCCCGCGCGCTCCTCTGTTCTACACAGAATGGACCCCGGTCGCGGCAAAACTGCGCTATACTGCTGTCATAAAAAAGGAGTTGAGTTGAGCGATTAGTCAGAATCGCTCCCCTTCTAACCTGTGGCAAAATGTTCTATAATTAAATATAACTACGATTGTTTATATAGCAATTAGTATGGAGCGTTAAGCTGGGCTTTCGGTGTGAAGTTAGTCGAGCGCGGGGGCGCGCGGGCAATACGTTTGCAAGTTCACTTCACATTTCAATGTTTGCTCTGTGTGTTTACTTGAGCGAATGAATATTGCGAGTTGAAAATTATGCTTTTTTAAAGATTTTTAGTGAAAATGGAGGATAATAGTGTTCCCTATGATGAATTGAAGTGTGTTAAAGTGCTAATCGGCGAGGAAAAGGTAAAATCTTTAAACTTTGTTGAGAAAAAACAGCTCATATCCACGCCGAAACCAATGCCTGATCTGTATATCTCTAAAATTACGCAAACCATTTTGATAAACAAACATTGAAAAACCAATTGATTTCATTGTATTCCTCCCCTGAATTTAAAGACTGCAATGTTTTCGAACTCATTGACTTTATAAACGAAGATAGTCTTTAAGAGGCCTTTCCCCAGCTTTTAAAGTTAGCTTATCTTGTCGTAACTATTCCAGCCACAAGTTCCTCCGCGGAACGTGCTTTCTCATTTATGAAGCGCATCCATACTTATTTGAAAAATACACAAGGTCAAGAGCGTCTTACAGACTTATCAATTATTGCAATTGAAAAACAGTTATTGGTACAATTAAAACGTTTACCAACATTTTACGCGGACGTAATCAAATCTTTCCTTAAGAAAGAGACAATTCGATTTAGAATATAAATAATTTGTTTTTATAATTTTGTACCTAGTTTGTTTGAACTTTGTTCATGCTTTTCTTTGTTCATGAATTGTATTGTATGTATATATCATTTCTTTCGCTCAAGCAAACCCAAACGGCTTTTATCAAAGCCACCGAAGATATGTAATTATATGTCATACAATCTATCTAGCAGTAGTATGCCTTCCGTGTACTTTGTTAAACACGTCCTCGACAGCACTGAATATGAAACTGAAGAGTGGAGACAGATCAAGATTGGTGTATTTTTATAAAACTGCTAAAAACAACAAAACCATATCTTGGGCTTGCCCTAGTTTGGAGCTCTAGCTTCGCCACTGGCTCGGTACGAAACAATGCACTAGGTATTACTACTCACTCTACCCTTCCCTTTCACACACGCGCTGCCGCTGCCCGCCCGACTCGTGTTACCTCGCGCTGTGGAATTTACACATGTCAGCTTTGCCAACATGTGGAGAATTCCCAAAATTGCGGGAAAATTTAAAGTTGGTTGGGATTTTATGGGGATTGGTATTATGAGGGAAATACGGTATTTTGAAAACTACCGGCATAGGTGTGACATGGACATTAAACATGATCTTTGTTTTGTCCATGTTCATCTTAAGCCTATCCGTTGGGAGGCACTATTGGTCATTGATCATAGATGCAGGTCCTCCAGCGATTCTGCCATAGGACTATATCATCGGCATCGAAGGTGGTGATGTACTCTTGTTGATGTTAATGCCATCCTTTCCAGTCCAGAAGCTTGAAAACGTCTTCCAATGCAGCGGTGAGGTTTCGGGGATATAACGTCACCCTGTACACCTCTGCAGTTGGATAGGTTTTGTACTCTGGTTCTGCTCGGATAGCCATCGTGGCCCTACTGTACAAGCACTTCAGCACTTCGATATACCGACAGTCAACTTGGCACCGCTGAAGGGACTGCAGCACCGCAAATTTCGACGGAATCAAAGGCTTTCTCATAGTCCATACGCCAGATAGTGTGGAATTGTACTCCTCGGACTTCTGTACATTTGCCGAAGAGATATATGTGGTCTATGGTCTTCGCTCTTCAAAACCAACTTTTCGGAGGCTGGAAGTCGTCGAGTCTGCGTGCGAGACGATTTGTAATGACTCTCGAAAACAGCACGTAGACGCGGCTCAGAAGGAAATCGGTCTGTAGTTCTTCAAGAGAGCGTTGTCCCTTTCTTGAAGAACAAGACCACCACTTCTGCCCACGCCAGTGTAGTGCCACCATGTAGGGACAGAATTAAAGAGCTTCTGAAGGACTTCGTACCGGTTTTCCACCCTTGAAGCTCCGCTGTAATTCCATCCTCGCCTGGGGCCTTGCTGCCGTTAAGGTGCTGGAGAGCCATTCTAATCTCGCTCAGACTGACGTCCGGGATATCATCGGAATAGTGTCGGATAAGACTCGCTCTTGGATCGTTACTCACGCGTGTGGCTCCAACGATGATGGTGCAGCTGCCTAGAACCTCTCAATCTCACTCAAAATCTCAGGTGTCCCGGAAACGACGCTGCCACACTCGGTCTTCAGCTTCGACAGTTGGCTCTTTCTGGCAGACAGATCTCTGGCAAAGACTTTGGAGCCCTGGTTCCGCTCGATCGCTTCTTCAATACGAGCGCTGAAGGCGCAGTCCCCACATGCATTTGGAGATCTGTCTGTTCAGTTGCCTGTATGCTATCAAATCTACTGAAGATTGCCCTTCATTTCCCGTCTAACAGCCATGAGATTAAGAGTGGATCGGAGAGTTTTGTGTTCTTCTGCGGGTCTTACAAAACAACTCCGACCGCATGGACAGTTTCCACGAGCTTGTCATTCATATCGTCCACTGCATTGCAATCTTAGGCACTGAAAACGGTTTTGTAACTCGAGCTGAAAGGTTTCGGGACTTTGGATTAGAGCACAGGGGACGGAGCGTTAACTTCATTGACGACACCTCTCCAGCTTAACGTTTAGGTTCAGTGTGCCTCTAACCATTCGGTGATCGCTACCAGTTTTCACCTCGCGATCACTGAGACATCACTGAACAGTTGGCGTCAGTCGCCGCATAATGAAGTCAATTCTTTTTTGTCGAACCGTCGGGGCTCGACCAGGTCCATTTCTGTGGGGCCGCTTCGAAGAAGAAAGAGTTCATCATAAAGAGTCCCTCTTTCTCCATGAAGTCGGCCAGCTGCTGGCCCCTTGGGTTCCGCTGTCTCTAATCCGAATTTCCCTACTTTCAGCTCACGTTCTCTCTGTGCCTATTTTGCGTTGAAGTCTCCCATTAACACCGTATAGTGGGTTTTAGAGGAATGCATGGCTCTAGAGATATCCTCACATTTCTCCACCTCATCGGGGTGTGCCGGTTGGAGCGTAAACCTGTATGACCTTCAGCGAATACCGTTTGGTGATTCTGAGTATAAGTGTACGCAACCCCTCGTCGACACACTCCCCAATCTTTACAACGTTGTTAATGAGACACTTGTGACGATAAATCCGACACCCTTGGGACAGATGGTCGCCCTCCCGGTGATAGAACGTTGCCGGATTCGAGGATTACCGTGTCCTCCCTCTTCGGACCTCGGATAATCCTATAATATTCCAGCGCAACTTGTCTATCTCTTCTTCCAGCTCCAGGATCTTCTCCGTATCCTCGAGTGCGGCATAAGTTGCCAGGTCGAGTCGTCGTAGGTGGCAACTGAACCTCCACTGGAGATTCTTAGCACCCTGCCCTGCTGTTACCATGGTGTTCTATAATTAAATATAACTACGATTGTTTATATAGCAATTAGTATGGAGCGTTAAGCTGGGCTTTCGGTGTGAAGTTAGTCGAGCGCGGGGGCGCGCGGGCAATACGTTTGCAAGTTCACTTCACATTTCAATGTTTGCTCTGTGTGTTTACTTAAGCGAATGAATATTGCGAGTTGAAAATTATGCTTTTTTAAAGATTTTTAGTGAAAATGGAGGATAATAGTGTTCCCTATGATGAATTGAAGTGTGTTAAAGTGCTAATCGGCGAGGAAAAGGTAAAATCTTTAAACTTTGTTGAGAAAAAACAGCTCATATCCACGCCGAAACCAATGCCTGATCTGTATATCTCTAAAATTACGCAAACCATTTTGATAAACAAACATTGAAAAACCAATTGATTTCATTGTATTCCTTCCCTGAATTTAAAGACTGCAATGTTTTCGAACTCATTGACTTTATAAACGAAGATAGTCTTTAAGAGGCCTTTCCCCAGCTTTTAAAGTTAGCTTATCTTGTCGTAACTATTCCAGCCACAAGTTCCTCCGCGGAACGTGCTTTCTCATTTATGAAGCGCATCCATACTTATTTGAAAAATACACAAGGTCAAGAGCGTCTTACAGACTTATCAATTATTGCAATTGAAAAACAGTTATTGGTACAATTAAAACGTTTACCAACATTTTACGCGGACGTAATCAAATCTTTCCTTAAGAAAGAGAGACAATTCGATTTAGAATATAAATAATTTGTTTTTATAATTTTGTACCTAGTTTGTTTGAACTTTGTTCATGCTTTTCTTTTGTTCATGAATTGTATTGTATGTATATATCATTTCTTTCGCTCAAGCAAACCCAAACGGCTTTTATCAAAGCCACCGAAGATATGTAATTATATGTCATACAATCTATCTAGCAGTAGTATGCCTTCCGTGTACTTTGTTAAACACGTCCTCGACAGCACTGAATATGAAACTGAAGAGTGGAGACAGATCAAGATTGGTGTATTTTTATAAAACTGCTAAAAACAACAAAACCATATCTTGGGCTTGCCCTAGTTTGGAGCTCTAGCTTCGCCACTGGCTCGGTACGAAACAATGCACTAGGTATTACTACTCACTCTACCCTTCCCTTTCACACACGCGCTGCCGCTGCCCGCCCGACTCGTGTTACCTCGCGCTGTGGAATTTACACATGTCAGCTTTGCCAACATGTGGAGAATTCCCAAAATTGCGGGAAATTTAAAGTTGGTTGGGGATTTTATGGGGATTGGTATTATGAGGGGAAAATACGGGGATTTTGAAAATCGATAGCCAGGACCAAGTCAGAACCTTTTTTCAAGAAATCTAAATACTTATCTTAACATTTTGTTAGGTTACTTATGAATATCGAATGACTCCTTTTTTAATTATCTTCATTGCATTAATTTTCGGATTTATTTCGGCAACTTTTGTGTATTTTACATTTCTGTATTTTTTAATTTTAAAGAAAAAAAATGTTAGTTAAAAAGTAAATCTTATAAAATTAGTTGAAAATTGTTTCATTTCTTAAAATAAAATTGAGGGGAATTTGTGGGGAATCTTTTGAAGTTTTGTCCTTAAATTGGGGAATTTGACATGAATTTTCGGGGAATTTGACAAATTGGTGTTGACAACGCTGCCATGTTGCACCGAAATTTTCCTACTAAGATTTGTTTGCAGGCGATATAAGAATTAGAGGCGGCAATCACTATAAAACTTGCAAGTAATTTTTAATAGTTTTGACGTACCTCTTTTTAAATTCAAAGTATTGGTCTGATTAAATACGGAAAGTGAATTAAATAAAATAAAAAAAATTATTTAGATTAATTCTGATAAATTAATTAACTGTCGATCATAATTGCAATTGATTTTAACTATTAAATTATTCAGTACCATTTCATTTCTATTTTCTTGTACAAAATCAAAGATAATAATGAAATAGTGTTTATAATTGTGTAAGTGAGTACTGAGTACTCAATTAGGTACGTTTATTAATTTCAATATAACTTTTGTAGTAAAGAACTGCTTGTTGCGTTAGGGTACAATTGATTGTGTAATTGTATTTTAAAATATAACAACCATAACTTCTAAATTCCATATGAAGACTAGTCGTAGGGATAACTAAACTTATAAATAAAATAAACGTTGGCAATGTCGAAACGGTTTAACGATCTGTGGAAATGATCAGAGTCCTTACCGCAAGGACGTTACGACGCACGAGGCATTTTGGCGGGATTGATTATTAATTTTAGTTTTTGAGACAGTTCCGTGTTGACTATCACGTGCGCGTGAGAGATAGTTCAATCGTTTTGTTGATTAAATTCTTGTTGTTATTACTTGTTGTTATTATTCTTGATGTTACGTTTTGTGTTTCTTGTTTTGTTTTAATAATGCCTAACGTAGGTACGTAATGTGCCTTGGAGTATCTCATTAGGCCACGGAGAATTTAGATCGGTAAGCTGTTTCATACCTATTTTTTTTAAATAACTTAGTACTGAACTGATCTGAATAGGTACACAACTGAATACATCAGAATAATAAACATACCTACACGATGGATAAAACCCCATGACTCTATTCTTGTTAACATTTCATTTAAGTAATTATTTCATTAGCGGTGAATCAAACCAGGTATTTGGTTTATTTAACCTACGAATTTGAATTAAAGTGAGTAGATGGAGACAAGCACAGTGGCATAATAGAAGGTTAAGTAGATAAGTTAGGTATGTAGACAAGTGTTGTAAATTATTAGGTATTGTGGTACGATCGCTAGCTGCGGGCCGCGCGAATTTGGCGTCCGCGCGTATATTGACCCCTAGTCAGCTGATTGTAATTCCCCTAATTGGTTTTATGTTTAAGTATTTTCATGTTTTTTTTATGAAATTATCGTTTCATTTAGCTTTATTAACATGATGGAGCGTGAATAAAGCTAATAAAACTAAATTTTCTTTCTGACCCATTATCAAAGGTATCGTTATTACTATCGACTGTCTTCGTTTTCGGGAGCGTTTCACAAACAGCCTGTATATGTCTGTATAGGTCATATATGTATAGTTTATTTATTAGTAAAATGTATATAATATTATGTAGCTAATGATCCTTACCTTTTTTTTTCTTTATCTTACATTATTTTGTGTAGTGTTCTTTTATTCTATATTGCCACACCTACGTCAAATTCTCACCACTCCATGGGTTGACTGGTAGAGTATGCCTCAAGGCATTAAGTCCGCCCTTTGTATTCTTTTGTTTTACAATAAAGAATAAATAAATAAATAAGAGTGTTGAAAATAGGTTGTATCCTTATAAGAGTGGTTTATGAGTTATTATACAGCTCAAGCTGTATAAAGTCTGTATTATGGGATCAAAGTTAACTTAGGGTTCTTAATCAGAATATGAAAACTCTAGTATACAACTTTAAGTATTTTGTAACACTTAAATCTGATATTATCATTAAAGTTGTATAGAAGCTGTTTTTTTGCATGATGTCCCGTGCTTATACAGCTCTAAGTGTTATTATAGTATAAATAAAATCTTATTTCTGAACAATGGTGTATGCAAACTCTCTTCTAAAACTTATTCTTATGGTGTTGTTGTACACTTTTGTAAATACAGTAGTTTTATTACGTCTGTCTATGAGAGTGATATAAAACAAAATAAATAAATAACAGCCACGGTACAACTTAAATCTGTATAAGCGCCAGAATATTGGCATTTTGCATGCGTTGCGTGTTTATATTTTGCTAGTGAACAAAATAAATTTGTTATCAGTATGTGGACGCTCAAGGTCGCTCAGCGAGCTATGGAGAGGGCAATGCTTGGGGTTTCTTTGCGTGATAAACTTAGGAATGATGATATCCGCAGTAGAACCAGAGTGACCGACATAGCCCAACGGATTAGTAAGCTGAAGTAGCAATGGGCCAGCCATATAGCTCGAAGAACCGACAACCGATGCGGAAAAAAGGTTCTTGAGTGGCAGCCTCGTACCGGTAGGCAAAGTGTAGGGCGACTCCCACTAGATGAAGTGACGACCTGGTAAGACATGCAGGCAGTCAATGGATGCGGGTGGCCCAGGACCGTGCTTTGTGGCATAACTTGGGGGAGGCCTATGTTCAGCAGTGGAGTTGTGAAAGGCTGTAATGATGATGATGATGATGATGATGTGGGAAAAAAAAGATTAGTTGCAGTAAAAATCATGTTAAATCTAAATTAAATTTATATAACACTGTTCCCAAGATAAGGTTTTTCATATTTTATACATATAATTCTCTGAAGAGAATTATATTATGCTATGTTGCAAAAAAGCTGCTATAGAGTTAAACAGTTAAATATAATGTTAAGATGTTAAATGTCGCCATCATTCAATAAATTTTTGTTTTATATTCATTTGTAATTCCGTTCAAAAACCAATTTCGAACGTTTGTCTTTATAAGTTACTTATAAGCATAGATATAGTATACATTAGATTGGCGATAGAGTGATTAGGGTGAGACCAAAAACGAAATGTACCGGTGTTAGTGAAATGTGCATGTGTGCGAGACGAATAGTGTTGCGCCATGCATCAACTTCAATTATCGATAAAGAGCGCTGTGTCCGTGTCATAAAATGAATATTTTTGTTTGAGGGCATAAAAATAAACCTACAAACAAAAAGTTTGTGATATTTATTTTCCACCAAAAATAATTTATTTATTTTAAAAATGTCGTAAGCTCTCTTTAGAGGTATTTTGAAATTTTGCTTCATACTTCAATCTAATAATAAAATAAGTTTCGATTATTAATTTAATAATTAAGTGTTTATGGTTCTATATTGCTGGCGAATCATACATATTATGTATGTAAGTATGTAAAAAATTATTTGCAGGACACAAGGCATTCGTTTTCTTATTTTCGAAACATATTTTCGTTTACAATTTTTCCTTTCATATGTTTTCGCAAAACTCGTTCAGAATGAATACCTATCTCATAAACGTCTTGAGAGGGATAAACAGAAATAAACAGCAGTGCTTATACTGCCGCGTTCCGGCCCATTGTGTATAGAGAGCCTTTATAATTATTTAAGGCATTTTGTCTTAGTCCTCAGGGGTGAAAACACATTTGCAGCTTTCTTTGTTTGAAGCTGATTGTGGACGGGGGTTTTTTTTTTAAATTACGTTTTTAACCTTTAAGCTCGTTATAATATAAAACTGTATTGACAAACAAACCTACCAATTCGATTAACCAATTAGATTGATGGTAAGTGGTTACTGCAGTCCATGGAGTACTTGGAGAATGGAGGACTTGCAGCCAACTACATTTATTATTACAGAAGGCTACAAATTCGTTTTCACCTCTGAGGATAATATGAAATATCTCTTTGTGCACTTCTATGAAACAAATAATTTTTGTTCAAAGTGCTTGCTACATATAGTTGAATATTTTTTGGGAACCCAGTCTTCTCTATTTATCATTTTTAACCATTTTTGTTTAACCTCAATATTTTTTGGAAATCTGAGACATTATAAGAATTTAAATTAGCTCATTAAAGTATTTACTATACCATTTGGCTACGAAACCCTAAAAATTAAAAATAGAAAATTAAAAAAAATTACGAAGTTACAAGAGGCTGCATCCAAAGATATGTCTTTGCCTGTTAAAAACATATTATCGATAAGATGATATTGATAGTGTCAATCTCTACAAATTTTAGATCAGAAATAGCGGGAATTCACGTATTTGTTATTATTTTTGATATAATTCTTACGCATTTAGAGCATTATCGTAATAAAATGCGATATTTTTCCCTATTCATTTGTGTATAAAACATTTGTACCAGTTCTAAAATATTGCAATTAGAGTGCTAAATATTTTAATTGTACTTACATGTGAAATGTATAATTTTGTGAATTTTCCTTTCTTGATGAACTGCATTCAGGTACTGCACACGTCAGCATATTTAAATCATACCTTTTAAACAGTTATTAATACTTCAAAATCAAAGATATCGCGAAAATAAGCGAGATTTGTTTCGTTAACGATTAACGTTAGCCCGATATAGGCCTATAGCGTGTACGTGTATGGTCTAGCAATTCTATCTCGTTCTAACGTAAGCATATGCTATGCCCTTTCTCTTTTACATTGCCAATCTAACGTAAGTATATACTAAATCTATGCTTATAAGACAATATCTGTAGTTTAACAGTTTCCTTGCACACCAAATAACAGCTCTAATACAGCAGTTATACAGCCTATTATATGCTTGCACAGCTACTGTACAGCGCTACTAACGCATAAAGCTGCATAATTTGTGCCAATTTTTTACTTATAAGAATTGTATAAGCGCTTATACAGCTTATATACAGCCAGAAAATACAGCCTCCAGTTTAAAACGAACTTCAATACAGCTCGTATACAGCTTGCATGCTGCTTGGCCAGCACGTCATAAAAAAATGCAATTATAACTGCTTTTTGGCGTGTACACAAACGTAGTCAGTTCTCCCGTCAAGAAAAGACCACCAACTCTTTAAAGACCAACTCTTTTTTATAAGGCCGACAACGCATCTGCAATTTCCCTGGTGTTGAAGTTGTTAATGGGTGGCGGTAGTCACTTGCCATCAGCTGAATCGCATGCTCATTTACCCCCTTTTATATAAAAAAAATCCCGCTCTTACGATTATTTTTCCATCTTGATATGGATAAACTCCCTGGAGATTTTGCAGGCAGCTCACACGTCTAGACTTTTATCAAACACGGATTCTTCGTGAATTTGAATGGAAGCCAAAACCGATATTCATCTGAGTATAAAACATATGAGAAAATAAATATATAAATGGGAAATCGTTCCAAGCCAAAAATGGTCGTTGGCCCATTGTTGTCTTTTTCCGCGATATACTCGTCGTAGTGGTGGAATCCGAAGTGCTTTATGAGCATTGAAAGTTAATTTGGTTTAATCTTCACTTCACAGTTTCATCACTTACCAGGACCTTGAGCATAACTTTAGCTTGTCTTTTTGCCAAATTTTGTAAAAATCGGTCTGGTCCCGCGGTATTAACCCGACTATTCCTAGTGTGCTGTTCAGCCACCTCGCCAGTGTTCCGGCAGCAAGACCACAAACTTGATATGCGGCTTTAACAGGATAGAATATAATAGAATTGTATAGAATAGAATAGGATAGAATAACATTGTATGGAACAGAATGGAATAGAATAGAAAGGATTAGAATATTTTTTTATTCAATATAGATTACATGTAATTCTTATGAAGTAAATACATTTATTTACATAACACAATATACAATATTTTATTATATACAATATTAAAAACTATAATTTAAAAAAAAAAACTAAAACTAGTAATTTAATTATCAAACAGTCCTACTCCACGCGGTATCGTGCCAAGAACGCTGGCTGCGTTTCCCCGCTGAATGGCTATACTTAGCCTTTGAGCGAGAAAAGAGCCAGCCCTCTTATCACCAGCAGCAACAACCAGCCGCGGATGGAGTTCCTTTAATTCTTATTGAATGTCATTCTTTACTTTGACCGCTGGTTCGGAAAAAAACCTCTGTCCTAGGAAGAACCAGCAAGAAACCTGGCGGGACTTTCTTTCAAAGTAAATTATACAATAAGAAAGGTTGTACAAACTATTTACAAAATTTATTTTAGTAACAGCTTGGAGGGGGTGCTGTTGCCAATGACTTAAGCAAAATTGCACTGGATTGCTCCGCTTTCAGCATGCTTATTGTTCTCCAAATCTGTTTTTAGGTTAAATGTCAGCGTTCCATGGAAAAGAAAAAACCACCGGTATAATAACAATGAACAATCTTGTGCAAAAAAAATCGTTTAAAACAAATTATTCGATCTCGAGTAGATCTCGGAATCCATCTCACCTCAGATCTAACGTTTCGCGAGTATATTGTTAAAAGTTGTAAAAAGGCATATACAAACCTGGGTTTTATCCTGAGACAGTCACGAGATATTACAAATATTACCACATTGGAAATGCTATACGATGCTCTGGTCAGGAGTCACTTGGAGTACGGTGCTGTTATATGGGCTCCGCACGAAGAAAAGTACAGCCTAATGCTCGAACGTGTCCAAAACAGATTTATGAGGCACATGTACTTCAAACTGTATGGGGTATATCCATTTTACCCTTTGATGTACCCCACATTGTTCGTGCTTGGGATGGTCGGGTACAACCAGCTCAGAGTGAGACAATACTGGTCACTAAAAGAAATATTTAAGTCTCCTATATCAACGCGCCTAAAAATTGAAAGCGATGTATACTATTATTCTACCAACACTACTCTATGACTGTCAAAGCTGGGCACCATAGATTACTGTATATATACTAGCTGGGCACTAACGAAAACAATAATAAACAAACTTCAGATCTTTCAGCGTGCAATAGAGAGGAACATGTTAGATCTTAAGTTACGAGATAGACAAAAAAATAAAGAAATAATAAAAACAACAAAAATAATAGATGCTGCAGAATTAGCATGTAAATTAAAATATAGATGGGCAGGCCACGTTGAAAGAGCTACAGATGGACATTGGAGTGAGAGACTGCTGCAGCTATATTAGTAGTATAGTTGTAGCACGAGTGGGTCGGCTCGACCGGGGAAGGACCACTCTCTCACAGAATACCAGCGTAAAATAGCAGCTTAACGCTGCTGTGTTTCGTATGGTGAGTGTAGAAAACCGGAGACCCTTTTTACTGGAAAATAGGCATTCCATCTTAGTCCTCACTGGTGACAACGCATCTGCATTTTGATTCTTTATTGAGGATAGATGTAGATGTCTATGGGTCACAGCAACCACTTATCATCAGGTGGACTGTGTGCTCGTTTGCCACCCTATCCTATAAAAAAAAATCCTCCAATGGTACCCTCGCGAAGTACCACGGCCACGCAGTAGGCCCAGGCGCAGGTAGTGTATTGACGTTGTGACCACACCTAAATGAGACTCGCACAGGATAAACAAAAATGGCAAAAGATGGAGGAGGCCTTCAACCGCAAATGGGTACCCAAATAAAATATCATGCTTAGTAAAAAAGTAATAATTTGAATATTATCTTACCATAAGTAATTTGCTGTAAATTGATTATTATAACATGTTATAATTAATCATTATATATTTTATTTTTATTATTATTAATTGATTTAAACTGTTTAATCGTGTAATCTCATTTTATTATTTAATATTTGATAATTAAAAAATGAAGTTAATTGATATTTGATTTGTAATAATATTATTCAACTCGATTTATTAAGCATAATTAATAAAATTTATTCAAAATTCTGGCTAATTTATATCTAAATATTTGTTGAAGTTTTCTTTGAAGAAAGATTTATTTTGTAAATGTAAATGAAATTCTGTAATATTTTTACTTTTATGTAATTCTTTTTTTTTGTGGGAAATAGAGGCTTATATAAATAACAGGGCGTCACTTGCCGACCCTGCTACTAATTTTTGCAGCATAATTTTGCTTAGTTACTTTTTCCTCGTTCATTCTTTCTACGTGTCCAAACCAGCGAAACATTACCTTTTTAATCCTGGTCACAATTTTTGAGAACTATACTTTTCTCATATCATATAATTTCTTACTCTTTCGTCCGATAGCAAATAAATACTTGTAATAACTTAACTTTACCTAATAAAGTGTCGCACAACTACAAGTTAAGATCGGCACCACTTAGCGGAAAAGATATCAGGTGGTTAAGTACAAGTGATATTACGAAAAACTTTAGCAAAGCATTTTACTTTTTTAACTTTACGAGATTTATATATTTTATACATGATTGATGAAAAATCTTTTTCGGAAAACTCTAAGCAACAGAAGCTTAATGGTTGAGGGTGCAAACCGAAAAATTAAACGTTGCTAGTTCTCATCTTCAATTCGATTTCTGTCGTTAACCACTTGCATTTATAAGATAACTTGAAGTGGCTTACGGTAATATTAGGAATTTTTGATAGCACACAGACTTATATAGACACGAACACACATATAGACATAGTCACACAGACACAAAAACACGCGGGCGGGCATGGATACGCACCGACGCGGGCGTCCACGTTTCATTTGAAATATATTCATTTGGACTTAAAGCGCATGATATTTACTACAATCTGTTTTCATAAATAGAATATTACGAAAACTAAATTGTACGAAAGCAAGTATACCTAAGCAAATTTTCCAGTTGAAAAATGTTGCCGTGTCGTTAGAAGGAAATTATCATACCGACCCTTGCCGCTGAAAAGGGTTAAGCTAAGCTATTACAAGATCAATTACGTATTTCTGTTACACGCTACTCTGATTTTCTTTTTAATTCTATTTACAAATATTCACCAACGATTACGTAATATTATTGAAAATTCCTCATGAAAATGGTAGCGAAGGAAAATCCATGGCCTTGTCTCCTTGTCTCCGAGAGTAGTAGAACCAACCAAACCATCAAAACGAGAGAGTTTTTACATTATGTTTAAATATTTTAACTGTAATTATATTTTACTTTGTACGACAAAGAAAAAAGAAAAATAAATAGCGAAGGTTATAAAGAAATATTACAGATGAATAACTGACCATAACTATAATATAATTATATAATTCATTTATGCAGCAACAGTAGCCTAATGGTAGGGTGCGGACCGCGAACTCAAAAGGTCGTGGGCTCGAATCCAACATTTGACTACTGTCGTTAACCACTCCTAACACAAGCATTTTAAGCTTACCAGGAGTGGTTAAAAATAATATTAGTAATGTTTAATAGCATTTCTAGTATTTTTAAAAGAAAAAAATATATATAATTGCTTATATTTAACTTTGATTGAATTCTATGCGCAATTAACATATTCCTTGACATATTTTACCCAAAAAATGTTTGGAGAAAATGTAGGTATTGAAATGTTTATTTGTTTTATTTTTTATCTATATTCATGATTATTTGAATTTTTTTCGTATATTAATTATTTCATATTTTTCCCAGTGAAATAGTTACGGTTACAGTGGGGATGGGAAAGCAAATTTAAAGTAATAATTTAAAAAATGTCAAATACAAAAAAATATTTCTGTGGTAGACAGACATGCAGGCAAACAGATCGTCAACAAATATTACTGAATTTGGCACGGAACACTAAAGAGATTTTGGCCTCACAGTATAGTGAATAAAACTTTTATGCAAGGTGTAACTTATTGAAATTTGTTTCAAATCAAAATTTTACTGATTTTGCTACTTCAAGGTTTATTGCCTGGAGTCGCATCTGGGTAGCTATTAATTCAAATTCAAATTCAAATTCAAATTGTTTATTGCATGTCACATTACAAATTAAAGATGTTACATTTTATAGGTATACATGTGACGCCCTGCAAGGGCATAGCAACACTAGAGGATTAACAATTTTTGTATAACTTTCAAACATAAATTATAAAATATCATATCATCAACATTCAATATTATTTTATATAAATTACTTAAATTAGAAATACAATATAGACGAAGTATTCTTCCTTTGTCATTATTTATCGTCAAAAAATTCATTCAAAATATAATAACATTTATTAATAAGGAATGCCTTTAACACTTTTACCTATTTCTGCCAATTAGCATCTGTAATCCAACTTTGCGTTTTGATTTGGTTTGAAAAGTTTGGAGCCAATTAAAGAGTAAGCTGTGAAGCACTAGTTTTAAATATAAGGCGTGACGAAAACTTGTTAATTTTTACATATTATTAAATGTAGGTGTTAATTTAATTTCTGAATGTACTTTACTACCGTGTAGTGGCGTTGTGTGAGAATCCATCACCTCGTTTCGTCCTGTAAGAGGCGACTATGGGATGAGTCATAAAGATCTTACCTAGTTTATCGACTAAGTGTGCGATATATTGAAGATGGGCCAAATTAAGAGTACCCTTAACCAACGGGCATGTATGCGTATGTGGATGTGAAGGAGGCGAGAAAGATGTGTCAGGATTGTGCCCTAAATGGAAATCGTTAGACTTTGCCTACTCCTTTGAGTGATATGCGAAGATCTTATGGCTTTTGATCGGTGGAGGTTGGCGTTCGGATGGCAACGGGCAGCAGGGTGAAAGGCGCGAAACGCCTGGAACTATACGATTCGGTTGCCAAGCGTGACGATTGAGGTTAAAATTATTTAAAATTGCGGTTGCCAACCCTTTTGTCACGCGTGGCAAGTATTGCAATAATTTCCTCCTTTTAGGCAATCTATTTTTATAGAATAAACTTGACAAAACACAGTCCACCTGATGGTAAGTGGATGCTGTGGCCCATGGACATCTACATCTATCCTCGATTAAAAATCAAAATGCAGCTGCGTTACCACCCCTGAATACTAAGATGGAATGCCTCGTCTCCAGTAAAATGGGTCTCCGGTTCTCTACACTCACCATATGAAATACACCAGCATTGGGCTGCTATTTTACGCTGGTATTCTGTGAGAACGTAATCCTTTCTCACGTCGAGAGTGTCAAGGTCGAGCCGATCCCTTCGGGCTTCAACCATAATATAGCTGCAGAATGGCTCTACCACGTAAAGAAATCTATGTTCTGTCTTTTGATGGAAATAATCGAATTGACTTACTATCTTATTTTGAATTTATAAGGGTAACCATTATCAATAGTCTCATACTTTAAGGCAGCTTAAAAGATTTTTCTTTATAAGTTACAGCTAAATCCGATTTGTCTCAGTTGAAACTTTTTCGCAACATTTAATCTTCTATAGTTATAGCGGAGGATTACTTCATTTAACAAGATATTGGGGTATTTTGTTTGCTCAGATAATGTTGTTTCTCAAACCTATGGTACCTAGGTACACTGATTGTACTCTTGCGCTCACTTTGTATCGCCATCTCGAGGGTAATAGCTGAAAATCAGTGCTTGCTCGCTAAGCAATATTAATCGCTGAGTTAGGACCCATTTGTTTAACTGCTACACACAGATACTTTTAGATGTTTGTAGTATGTAACTTTATGTAATAGTTTTTTTAGTACATACCTAGTTTTACAATTGAATTTTCTCATGCACATGTGTGATTGAAGAAACAAGTGAATGCCTTATCTACCTCTTTACCAAACTTCTCTTACATTAAGTTTCTGTTGTTCTGGTAGTTGAATCTAGGACATGGGATAACGTCATCTAAAGTCACAAAATTATCTAGGCATTGACGAAATGGAATGTTAGATTGATCATGTTAGCACACGATGATTCAACCATTATTCAGTGGCAGAATGCTCGCCTGAAAACACAAAAATATAAGACAATACTTATACCAATTTATAGAATAGAAATATTTAAAGATTATATATCATACGGTTGTATAGTTTTAATGAATCTATCTTCTAATTGTAATCTGTCATAAAATTTTATAATATCGGCAATGTAAATCAATATAGAATGCATTGCAAGTGAAGTGGGAATAATTCAGACGTCGCGGTCCAATCGTATTAGTGCTTTCATGTGAATAGGCTGCTTCCAGCTCACGGCGTATAATTTATTTGATCTTGTTTGTTCGCTTGGCACTATTTAGGCCTCTAAGAAAGATATTAAAATATTACTGCGAATAATATTATTTAAAAAAAAAACAACTATAATACATAAGAAATTACTGGCTGTAAAATATCAATATTTTTTGCTCTTCCAAATTGAGTACTTGACATTATGACTACCTCGTTGATTGGTCGTAAGCGGTGATCATGTGAAACTGGATTCAAATCTGTAATGACTTTCAATAAGTATTCTTGTAACCTACATTGAATAAAAATGATTCAAATCCATGGTCAGGCCAAAGCAGCAGCCCCGTGTTTTATCCCTGTACCTCGGAAAAGAAGTAAAGTCTTGCACCTGATTTCTCGCTGGTCGTGTCGGATTGGCGTTCCATCTGACTGATTGAGGAAATATAGAATGCATCTGTGCTTGCGCAGACACTGGTCCACTATAATGCTGTCCTGCGCAGATGGCTTGTCTCCGATGAGACTGGCCACTGTGACCGTGATTCGGTCTGGAGGACATTATTATTATATTTGTCTTTTCATCTATCTATTGAAGTCAACAGTCGTAGCGTGGTTTAATTTTATAGAATAATAGAAGGGTAACAAACAAGCACACAAGACAGCTGATGATAAGTGGATACTGTGGTCAATAGACATCTACGTTTATCTTCAATCACAATTTAAAATGAAGATGCGTTGTCACCCTTAAGAACTAAGATGGAATGCCTTGAATCCAGTAAAAGGTGTCTCCGGTTCTCACCTTACGAAACACTGGACATGACAATATACGTACAATTGGTATTCTGTGAGAGCGTGATCCTCCACCGGTCGAGCTGACTCATTCGGTCTACAACCATAATATAGCTGCAACATGGCTCTACCACGATGAAAAAGGGATTAAAGTGTTCCGAGAAAGAAACCCGCCGGCGTCACTGCAATTGTCAATAGTAGTTTTTAGTGCTGACTAACCACCTACTCGGCAGTGAAATATAATATCGTGTCACATTATAATATGTTATTGTCAAAATATTATTATTTAAAAAAAATCCTCATTAATTTTAAGATGTTGTTTTTTCAACAACTCACTAACCGAATAAAAAGATTTATTAACTAGCCACTTTTTCAACTCGTTCCCGAAACGCCTCCTTGCTTGTAGTTTTATATTACTAGATATTGCGTTAAATACTTTTATGAACATTACATAGCAATTTTTATGATAGGTAATTAACTGTTTTTGGTATTTTTCTATGACTAATTTATCTGGATTCCTTAAAGGTTTAGATTTGACAATATCTCCAGCAGTTATAAACAGCTTAGGGTTATTTTTCACAAATTTTGGTTTGCACGATTCATGAGGGGCCATATTACATATTGCACGTAGACATTTTTTTTTTGCACTATGAAAACTTTATTGATGTCTACAAAATTTCCCCATATTATTATACCGTAGCTAAGTATACAATAAATGTATCCGTAATACGCCATAAGAGCTGTTGATTGCGATGCTGTCTTTGTAAGGTTCCGTAATATGCAAACAAAGCGGTTAAATTTGTTACATAGTTATGCAGTCTGGAAATAGCCTTAATACCTCCTGATCCCAAATTGCCTGACTAAGCTTTTGATATTAGATTACTCGTAAACATGATAATTGCAATTAGCCATAATTTTTCGATACTCTATTGTTATATTTAATTCTAATTATGTTAATTTGTGTGTTAATACTTTATAAATATATTTTTCTTTATAATGTGTTAATCAAAATAATCAGAGCGAATATAAACGTAACTCTGTTAATTTTGAACTTAAGGGGGGAGGAGTTATGCAGTCTGGAAATAGCCTTAATACCTGCTGATCCCAAATTGTCCTGACTAAGCTTTTGATATTAGATTACTCGTAAACATGATAATTGCAACTAGCCATAATTTTACAATAACATGTTGAACACGAATTGTGCCGATTAATCTTTTGATATTGGATTACTGAAAACATGTTATGAAGTGTAACGTTACAGAAGACGCTGACTCCACTGTATAATTGTTATTGTTGGTCAAACCAAGGCATTATACTTTCAGTCAACAGACATATTTTGACCATTCTATAATAGCCGTTGCATTTAGAATTAGATTCATTACAGAACTCATCGTAGTCATGTAATCACTTAGTTAAGGAAGTCAGTATTGCACTGAATTAGTTTTAATACATATTAACATATTAACTTCTATTTTCAAAAGCTTCAGCACCGCTCCCAAAACTTATCTACATACTTTTTCTATGTGAGTTTTCCAGTTACAAAATATATCCATATGTATACCGAGAAAGGATATTTTCTTGTACTTGTTATATTTGTTCGCCATTGTATACAATATTTAGCTTTATTTCATTTTTTTATCAAAAAATTGTATCAACTTGGTTTTGCCTATATTTATGTGTAAATTATTATGTTCTAATCATTCAATTATTAATTTCAAAGAATTATTAATGTCATTTAATAATTCTGACTGTACCAATGTCAGATTATTTGTTACATATCAATAGCATGGCAACATCATCTGCAAATAAAGTCAATAAATTATTCGTTACATAAGAGATGTCACTAATATACAATAAAAATAAAAGTGGACCAAGTACACTGCCCTGTGGCACGCCATATACATTAATTAGGTACGGTGATTTATACTGCTCAAGTTCCTTATTATAATTTAACCTTGAAATTTCTACACTTTGTTATCGATCTTTAAGATATGATTCTATCCAATTTAATGCCGGTCCGCAAATGCCTAAGTTGTCGAGTTTGTTTAGTAGAAGTTTGGGTGAAACGAAATCAAAGGCTTTTCACGTGGTAGAGCCATGCTGCAGCTATATTAGTAGTATAGTTGAAGTACGAATGGGTCGGCTCGACCGGGGAAGGACCACGCTCTCACAGAATACCAGCGTAAAATAGTATCTCAACATTGCTGTGTTTCGTATGGTGAGTGTAGAGAACCGGAGACCCTTTTTACTGGAAAAGAGGCATTCCATCTTAGTCCTCACGGGTGACAACGCATCTGCATTTTGATTCTTTATTGAAGATAGATGTAGATGTCTATGGGTCACAGCAACCACTTACCATCAGGTGGACTGTGTGCTCGTTTGTCACCCTATCCTATAAAAAAAAAATCTATGAATATTACTGAAGTGTGATTTTTGTCATCTAAATTATTAACAACATTTTTTACAATATGAAAATATGCATTGGTAGTTGATTTATTGTTTTGGAATCCAAATTGTTCATTTATTATTATATTAAATTTTGAGGTGAATTCTACTTTGCGTTTACATTTGAATTAACATTGCTTTTTCAAATATTTTGGAAAAAATAGGCACTAAATTATAGGGCCATAATAACACATATGACGTTTATCATCTTTTTTATGGAGCGGCTTTACTATAGATTTTTTTAAACTATCTGGAAATTTGTTATTAGTAAAAGAAAGATTAATAAGTTAGGTTAAAATGTGTACTTATTCTTTACTGCAACATTTTATTATTTTCGTGGAAACTGAATCATATCTCACTGCGTTTGTATCATTCAATGACCTTATTATATTCACTATATCGGCATAACCATATGGCTTCAAAAATACTGCTAGATATAGTAGTTTTATTTGTGTTAATATATTTTTAGTGGGAGATCTACTAGTAAGACTAATGAAGTATTCATTAAATGACGCAGCGATTTTAGTAGGATCTGTAATTAATTTATTGTCAACCTCTATTCCATTTATAACTAAGTCTTTATTACTTTTATGAGATCCCTGTTTAACAATTTTCCACGCAGCTTTACACTTATTTTTTGAATTATTCACAAACTCATAGTTGTTAATTTTTTCAGAAAGGCGAAAACATTTTTAAGTAGATTTGTGTACTTCATGTATTTAATTTTGTTTTCATTAGTATTGTGTTTGTAATATTGTAACTGTAATTTTCTTTTCGTTTTACAACTAACCTTTAAGCTTTTATTCAACAACGTAGGTTTAGATAGTTTGTTCAAAATTTTAATGCGCATCTGAAGAAAGCACAATTCATACGTTAGCAGGAATAGTTTATGAAATTTATCAAATGCGATATTTATGACATTTATATAAATATGCGACCAATTTATACTACACAAATATTCATGAAATTTCGTAATATTATCTTCACAGTAATCCCTTTTGAAGATAAAGTAATGTTTCAAAGGGCTATAGATTTGTTTTTGTACAGGTACATGTAGCATTTGCGCTGTATTGTGGTCTGACAATGCTAATTCCAATAGTTCTCCGTGAGCATTGTATCCTTCAGTATTATTTTTAGATCACTATCAAATTTTTCACTGATGTCATAAATACAAACTGTTGATTTTTTGATCAAGTTACCGTAGACACCGTCTCCGATCTCATCGCTTTAGTGGGGTTATACTCATCATATGCCTTGAGGAGTTCATAGCTTTTGAAAATATTCGTAAGATGTCGCTGTAGTCAAGTTCATATACTATTATTGCGCTTTAATCAAAATCAAACAACAGAATATTATTATAATGCTAGAGATGGAACGAAGCAAATCGGAAGTAAAACCAGTAAGGCCAGCGAAGAAATGGCAAAAGTCACTCCACAGGTATCGATTTAAATTATTTTAAAAGTCAATTAGGCATGTTTTACTTAAAAATATATAAATGAAATGACTATCACGATGTAAGATTTAATCTTAGATCAGGATTAGCAAGGCGTAAAAATATAAAGCTAACTGGATATAAACCTAGGCAGACCAGCCTACACAAGCAAGACTCCTTCACAAGTATGACGAATGTGGCTGCCTAATATTTTGTAATAAGCTATCTCCTACCCTTAAATATAAGAAGGTGAGATCGCGTCGGAGGTGAATGTACTGAATACATAAACACTCACGCCAGTCACACAGAGGGGTAGGTAGAGACTACGGACTTCCATTTAGCACGATCCTGGCACACCTCTCCCGCCTACTTTACACCCATATATCTACGCATACACGCTCGTCGGTTAAGGGTACTCCTAATCTGGCCCATTTTCAATATATCGCCAATTTGTTCGATAAACCTTCGTCTAGGGCATCCCTTTCCGACTCTGCACCTCACTTGTGCAGCATAAATTTGGTTTGTCACTCTCTCTTCGTTAATTTTTTCTACATAACCAAATCACCGAAGCATTCCTTTCTTAATCCTGGTCACAACGTCATCTTGCAAACCACACTTTTCTCTTATCACACTATTTCTCAGCCTGTTATTCAGATTCAGCCCTAGCATACTCCTAAATGACCGCATTTCTACAGCATTTATTCTACTCTCATGCTTCTTCTGCCGGGCCCAACTTTCACCACCATACATTAAAGTATTGATTGAAGAATTGCCAAACGTGCCTTTTTTGACACATTGTGACTCTTCATAATAGCGTGTAGAGTCCCATTCACTTTATTTCCTGCGTTCACTCGTCGTTCTATATCCTTATCATATCTACCATCCCTGCTAAATAAACATCCCAAATATACAAACTCATCCACTTGCTCAATCAACTCCTTTCTATTCTTATTTCACATAACGTTTTACTTTCTTCTCTTTCAAAAACCATCACATCTTACTTGCGTTCACTTTCATACCCCTTTCTTTTAATGACCAGTTCATTAAAGTAACCATCATTTGCAACTCGGCCGCCGACGCTGCAAATGTGACTTGATCATCGGCGTACAAAAGGCATTTGACGGTTAACTCACCCATTGTCAACCCACATTCTTCAACTTTCAAAGTTTGCAAACAACTGTCTATAAATAGGTTAAACAGCCACGGGGAAGCTACACAGCCCTGTCTGACACCTTTTTGGATGCCAAATCAGTCCGAGTAGACCCCGTTGATTTTGACACAAGCACTAGAGTCCCTATAAAGAGACCTTAATGCCCGTATCAAACCAGCGCTCAAACCAAATGAGTTCAGTGTTTGCCATAACACATTCCTGTCCACTCTATCATAAGCCTTTTCCAAGTCCATGAACGCACAAAAAACTTTCTGGTTTTTGGCCAAAAACTTCTCCGTAATCATGTGCATGGAAAATACTTGATCCGTACACCCCATTCCCTTTCTAAATCCAGCTTGCACATCCCAAATTTTTCCATCAATTTCTTCCATAACTCCTTTAATTAACACCTTAGCATACAGTTTACCCACAATGCTGTTTTTACAGTCCTGCTGTGACCCTTTTCCTTTATATATTGGGACTATAACGGCTTTGCACCAGTCTTCCGGTACCCGCTTCAGTTCCCAACATAAATTAAACAAGGTGTACGTATATACAGGCCTGCCACCACTCCCTCTCCATCCCTTAGCATTTCGAGTGATACTCTATCATATCCGGCTGCCTTACCTGCTTTCATGCTTTTCATTGCTTTCATTATTTCATCTGCACTTATCTCCCTACCTCTCTCCACTTCTTTCTGAATTTCTATTTCACTTAATTCAGACGACTCTTCACTAATAAACACGCTTTCAAAGTATTCCTTCCATCTCTTTCAATTTTCAATTGAAACGTCATCATTCAGCATACAGCCATTCTCGTCTCGTATAGCATTCATTCTAGGCTGTATTGAATTTCCCCTGGCAGTTCTTACGAGTTTCCAGAACATTTTAATATTTGCCTGGAAGTAATCAGATGTCCTTCTATCATTCTTATCAGTTCTTTCTTGCTTTTTCCATTCAACAACTTCATTTACTCTCTTATTTATACATCTAAAGTCTGCCTTTTTTCTTTCAATCTCATCAATCATACCGCTAGAATTACCAGCTTTAGTTGCTAGTAAATCTAGCCATGCTCTCTTCTTTGCTTCAACTTCCATCCGTACCTCATCATCCCACCACAACGTATTATTTTTCCTTTCATTCGTTCTCTTACTTACACCACATACTTCGGTGGCTGCATCCACCAAAACAGTCTTCAGGTCTAAATCATTCATACATATTTCATTCAAACCACTTATATTCTCCCTCAGTCTACATTTATACTTCTCTTTCACACCTTTATCTTGTAACCTCTCTATTCTTATACGCTGTAACGCAGTGGTAGACACAGATGTACGATGACGCCAACGCCTGAATAGACCATTAATTCGGCATAAGACCAAGTAATGATCCGTCCCTACGTTGGACCCCCGGTAAACCTTTGTATCTACCACTGCGCTCCTCATTCTTTCATCCACAATTATGAAATCTATCATGCTTCTATCATTACCTCTTTCCCATGTATACATGTGAATCCTCTTATGGCGAAAGAAAGTGTTCGTCACAAAAATATTATTTTCCACACATACGGCGAGGAGGTCTTCACCATTCTCATTTAAACTTTCATCGCCAAACGTTCCTAATATCCTTTCATAACCAGACCTCTTCACCCCAACCCTTCCATTAAAATCTCCTAACATAATAATATTTTCATTTCCCTTAAATTTCATCAACTCCATCCTTACCATGTCCCAAAACTGCTCTCGGATATAAGTGGGCTTAGACATGTCTGGAGCGTACACCCCTAGCACAAACAACTTCTTTAAGCCCACTTTCATTCGTATCCATAGCAGCCTTGGGCTTACACATTCATACTCTTTCACATTGACCCATTCTTTCTGAAAGGATGACACCGACTCCCTGGCATGCCCGCTCGGTCTCGTCTACACCAGACCAGTAAGCGGTATACATGCCATGTGCAGTGGCATCCTTTCCCTTTCGTTTCGTCTCATTTACACATAACACATCTATTCCTCTATCATTTATCATTTCGCATACTTCATCCATCTTATCATTTATTACATACATACATTCAGCGTAGCCAGATGGGCCTCCGCAATCCACTTTTAGCCCCTCCGGGAGACAGAACGTGACGGGTGGCGAAACTCGTCGCCGGTTTTTCTCCCAGAGATTCTTCGCACCCCTGCCCCATTAAAGGTGCGCCGGGAACTCGGGGCTATTTCTTTGATTTGTTAGCTCATGGGGCTCATGTACTGAAATGATCCGATAATTGGATCCGATGATTGATTCAAGTATCGGATCGTTTCATCTTTTTGTTTTAGATATACGCGAATGGACGGAGCGTTTTTCTTTGCTTGCAATGTCTACTACATTAAAAGATTGGAATTTTATAATGGCTGATTGACATTACGGAAATAATTATGTGACCATATTGATGCCTGTTTATTATCCTTCTTTTGATAAACTACTTAATGTAAGTCAAGCTAAGCTAGTTTTATGTAAATCTAAATTAAATAATCATTTTCTTATTGCCATTCCTAAACACGTGAATATGATCATTTTTAGTTGAAATTTTTGTAATTATTTATATATACAAACTGACAGTCTTTTACTTTTATAAAACAAAGCTCCAAGAATATAGTAATCGACTAGCTACAGTAAAATTAAAAGAACTGTCTAATAAATCAAGTATACTAAATCGCAATTCAACCGAATCAAAATGGTCAACGTAAAATCCACAAAAGTCTAACTTGTAACTCTTAGCGGTCTAAAACGGTTTCCTTTTGTACATGGTCCGACGCCATAATTTGGACTATTTTTTTTGGATTGTTCAACCGAAATACAACTGCCTATTGATTGAGAGAAAAATGTATGAAGAAATATAAAGTGTTTTGACTTTTTTCCTCATTTTATATTCATAATGCGTTCAGCAAACGAGTGGATTAATTTGCAAGCATTCTGTCTTCCAATTTGATTACAATGTGAGTGTCTCCAAGGCAGTAGTGAAAAGGCTTCTATTAAGCTAAGTCAGTGGGATTTATTAACTTCGGCCACATTCGGCAAACATAGCCAGGTTTAATTTTACACACTACTTTAGCGTTTCTGTTTTAAAATATCATCATCATTAACAATTTAGTATATTAATCTTATAAATTATTAGGTACATTTCTTTAGATCTACATAATATCTTTTTATTTTATTTCAGTACGCGTGTTTAACTACTTCGGAGTACGTTTAGGTACGTTTAAATACTTCGAAGCAATTGCCAGCACCGCAATAGTTGAAATCAACCGCCCAAGAGACAGGGGACCGCACAAGTTGAGTCCGAGTAACTTCGCGTACATATTGCGCCTTACCGCGATTTCAATAAGTCAAGAGTTGAAAAGTGTGCGATATCATGGAACGTCGATGTCTGTTGACGACATCCAAGCGTTGGTATGGGGTAGTAGATTCACTTACGCCACCGCTACAGTGTACACGTTATTAATTACTACCGGATATTGAGTCCGAGTAACTTCGCGAACATATTGCGCCCTACCGCGATTTCAATACGTCAAGAGTTGAAAAGTGTGCAATATCATGGAACGTCGATGTCTGTTGACGACATCCAAGCGTTGGTACGGGGTAGTGGTTTCACTTACGCCGCTGCTACAGTGTATTTACAATACTATACATTTATGCAATTATATAATAAACTATCTTTGCGTAGAACTTAAATGAAAAACCTGCAGATCTGTAACAGCCTTTTGTGGGTAAGTAAAATATAGCCTAGATTACTCCTGGCATTGCTCTATCTGTTTGTCAAGTTTCATTACAATCGGATAAGCCGGAGATTAGCCCGAACAGACAGACCAAACAAAAATTTTAAAAATAGTTATTCATGTCTTACATGTATGCATATAACCCCCTCAGCTCAATAAAAGGCAGTTATTTTTATATTACAGACACTCACTTTAATTTTATTTATATGTATATATATATATTTGTTATAATTTCTTGATGAGCATGTTTAGAAGTCAAGAAAATAATGCAATAAGATATTATTATCAGTATGTTATGAAGATAGTTTTGAATTTAAAACAAAGAAGCTATACCTTGATTTTGCTATAACAGTAACGTAGTACTTATTATAATTGCTCGGGTAATACGCTAACAAGACAAATACATCCCATGAGAAACCTAAATGGCTGAAGATATCGAACCACATATGTAGAAAACTAGTTACAAATAAGTTACCGTTGGGATAAACTTCGTTAAAGAGCAGGAATTAAGTGTGTGTTTTGTACAAATAAAATTGTTTTAAGTGGGTTTATTCACCTAAATCATAACGCTTAGAAATCGTTTTTAATATTTATAACGCCATAACGATGGGTGTTTTAAAGCGCCCAAAACGTCAGGAATTAAACGCAGTAATATCCATAAAATTAGTTTTATGTAATGCATACAAATATAAATTTTAAGTAAACAAGATATATAAATAGTTTGATAGTTGACTCAAATAACCTTAAGCCTTACGTAACAACAAAGAGGAATATAAAGTGCAACAAACAGTCAATACAAAAGATTTATAAAGACAATGCCTCCGCCCTAATGATCTATGCAGCCCATTGTAGGAGTACAAAGAGCTATAGTACATCCAGACTGCAGTTGAAGTTATTAGAATAGAATTACATGAACTCTTTATATCTTAGGTTAGGAATATAAGAAGTTCTATGAAAATCTATTACTTTACACATACTATATTGATTCCTTTAGTTTGAAAGAATTTTAGTAGTGGCGGTGTAAGAATATCCACTACCCTATACCATCCCGTGGGTGTCGTAAGAGGAGACAGAGGGAAAAAAATCAAGATGGGCAGCAGCGTCTTCCCAATAACGACTAAAAATAAGAAACTGCGGTTGCAAACCCGCTTGCTAAGCGTGGCAGCTATGGCAAATAATATGAGGCAATCTATGGGGGTATGTTCAGCAGTGAACTTTAATAGGATGTAACGGTAATGAAAAGAATTTTACCTCCTGTATTGATAAAGCGACAATTTTGGAGCTAGTATATACGTTACATAGTTGTTTTGATGATTTGTACAATTTAAGATTTATCTTACAACGATCATACATCCATTAATTACAACCTATCAAACGTCCACTGCTAAACATATGCCTCATCTATAGATTGCCATAGTTGCCACGCTTGGCAGGTGGGTTGGAAAAAGCAGTTTTTTTATTATTTTGAGCTGCTATCAGGGCGATACTGCTGCCCACTGCCTGTTTCAATTTCTGTTTGTCGCCTCTCACTACACCCGCGGAATGATATAGGGTAGTGGGTTATCTTACATCACATGCGGTATCAATACCGCACTTATATTAATGACAATTAATTAGAGCTATAAAAATCTAACAATATATGCATCTTACATTAAACGTTTATAATTGAACTACTTTGTAATAAATAACTAATTAATAACATCGTTGTGGGCCACTTTAACTTCGGAGACAATTTAGTTTCATCGTTAACATCATCGGTATGCGGCAATCAACTATTGGATATATCCTAAGATGTGCCATTTACTAGATCTTGTATTTTTTTACAGAGTAAGGGTGACAAACGAGCACACAGTCCACCTGATAATAAGTGAATGCTGTGGCCAATAGACATCTACATCTATCCTTGATTAAGAAAAAAGGTCCAGTTAAAAGTATTCAGTAAAAAGGTTCTCCACACTCACCATACGAAACACACGGCTTCATTTATTCATTTGTCATCAACTGCCTTACTAGAATCGTTGTTACTGGATAGCATATTCTTCTAATACAGGTTAGATCTAAACACAACAATATTACTACGCTTACGTTATTTTGCTATCCAAGTTTTAGCACCATAGGTAAGTACAGACAGGACGTATAAGTTAACTCATATTTGCGATATACGCGAAGATAGATCTAAATATTTCAATCTGTACATACCCCTCGACTGTTATATGGGATTTTGATGTGGGGATATGAGGTTGATTTAGAAACTAGAATTGTTTTGCGGAAGAGGGCTATAAGGACTATTTTAAATCTAAAACCCAGAGAGTCTCTAAGAGAAAAAATTAAAGAAGTAAGTATATTTACTTCTTTATATATTTAGTTCTTTAAAAGTATTTACGAAAATTTAATGTATGTCCACAAAAAATAAAGTAGTTTTAATAAAATAGTGATGTACACTATGTAAATACCAGGAACACACAAGCTTGTGATACCAGTTTCTCGACGCCACAGAGTCACTAATACATTCATGTGGCAATGTATACGCTATTAAAACAAAGTCCCAGAAAATATACAAGAGCTCTCTGTTAACAAGTTTAAATATTTTACTAAACAAAAACTGTATAAAATGTTATATCTAAATATTATATAAAAGAGGATGTCCTGAGTGACTGACTCATCTATCAACAAAAATTGGATAAATAGGGTTATTAATATAAATTAATGCATGGTTAATAATAATTCCTGGGTACAAAGTGGTCGCTTCCACGCTATTTCTTAAATAAGTTTCGTGAGAAGTTTACACAACCTGTGTTTTAGTCCCGCTGTGTTTCTTGCTGGTTCTTCCATGTACAGAAGTTATTTCCGAAACAGTGGTAAAAGTAAAAATTACTTTCAATAAGTATTCTAGTAATCTATATTGAATAAAAATTATGCTATTCTATGCTACTCTATAACTTTGTCATCGATCGATTCAATGATTGTTTACTAAATAGACATTTAAAAAATTAATGTATCTTTAAAATTAAAATTAAATATCCCGGGCAGCACTGGCAAAAAAATGTTTACGTTTAAGTTTGTTAATGTGTTACAAAATTGCAATTATAATATCAAAAAACATTAATTTTACTTGTATAGAGTTTTGAACTTTATACTAGCTTAACTATTGTAATTGTACTATGTTCTCTTTGAAAAAAATACTAAAAACCAAATCCTAATAATTTTCTATTCTTTATAGAAAAGTTGCCGAAAAATTTCAAATATATGTAATATGTAACACTAGCTGTACGCTATATAATAGGAACACATAAAAAATGAACAAACAAATGAACAGTAGTTTTAGTATTCATAAGACAAGTGACAGGCACCGGCTTCACCTGGTGGGATTTTTATTTATGTGGCGTCATTTAGATTTTTTAAAGTAATCATCAAAGACCGTTTATTTTATCAATTTTCCATTTCTCAAAAAAATTATCCAAGTCTTTTAATAAAATATAGCTAATATCCTCTCGCCATTGCTTTCTATTTGTTCTTTATGTTTCATCACAATAGTTTCAGCCATTTCGAAGATTAGCCCAGTCAGACAGACAGACAAAGTTTTTACATAGGGTTTTTCATGTGTTAATGGCGTGCAATTAACCTCCTGAGCTCGATAAAAGGCAGTAATTTCGATATTACAGACTGAAAATACAATTTTATTTATATGTGTGTAAATAAATATAAGCTATACATATATTTAGAATAAGACTAGTAATAACAATTAGACTAGCCTCCCACAACAAGAGACTCACGTCCAGCTCTGGACTTCCGTTACATGGCTAATGATGATAAAGAAGAGGATACAAGGCTGGAAAATAAAATGTTCATAATAAAATATAAAAGTTTCATAAGAAAGAAAGTACCGAAGAAACATTAGTCTTAAAATGCTAACGTTGGTTGAATAAAGCCAGTAGTCAAATATTTCTGGAATCTAAACAAATGAAACTCTTACTTTGAAAGTGATTCGATAAAGTTCTCGCGATGTTTTGTAAGACGGAATGTTATTGAAGAGTTATATTTTAGTACAGCAAAAAGCTGAATGCTACCGTTTTATAAAATTTAATTTAGTTTAGAAGAATTCTAGCAATTCTATTAACATTATTAGAATTTCCAAGAACTACATCAACTAAAATAAAATTCTTAGAATGTTATGCATAAAAGTTGTCAAACTGTTCTCTTTCAGTATATTATTATATCATACTTATATAAAGACTTATCCTGACTGACTGACTGACTGATCTATCAATGCACAGCCTATACCACCGAAGTTAGAAACTTGAAATTTTGACAGTAGATTTCTTTTATGACGTAGGCGAGCATTAAAAAAGGAATTTTTGAAATTCTATCCCCAAGGGGGTTAAATGGGGGTTTAAAGTTTGTGTGAAAGTCCATCATTTTTCAAGTTATATCCATGAAACTAGGTATTTAGGCTTTAAATTAAAAACAAAGAAATATTTATTTCACAGTTTTTGAAAATTCTACCTCCAAAGGGGTTAAATAAGTGTTGAATGTTTGTATGATAGTCCTTCATTTTTTCAAGTTATTTTTCAAGTTATATTTATGAAACTTGGTATTTTGACTCTTGATTAAAAATAAAGTACGTTTTTTACATTTTTTTTTAAATTCTACCTTCGAAGGGATAAAATAAGGGTTGATAATATTTATGAAAATCCGTCATTTTACAAGTTATGTTTATGAAACTTGTTATTTTGGCTCTTGATTAAAAATAAAGAAGTACGTATTTCACAGTTTTTGAAAAGTCTACTGAAGGGATAAAATAAGTAGAATATTTGTATGTAATTCGGTCTTTTCAAATTATATTCACGAAATTCAGTATTTTAGCTATTGATTTAAAATAAAAGTATGTGTTTCACAGCTTTTGAAAATTCCACCCCAAAAGGCTTAATAGGGGTTGGAAATTTGTATGAAATTCGTCATTTTCAAGTTATATACAGGAAACTTGGTGTAGTGGCTTTAGATTAAAAAAAGTACGTATTTTGTGGGCAAAGTGCGAGTTGGACCAGCATACGAAGGTTTCATGCCATTATACAAGACAAAATATTTTATAAGCGTAGATGTGAGGATTATACAGGCTGTTTAACAGTAGCTCGTGCAAAAACAAAAGTAAATTATGGGTCTCCATATCTCTTAATTTTTAACTTTTTTATAATTTGTTATTATTACGGCAATGAAATATACATTCTCATTCAAGTATCTACCTGTTACGGTTCATGAGATACAGCCCGCTGATAGACGGACGGATGGATGGACTGACAGAGGAAGCTTAATAATAGGGTCTGTTGGCACCGCACTGTATGCAGAACCCTAAAACGTAGGTGTGGGTTTCACAGTTTTCCAAGTGTGGCATTTTAAATTAAATATTCATGAAAAGTAAAATTTATTTTGGGTTAGGGTACAAGGCGACTCAAATTAGTTTTGGATACAACAAATATACCTTCATACTACTACTACATCATCATCATTATTAACAACATCATCATCATCAACAGCAGCAGCGAACCCTATCATCGGCTCAATACTTGTGCAGGTCTCCTCTATGATAAAGGTTATAGACCATAGTCCCATACTGACCCAATGCAAATTGAGAGACTTCACACACTTCTGAGAAAATTATGGAGAGCTCTCAGGCGTTCAGGTTTCCCCACGATGTTTTCTTCACCGTTGAAGCATGTGATATTAATTGCTTAAACGCACATAATTGTAAATCCGAAAAGTCAGAGGTGCGTGCCAGAAATCGAACTTCGGTCCCCTAGGCTGCGCAGGCTGCACATAAATATATAATTATACACGTACACACACGAAAACATTTTTCTGAAATCACATAAAAACAGTTCGCATAATATTGTTTACATTGATTACATTTTCATGCACTCAATTTTGTTGGTTCACGGCTTTTAGTTTATCAAGCCCTGAAAGATCGTTAAAAATATTACATTAACAAATTAGTAAATTGTAATTTTATATTATAATATTATATTATGTGCATTACCGCTGTGACGTAAAAGTAAACAGTAATGTAAATAAATTTAATAATGTTTACAAAGTTGTAACTAGATGGCGCTGATGTCGCTTAAATCGCTATGCTTCCGTTCTGAAAGTGATATTAAGGCTATTGATGTCACGTTTTCATCTTTAAAACTGGGGTTACCTTTGTTCTCTTTGCAATTGATGCGTCGTTGATATTATCATAAAACATTTAAATATTATTATCTTAGTTATAGGTATAAAATTATTATATTTTATTGTGTAAGTTTCTCTTTAATATTAGGGTTGTAGATTTTGATTGTGGATGTCGGATTACTTAGGATTAGGAGTTTTCATAAACTATTTTAAATTCAATATTATTATCTTCGGTAATAGGTATAGGTATATAATGTATTTTATTGTAAGTTAGTTTCTCTTTAGTATTAGGGTTGCAGATTTTTGGATTATATTAGGATTAGTATAAACTATAATTATTTTATTATTGTTGTGTAGTAGTTTCTATTTACTAATATGGCTGTAGAAATTTTATGCATAAACGGCGCAATGGTGCCACATACTATCGTACCAATTATTTCTGACGGTGCTTGCTTATTCGAGCCATAGCATACATATTATATGATACTCAGTTGTGGCTCAGGAGATACGTGAGAAATAGCAGACCACGTGATGGAGCATTTGGACGAGTTTTCCATCATGTCCCATGACAGAGATGAGAATAATTTTAACACTTCTGCTGACTACTATGCCGAAATGTCTCAGCTTATACATATGGTGGTTTGTGCGAATTAGTGGTTGCTGGGCAGATTTTCCTTGTGTCTTTGAGGTTTATCATAATGGTATTTTTACGAGAATTTGGTGGAGAATAAAACCCCGTACATAGATTACGCTTTAGTACTTCGCTGTCTCTCTAATGGACATTTCGACGTTTACCTTCCTGTAGATATGTCGATTTCAGTTTTACTTCTCAGATTGAAAGTTCTTGTACTTCTCAAAATGAAGTTCTTCTACTTCTCAAATTGAAAGTTCTTCTACTTCTGAGAAAAAAAGCGTCGCCGGGCTAAATAAACTAATATAACTGGAAAGAAACATTTTTAGAAATGCCAGTATTAAGTACAAAAATGTAATCCGGATGTTCATCGTAGCGCTGTCCTGGCTTATCAACGCAAAAATCCAGAAATACATCGTGCTGCAGTCATTACTTACCAACAAAATAATCAGAGTCTCACCGTGCAGTCGCGACTTACCAGCAAAACAATCCAGAGTCTCACTGTACTGCTATCTGACTTCCAGCAAAATAACCCTGAGTCTCACCGTGCTGTAGTCATAACACCAGCAAAATAACTCTGACTCTCACCGTTCTGCGGTGGCAAATTATCAACACAGTAATCCAGGTTGCATGAGCAGCTGTTTCTAGGCATGAAGAATAATCCAGGAAGACGATCAGAAAGACGATTACGTCCATGGAAGTAAAGCTTTATCTGGACTGATGTATGATCCTGAAGTAGCTTATGAAACTGATAAAACAGTTATTCTTGGTGCTATGAATCAAAAATGTATACACTGTTTAGCTTTCAAGTGGAAAGAAGGAGGCCCTTGGTATGTGCTGCGCCAATGGTAAAGTGAAGCTTCCTTATTTTGAGCCCTTGCCAGAACCACTTTATAGCCTGATAATGGATGTTCATCCAGAGCATGTACATTTCATGGATCGTATTAGAAAGTATAATGACTGCTTTCAAATGACGTCCTTTGGGGCTATAAAATAATAGAAGATGGTTATATGCCACTTTTAAAGTGCAAGGGCAAGTTTATCATTTGGTTGGTAGCCTATTACCTTTACTCAACAAGAGCCAAAAGTTCTGCAAATTTATTTAATTGGTGAGGACAAAAGAGGCAAGTTTAAGATGCAACAATTTTCCTAATGTAAAACCAAATCTGGTTAAACAATTGCTAGCAATGTTTTGACAATAATTCCTATATAAGGGACCTAAAACAACTCTTCAAAGGTACCTGAAGGTTGCGATAAGTTTGAAGTCGTTATTCATGCCGATGAAAACCAGCCCATGCCTACATAGACGCTTTAATGCCGACAGCAAGTGAAGTTGCTCTGATCATAGTTGGAGAACAGTTCGAAAAGCGAGACATCGTATTACAAAGTCACGATAACAAGTTACGTCGTATCAGTGAATTAAACCGCTCATACGATAGCTTCCAATACCCATTGACTTTTTGCTACGGTGAGGATGATTACTCTATTGATATACATCAATATGATCCTAAGACAAAAAATCTAAATTGTAATTGTAGTGGCACTAAATTTTTTTATTACTGCATTATGGTCAGACAAGTAGACGAAAATCGGATGCTGTACTATCGTACTCTTTTAGTCAATATTTGGTTGATATCTACACAAAATTGAAACAGAAAGATTAAATTACATCCAGAGCAACCAAGCGCAGCAGAGCAGATAGTTATGTACATTTGAAAGATGCAATAGGAGGCAGGACTGTGTTGCTCAACTTGGTCAGATGGTAGTACTACCTTCGTCTTTTATTGGATCACCTCGATAAATGTACGAAAAGACTCAGGATGCAATGACCTACATCGCCATTACGGTCGCCCTGATCTTTTACACTAACATGCAATTCTCGATGGAAATATATTGCAGATGCATTGCTGCCCTGGTCAGAAACCAGAGGATCAGAATGACATTATAGCACGGGTATTTCATTTAAAAGTTAAAATATTATTGGCACTACTAAAAAAGAAATTTGTTTGGGAACGTTCGTTGCTATATGCATTCTATCGAATGGTAGAAGCGAGGTCTACCTCATATCCATATTTTGCTGTGGCTAGAACAGCGCATTATAGATAACCTATGTTGGCAGGAGAATGCGTATATGTAAATATGTGAATGAAGGATCCGACCAGGCATCATTTGTTCTTGAAAATGATAATGATGAAGTAAAATTATACGACAGTGTTCGCTATATAAGCAGCTCTGAAGCTGTCTGGAGAATCCTGGCGTTTCTCATTCTGAAGATTTCCAGCAGTTTTCATCTTGCAGTGCATTTGGAAAATGGCCAACTGTGTATTTCAATTCAATACCAACAATGTAGCTGACAAAGTAAACAACACAAAAACTACTCTAATAGCATTTTTTTCTTTGCAAAATTATCCGTTTTAAACTCTACTTTATGTTGAAGGGCCTTCATACTTTGTGTGGAAAAGTAACAAATTTGATAGGCGGAAACGTAGAAGCAACATCGATGGTTGACCTGAAGTAAGAAAGGGTCAAGCTTTGGGCAGAGTGTATACAGTACACCCTAATAAGTCTGAATGTCTTCTTCATGAAATTCGAGGGCCAACATCATTCACAGATTTAAAAACTGTTGATGGTGTCATATATCCCACATACCAGTCAGCGTGTAAAGCTCTAGGTTTGCTTGAAGATGATAAGCACTGGGATGCCACTATGGAAGAAGCTACTTTTTGTGATAATCCTTTTAAATTTCGAGAACTATTCTCAGTTTTTTAATATTCTGTCAACTAATAGAAGCATCCAGTCTATGGAAGAAGTACAAAGACAGTCTGTCGGAGGATATAAAGCGTCAAGTTCAATCAGATTTGCATTAGAATGTTCTTCAGATAATGGATGAAGTTTATAATAAGTACCTGATTTATATAGAAGACATTGTGTTATCCTTAGGAGGGCAGCGCTTAGATAACTATTGTTTGCCTCAACTTTTAAGACACACGGAGATGTGATACAAAATAGAGAGTATATCAGAGAGATAAGCTATGACACACATTTATTGATAGAAGTAGTATCTAACAGAGAAAGAGCGTTAACCGAAGAACATTTCAAATTTATAAACAAGTTTTAGACAATATAGAGAAGGGCACTGGCCAAATATTTTTTGGATGCTCTTGGAGGCATAGGCAAAACTTTTCTTTTAAATTTATTACTAGCCAAGGAAAGGAAAAATCACGGAAATGCTTTAGCAGTTGCCTCTTCCGGTATTGCAGCAACGTTGCCGGATGGTGGTAAGAGAGCCCACATTTAAATTGCCCTTAAATTTGATGCATGTAGAGACACCTCTACGCAACATTTCAAAGCAGAGTAATATGGCGCAAGTTTTGAAAGATACAAAACTTATTGTATGGGATGAGTTCACTATGGCCCATAAAGGAGCCGTGGAGGCTCTCAGCAGAACATTGAGAGATATAATAGAAAATGGTACATTGACACCACCCGGTGTTACAGTTCTTTTAGCGGGAGACTTTCGACAAACCTTACCGGTAGTGCTGAGGGGAACACGAGCCGATGAAATAAGGTCGTGTTTAAAGTCTTCATATTTGTGGCCTCATATTCAGAAGCTCGCTCTTAAGAAAAATATGAGAGAACTCTTAAAAAGGTGATGCTACCGTTAGTGAGTTTGCACAGACTTTAATTCAAATAGGGGATGGAGATTATCCTACAGTAGATAGTAAAGTTGTAATACCACCAAGTCTGGCCATAGTAGTAAAAGCTCTTGCAGAGCTTACCGCCAAAGTTTAGCCTGACATCGCTAACATTATGACAAAACCCGTAGACTGGTTATGAGAGTGTGCTATTTTGACACCTAAAAATGACACAGCGGTGATATTAACGGTATTTTGCTAAAATCATTTGAAGAGGAAGAAATCAGCTATAAATCTGTGGATTCAGTGATACAAGTTGATGATGAAGTAAATTATCCCGTTGAGTTTTTAAATACCCTTACCAAGCAGGCCTTCAGCTCATATTCTCACCCTATAAACTGGGCACTGAGTTATGTTATTGAGAACTTAAAACCTCAAAATTATGCAATAGTACCAGACTACAAATGACAGCTCTCCATAAAAATGTTTTAGAGCAAGTAATCACCGGATGTGCTCAAGAATCAGTTTCATACCTAGAATACCTTTAATACCATTAGATTACCCTTTCAGTTCAAGTGGTTACAATTTCCCTGAAAAGTGTTTCGCTATGACCAATAATAAACACAGAGCAGTCACTGAAAATGGTTGGATAAGAAGAAGCTGCTTTTCTCACGGACAGTTTTATGTGGCCTGTTCGAGAGTAAGTGCAGCAAGTAGTCTGGTGATTTTAACACAAGAGAGCCGTGCCACAAATGTTTTATACAAAGAGGTTCTTAAATAAAAACAAACATTCCTTAAAAACATATTATTTATTATCATGTAGGCCTAAAACAAGGAAGCAATAAAAATGTCGTTAAAAGATGCACAATATTTTGTGGATCCGCATGGAGTTAGCGTGGAATTTGAAACTCAAAGGCATATTCTGATGGTATTAAGTATTCGTGGTATGAATATTGTTTCTTCTTGAGCACATCCGGTTATTACTTTGACCTTTAACGATACTTAAAACTCGACGGGATTACATAAACTTACCGCATCAACTTGAAATAAATACTTGCATAAGCTTTATATAGCCTCTATATAGGTAGGCTTTTTTCAGCGAGAAAATTTCATAATCTCATAGGAAATCGGAAATTGTACGCAGGCGAAGTTGCGGATGACCGCTAGTTCTCTAATATAATGGCAGACGTCAAATATTAAAGAAATAATATGTCACTGCTATTAGCGATTGATGAACAAAAAAAATGTAGATAGATGAAATGTTTCATATATTAGTTGGAAAGTCAAATAAATATATAAATCCCTTGTAGTGGGTGTCCGGTGTAATGGTTTAAGAATATTTACTATCCCTTATCGTTCTGTGGGTGTCGTAAGAGGCGACAGAGGTAAACAAACCAGGAGAAGGGCAACAACGTCTTCCTAGTATCAAAAAAAAACTGCGGTTGCCAACTCTCCTTCCAAGCGTGGCAAATATGGCAAATATCCCCCTTATAAGGTAACATATTATGGGTAGGTCTATGCTCAATAGTGAACAGCAGTGGCGGCAATTAGAGAATAAATGAAAAGGCAAAGCTTTACCCATCATAAAATATCGGTTCGAATTGTTCTATATTATAATCGTTACGTATAAAAACTAACAAATCTAAACCAGCCTACTAATATGACTGTAGTATACCTTTTGAAGGCGCAGCTCGCATCAATAATAATTATAATAATATTTAAAAAAAGGAACAACTAAAAAAAATATTTATTTAGCATGTACATTGATTATAAAAACATGACTCAATCCTTTTTGAGTTCCCTGTTTGATTGCTTATTAAACATTTTAGAAATATATAAAATACACCCAAACATAATACAATTATTACAAGCTGCCATGACCAATTGAACAACGAACTTAAACTTAACACTAGATGGCATGATAGAAACAGACATTATTACAACAAGGAGGCATATTTCAAGGAGATACATAGTCTCTCTGATTCTGGCTTACAATAAACCCCTTATCAAAATGTTAAACTCAAAAATATAGGTTATCCGTTACAATACCATACAAAACAAGATCATCTACATACAAATAAACAAGAAAAAACTTAATCATCTTTTGTATATGTACGATCTTTAGCTATATACTACTACTCAAGATGAATTAGCCCAGTTAGTTAAATTAACGAAACATTTTCACGGGATATTGGAATGGAATTTGGTATTGATAAGTGCAACATCAATTCAGTTAGAGTTGGACAGTATTATGAACATAATCACCAATTGCAAACAGGACAGCAAATCAAATCTTTAGATGAGAATGGAGTGTATAAGTATTTAGGATATAATCAGTCGAAACAAATACACCACAAAGAAATTAAAATACATTAACAGATCAGTTCCGATATAGACTTCGCTTAGTATTAACATCTCAATTAAATTCTAAAATATATTTAAAACTATTAACACATTTGCAATTCCCATACTAACTTATTCTTTTGGCATAATACACTGGTCCAAAACTGAACTAAAACAACTACAACGTACAATATATACATCTCTTACGAAGCACCGTAAACACCATCCAAGATCGTGCATACAAAGACTAACATTGCCCCGAAATGAAGGAGGAAGAGGTGTAATAGACATAGTTAACTTACATAAGTAGAGTAAGACAAATAACAACACTGAGAAATAACTTTTATCATAAAACTACAATATCATCACTACACAATGCTATAGTACAGAATGATCATAAATTGACACCGCTTAATATGTATGATAAAACATTGCAAAAAAATGAGGTACTTACAGATAATAACACAAAAATTGACATATGGACTCAAAAGTCTCTACATGGAAGACATCCCCAATAGTTGAACCAACCTACCGTAGACAAATTAGCGTCGAATGCATGGCTTCAATGTGGTGAGCTATTCCCTGAGACTGAGGGTTTTATGTGCGCAATTCAGGACCAAGTCATAGAGACACGTAATTATCAAAAGCACATCATTAAATTAAAAAATCTACATGCCGACACATGTAGACGCTGTTGTAATGCTTCAGAAACAATCCAACACATGACTGGTGCTTGTAAAGCGATTGTTCAGACGGATTATAAGTATCGGGATGATCAAGTAGCCAATATCATTCACCATAAACTTGCCCTTAAGTGGAAACTTACTGACCAGCCAACTCAAGTATACTATAAATATAAACCTGAAATAGTCCTTGAAAATACCACTCACAAAATGTATTTTGACAGAACTATACTTACCGAAAAAACAATACACTACATACATTATATAGACCGGATATAACATTAATAGACAAAGTGAATAAATGTGCTTTTTGTGTTGCTATACCTAATCCACATAACTTACAGAATACAATTAATGAAAAAATCCAAATACACTGATTTAAAATATGAAATTATTAGAATTTGGAACTTACATAATGCCATTATAGTACCTTTAGTCCTCTCTACAACTGGTGTAATACCAAAAGCGCTTCATCAATCATTAAAACTCTTGAATTACCAAAACTTACATATATTCAATTGCAAAAAGCAGTTTTACTTATACCCTGGCTCACGAGGTGACCGACATGTGGGCTGGACTGCCGATCGAAATTATGCCTGTAGTCGTTTCTGCGAACGGGTTAATCCCAGTCAGCCTCTCCGGGTCATCTGAGGCGACTGGGACTCCGTGGCGGATCGCTCCGGGCTCAAATGCAGAGGCGGTGCTCCTCGATACCGCCCGCATCGTTCATCGGTTTCTTTCCTTTCCCCTAACCTCAACCGTCCACGGTGACTACAGTCCCCAAAAATTATTCCTCACCTGTCCACGGACTACAGTCACCAAGCGACATCTTTCGGGTTAAACGTACAGCGCAAAGATAGCTGTTATTAATACAGTAAAATTATAGATGGTGCCATTTTAAATTTGTCATCTTTGAGAGTGTATAATACGAGTGGATTGAAAAGTACTCGGCCTAACACAGATCCATTCAATTCTAAAATCAAATCTACCCACATTATTTAGTTCAGTTCAGACTAGTTCATTGTGTGAAGTTCGAAAGTGCGATAATTAGTTGTGATTTTATAAATTTATTAACAGTAATCGGACATAATTTCCGCGAATGGAGCAAATCGAGCAGCGTGCCGTCATTAAGTACCTCCTAAGAAGGGCTATCATCAAAAGCCATCCATGATGACATGGTCAGTACATTAGGCGATTGTGCTCTGTCATATTCATCCATCAAAAATGGATAGCAGAATTTAAGCGTGGTAGAGAGGTGAAAGATGAACCCCACCTCTGGAAGGCCTTCGACGTCAACTACTGACGAAAATATTAAAAAGTACTTGATTTAATAATGGGAGACCGCAGATTAAAAATTAGAGATAGCCGAGATTATAGGCATCTCTTATAAACGAACTCAAAACATCATTGTCAACGAGTTGGGTTTCCACAGGTGTCTGCGAGGTGGGTTCCGCGACTGCTTTCAGTTGAACAAAAAGGACGCGATTGACTATTTCACGCGACTGTTTGGAGTTATTTGAAGCCGATGCAGATGATTTTTGAATCGTTTTGTTACTATGGACGAAACATGGGTTCATTACTGTACACCGGAAACAAAACAACAATCAAAACAGTGGAAGACCTGGTTCACCACCTAAAAATAAGTCGATTTTGTCGGCAAATAAGGTGATAGCTTCAGTATTCTGGGACTCGAAAGGTGTGATTATGATTGATTATCTTGAAAGGGTCAGACTATAAACTCTGATTACTACTGCACCTTACTACGTCGTTTACGAGGAAATAAAAAGAAAAACGTCGAGGAATGCTCAGAAGAAAAGTCCTGTTTCATCAAGATAACGCCCGTGTTCACACGTCAGTACAGTCAATGGCTGAAATTCACAACTGTGGTTTTGAACTGTTACCGCATCCGCCGTA
This sequence comes from Parnassius orleans, assembly GCA_029286625.1. Taxonomy (NCBI): domain Eukaryota; kingdom Metazoa; phylum Arthropoda; class Insecta; order Lepidoptera; family Papilionidae; genus Parnassius; species Parnassius orleans. The sequence goes on from JAGSMP010000221.1 coordinate 485,624, forward strand.
TTCACCTGATCTGGCACCATCAGACTTCTTTCTGTTCCCTAACCTAAAAGCACTTGGGAGGTCAAAGATTTTCGACAAACGACGAGGTCAAAGCAGCTGTAGACGCATATTTTGACTCTAAGGAAGAATCATTTTTTCAACGGTCTAAATGCTTGGAAGAGGTGGCAAAAGTGTATTGAACTTGATGGTGATTATGTAGAAAATAAAAAATATTACTGATTTAGTATGTGTTTATTTTCTTGGTTAGGCCAGTACTTTTCAATCCACCCTCGTAGTAACAAAATATTTAGAAAAAAGTGAAAATGAAATTACGCTATTTTTGTTTGTGGACTGTTAAAATGTGAGAAATTCGATCAAAAATGAGATAACTTTTTCTGATTTTATACCTTATTTCTAATGTTATTGTACATCAAACTGATTGTGAATATATTCTTTAGGAAATATGTATCATTACGACAATTCCAAAACGTTTACATATAATAATTTAGCTCGACATTTTAATCACTATATGCGATCATCCTTTCTTTATTATATATGTTGTTTGAAAGGTATTCTAATCAGTTTTTGTGTTAAATGAATGCTTAGTATAAAAGAATGCTTCACTATTAACACGTTGATAGCCATTAATAAACGAAATATCTGTTGAGATGTGCCTAAATTATTAAAACTTATTTTATTTATTTATTTACTTATTTATTAAAATTTATATTGAGTAAACATTATATACTTATGTATATTAGGTCATTCAAGATATAATTGATATTGGTGTCATTTTAAAGGAATATCATGTACTATTATAATATAAAATAATTTCTCAGTAAATATTATACTCTTGTAAAACTCAAATAAAAAATAAATACATTTTTTTGACATTTCCATTTTTAGCGTTATTTTTCAGCCCTTATTTTTAATTTGACCAATTTTCTATTAACATAATTAAATAATGATTTCTTATATTTACAGGACACTACATTGAATTAAACTACTTTTATGGATTATATCGCGTTTAATTAACTTATTTTATTAATTTCCGACGTTTCAGGTGCTTTACAGCACCCATGGTCCTGAGGACTGAGGTGATTGACGTCCCAATGTCAAAGTTAATCCGGAGTACCTTCAGCTTTTTAATTATTAATTTTTTGTCCGATCACACAGAATGAACTAACTGTGTCTTGAAGTCTTGCAGTGGTATGCTTGGGTTTATTTTGATTTTATTAATTACAGGATCCCAAGCAGGTGGTAGTACCAGCCTCCTCTCTATTGAAATTAGGATGTTTTTAATTTCAATAGCCTCACATATCATCCTGGCAGGAATCGATGTTCTTTCGCGAGAATCTGTGGTTTATCAAATCTAATGTAATGGCGGAGGCCGTCTAGGATATGATCACAAACTGCAGACTTCCCGGGCGTTGGTGCTTCACTTCACGAGACCACATTCACAATCAAGCTTACACTCCTGCATCTTGTAGAATATTGCACTTGATGGATGGTAAGAACTGACTAATCTTCTTCAGCGGCTTGAAGAATGTTCTTATAAACTCGCTTCAAGATGTAGCCAATCTTGTCTGTACCTCTGACAAATGGTAGTACAGCAAGCACACGCTCGACTGTGGCCGGCTTCACTCGGTCACTGTGACGTAGGCGCGGGACTCAAGCTTGTTGTCGTGCAGAACCTGCTTGATGTGCTGAAGCTCGGCGGCCAGGTGTTTGCTGTCACAGATCCTCGTGCTCTCTGTAACAAAGATTTCCACGGTAGCCAACTGTGAAGGATGATGGTGGGATTCACCATTTAAATATCTGTTTGTATGGGTCTTTTTCTATACACGGTGTGACCTATGGTGTTGTTAGGATTTCAGTGACTAATACATCTAGGAAAGCTAAAGTTATTTGCTTCTAACTCCATAGTAATTGAATTTTAGAGTTTATGGAATTAAGATGTTCTAAAATGCAGTTACTTTGTCTGATGGTAGGTGTGAAAGTATCGTCTACGTACCGCTTGTAGAACCTTGAGTTACTGGTGCAGTAAGCAGGGCTTTCTCCTCAATGTCCTCCATGAAAATATCGGCGACAATGTGATCTATTAAAACCCGCGTAAAAGAACACATAGCTGACGTGAACACCAACGCTCCGGGAAGTCTGCAGTTTGTGATCATATCTGGTGACCCCCGCCATTACATTAGATTTGATAAACCACAGATTCTCGCGAGAACATCGATTCCTGCCAAGGATGATACGTGAGGCTATTGAAATTAAAACATCCTTATTTCAATAGAGAGGAGGCTGGTACTACCACCTGCTTGGGATCCTGTAATTAATAAAATCAAAACTAAACAAGCATAACTGCAAGACTTCAAGACACAGTTAGTTCATTCTGCGTAGATCGGACCAAAATTAATAATTAAAAAGCTGAAGGTACTCCGGATTAACTTTGACATTGGGACGTCAATCTCAGTCCCCCGTGACCATGGGTGCTAAAAGCACCAGAAACGTCGAGGAATTAATAAAATAAGTTAATTAAACGCGATATAATCCGTAAAAGTAGTTTTATTCAATGTAGTGTTCGCGTAAATATAAAAATCATTATGTAAACCAGTACGGACTGGAAATAGCAAATAAAATACGCCGACTAGAAGATCTCAAGACCAAGCGCGCAAGATACGTAACATCATTAAATTTCTTGAAGAGATGCAGAGACCATAATCTCATTCCTACGTGTGTCAAGATATCTACTAAAAAAGACATTCGAGGAAGCGCTAAGATCTTAAATCAGGCAAGCAAAAAGTTGTTAATAACGGTGATTCAGCAAAAACGTACCGATCTATGTTTCATAAACAAAACAATAGACAAATCGTCCAGTGATCTAAAGACAATTTTATCGACATTTGATTATAAAATTGCATGGAAACTTTAGATAAACGGAATCAACTAAATACAATGAATGCAAAAATAAACATATAGATAAATACCAAAACTAACACTAAATCAAATGTCCAACACCAACGTCAACGTAGAACGGAACACAACCATGACAACAGACGCGAGTAATAAACAAAACGCGCGGTCTATAACCTGTCAAAACAATCTCTGGACGACGCGACAATAAAGTTTTGGCAAAGGTAAAATTTCGCAATAACACCGCGAAAATCCGATATGAAAAATGTGATAAAATCGTATGAAAACATTATCTGTAGTGTTGAGGACTGTCTGTATAAAATAATATTGGTAAGGAAGATTTAGAGGCCATACGTCAAGACATCTCGTCTTTGTTACGTCGAAGCTCAGTGCCGAAATTAAATCTTCCGAAGGATGAAATGTGCATTGAAAACTTACGCAACAGACCAGATTTAACGATTCTCCGCGCAGATAAAGGTAATGCTACGGTTATAATGGATACGTCGGATTACAATTCTAAAATACAACAACTTTTATCGGATGAAAGTACGTACGTAAAGGTCAAAACAGACCCTACAACTAATACGCTTAAAACAACTAGCGATCTAATTAAGAAATACTCGAGAAATTGAATCTAGACGTCAATTCGATAATACCTGCGTGTGCCAAAGCACCGAAGTTGTATGGGTTACCAAAATACACAAACCGAACGCTCCATTACGTCCAATAGTGAGTCAGATCGATTCGCCAACTTACAGATTGGCTCAACTCTTAGCAAAACACTATCACCACTCAGAGGACACACAAGAACACACACTAGGATTCATACCATTTTGTTAGTGAGATAAAAGACCTATGTCTTCTGACAATGAAACTATGGTCAGTTTTGATGTTCAGTCTCTATTTACATGCCTACCTGTTGAAGACTGCATCTCAATTGTAACTAGGAAACTAGAGAAAACAACATGCCAGCAGAATATGCAGTACTGCTTAGACATTGCCTTACATCTGGCTATCTATTGTGGAAGGAAGAGTTTTACAAGCAAGTAGATGGTGTTGCAACGGGCTCACGGTATCTCCATTATCGCCGATATTTTCATGGAGGACTTTGAGGAGAAAGCCCTGCTTACTGCACCAGTAACTCAAGGTTCTACAAGCGGTACGTAGACGATACTTTCACAATTTTACCATCAGACAAAGTAACTGCATTTTAGAACATCTTAATTCCATAAACTCTAAAATTCAATTTACTATGGAGTTAGAGGCAAATAATTCTTTAGCTTTCCTAGATGTATTAGTCATTCGAAATCCTAACAACACCATAGGTCACACCGTGTATAGAAAAGACCCATACAAACAGATATTTAAATGGTGAATCCCACCATCATCCTTCACAGTTGGCTAGCGTGGGCAAATCTTTGTTACAGAGAGCACGAGAGATCTGTGACAGCAAACACCTGGCCGCCGAGCTTCAGCGTCAAGCAGCTTCTGCACGACAACAAGCTTCGGGTCCCGCGCCTACGTCACAGTGACCGAGTGAAGCCGGCCACAGTCGAGCGTGTGCCTGCTGTACTACCATATGTCAGAGGTGTCACAGACAAGATTGGCTACATCTTGAAGCGAGCTTCTATAAGAACATTCTTCAAGCCGCCGAAGTAGATTAGTCAGTTCTACCATCCGTCAAGTGCAATATTCCTCTACAAGATGCAGGAGTGTACAAGCTTGATTGTGAATGTGGTCTCTCATATATAGGGCAAACAAAACGATCTATTAAAACCGCGTAAAGAACACATAGCTGACGTGAAGCACCAACGCTCGGGAAGTCTGCAGTTTGTGATCATATCTAGACGGCCCCGCCATTACATTAGATTTGATAAACCACAGATTCTCGCGAAAGAACATCGATTCCTGCCAAGGATGATACGTGAGGCTATTGAAATTAAAAACATCTAATTTCAATAGAGAGGAGGCTGGGTACTACCTGCTTGGGATCCTGTAATTAATAAAATCAAAACTAAACCCAAGCATACCACTGCAAGACTTCAAGACACAGTTAGTTCATTCTGCGTAGATCGGACCAAAATTAATAAAAAAAGCTGAAGGTACTCCGGATTAACTTTGACATTGGGACGTCAATCACCTCAGTCCCCAGTGACCATGGGTGCTGTAAAGCACCGAAACGTCGGAAATTAATAAAATAAGTTAATTAAACGCGATATAATCCGTAAAAGTAGTTTAATTCAACATAATTAAATTTTGAATTTTTGAGTCTTTTGACAATATTTTTATTTGAATGTAGCTATAGTAGTTTTTCAGTAGTAATCGTTTTTGTTGAGACAATCTCGCGCAGTCGTAAAAAATAGTGACATTTAATGCGCGGACAGGTGAGCGAGAATCACTCGCGGAGGGTTGACGGTTGGTGGCTAACCCTCGGCCGTTTGGTCTCCCTGCCGAGGGCTTCCATCTGGTTGGGCTTTTATTTATTTATGTATATATATATATTTTATTATGGGGTATATATAGATTATATATAGATAAGTATACATATATATATATATATATATATATATATATATATATATGTATGTATACTTATCATGTCCTAAATAAATATATATAAATATATATATATATATATATATATATATATATAATATAACACATAACTGACGTGAAACACCAACCCTTCGGGAAGTTTGCAGTTTGTGATCATATCCTAGACGGCCCCCGCCATTACATTAGATTTGATAAACCACAGATTCTCGCGAAAGAACATCGATTCCTGCCAAGGATGATACGTGAGGCTATTGAAATTAAAAAACATCCTAATTTCAATAGAGAGGGAGGCTGGGTACTACCACCTGCTTGGGATCCTGTAATTAATAAAATCAAAACTAAACCCAAGCATACCACTGCAAGACTTCAAGACACAGTTAGTTCATTCTGCGTAGATCGGACCAAAATTAATAATTAAAAAAGCTGAAGGTACTAAAAATTAATAATTAAAAAAGCTGAAGGTACTCCGGATTAACTTTGACATTGGGACGTCAATCACCTCAGTCCCCCGTGACCATGGGTGCTGTAAAGCACCCGAAACGTCGGGAATTAATAAAATAAGTTAATTAAACGCGATATAATCCGTAAAAGTAGTTTAATTCAACATAATTAAATTTTGAATTTTTTGAGTCTTTTGACAATATTTTTATTTGAATGTAGCTATAGTAGTTTTTCAGTAGTAATCGTTTTGTTGAGACAATCTCGCGCAGTCGTAAAAAATAGTGACATTTAATGCGCGGACAGGTGAGGCGAGAATCACTCGCGGAGGGTTGACGGTTGAGTGGCTAACCCTCGGCCGTTTGGTCTCCTGCCGAGGGCTTCCATCTGGTTGGGCTTTTATTTATTTATGTATATATATATTTTATTATGGGTATATATAGATTATATATAGATAAGTATACATATATATATATATATATATATATATATATATATATATATATATATATATATATATATATGTATGTATACTTATCATGTCCTTAAATAAATATATATAAATATTATATATATATATATATATATATATATATATATATATATATATATATATATGAATAAACTATATATATGTATGCCCAACCAGATGAGAATAATCTATATATACCCCATAATAATAATAATGAACAACTGGTATTACCCACTTACTATATAAAAATGAAGAGATAACAAGATGTATAAAAATTTGGAAAATAATAACATTCTTTCAACTGCACAGAACCGATGTCGGAAAGGGTCACGTGGTTGTAAAGAACTTCTTCTCATTGACACAGCTATTTGCCGACAAGTCTTTCGTAATCGCAAAAATATGTCCGTTGCTTGGGTGGATTACAAAAAGGCATATGACTATGTTCCACATTCATGGCTACAGAGAGTTTTAGAAATATATAAAAGAGATGACAAAATTTGTAAGTTTCTAAGTAAATTAATGGGTCAGTGGAACACTGTCCTAAACCTACCAGGTGAGTGGCAAAGTAGTTCGATAGACTCTATAAATATTAAGCGGGGTATATTCCAGGGAGATAGTTTGAGCCCAACTTGGTTTTGTTTGGCCCTGAATCCTTTAAGCACTGCTCTTGAGGACTCCGGATTAGGGTTTCGGTTTCGGAAAGAAAACTCAACCATCTCACATCTACTTTACATGGATAATCTCAAGCTATTCACATCAAAACAGAGTGATCTACTATTATTGTTGAAATTATCACATAGTTTCAACAATGATATTAGAATGGAATTTGGAATAGATAAATGTGCTGTCATCAATGTAAATAGAGGCAAAATTAAAAATCGTAATAATTTTGCAATTACAAATGATTTACATTTTAGTTCTCTTTCTGAAACAGAAACTTATACTTGGGCATGGCGGAAGCGCTAGGAATTAATGACAAATATATTATAGAAAATTCAAAAACAAAATTTATGTCAAGATTAAAAAAAGTTATCAAAAGTAATTTATCCGGCGGAAACAAAATTAGAGCATATAACTCCTGGATAATACCTAGCCTTCTATATACTTTTGGTGTTACAAGATGGTCTCAAACGGAATTGGATGCCATGGATAGACGAGTCCGTACATTGTAGACTACGCACAGAATGCATCACCCGCGATCATCTGTCATGAGGTTGTATCTTTCAAGAAAAGATGGTGGACGGGGTTTATTAAACATTTAAAACCTACACAACCGTGAAGTATACAACCTCAGAGACTATTTTATTGAAAAAAAAAGACACATCACGCATCCATAGTGACGTAGTGATCAATGACAAATCATTAACCCCGCTTAATATGTCGGCAAAGGACTGGCCGAGGCCTCATACAATGACTATAGATGAACGCAAAAAGGTTTGGAATGACAAGCAACTGCATGGTAGATTTTTTAAAACATTGACTAATCCTTATGTAGACATGTTTGCATCAGTACATTGGTTATAATTTGGTGACCTTTTTGCAGAAACTGAAGGTTTATCTGTGCAATACAAGACGAAGTAATTAAAACGAACAACTACAGTACGTTTTGAGGACGGCACAGTTGACGTATGTCGCGCATGTCACCGCCCTGGAGAGTCCCTCAGACATGTTATTTCAGGTTGTTCACAACTATCGAATGGTGAGTATTTGCACAGACCTAGCCAAGTAGCTAGAATTATACACCAGCAGCTTGCCATTAAATTTGATTTTACTCAACAGGACGTTCCATATTATAAGTATGAACCAAAGCCAGTACTTGAAAATAGAAGTGTCACGCTGTACTGGGATCGGTCAATTATCACAGACAGGTTTATAGTGGCAAATAAACCTGACATTGTGCTGATAGACCGAACTACACGCAAGGCAATAATAGTGGATATCAGTCTTCCTCATGACGAGAATCTCGTGAAAGCAGAAAATGATAAAAAAATAAAACATATCGACTTGGCTCATGAGATTGTCGCTATGTGGGACGTTGATTCTACTATTATTATACCAATAGTTGTATCAGTCAATGGGCTTATCGGTAAAAATATGGACGATTATCTGTCCAAGTTAGGTTTGGGCAAATGGCTGAAGGGATTAATTCAAAAATCGGCCTCGAATAGTAAGAAGGATCTTTGGATGCCTAACTTCACCGATGGCTTAGGATTCCTCGCCGCGGTGGAAAATAGCCGAAATAATAGTATTATTTATATAGATTGTATTTATATTTATAATATCATAATTTTGTGACAATATATGTGATAATATAATTAGTAATAGTAATAAAGACTCAGTCCATAGAGATGTTAGTATAACAATAATAATTAGGATGCTGTTGATAGTTACGTAGACGACTCAGTAACGAAGCAGACCTTTTACGTATAACGGCATGAAAGCCATCCGTGTGTGCCTCAGCGAACATGGCAGAGGCACTACAATAACGCGGCAATTCCAACAGCACCCTGAACGCATTATTGTTTTGGACACGCAGGACGTTGTATGCCCGCTGCGCATATCTAACCCACAAGTTGCATGTGTAAGAGCACTGACAATACGCTTTAAAAAGCGTTACTTTTACTTCGTTAGTACATCGTGCAAACCTGCGGGCCAGCATATTACAGCGAACAGCCAACGCCCTGCGTTCCCTTTCTATATAGAGATCTTAGATGTCTAAGTCATCGTTTAAGTCCTTTGTTACCCAGTGGCCTAGGTACTTAAATTTGACGAATCTCTTCAAAGGACTATCACAGAGTTTAACAGTAGGCATGGTGAGCTGCCTTTTAGTGCCTGAATTAAAAACCATAAGCTCGCTCTTTGTTACATTATATTTGAGCCCATGGGTCTTTGCGTAGGATGCACAGATAATAAAAGATAATGAAGTCTTGACGTCATCTTTTATTATCAAAATGCAGATGCGTTGTCACCCCTGAGGACTGAGATGGAATGCCTCGTTTAGACAGAGGTATTTTCCGAACCAGTGGTAAATAAAAAAATGACTTTCAATAAGTATTATGTAATAATCTATATTGAATAAGGATTATTCTATTCTATTCTATATAATGTCTACTATATATCTTATATAATGCTTCACACATTTTCAGTGTAATATGACTTTCGTATTTTTATGTCCGTGTTGTTAACCGGGAAAATATTATCATTAAAATGGTAACAAATTTTTAACTTTTTTCGAATTCTCAATCTGTCAAATTTTTACACAAGTAATAAATTTTTCATTTCATTGAAATTTTTAAGGACTTTTGACAACGGAATCTCCCCTATGTATAATTACTAATTAATTCCAAAATTATTTATTCTGATACGCTATCTTCATCTGTAGCAAATAAAAGGTACATAAAAATCATTTTATAGCTTTTCGTCAACAGAGGCTTTACATAATGGGATTTAAAAACGCAATAAAATTGTCTCGAAGAATTGACATTTGGATAAAAAAAAGATTTATTAGTGTGAATACAAGAATTTTACTAAACTTCAACTTAACACTAATATTATTGTCTCAACAGCCTAACTTTTATATGAATTAGGCTGTAATGAATGAAAGAAAGTATGAATGAACCAAATTTGGTCTTTACAGTAAATAATATAGTGATTTATAGTTAACATTTCTTGCTTAGCATAACAATTTTTCAAAAAAAAAAAAACAATATATTGAAATATCTGTCTGCATATTTGGATACACATTCCGCAAAATCGAAATGTTAGGGTATATAATATATCTTTCCGCCATAGGAGCAGTAAGCTTGAATGATCATTATAATATATGAATGGTGTCTAAATACTACAATTTTTTTACGTGGTAGATCCACTATATATTATGGTTGTAGCACGAATGGGTCGGCTCTATCGGAGTAAGACCAGGCTCTCACAGAGTACCAGCTTAAAATACCAACTTAATGCTGCTGTGTTTCGTATGGTTAGTGTAGAGAACCGGAGACCTTTTTTATTGGAAACGAGGCATTCCATCTCAGCCCTCATGGGTGATGAGCATTTTGATTCTTAATTTAGGATAAATGTAGGTGTCTATGGGCCACATCATCCACGGTGACTAACGAGCACACAGGTCATTTTATGGTAAGGTGACCTGTGTGCTCGTTAGTCACCGTTATTCCATTTAAAAAAATACGCAAACCCAAAAACTCCCTGAATGAATTTTCATGGGTAATCTTTAAATAGCGCTAATCTAAAAAAGAAGAAGAAATTATAATATAGAGTACCGTAACAAAAAATATTTCGATTTTTCTAACTGATCGCAAACTTTTTTTGATGTGTGTAGGAATAGTGTAATGCTAAGCTTTTTCACTTTTGTCATGTTATTTATTTATTGTTACAAATTATGACTAAGGTAACAATGGGCGAAATTAATGACTATCGGCATTCTCTGCCAGTTAACGTGTCGTGTCGTCTCACCACGTGAGCAATTGTGGCAGGCATAAAATAGCTATAAAAGTATATATTTCACGTTTAAAGACATTATTTCCTAAAAAAACTAAGTAACGAAAAAGAACAGAAGTATAAACTAGCAAATGGATTATTTTAGCTTTTATACTTAATAAAAAAACTGTTCAAATGAAATTTTAAATAAAAGCTTCTTCTTCAGGCACTTTGTGTTTTTTTTTTTCATTTCAGAAACAATTGATAAACTAGTAAAAAACTCTTTTTATCGTTACGCAGGTCCTTAGACATATCCATCGAGGTCAAGAATCATTATAAATCTACCTTCTAAGCTTTGAGGATTTATATGGTATGCTTGTTAATATAGCTTTTTTGTTTTTTGTTTACCTATCATACGAAAAACAACTCTTTCTATTATCTATTCTATTACAGCTTATCAAAAGTCCATTGCTGAATATAGACATTCCCAATAAATTGCCTTAATGGCGGGCTTTTGCCATAGTTGCTTGGTTGGCGGGTAGACAATCGCAGTTTTTTTATTACTTTCAGTTGTTATCAGGAAAATACTGCTGCCCATCTACTGGTTTGTTCCCCTTGTGTCCTTTTACGACGCCCACGGTATGATATGGATAGTGGCTATTCTTACGCCTTTATTACACACCTATTTAGTGATTTTTCAAGCTGGTATTCCACGCGACCGATTTCTTATTTTTAATTTATCGCTAATTACATTGCACTTACAACATTGCTGTTTGAAAAATACATTAAAATATTTTTCAAATTGCAACGTTTCGTATAGTGTGTGACGAAAATAGGAGACGCTTTTAACTGACATAGAGGCATTTCATCTTAGTGTGTAGAGTTGAAAATGCACACACATTTTGATTCTTAATAGAGGTTAACTCGTAAATGGCTAAGAGGTTAGCTCGTAAATGGCTTTGGGCACACCGACCGTGTGCTTGTTTGTCACCTTTTCTATATCTATACTAATATTATAAAGAGGTTAAGTTTGTAGGTTTGTGAGTTTGTTTGTAGGAAGTAATCTCTGGAAATACTGAACCGATTTTAAAAATTCTTTCACCAGTAGAAAGTTACATTATTCCTTAGTAACATAGGCTATATTTGATTGTGATTAATAATATTTTTAATATAAAATAGCAATATTTGTCAATCAATTCCGAAAATAAATCCTAAACATTCAGTACTAAGAACCACACAAGATAATTTCATCAGAAGTAAAAATGTTTGATGCCCAGCAAAGTGGGCACGGGTCAGCTAGTCTTATATAAAATGGTATGTATTACCAGATTTTTTATAGAAAAAGGGTGAAAAACGAGCACACAATCTACCTGATTGTAAGTGGATGCTGTGGTCTATATACATCTATCCTCGATTAAGAATCAATATGCAAATGCGTTATCACCCCTGAGGACTAAGATGGAATGCCTCGTTTCCAGTAAATAAGTTCTCCGGTTCTTTACACTCACCTTACGAAACACAGCAGCATTGGACTGCTATTTTACGCTGGTATTCAGTGAGAGTGTGGTCATTCCCCGGTCGAACCGACCCACTTGTGCAACAACCATAATTAAACTGCAGCGTGGCTCTCCCACGTTAGATACCAGATAACACCGTTCGTTGTCCATGGTTACCAGTCTGTTATAATCCACTGCTGAAATTGAGTTTTCTCTAAGTTTGTTACCAGCCGAAAGTTTGCCGATCGTCGAAAGTAGCATTTTTAAGTTAGGAAAGTTTTTAACTGGTTATAGCCGCATCAATCCAATAATTTAGATGGCGCAAGATTTTCTTCGTTATACCCATTTACGGAACAAAATAGATAAGGCTTCTATTACCATCACCGAGAATTGTTGTCGCTATGAATATGCTACGACAATAAAAATAAAAATATAAAATTTACAACACCGAATGTTACAAATCTGAATACCAATGTGTTTTTAAACAGGGAAGAACTGAGCCCTGTCGGTCCCAAAGTTTTCCTTGATATCAAACTCGACGCAAAGCTCAGCTCAGTGCAAACTAGCAAGCAAACTACTTTTTTCTTATTTTTTTTTTGATAAACGATAAGAAATCTCATTAGTGTCGAGACAGCTTGTTTATATAGTTATAGTTATTTCCATACCTTAATGTCTTATGGGATTTTGCAAAGGAGAAATGCGGATGATTTAGAAACTATTTTCGTTTTGCAGAAGTGGGCCATAAAAGCTATTTATAACTTAAAACTGAGAGAGTCTCTCCGAGAAAATGTTAAAAAATAAATATGTAAAATTTGATCTCTCTGTATATTTACGAAAATTTAATGTATGTTCACAGAAACAAAAGTAATCTTAATAAACAAGTGGTAAAAATTAAAAATTTTGTACAACCGACTTCAATATAAATGAAATGAGAACATCATCAATGTAGTCGAATCAATTAAATGCATTTTTTTTAATAAGGGTGACAAACAAGCACAATCCACCTGATGGTAAGTGGTTGCTGTGGCCCATAGACATCTATCTACATCTATCTTCGTTTGCGAATTTAAATGCAGATGCGTTGTCAGCCGTGAGGACTAAGATAGAATACCTCTTTTCCAGTAAAAGGGTCTCCGGTTCTCTACACTCACCATACAAACACAGCAGTATTAAGCTGCTATTTTACGCTGGTATTCTGTAGAGCGTTATTAAAAAAGTTATTTAAGGTTACTCGAAAACTGCTGGTCTTATCTTGATCAAATTTGTTTCCCACATTTTGGGACCACATGAATAGCACCAGCTTACCAATACAAAAAGAATCATCAAAATCGGTTCACCTAGAAAAAAGTAAAAAAAAAAACAGATTCATTCATGGGGCAATGTATGCGCTATTGAAACGAAATCCCAGAATATATACAAGATTATATTAACAAGTTTAAATATTTTATAAAACAAAAACTGTATAAAATGGGCTATGTATATATCGAGAGGGTGTACTTGTTAAACCGGTTATCTGCATTTTTTTGAAAATGAGTTAAAATTACACTTTAACTTAGATTTTTTTACTCAATTCTCTTGTAAAACCGACTATTTGATATCACCAATATTTATGGAGATGTTTCATCAATTCTCAGAGAATTGCCGTGTATCAGCATATTAAGGTTAAAAAATGTCCACGTAAAATAGTTTTAAGCCTTTATTGGGTCGAGGCACTTTATTTCTTAATATGAAAACATGTTATTATTTCATAACCTATGTAACTGTAAATATAAGTTCTGTAATAGTGGTGTATGGTGTCCACTATTAACAGACTCCAGTGGTCTAGGAGCGGAGGAATGAAACTATTTTTCTTGATATGCTTACTATGTGCAGGCGAATGAAGGTGTTTATTTAGTGAACCCTGCCTATATTTATATTCCAGCTACATCCTTAGTTTACCAATAGTAATATCTTTTATTTATAGCCAATTAAATTTATACATTTTGACCAATGAAGATTAATCAATAAAATACTATGTACAACTATTATAATTATGACATGCTCCATTTGCCGGCGTAAGACTCGTAGATAGCTTCTCGTAGCTGCGTTGCTGGACGGGCTATACAGGGTATTTTGAAACGCTCCCGAAAACGAAGACAGATGATAGTACTAAGGATACCTATGATGATGGGTCACAAAAATTCGATCGAGGAAAAAAAATCATCTTTTCACAACGTTTTATTAACTTTATTCACGCTCCATCATGTTATTACAGTTATTTAAAACGATATTTCACAAAAAATTCATGAAAATACTGAAACATAAAACCAGCAGTGGAATTACTGAATTACAATCAGCTGACTACGGGTCAATGTACGCGCGAACGCCGAATTCGCGCGGCCGCAACTAACGATGGTACCACAATACCTAATAATTTACAACGCTTGTAAATACCTAACTTATCTACTTAACCTACTATTTTGCCACTGTGCTTGTCTCCACGTAGCCACTTTAATTCAATTCACAGGTTAAATAAACCAAATAACTGGTTCGATTCCCCGCTAATGAAAAAAATACTTAAATAAAATGTTTACAAGGTTAGAGTCATGCTTTGTTATCCATTGTGTAGGTATGTTTATTATTCTGATGTATTCAGTTATGTACCTATTCAGATCAGTTCAGTACTAAGTTATTTAAAAAAAAATTAGGTATGAAACAGCTTACCGATCCTCCGTGGCCTTATGAGATTCTTCAAGGCACATTAACATGTTGCCATATTCACAAGCACTATAAATGTACGTACGCGTAACAACAAGAACAACATCATTAATTAATAAATAACAAGTTATAACGACAATAATTTAATAAACAAAACAATTGAACTATCGCTCGTGATAGTCAACATTGCACGGTCTCAAAAACTAAAATTATTGTAACGTCCTTGAAGCATGTGAAATTCCAGCGCGAGGCGAAGCAGCGTGTGTGTGAAAGGAAGGGTAGAGTGAGTAAGTAGTATACCTAATGCATTGTTTCGTGCCGATCTAGGTAAGAGTTCGGCGCCCGCGAGGATATTGACCCTATTGTCAGCTGATTTTCTTTTTAAGTTTCACTGCTGGTTTTGTTTCAGTATTTTCATGATTTTTTGAAATATCGTTTCAAATAACTGTAATAACATGATGGAGCGTGAATAAAGTTAATAAAACGTTGTGAAAGAGATTTTTTTCCTCGGATCAATTTTTGTGACCCCTGGGTATCGCTATCGCTATCATCTACTTTTTCGGGAGCGTTCAAAATACCCTGTAAATGATGCAGACCGACGCGCGCGCGTAATCGGCGTGCGGCGGCGGCGTGAGCATCTCGGAACAGCGAAGAACCGAAGCTACGGCGTTGAAGAAACGGCTCGAAAATGGTCGACGGATGCATGAAGATAGCCGGCGTGTGAAGACGATGCGGCGCTGATGATATTTGCGGCTGTTTCTTGTTTCTATATTAGAACGTTAAATATATACGTCAAATTATCTCGCATCGATATGCAGTCCGCAGTATCTCAGTAGCCGGGGGTAATTAGGAAATAAATGTTTTCTTCAGACCTTCACCTTCTGCGTTATGGTAGCAGCAGGGTAACACTATTTATTGCCGTTTAAGGTTGATTAGCCTGGCTGCTACATCACTCTCCCCCTAGCGAAAGCGTACCGGAGGCTTGACGACTCGCCCATGGCTCGTGATTTTTAAAATAGGTTTCATCTGGGTTGATGTAGGTGATGGGTTTTCAAGCTTCCTCGCTGGTGGTTGAGATGATGATGATGATGATGATGAATCCTCTGAAGTATCCTCGTTAATAATATAGGCAGGCTTTAGTCGGTCGATCGATATAATTGTAGATTTCCTTCCGGGTATTTGTAATGTCCATCGTAGGTAGGTTGAAATTGTTTCTTCACTGCGTCGTTTCTTACAAAAACTTGCTTGCATGTTTTCAAATCTTGATGAATGAATACTGATTTATTATTTCTGTGTGATGATGTGCGTTTCGACGATAAGACTTTGTTGATTGATTCTCGAAGTTGAGTTACAAAATCGTAATTCATTTCTTGATTATTTGACGATGTTGAAGTGAAGAAGTCACACGGTAGTCTTATGCTGCAGCCATAGGTTAGCTGAGCGGCGCTAAGACTAGTGTCTGCACGCGGTGTTGCTCGTAGTCCAAGTAGCACTGTAGGTAGTTCATCAATCCACTTTGTATGTTGAGATAACGAGTTTTGAGTGCGGTCTTCAATGTTCGATGCCATCGTTCGACTATTCCGTTTGATTGAGGATGGTATGCCGTTGTACGTGTCTTCTGTATTCCCATAGTTTGAAGAAGTTTGAGGAATAGGTTGCTTTCGAAGTTTCTTCCTTGATTCATTGTGATGGTTTTAGGTGATCCGAAACAGGTAATCCAATTTTCATAAATTATCTTCGCGACGGATTCAGCTGATGTATCATCGGTGGGTATTGCTTCTGGCCATCTTGTTGTTCTGTCGATCATTGTTACGAGGTACCGATGTCCTTGCGGTGAAGTCGGTAATGGTCCAACGATGTCGACGTGCAGGTGTTGGAATCTCTCCGTAGGTGGAAATGAATCTAGGCTGCTTGATGTATGCCTTTGTACTTTGCATTTTGACATTGAATGCATTGCTTCCTTGATTTGCCAACATCCACTTGTATTGAAGGCCGAAAGAATTTTCCAGTGATGAGTTTTCTGGTTGCTCTAACACCTGGATGACTGATGTTGTGTAGTGCATTGAAGACTTCGCGACGACATTCTTCTGGTAGGTATGGTCGCATGGTTGACGTTGAGGCTTCGCAGTAGATAGGTAGATGCGTCATTGGCATTGTAACTTGCTTGATGGTCAAGTTACTTTGCTTCGATAGATGTTTGATGTTGTCGCTATCTCTGTCTTGTGCTTCGGCGATCTTGTGATAGTCAATTGATGTAGGGCACGTTACACTGTCGATTGGTATGCGACTGAGTGCGTCGGCGACTATGTTGTCCTTCCCACTGATGTGACGTATGTCGGTCGTGAATTCGCTTATGAAAATGAGTTGTCTTGCTCGTCGTGGTGTTTCCGATGATGATGGTTTCTTCTGAAGTACATATGTTAATGGCTTGTGGTCGGTAAAAACGATCAGGTTTCGACCCTCGAACGTTTTTTTGAAGTGCTTGATAGCCATGTAGATAGCGAGTAACTCTCGGTCGAATGTACTGTAGTTACGTTGAGTATCGGAGAATTTCTTCGAAAAATAGCCAAGTGGTTGCCATTTCCATTGATGTATTGTTGGATACAGCTCCTGCTGAGATCGGACGCGTCGCTGAAGATAGCAAGGGTTGCTTCGTGTGATGGGTGAGCGAGCAAAGCTGCATTTTGGATCGCAACTTTACAAGCTTCAAATGCCTTCGTGGCTTCATCGTTCCATCTGATTGACGTTTTATCTTTTTTCTTCGTGTTGTGAAGGTAAGCGTGAAGTGGTGCTTGTTTCAGCGGCTTTAGGAATGTGTTCTCTGTAAAATTAATCATCCCAAGAAAACGCCTTAGTTTTCGATTGTTTTAGGTTTCGCATAATCGATGATTGCTCTGACTTTTCAATAGGCGGTTTGATTCCTTCCTTGCTGACGGTGAAACCAAGAATTGAACTTCTTGTTGTCCAAATTTGCATTTCGAAGGGTTGATTGTGATTCCATTGTCTTCTTATCGCTGTAGCACGGTGCGTAGGTGGGTTTCGTGCGTTTCTTTATCAGGGCTTGCAACAAGGAAATCATCAATGAATGCGAAACGAAATCCAGTCCATGAAGTATTTCGTGTGGAATCTTTGAAAGATTTGACCAGCGTTCTTCAGTCCTGGGTCATTCTTGGAAATTCGAATAATCCCATTGGAGTAATTATTGCTGTCTTCTCTATGTCTTCATCGCGTACTTTTATTTGTTGGTAAGCTCGGTTGAGATCGATGGTGGAAAATATAGTCTTGTCTGACAGTTGATGAGTGAAATCCTTAACTCGCGGTATTGGGTAGCGGTCAGGAGTGGTAATAGAATTCAGTCTTCTGTAATCTCCACAAACTCGTAATTCTCCATTCTTCTTCGGTACAACGGAAGTGGTGATGACCAAGGGCTTTAGCTTGGACGGCATATTCCTTGCTCGATCATGTTTTCAATTCCTTTCGAACTTGATCGTATCGGTGTGGTGTGATTGGACGTACGGCAATGAAGTGGTGGTCCATTGGTTTCGATGAAATGCTCAACGGCGTGCTTCGGTGTTAATTTCATTGAAGTTATTCTTGTGATTCAGGATAGTCTTCAAGAATCTTGTGATACGATTGTTGAATGTCTATGCTTCTTATTGTGGGCTGATTGGTTGCTTGGACGAAAGACTGGGATGCAAGATTGGTTTTCCGTCGATGATTCTTCTATTTTGATGTCGACGATCAACTGATGATGTTGAAGAAAATCGGCACCGATGATTGGTTTGCTGACTTTAGCGACGATAAATCTCCATTTAAATGGTCGGCGTAGGTTTAAATATAGTTCCATTGTTTTTCTCCATATGTAGGAATCACCGTATTGTTTGCTGCGTAGAGTTGAAAATCCAGTGGCTTCATCTTTTGTCTTTGATTCGGCGGTAAAACTGAGATATTCGCTCCGGTGTCGATAAGGAAGGTAAGCTTGCTTTTTATCGGTGACAAAGACGGTAGGACTTTCTATTACGCTGGATCCCGTCGCATCAAGCGTATTAGTTAGTTTTCCGACTTCATATTTTCATTTTGAATGTACACGTGTTGTGCATTTTCTTGCCTCGGAACTGAAACGTCGATGATAGTAGCAGTAAGGGATCTTGTTCTTGAGCTTGTTCGACTTCTGCAGAGCGGTGATCGACAAGATAAAATGGTCGACGGATGCATGAAGATAGCCGGCGTGTAAGAAGACGATGTGGCGCTGATGATATTTGCGGCTGTTTCTTGTTCTATATTAGAACGTTAAATATATACGTCAAATTATCTCGCATCCATATGTCCGCAGTATCTTAGTAGCCGGGGTAATTAGGAAATAAATGTTTTTCAGACCTTCACCTTCTGCGTTATGGTAGCAGCAGGGGTAACACTATTTATTGCCGTTTAAGGTTGATTAGCCTGGCTGCTACAGTTCCAAAATGCTTAATAGATGAAACAGTTAAGGAATTTTAATTGTTTTTAAATAAGAAACCGATCACGAAATGTTATTTAGCTTAAAAAACCGAATAAGTGCTCCTTAAGCTTACTTATTTCCCTATAGATAAGCGTTTATAACTGCTTTTATATGAGACCTATTACATGAAGTAGGACAACTAAAGGTTGTAATTGGTGCGCCTGTAAGAATGTAAATACCAAAAATAAATAATAACAGTAAAGGAAGAGCATATTATGTCACAGGTATAATTAGAGCAGTTGTAGCAGCGATCCTGTACATGTTCACAGATGTTCGCCCCGTCACTACATTAGATTTGATAGACCACAAATCCTCGCTAAAGAACACCGATTCCTTCCAAGGATGATTCGCGAGGCTATTGAAATCAAAAACATCCTAATTTCAATAGAGAAAATGGTTGGGTGCTACCATCTGCTTGGGATCCTATAATTAATAAAATTAAATCCCAACCCAAGCATACAACTGCAAGACTTCAATACTGTAAGTTCATACTGCGTAGATCGGAACAAAATTAATAATTTTTAATCTGGAGGTAACCGTGGTTAACTATGACATTGGGACGTCAAATACCTCAGTCCCCCGTGACCATGGGTGCGGTAAAGTACTCGAAACGTCGGGAATATAAAATGTTAATATACGCGATAAAATCCGTAAAACTAGTTTTATTTAAATGTAGTGTTCCGTAAATATAAGAAATCATCTTGTGCTCTAATCAACAGCCTTCGAAAACTTTCAGCTCAAAATACCAAATCGTATTCAGTGCCTGCAAAGTTGCAAACCAGTGGACTATATAAATGAAAAGCTCGTGAAAACTCTCCATTCGGTCAGAGCTAAGTTCTGCAAGGCTCGTCGCAAAAGAACCCAAAAACTTTCCAATCACACTCTTAATATCATTGCTGTTAGACGAAAAATGAAGTTGCAATCTTCAACAAACAAATTTCCAAAGACGACATACGCAACATTAATACTAGCCTCCAATGACTTTGCCAAAGATATGTCTGCCAGAATCCTGAACAGCATCGTTTCCGGGACACCTGAGTTATGAATTTTCAAGCTTTTGGAATAGTTTCCATTTAGGAAAATTGAGAGATAACTGGTTTTACTAGTAAACGCTCGATATATAAAAGAGTATGTCCTGAGTGACTGACTCATCTGTTAACGCACAACTCACACCACTAGACGTAGAAATCTGAAATTCGGACAGTAGCTGTCTTTTATGACCTAGGCATAAATGTCTAAATTCTTGGATATTTAAGTAAAAAAATCACAATAACTGTTCATTTAATCCGAAAAGAAAAAATACAGAGTCACAGAAGAGGATATAATAAATGTTTTTAATTTAACAAAATTCTATTTATGTCAACCCCTTATTAGAAAAATAATCCCCAAAGAGTACCTATCTTTGTCATATTTTGCAAAATTTCTCCAAAACGGCACAAGCTCTTTAAATAGTCTTTACACAAAAAAAGGTTTTAAAAATATTAACATTTTTAATTTAGAGTTTTATTTTTATTCCCCGTTTTCCTTGAGAAATTATAATTTTCCCCCAAAATTTGAATATATTCGCGTGAGCGTGCCTGCTCCGTCACCCTGTAATCCCCCGCAAGCTCTGTCACAGTCGGAGTTGGAGCGACTTCGTTCAAATATATTTTAGTTTTTCTACCGACTTCAACAGGAGGAGGTATTCAATTCGACTCTATGTTTTTTTTATGTGTGTTACCTCATAACTTTTTACTGGGTGAACCGATTTCGATAATTCTTTTTTTGTTTGAAAGCTGATGTGCACACTATAAAAAAGAAAAAAAGTGATGTGTGCCTCACAAGTGGTCTCATATAATAATTTGATCAAGGTCTGACCAATAGTTTTTGAGTTATTCTTAATAATTTACATTGAAGTCGGTTGTACAAAATTTTTAATTTTAAATTATTAAGAGTTTATACTCAATTATAAATATTTTTATGAATAGAAATACTTAATTTAGTTGATATCTGTACATTGGTAACTGGAAATATTGTTTTCTAAATAAATTAATTTTTTAAAGTGCCCAAAGAAGAAGAAATTTCGCGGCGACGTTGATGAGTGAAATTGAAAAATTCATTTTTATATAATTTAGATGTGGAACGACCAACATGCTCTCGTTATTTAAATTTCGATAGTTTTTAATACTTATGTAATTTTATAGTTGCATATTTTTATTAAGTAGGTGATTCTGAATTTTATAATTATGTATTACAATAAAACGCTGTTTCTGTGAGTATGACTTTAATAGAACATTATTGGGGAGGAAAATCTAGACACACATACTCATGTTCAGGTACACTATTATAAAATTAAATCAAACAATTTGTATAAAAAAATAGGGCTTCCCCTAAGTGCTATATACATACATATACATTCTTGAGTTTATGTTTCCTTTAAATGTTAGACAAAACATCATCTGAAAAATGTAAAAATTGTAAATTGGAGAGGGGTTTCCCTGCGTGATAAAGTTAGAAATGAGGCTATCCGCAGTAGAACCAGAGTAACTGACATAGCCCAACGGATTATTAAAGTGAAATGGCAATGGGCTGGCCACATAACTTGGAAAACCGATAAATAATAGGAAGAAAGGTCTTCGAGTGGCAACCTCGTACCGGTAAGCGAAGTGCAGGCCAGCCTCCCACTATATGGAGGGAAGACATGGTAAGATATGCAGGAAGTCGATAGATGTAGGTGGCTTAGGACCATACTTTGTGGCACACACAAACAGGTCGCAAATAATATTTACCTACTACTATTATACACGAGTGAATAGGCTATTGTTAAGTCAGTGCGCTTCACCATCTTAGGCTACATAACCACTCACCATCAGGTGGGATTGTAGCTGCTTAACTACTTTCTGGGTAAGAATAGTAAAAAAAAAAGAAATTTACCCTGTGAAAGTTTGCATGTAGATATAATTTTTCTAACCAACCATAAAAATGTATTACGTGTGATGGGAATATGTATATAAGAATAAAGGGGGTCGCATACGGGACAGTAATAATATAATATTATATCTTCCAAAATCTGCGCATTATATTTAAAATCTCTGAATCCCGAGGTATGTCCATATTAAGAGGCTGAATAGAGCCACATTGATCTGCATAGGGATCGTTTTGTGACTTCACATCGTTATCGAAAAAAATTGTACTTACAATTGAGCGTATTTTAGGTAGCGTTTTGCAAAACACGATTCCACAAAATTCACTCAATAGAAAATAATTACAAAGTAGCTTCTGAAAATAATTAAATTTTCAACTTTCTCAGATTTACATAAAATAATGTTGAGTATATGTACAATTATGTGTCACATGTTAATAAAGCTATAGGGCAAAAAAAAGTGATTTTACTTTAATTTAAGTAATTTATTTTGACCGTCTATATCAAGTAGCATTTTTTCTGTCACTCCTATTGAATTTGACAGTGCGTGCTGAAATTTAGCGTCTCTAGGCGGATCTGAATCGCGCGCTGACCCGGCTGTTAAGATATTGCAAAAATAATCGAAAATATTTATTTTTACTTTCATGCCGAAGACTATCTTGTTCTATTTTATTACGTTCATATAATATTTAATACGGTTATAAAGCAAGTATTTACAAATGTTTTCATTATTTTGTTATAATAACTGTAAACAATTGAATGTTTACAGTTATTATCAAATCTTAGCTTACATTAGAAATTCTTGGTGGGATGCGATGTATAAATAGGTACCTTATTTTCATCAACAACTATTATATAATATATATATATATTTGTATTTTTTTTACTAGTGGAGCAATCTTGGATACAATCTTTAAAATGTTCAATGAAATAAAAAAATTAACTACCAATAATTATTTAATTTTCAGTCGGTGTTTTACATTTGAAGATCAGTTATAAAGAAATTTTGCAAAAGCAAAACCTATCGTACCTAATTTTTACGACGTGTCATCAGCAACATTCTTAGTTTTGGATAAAACAAACCAAGACTTTTATGTAAAATGAAGGCTATCGATGGGACTTAATAAAAGTATGAATTTTAATTTTTATTAATTTAATTCGAGACTAAATTTGAAAGGGCTTTTATCTGCAATAATAATTTTAGTCTTATAAAGTCATTCACACGGTCAATCATACTGAAGATGATCAATTGTACTATAAAATATTTAATAGACTATTTCCAGTATAATGACCTAAATATAATCATTAATGTATGACTGGCACACTTAAAAGTTTTATCAGATGTCTATATTATTAACTATCATATTATGATTAGGTCATGCTTTTCTATAAAAAGCTGCAAGAAATTTTAAATCTCATCTCTTGGTTTGTTTACTATTCTTTTTTACTATTCGCTTAATTAGCGAAAAACAAGATGGACTAACCTCAAAGTTTACTTTCCTGTGTAAAAAGTGCTATTTAGAATTTTATGCAGATGATAATTAAAGTTTCTATGTAAATAAGTGTAACATAGCAGGTATTATATTCATTGGTAATGGTAAAAAAAGTAATACCAAAGCCAGCATCATTTTCTGTACATTAACCGGCAAAGTGTTACTCAAGGCACTATGAATAAAGCAGCTGATAAAAATGTTACACTCATAACTGTTAACAAAAATTGTTACTGCAAATGTTCTTATAGAAAAAAATATTCCGCCGTGTTAGGTGCAGGAGCTATTATTATCAGGAGAAGAGATAAAACTTTGTTTTAGAGATGAGCAATAAATATTGTTTTGTCTGCAATTGTGCATAAAATAAAAAATAACTTCAACCAAAGAGCACAACTGGCATTATACTCAGGTACATCAATTGGTATTGAAAAAAAAATTTTACCAGGTTTCAAAAAATCAATCAAAATTCAAAACATCATTCATTCATTCATTACAGCCCTTCACATCCACTGCTGAACATAGGCCTCCCCACGGAATGCCACAAAGCACGGTCCCGAGCCACCTGCATCCATTGACTTCCTGCATGTCTTACCAGGTCGTCACTCCATCTAGTGGGGACGCCCTACACTTCGCCTGCCGGTACGAGGCTGCCACTCGAGAACCTTTCTTCCCATCGGTTGTCGGTTCTTCGAGCTATATGGCCGGCCCATTGCCACTTCAGCTTACTAATCCTTTGGGCTATGTCGGTTACTCTGGTATTACTGCGGATATCCTCATTTCTAAGTTTATCACGCAGAGAAACCCGAGCATAGCCTCTCCATAGCTCGCTGAGCGACCTTGAGCTTCCTCATACGGCCAGCAGTGAAGGACCACGTCTCAGTTCCATATGTCATCACTGGCAACACGCACTGGTTGTACAATTTAGTTTTGAGGTTTTGAGGTATGCCTGACGAGAAGATGGGTCGTAATCTCCCGAACGCTGCCCAGCCGAGTTGAATCCGTCGATTGACCTCTCGGTCGAAGTTGGACTTACCTAGTCGGACTATTTGTCCCAGGTAAAGATATTCGTCAACAACTTCGAGCTTAGTGCTCCCAACAACTACCGGCATAGGTGTGACATGGACATTAAACATGATTTTTGTTTTGTCCATGTTCATCTTAAGACCTATCCGTTGGAGACACTATTGAGGTCATTGAGCATAGTGCTTAGGTCCTCCAGCGATTCTGCCATAAGGGCTATATCGTCGGCAAATCGAAGGTGAGTGATGTACTCGCCATTGATGTTAATACCGTATCCTTTCCAGTCCAGTAGCTTGAAAACGTCTTCCAATGCAGCGGTGAAGAGTTTCGGGGATATAACGTCACCCTGTCTTACACCTCTCTGCAGTTGGATAGGTTTCGTACTCTGGTTCTGTACTCGGATAGCCATCGTAGCCCTACTGTACAAACACTTCAGCACTTCGATATACCGACAGTCCACTTAGCACCGCTGAAGGACTGCAGCACCGCAAATTTCGACGGAATCAAGGCTTTCTCAGTCCACATACGCAAGGCAAAGTGGCAGATTGTACTCGTTGGTCTTCTGTACAATTTGCCGAAGAGTATGTATGTGGTCTATGGTGCTAAAGCCTTTTCGGAAACTCAGCTTGTTCGGGAGGCTGGAAGTCGTCGAGTCTGCATGCGAGACGATTCGTAATGACTCTCTAAAACAGCACGTAGACGCGGCTCAGAAGGAAATCGGTCTGTAGTTCTTCAAGAGATCGTTGTCGCCTTTCTTGAAGAACAAGACCACCGCACTTCTGCTCCACGCCTCCGGTGTAATGCCACCATGGAGGACGGAATTAAAAGCTTCTGAAGGACTTCAGTATCGGTTTTCCACCCGCTTTCAGAAGCTCCGCTGTAATTCCATCCTCGCCTGAGGCCTTGCCGTTTTAAGGTGCTGGAGAGCCATTCTAATCTCACTCAGACTGACGTCCGGGATATCATCGGAATAGTGTCGGATAAGACTTGCTCTTGGATCGTTACTCACACTTGCGCGTGGCTCAACGATGACGTGTACAGCTGCCCATAGAACCTCTCAATCTCACTCAAAATCTCAGGTGTCCGGAAACGATGCTGCCACAATCGGTCTTCAGCTTCGACAGTTGGCTCTTTCTGGCGGACAGATCTCTGGCAAAGACTTTGGAGCCTGGTTCCGCTCGATCGCTTCTTCAATACGAGCTGTATTGAAGTTGCGCAAATCCCGCTGCATGCATTTGGAGATCTGTCTGTTCAGTTGCCTGTATGCTGTCAAATCTGCTGAAGACTGCAGCTTCATCTTCCGTCTAACAACCATAAGATTAAGAGTGTGATCGGAGATTTTGTGTTCTTCTGCGACGGGTCTTACAGAACTTAGCTCCGACCGCATGGACAGTTTCCACAAGCTTGTCATTCATATCGTCCACTTCATTGCAAAATTCTAGGCACTGAAAACGATTTTGTAACTCGAGCTGAAAGTTTTCGGGACTTTGGATTAGAGCACGAGGGACGGGCGTTGACTTCATTAGACGTGACCTCTCAACAACGTTTAGGTTCAGTGTGCCTCTCACCATTCGGTGATCGCTGCCAGTTTTCACCTCGCGATCACTGAGACATCACTGAACAGTTGTCGTCTGGTCGTCATAATGAAGTCAATCTCATTTTGTCGAACCGTCGGGGCTCGACCAGGTCCACTTTCTGTGGGGCCGCTTTTGGAAGAAAAGTTCATCATAAAGAGTCCCTCTTTCTCCATAAAGTCGGCCAGCTGCTGGCTTATGGGTTCCGTTGCCCTATTCCGAATTTCCTACTTTCAGCTCACCGCTCTCTTGTGCCTAGTTTTGCGTTGAAGTCTTCCATTAACACCGTATAGTGGGTTTTGGAGGAATGCATGGCTCTAGAGATATCCTCATACATTTCCTCCACCTCCTCATCAGGGTGTGCCGAGGTTGGTGCGTAAACCTGTATGACCTTCAGCGAATACCGTTTGGTGATTCTGAGTATAAGGTACGCAACCTCGTCGACACACTCCGATCTTTAACGATGTTAACGAGACTTGTGGACGATAAATCCGACACCTCCTTGGGACAGATGGTCGCCCTCCCGGTGATAGAATAAGTTGCCTGATCGAGGATTACCGTGTCCTCCCCTCTCTTCGGACCTCGGATAGTCCTATATGTTCCAGCGTAACTTATCTATCTCTTCTTCAACTCAAGGATCTTCTCGTCAGTCCTCAGGGTGCGTGCGTTTTATGTTGCCAGGTCGAGTCGTCGTAGGTGGCAACCGAACCTCCACCGGAGTTCTTAGCACCCCTGCCCCGCCGTTACCATGGTCGCTACCGTAGCCAGGAATAGCGGGGCCGCCGGGACTGGGGCCGTTTATCAAAAATAATAAAATCTAAAATGTAGATCTGTATGTCTATACATACATATAGTGATTTATGGCCGCTTAGTAACCTATATAACATCCTACAGTCACGCCGAAACTAAGAGGAGAATATCCCTGTAGAAAACGTAATAATTTATTGCGAAAATGTGATAAAATAAAAAAAATTACAAACTTATCCAAGAAACCCAATACGTTACAAAAAAAATATAACAAATAATAAACTAATGAGTTTGCGTCAGTTTTTAAAAAGGTTACAAGATATAACAAAAAGAAACAAAAATAAAAGTCTAAAAAGTTCAGAATCTCATTGACGATATACAGCTGACACTTAATCACGCTTTTAGAAACAACGCCACACATGAGAATTAAGAACAGACAAAATCTTTATTTTCAAATTTTTTAATTAATTAATTAGAAGGCCAAATAGGCCATGTATCAATTTAATTAAATATATTTTATATATCTTGACTACTTTTCATCAATTAACCATTGATAAAAATAAGAACAGCAATTTTACAATTGTGTTTACAAGAAACACTATCAGTTGAACCTTGCAGCTTGTTCATTATTTTTATTATAAATACCTATAAATTTATATATTATTAATGAATCATTGCCATAATATTTTGTATTATTTTTTATTTTGCCCTATCTGAAACATTCTAAACTCTATAGAAAATGTGGCGTATGAAATGACTGACAATCACTAGAACATTTTATCTAGGTACAAAGATGTTTTACGTTTTCGTGGCCTCCACATGATATTTTTCTCAGCATTAGGTACCCTTCTGTATCTGAAACGAATATGAATATTGCATATGTATACGATACAAAAGTAAAATTACAGGCTATATAAGTCTCTCTGCTGGGCACAGGACTCTTCTTATTTCTGAAAGGGTTTTAGGGCAAGGAAATGTCCGCCACGCTGCCCCAATGTGTGTTGGCAAACTTCACATGTCTTCGAATTTTTTTTCTTATTCCTCAGACATGCAGGTTTCCTCACGATGTTTTCCTTCACCGCCGAGTACGTGCTAAATCAGCACTTAAAATTGCAATTAAAAATTTCATTGGTGCTGCCGGGGATGAAACCCGGGCGAAATTTACAGCGAGCGCTTAGACCCAAAGCTACTAATACGAAACAAATAAATACGATTCAACAAATAGAATAAAAACTCTTACGTACTTAAAACTTAAACACTTGATATTTCGTGATGCCTACAGCACCACATCGTGCCATGTAATTGAAGATGCTTAACCGCGATATAACTCTCAGTGATGCGCGAGCATAATAGACAGTATATCACTTATATACTTTTCACTTCTGCAGTCTATTAATCTTTGCACTTTTCTAAGTAATACAGAAAGTAGTCGCTAGACGGTGTTGACGTCGGCTAAAATTTCTGACGTCGCCGTTTCGTCAAGGTCATTCAGGCTTCTTAAAGCCTCCCATAAGAGGGGTTCATACAAACTATAACACTCTATGTGTTACAGTTTGTATGAAACTTTTTTATTTTACGGGGCGATTGACTCGAAATTTACTGAACGTACTCTGCAAGTCTACGATTACGGGTCTTACAATTTTTTTAAACAATCCCAGGGCCCGAAGGTGTTTAAGTTTGTATGGAGAATAAATAATAAGTTCAGAAACCATACTTTATCTTCGTGGGGAAATCCTCATGTATACCTGTCGCTGCAGGGGCAACTGGAAAGCTATGCTGGACTTCTACCGTCTAAATTCTAGTTACAATTGAGATGCAGTCTTCAACAGGTAAGCATGTGAACAGTGACTGCACATCAAAACTGACCATAGTTTCATAGTCTGCCAGATGTAGGTCTTTAAGCTCGCTGACAAAATGTCTCGCTGTTGAAATTGTATCTCAATAGTAACTAGAAAGCTGGAAGAATGCAACATGCTCGTAGAATATGCAGTATTACTCAGACATTGTTTTACATCTGGCTACCTATTGTGGAAGGAGTGGTTCTACAAGCAAGTCGATGGTGTGGCGATAGGCTCACTTGTCTCCCAATGTCGTCGATATATTCATGGAATACTTTGAGGAAAAAGCCCTGCTTACTTCTCCCGTAAATCCAAGATTTCACAAGCGGTACGTAGATGAAACTTTCACAATTCTACCTTTAGATAAAGTTACTGAATTTTTAGACCAACTTAACTCCATAAATTCTAAAATTCAGTTCACAATAGAGTGTTAGAGGCAAACAATTAGTTAGCTTTTCTGGATGTGTTAGTAATTCGGTATCATGATAAAACCTTGAGCCACACCGTGTATTGAAAAAAAGACACATACAGATAGATATTTAAACGCTGTTTCTCACCACCATCCTTCACAGTTAGCTACCGTGGGTAAATCTTTGTTTCAGAGGGCAAGAGGGATCTGTGACGTAAACACCTGGCCACCGAGCCCCAACACTTCACGCAAGTTTTGTACGACAACAAGCTTCGGGTCCCGCGCCTACTTCACAGTAAACGAGTGAAACTGGCCACTGTCGAGCGTATACCTGCTGTACTGCCATATGTCAGAGGTGTCACTGACAAGATTGCTACATCTTGAAGCATTCCATTAAAACATATTACTAGCCGCCGAAGAAGATTAGTCAGTTTTTATAATCAGTCAAGTGTAATGTCCCTCTGCAAGATGCAGGAGTGTACAAGCTTTATTGTGAATGTGGTCTCTCTTACATAGGTCAAGGGTGTAGCGGGGCGTTCTCTCTTTATTAACCTCAGCAATCTCTTCTTTAGTGGCTCCAAAAAGCTGTAGTCACAGCAGCCACACCCCGGGCAACCACGTCAGTGGGTTAAACCTAGAGAAGGTGACTATAACTACGAACATCTGTAGATTAGGTAAAACCGGCCATCATTGCCCGCAATTTTTCTTAATTTTGATATTTTGCAAAAAGTATTTACCAGAACGCGTAATAAAGTTGACCAATATAGCAACTTGCATTAAAGGCTTTCAATCACAAAATGTTGTGCCCCTGGCCTTAACAGAATTCTAGAAAAACGCTTAAATAGCCGGACAAAGTTTTGCGCACAACCGTCCAACATTGCTCAGCCTTATTTTTTATAAAACTATCAGTTCTAAGGTTTTTGTAATAAAACATGTTATGGGAAATTGTCCAAAGTTGCCATCCTTCTTGTTCAAAATTCAAAAACTTTTTATTTTTATTTCACTCGAGTGGGCAATGCAAACTAAAACAGTGGGTTAGGGTTGTCACATAATGTGATAAATAATAATCGCTTTTCATATTATGAACTTTTGTGTTATAAATAAGTCAGGTACAATAGTTACACATTACTACGTTTTTGGTTCTTTAATTTTTCCCGCTTTTATTGGAATTTTTCTGGAATATTTGATGTAAAAAGAAAAATCACTTTGTTTTGCTATCGTTTATCTAGTTTCAATGCTTTCTTTATCACAATCGCTTTTTTAAATAATATTTGACGTACGTTTCATGGACGGTATAGTTACACAAGATACAATCTTTGGTTTTTGTTTTTCAGTCTTAAATATGTTAGTGTTTTCTTTTTAGACCAATCATGGTTTTTTGGTTTCAAAATAATATTTTTCCGAGCACATTCTTGAATGATGATAGCACTTGAAGCATTTATTTCACATAATGTGGGTCTAATTTGAGAGAGAGATTTTCGTTTTTCTCGTCTAATATGTCAGTTTTAGTAAAAGGAGGTAAAACTTCATCTTCCATTGTATGTGAGCTTATAATGTATTCGTCATTATTTCCTATCATATCATCAACTGTATCCTTTACGTCGACGCTATTTTTGTCTGCTAAGAATGATAAAGAGCGGTTATCGGAGAAGTCTAGTTCGTCTTTCAATTCATCTGCATGCCGATCGAGAAAACTTGTAACCTAGTCTTTGCCAGGTGGTTTTTTTTATAGGATAAGGGTGATAAATGATCACACAGTCCACCCGATGTTAGGTGGTTGCTCTGGCCCATATACATCTACATCTATCGCGAATCAAAATGCAGATGCGTTGTTAGCCGTGAGACTAAGACGGAATGCCTCTTTATCAGTAAAAAGGGTCTCCGGTTCTCTATACTCAACATACGAAACACAGCAGCGTTAAGCTGCTATTTTACGCTAGTATTCTGTGAGAGTGTGGCCCTTTCTTGGTTGAGCCGACCCATTCGTGCTACAAATATACGAGTAATATAGCTGCAGCATGGCTCTACCACGTATAAAACACGTGGATTTCCATGAAATAAATTTTCACGATTATTTTCCTTTTTCTCATATTTAAAGAAATATCTTCTGCACAATTAATAGCTTCAGATTTTATGAAAGTTATCAGGAGGAAATTTAGTATAATTTAAAATATTTGAGAAAGTGTCACTAAACGTCACTAAACGCAAAACATATCCTTGGCATTGGCATCAATGTCTATACACGTATTGTATATTAATATTATTGAGTTTTACAGAAGCCATATAACATATTCAAATTTGAAATATAGCTTTCTCGTACTTGCAATTACTTAAGATAATAATTTAAAACGCAGCCAACGGGTGACTTTATTATGGGATTCAGGCATCTGTATCCGACAGTTCGACGCCATTGCTACTGCACTGAGGTGTTTATGAAGATGTTTATTCAGATGTGTATTATTGAAGTGTTTATGTTGATCGATTATTTAGAGATTTTGATTTATTTTTAATATTTATTATTTAGCCTAATTACTTATTACACCATGAAAATGGAATGAGAAAAAGTAAATTGTTTTTAAATTACTTGCTAAAGTCTTTCTTACTGATCTCATACAAGGATTGATGGTTATTGGTCACTATTATGTAGCAGAGTTGGTGATGCGTGTTTTATAATTGGTATAAAGTGGACTGTAATAGGTAGTTGGATTTGGATTTCGTTGAAATTTGAAACCGACACAAAAAATTGAAGGTACGCACCTGGAAAATGCCAACAGCTTCTCTTCGTACTTGAGGTTGACACTCGCGTGGTACACTCCTAGTTTTCTTGCGCAATTTACACTTATTTGATACAATTCACGGCCCTGATTTTAAGTAAATGATAATTAAATAGATATAGCGAGCGTGACACAATATGCTTCCGCGTGCGGGCGTGTTTTACTTAGACTCTTCTTCTACCCGATTGTCGGTCGCAAGAAGGAATGAATGAAATGAATGAAAAATATTACAGAGGAAATGTGATTCATCAATAAGTTTGACCAAAAAACGCGGAATATTTCAATTTGAGAAGTGGCAGTAACATTTCCCCGCCCTTAAAGGGTCGCCTTTAAAAGGATAATAATAATATGATGCGACAAATACAATTAATACTAACTAAAGCTAAGCGAATATAAATATATATTATAATACATAGATGTAAAGAAGATCTAAGCGATGTGGAGTTTATTATTGCGTAGGCAACGGACACAAGCGCACCACTGGTCGCACGAGTGTACCCCTTGCCGTTTTTACTGTAGCGACATTAATTACATCGTCCTTAGACGAGTGAACCTTTACGATCACTCCCAAAGGCCAGGAGAGGGTAGGTGAATTATCATTTATAATTATGACAACTGTGCCCACCTTTACGGGGACCGAGGATTGAGTCCATTTCTGCCGCACCTGCAGCTGATGCAGATATTCAGTTCTCCAACGGCGCCAAAAGGATTGGATCAATTTATTCTAAGAGTGCGTGTCGTTGAAGCAAATTAATTGGCAAAGATTCTATATTAGGTGCAGGTAGAGATTGTAATGGTAACGTATTCAAAAAATGTGCGGGTGTTAAAGCCGTCGGTTCAGCTGGATCGGAGCTAAACACAGTGAGAGGACGAGAGTTTAGTAAACATTCTATTTGAGCAAGGACTGAGATTAACTCCTCATACGCAAGGATTTGCTGTCCAATAACCTTATAAAGATGGTTCTTTACACATTTTACCATATTCTCCCAACAACCACCGAAATGTGGGGTGGCAGGCGCTATGAACTTGAATTCAATGCGACTTTCGGTCAATTCTTCTTCTAAACGCGGGCGGTATTCCTTTGTGATAAAATTATATAAGTCTTGTAGATAAGATCGCGTGCCTATAAAATTTGTTCCACGATCAGAGTAGAGGCATTTCACGGGACCCCGTCGCGATAGGAAGCGCTTTAAAGCTGCGATAAAACTCACAGTGGAAAGATCCGTGGCTACTTCGATGTGGAGTGCGCGCGTAGTAAGGCAAGTAAATTTATATAAGTAAGCCTTGCGAGTTTTAACACCGTGAGCTCGTATGGGCGTATACGATATAGGGCCGCAATAATCACAGCCAGTATGAGCGAAAGCTTTCTCTGCTTGTGTGACTCTATGTCCCGGTAGCGCAGCCATTAAAGGAAATTGCGGGCGCGGTTTTAATTTAAAGCAAACGTTACACTTATTAATTCTAGACCGAATAATTCGTCTAGCATACAAGATCCAAAATCGTTACCTTAACATAGACATAAGCAGCCCAGGGCCGGCATGTAAATATTTTTTTATGATAATAGTCGATCAACGAATAGCGTTGTGACGTGGTAAAATAATCGGATATTTGTACTCGTATTCTGAACTTTCAGCAGAGTTGATAAGGCGGCCACCAACGTGGATAAGGCCATCACATAAAAATGATTTAAGCTTCATTAGCGCAGGAGAACAATTATTACCG
This sequence comes from Parnassius orleans, assembly GCA_029286625.1. Lineage (NCBI taxonomy): Eukaryota > Metazoa > Arthropoda > Insecta > Lepidoptera > Papilionidae > Parnassius > Parnassius orleans. The sequence goes on from JAGSMP010000221.1 coordinate 519,583, forward strand.
GCTCCTAGCTGTTGAATGTCGAATGCAAAATGTCTTTTTGCCTATTATCATATGCTCGGCGGCGCATATATCGAACGTGTTAACTGCTATCGAACCGGAACGAGGAAGTTTATTTATAAATCTGCAGACATAAACAAGGATACGCGTGAGCCTACTCCATAAGGAGATGCGTTTATTAAGATCCTGAACTAGAGACATTTCTGGGTCTGACGTAGTAATGGGGTGTGCGGTTATTTTCTCTTCCGGTACGTTGTCTAGCGCTATACTATTATGGTCTGTATTGATGATAGGCCACAGCAGAGGAGTCTTGCGAGCCAGGCGGCCTTGTGACCATAATGGATGAGATATTAGCTTTTCGGGTGTAAGACCTCTCGATAAACAATCATCTGGGTTATCTATTCCCGCGACGTGATGAAAATTAGCGGCTAGTAAATTGTCAATAATTTTGACGACGCGGTTGGCGACAAAGGTTTGCCAGAGAAAAGAAGAGTTTATCCAACAAAGTGTGACCATTGAGTCTGTGAACGTGTACATCTCACTAATATGATAGCGTGAATCATAGGTATCGTGCACGCGTCTAATTAGTCTTGACAGTAATTCGGCAGCACAGCGCTTGTCTCAAGCGTGCGATATACAAAGACTTCATTGGTGAGACCTTTGACATGGCGCAGACGAGTCACGTCGTAACTTGGCTTGCGTGAGTAATATGGGCGTATACCGCTGCTCCATAAGCACGCTCACTAGCATCGGAAAAGCCGACCAGTCATACAACGCAATGTTCGAAGACACCCAAATGTCGCGATATTTTGAGTAGCGGTAACTCCATACAAAACCTTTTCCAGGTTTAGACTATATGCTGGGGTGGGCAATCATCCCAATCAAGTTTCAACTGCCACAAATCTTTTATGAGAAGTTTAGCGAAGAGAACAACAGGCGCTACGAAGCCCATTATATCCCAAATTCTAGCTACAGTGGCTAAAATGATTCGTTTTGAACACTTTTCGTCAGGTTGGTTACTTTAAATTCAAAACAATCACGAGATTTATCCCAACTCAAGTCCAAAATTCTTCACTGAATTGTTTTATCAAAAAGTTTTTGTGGTAGACCATGCTGCAGCTATGTTAGTAGTATAGGTTGTGTACGAATGGGTCGGCTCGACAGAAGGACCACGCTCACAAATACCAGCGTAAAATAGCAGCTTAACACTGCTGTGTTTCGTATGGTAGTGTAGAGAACCGGAGACCCTTTTACTGGAAAAGAGCATTCCATCTTAGTCCTCACGGGTGACTGCATTTTGTTGATTCTTTATTGAAGATAGATGTAGATGTCTATGGGTCACAGCAACCACTTACCATCAGGTGGACTGTGTGCTGTCGTTTGTCACCCTATCCTATAAAAAAAAAAAAAAAAAAATTCAAGAGGCTCAGACATTGTTCGGATTGATTTGGCTTGCGTTGTCACCAACAGATGGCGTTGGTACTTATTTGTGTCGCGATGTTGTTTGATACACACGGTTTGCTTAAGGGCCGTGGGATTGTTGGCATCGTGGTTCCTTAGCGTGACACATTAAACATGGTCCTTCGAGGTGTTAAGGTGGAGAGGATTGGAGGGCGGACATACCCCTTCCTGTACCGGAAGTGAACTGGACCCGGTGGAATAGGACGTCACCAGGAGGAAGCTGAGGGGCCGTGAGGTCAACGTGCCGACGTCACGAGCCCGAAGATAGGAGGACGGCACCGTGCCTACGTCACCAGGAGGCCGCAGTGAGCGGAGGAAGCTGAGGGGCTGTGAGGTCAACGTGCCGACGTCACGAGCCCGAAGATAGAAGGACGTCACCGTGCCGACGTCACCAGGAGGCCGCGGGGAGCGGAGGAAGCTGAGGGGCCGTGAGGTCAACGTGCCGACGTCACGAGCTCGAAGATAGGAGGACATCACCGTGCCGTCGTCACCAGGAGGCCGCGGGGAGCGGAGGAAGCTAAGGGGCCATGAGGTCAACGTGCCTACGTCACCAGGAGGCCGCGGGGAGCGAAGGAAGCTGAGGGGCCGTGAGGTCAACGTGCCGACGTCACGAGCCCGAAGATAGGAAGTGACAGCTGTCAACTGTGATTGACAGATAACGTCAATCTGACAGCTAATGTCAAACTGGCAGCAGGTGTCAAGTTGACAATAGGCGTCATAGTGACAGGAAGTGTCAAACGGACAGTGAAGTTGTCAACTGTCACTGTCAGAGGGGAAGAGGACTATCTGTGCAGGTAATGGTTTGAAATTAGTGACGGAAAACTGTGAGTACTTGCTTACTTCATTATATCAAAAAAAAAGAGTTATAGAAATTTGGACTTTATTAGAAATAGAACTTTAACTTAGTAAATTTAATGTATCCAATAGTGAACTTAGAATAGTTTTAATATATTTTTAAATTAACGTTGCCAAAATGTTGCAGTACTTTTAACATAAAGTAATTTAGTGTTCGGGATTGAGTTGTTACAGGCTGTCTTTTTCTTAGTTTTTTTGTATAAGTGATTTGTTAGGTTTTTTTTTTTTTGTTAAAATGGAATCATTAATTAATTTTCAAAATGATTCGGCTAACAGAATATCTAAAACGTATATTAATTTTAAAAAATCGGCGAAAGATCGTACCACAAAAGAATATTGTATTAGCCGATTAGAATCTTTAGAAAAATTATGGGATGAATTTTTAGGAGGGCACGGGGAATTGTTAAAAACTGTAGAACCAAAAATATTAGAAAGTACATCATATGTTCAAAAGGAATTGTATGATATTACGGAGGAGGCGTATATAAATTATAAATGTATACTGAGAACTAAAATCGCGGAATTCAACGAAGAAAAACTTATGCAGAATAGTCATGTAGCTAATCAAAGTAATAATGTGATCAAATTACCAAAAATTAGTATACCTTCCTTTTCCGGTAAATATACTGAAGGGATAACATTTAAGGATTTATTTACGTCTCTAATCCATAAAAATCAGAATATGGAAAATGTACAAAAGTCAAATTATTTGAAAAGTTATTTAACGGGAGAGGCTGAGCAACTGTTGCGACATGTACCAATATCCGATGACAATTATGAACGTTGTTGGCAGTTATTAGAGTCGCGGTATAACAACAAGAAATACTTATCGCATTGTATTTTAAAACGGCTGTTAAGTCAGAATAGAGCGACTGTTGAATCAGCTTCACATTTAAATAATTTAATTGATACATCCGTGGAATGTTTAAATGCACTTTCGACTTTAGGAATTGATGTAAAACCTTGGAATATTTTAGTCATCCACACCTTGACCTTGAAGTTAGATGATGAGTCTCGCAGAGAGTGGGAGTTTCATGTGACTAGTAGCACAGGCGATAGCTTACCGACCTTTGAACAGTTTCAAGTTTTTATCACAAATCGTTTTCGGGCTTTAGAGTTTGTTGCACAAAAATCACCTGCAGTTCAAAAGGACAAACACAGTCTGGAGCCAAAACAGTGCTCATTTCACGCTGCTACTGACGTCCTGCAAATTTCAACTTGTAAATGTTGCTTGGAGGGAGCACATCAATTGTTCAAATGAAATAAGTTTTTAACACAAGACGTCGATGCAAGGAGGGAGTTTGTACAGACCAATGGCTTCTGATTTGGATGTTTAGGGAAAAATCATTTCGCTAAACGATGCACCACAAAGGTTAAGTGCAGGATTTACCAGCGAAACCATCATTATCTTTTGCATCCTAAGATTGGTGGCAGATCAGTGAAAGGTAAAGCCAAGGACAATACAGTTACCGCTGTAACTGTAGAAGATACAGCGAAGGATACCACGGAAACGGTGGCCACCAATACAGCTGTCGCTCAAACAGGGCAGTCTGTCCTGTTGGCCACGGCTTTGGTTCAAGCTAAATCAAAGAGTGGAGGAAATTATACGCTGAGAGCTCTACTGGATCAGGGCTCTCAAGCTTCATTTATTACAGAGGCAGCAGTACAGCTGTTGAGGCTAAAGAAAAACACTGCTGAAGGACGCGTGATATCAGGAATTGGTGAAGAAAGGACTAAATCTACTTCAGTCGTAGATTTAAAATTAAGATCATCCGTGAACCCTGAAATAGAAATTCAAGTGGTGGCTCATGTGCTCAAACCGATCACTACACTTCTTCCAAGTAAAAAGATAGTTGGTTTGAATTGCTTGCCTAATAATTGCCGGCTAGCTGATCCATCATATCACCAACCTAATAAAATCGATGTTTTATGAGAAGCGGAGGTTTATAGTCAGGTAATCTTGGAGGGTTTGTTGAAAGATTTAACTGAAACACTAGTTGCTCAGTGCACGGGCTTTGGATGGATAGTAAGTGGACTGGTCAACATTGCAGGTTTCGTCGCACGTTGTAGTACTTCACTCTGTAAGAGAAAAAATCAAAATTTAAAGAAATTTTGGGAGTTGAAGGAAGAACCAAAACAGGAAAGAATACTAAAGGAAGAAGAGAAGAAGTGCTTAGAAATATTTGAAAAGACTACACGTAGAGAGGAAACGGGAAGATATATTGTAAAATTACCTTTCAGAAGTGAATATCCTGCATCTAAGGACGGGAACTCGAAGCAGATAGCCATTCGTAGATTCCTGGCGCTGGAAAAGAAGCTGCCAAATAATAAAATATTAAAAGAAGAATATAAAAGAACATTTGATGAATACCTAGAGATGGGGCTCATGGAACCGGTGAGTGAAAAGGATAAAAATAAAAATAGTGTGTATTTACCGTATCATGAAGTAATACGCGAAGACCAAGAGACCACGAAGGTGAGAGTGGTTGTTAACGCGTCTAGTAAGGATAGTTCAGGAATTTCGTTGAATGACGATTTAATGGTAGGCCCTACATTGCAGATGGATTTACGACACTTGATCATGCGATGGCGTACTTACCCGATAGTTAGTACGCCATCGCATGATAGTTGATAGTTGCGGACATAGTCAAGATGTACCACCAGATAAAAGTGGATGATGATGACGCTATTTACCAGCGAATTGTCTGGCGTGACAATCCTAAAAAGGAAATACAAGAGTACAAACTTGTATGACTTACGTTCGGTACAGCTTGTGCACCATTTTTGGCGGTGAGGTGTCTGATGCAAATGGCAGTCGACGAAGGCAGTAACTAACCCAAAGCTGCTGAAAAGTTTTTAATGGAGTTTTATATGGACGATCTATTATTCGGATGTCAATCTGTGGAAGAAGGTAAAGAACTCTACTGGCAAATAAACGCAATATTAATAAATGGGGGGTTTACAAAAGTGTCAACCAATAACAATGAGTTACTGGAATGTATGCTAGGAGTGGATAAGGAAGAGGAAAGGCTAATTGGGAAAGAACTAAGGGTAAAAACAGATTCAGTAATAAAAATACTCGGACTTACCTGGAACAGGAACGAAGACGCTTTCAGATATACAGTGACATTACCGGAACCAAAGAAAGCTGTAACAAAAAGAAATGTTATAGCTCAGATCGCAAACTTTTCGACCTTCTTGGTTAGGTCTCACCTACTATTATATTGGCGAAAGTTATTATCTAAAAATTATGGTTAGCGGGGGTAAGCTGGGACGAAGAGGTACTGAACAATCTAAAGGAAGAATGATTTACTTACCGGAATGAACTAAAACTACCAGAATAGGTGGTACTGCAACGTTGGTTGAAGTTGAAGGAAGACTACGTTCGAGTGGAACTGCATGGATTTAGTGACGCATCCAAGGCAGTATACGCAGTCGCATATGTGAGAAAAGTTGATCCACATGGAAATGTAGAAGTAGAACTAGTCAACGCTAAATCCAAAGTTGCACCAGTCAAACAGGTCTCAATACCGCGGTTGAAGCTTTGAGGAGCCCTATTATTGACGAAATTGCTGCAAAAAGTAGGAACGGTGATGGAGATTCCAAAAGACAAAATATTCACTCGGACAGATTCCACTGTGGTTCTGGCGTGGATCAACGGTCATCTGAGCCGTTGGAAGACCTTTCTAGGCAACCGTGTAGCCACAATCTTGAGTTTAATGGAGCCTGAACAGTGGGCACATGTAGGTATAAAGCACAACCCAGCTGACGTGAGGTCTAAAGGTTTTAAACCCTCAGAATTGGTGAATTCGTCGCCATAGTTTCAAGGACTTGAAATGTTAAAAGAGAAAGTAATTAAATTAAAAAAGCCAAAAGATATAAAGACAAATTTAGAAGAAGCGAAGGTGGTGTGTATTACAACTGTTAAGGAAAAGGAGGAAATTTGGGATAGGTTTTCATCACTAACCAGAATGTTAAGGGTATTGTCCTACTGTCGACGATTCTTGCAACTAAAAAAGCAAAAATTTGAAAGAAAATTAAATAAAATTTTATCAGTATACGAAATAAAGGAAACATTGAAGAATTGCATTAGAAAATGTCAAGAAACAAATTTTGAAGAAGATATTCATTTATTGCAGAGAAAGAAAAATTTAAAAAAGAACAGCCAACTACTTACGTTAAGTCCATACTTGGATGAGAAGAAGATCCTGAGAGTACTGGAAAGATTGGAAAACTCTAAGCTCACAGCCGAACTTAAACATCCGATAATCCTCCCGCAAAAGGCCAAGCTCACTGAACTAATTTTTGACGATACACACAAGAATACATTGCACGGAGGACCGCAGTTAATGTTGAATTACTTACAATCTAAATATTGGATCATCGGTGCGAAACAGTTGGTGAAAGCCCAAGTTCGCAGGTGTACTGTTTGTGTACGGCACTCGGCTGCCACAAAAAGTCAACTTATGGGCCAGCTACCATCTGCAAGAGTTACACCCAGTCGACCATTCAAAAACAGTGGAGTAGATTTCGCTGGACCTATAAATATTAGAACCACTAAAGGTTGTGGGCATCGCTCTCACAAGGGCTATATTTGCATATTTATCTGCATGGCCACAAGAGCCATGCACGTGGAATTAGTAAGCGATCTTACGGCTGAAGCGTTCCTGGCAGCATTTCAATGGCTTGTTGCAAGACGCGGTCACTGTAGCGACATCTGGAGTGACAATGGGACTAATTTTGTCGGAGCATCGCGCGAACTGCTACGACTGTTTGACTCAGAGAAGTCAAACATGGTGGCGGAGATTACTGAAAGCCTCGCCAACAACGGAACTACATGGCATTTTATCCCCCCGCACGCCCCAAATTTCGGCGGTCTCTGGGAAGCAGGAGTAAAATCCATTAAACATCATCTTAAGCGGGTTATTGGGGACTCAACTTTGACTTTCAAGGAGATGACGATAGTCTTATGTCAGATTGAGGCATGTCTGAACTCAAGACCTCTATCAAAAATCAGTGACAACCCACAGGATCAACAGCCACTGACGCCAGGACATTTTCTTGTCGGCGAACAATTGGTATTAGCACCTGATAACAACTACTTATCGTCAAACATAGGCAGTCTCCGAAGATGGCAAATGACTCAACGCATGGTGCAAGATTTTTGGCGGTGTTGGTCGCGTGAATACTTAGTTCAATTTCACCAGCGTTATAAATGGCAAAATCAGAACCCGGAGCCGAAAATAGGCGATATTGTGTTAATAATTGAGGATGGCTTGTCACCAGCGAAATGGCTGTACGGAATTGTAGAGGAGAAACACACTGGAAACGATGCAGTAACTCGGGTGGTTACTATAAGATACTAACAAAACCATATCAAACGACCAGTGTCAAAACTGTGTTTTTTGCCTGTCACAAAATAAGTAGTTATTAGATCGTCATACATTCCACGTTCACTGTGTGCTTAAGGAACGTTTTTTTTGGTTTTTTTTTTGCTACTATTGTTTTGTTTGCCACTGTATGTCAATAAAATAAGGACAATCGCCACTGTTGTCCTTTGGGGGCGGCATGTTCGGATTGATTTGGCTTGCGTTGTCCAGATGGCGTTGGGCGTTATTTATGTTTATATTATATTATATGTTGTTATTATTTATGTTGGCAGACCAACAGATGGCGTTGGGCGTTATTTGTGTCGCGATGTTGTTTGATACACACGGTTTGCAAGGGCCGTGGGATTGTTGGCTTCGTGGTTCCTTAGCGTGACACATTAAACAGACATTTTATATGACGAAGGCAGAGCGCTTAAGACCGAGTCGGAATTACATGTCCATTTTACTAAATCGAACTGCGCACGTTTAAATAAATCTATCAGCTCATTAGCAGCTGATGTAGCTTCTTCCTCCGACATAACGCTAAAAACGATATCGTCCATATAGATATAGCGAGAAGCAATTATCTTTACTAGCCGAAATTAATCTCCATCATCCGCCATGAGTTGCTGAATGACACGGAGCGCGTGGTACGGGCTGGAACTTAGTCCAAAACAAACCCTATTAAATTCATATGCTGTAAGTTCTTCTTGCGGGTGAAAACGATATAACATGCGTTGAAAGCGACGATCGCGCCTATTCATTATAATTTGTAGGAACATACGTTTACAATCAGCGGAAAGCGCGGTAGCGACAAGACGAAAATTTAAAATAATTGCAAACATATCACCTTGTATATTAGGACCACTATGGAGAATATCATTCAGTGAGCGGCCTGAACTCGATTTATGACTCGCGTCGAGAACCATGCGAAGTTTAGTAGTGGTCTTATCTGTACGTAAAACACCGTGATGTGGTATGACGTACACGGGATAGCAATTATCACTGCTAACAAGCGGCGCGGGTGCCAGATAGCCTTTCTCTAAATATTCGTGGATAACTGAGTCATACGCGGACTTAAACTCAGGAGCGGCTTCAAACTTCCTCTCCAACACCAAAAAACGTTTCCGAGCGGTTTTATAAGTATCACCAAGCGAAAATATATAATCCCGAAAAGGCAACGAGACTATGTATCTGTCTGTTTCTTTGTCATGTTTAGTGGTTTCGCGAAAGAAATGCTCACACACTATTTCAGCCGGTGACTGAGTGGGAGGAGTTCTCAAAGTAGATTCATCTATTTGACAAAACCTTTTTACTAGCGTATCTAGCGGGTCTTCAACTGCGTGTGCGGGTAATGTACTACAACACGTCAAGGTTAGGTTTTCGCGAGCGGGAAGAGCGGGCACGGTGCCCATAATGACGTAACCGAGCGTGGTTTGTATAGCGGGCGGTACAGCGGAATTATACCTTATTATACCGGGTAATAAAAGTTGCGAAAATAAAGAGGCACCGATCAAAACACCAATCTGTGATGGCACAAAGAATTTATCATCGGCCAACGGCAAACCTTGTAAGAACGGCATAGCGGATGCGTCGACAGGCGTAGACGGTAAGTCACCTGTTATTCTATCGAGGACGAGCGACGAAATATTGTATCTTATGTTAAGGTTAAAACGAGAAGTGAACTGGAATGCCACAACTCTCTTTGCGTATTTTTCTGAACCCCCGATACCCTTTACCTTTATATTGTCGTTATTTACTGATAAACCTAATCTATCACAACATTCCGACGTTATAAAATTGCTCTGCGATGCACTATCTAATAAGCAACGCACACTATGGCTCGTGCTATATGCGTCGGGTACCATAACCGTTGCAGTGGATAACAGAACTGTAGTGTGTTTTTTTTATAGGATAAGGGTAACAAACGAGCACACAGTCCAACTGATCTATCCTCGATTACGAATCAAAATGCGGATGCGTTGTCACCCGTAAGGACTAAGACGGAATGCCTCGTTTCCAGTAAAAAGGGTCTCCGGTTCTCTACACTCACAATACGAAACACAGCAGCGTTAAGCTACTATTTTACGCTGGTATTCTGTGAGAGCGTGGTCCTTCCCCGGTCGAGCCGACCCATTCGTGCTACAACTATACCAGTAATATAGCTGCAGCATGGCTCGACCATAGCGACAAAACATTGCGGTTGTGGAGCTTTTGCGGTGGGTCAGCGATTCGGGTTCGAATCGAAAAGTGGATTAATACAGTTTTATCATTTACCCCGAAGCCTGCAGCTATCTCTGAAGTGCTTTGTGATGGATTCGCTTCCACAATAGCCTTTAATTCTTCATTTTCCACTTTGGTCTCCGGCCGTCCACGGGGTTGGTTCTGAAGGTCGAAATTTCCAGAACGAAAACGTTGAAACCAAAAACGTACCGTGCTTTCTTTTGTGACATCAGCGCCGCACACATCATAAATCCTTCGAGCTGTTTCTGCAGCACTGGTGCCACGGTAGAACTTGTACTCGTAAATATACCGATATTTCATGTTTTTCATTGTGCGGTAATAAGCGACGCCAAAGAATAAAATAATGAGGAAAAAACAAATGAATGACTTTTTTTTTTTTTTATAGGAGAGGGAGCAAACAAGCCTGCGGTTCACCTGATGTTAAGTGACTACCGCCGCCCATGAACAACTGCAACACCAGGGGAATTGCAGATGCGTTGCCGGCCTTTTAAAAAGGAGTAGGCTCTTTTCTTGAAGGTCCCTAAGTCGTATCGGTCCGGAAAAATCGCTGGTGGTAATCGGTTCCACAAGGAAGTTGTGCGAGGAAGAAAACATCTTCTAAATCGCACAGTGGTGGACCGCCAATCATCCAGATGGTATGGATGGTATCGCGAGTTTTGTCGCGATGTGCGATGGTGAAATTGAGCGGCTGGAATTAGTCCGAACAATTCCTCAGAGCACTCCCCGTGGTACATGCGATAAAATACGTAAGAGATGCAACATCTCTACGCAGTGCTAGTGAGTCTAGCCGATCGGAAAGAACTCGGTCGTAGACGATTCGATCCGCTCTGCGCTGAATGCGGTCAAGTGGAAGGAGCTGGCACTGGGAGCCCCTGCCCAGATGGGAACAGTATTCCATGTGAGGCCAAACCTGCGCCTTGTAAAGTTGCAGGCGGTGTGCCGGCATGAAATACTGCCCCGCTCTACTGAGCACGCCAAGCTTTTTAGAGGCTAATTTTGCCTTCTCTTCCAAGTGACCACGGAACTGCACGTCACTCGATATGTCAACGCCGAGGATTCCGATACTGGCTGAGGCAACAAGGGAGTGCCTTGAAACTGAGGTGATACGACAAAGGGTTCCTTTTAGCGGTAAACGCGCAAACTTGTGTCTTCTGGGGATTGAACTGGACTAGATTTAGTCGTCTCAATCCGAGACTTTGTCCAACAAAGTCTCGACTTCAGACACAAGTTTGTTCCGGTACTCGGCGACGTTTTCCCGAGAAATATTGGCATGGCCGGTGTATAGAGCATCACCAGTGCTGTCATCCGCATAGCAATGAATGTTACCGGTTTGCAACATATCATTGATATGCAGAAGAAACAGCGTTGGTGATAGCACGCAGCCTTGTGGAACACCAGCGTTAATAGTCTTGTAATCGGAGCACGCACCGTCTACTACGACCTTGATGCTCCGATCAGCTTCGAAAGGAAGCTTCGAAAGAAGCGCTTTGTGCCAGACCCGATCGAAGGCCTTCGCTATGTCCAAACTAACGGCCAATGCCTCCCCCTTGGACTCGATCGCCTGCGCCCATCTATGTGTTAGGTAACAAGAAGATCACCAGCTGAGCGACCCTGACGGAAACCGTACTGGCAGTTACTAATCAGCTGGTGCCTCAAGGTACCGCATGAGCTGGCAGTTAATAATGGACTCCATTATTTTCGAGAACAAGGAGGTGATGGCGATAGGCCTGTAGTTGGACGGATCAGAGCGGTTGCCTTTTTTAAGGATCGGGTGCACGAAAGCTGTCTTCCATGAATTCGGGACAACGCCTAGGGAGTAGGAGTACCGGAAAAGATGCGTTAGAACCGGTGCCAACTCTGGAGCGCACGTCCTCAGCACAATTGGCGGGATTCCGTCAGGCCCACTCGACTTGTGAATGTCCGGGGAGGAGTTCTTTGCGTACTGAGCACTGTGTGAATCGCACATCAGGCATAGAGCACTCACACTGCGGGATGGTCGGCGGTGTGTTCTCCCCGTCATCAAGAGTCGAGTTGGACGCAAAAGGAGCCAAAGGTCGGCTTTCTCTTTGCGTCGTGGGCCAGTGAGTCATGCTCCCTGTGCAGAGATGGTAGTGATGGCTTACAGAAATTCCCTTGGACAGCCTTGGCGAGAGACCAGAATGCACGGGTTCCCGAAGGAAGGCGAACTAGTTTCTCGCCAATTCTGCCTATGTGCTCTGACTTTGCCTTGGCAATAACTCTTTTGAAGGACCTGGAGGCGAAGTTATACTTCTTTTTAAGCATGCTGGTGTTTACATCCCGAGCCGCCGAAGCCTCAGCCCAGGCCTGATAACACTCCTGCTTACTGCGTAATGTAGTCTTACAGGAGCGACCAAACCAAGGCTGCGATCTGCCACCGATGGGTACCACAGATGATGGAATGAATAGTTCCATTCCCTGTAGCACCACATCGGTGACAGAGTCAGCAACAGCGCTGGGATCATCCGGCGAGAAGCAAACCCGCCCCCATGGGTAGGATGCAAAGAAAGACCGCATTCCATCCCAATCCGCCGACCTGTAATGCCAAACACGGCGGCAGCCTGCAGAACGCAACCGCGAAGGGAGCGTGAATGGCACCACACTTCGGATCAGACAATGGTCCGAAGAGCCGAGAGGGGCACCGACGGAAACCTGTTATCCGTCCGGATAAGAGGTCAGCAGAAGGTCCAACAGGGAAGGTGTATGATCCTCCACATCTGGAATCCGCGTAGGCGAAGTAACCAGTTATGTCAGACCATATGCCAAGGCAATGTCATAAGCAGATCTCCCCGCATGATCGGTTAAACTGAACCGAACCATTCGGCGTGGTGGGCGTTAAATCGCCAAGTATCACGATCTCTACGGGTGGGATCTGTCAGGCGAAAATCTGTAGCCATTTGGACGAGGTCAATGAGTCGGTCTGTGTCGGTATTACCGCTATGGGACCTATACAGGCACCCGTAGACGAGGGGATGGTCGTCGCTGTCTACGCGCAGCGAAAGGATGGACAGGTCCGTACCTTCTAGACTGCCGAGTCGTCGAGAACAGATATCCTCTCTGACGTATACGCAAACTCCAGCCCGGGGCACAAAGAAGTGTTCTAATTTGTACCCCGGTAGATAGGTACGAAGTATCAGCCGGAGAGGACACCTGCGTCTCGGTCAAAAGAGTGAGCTGGCTTGCCGTCTCTATATGGTAGTGGACGGCGTTAAGGTTCGAGTGAAGTCCCTGATGTTGCAGAAGTCCACGGATAGCGTGGCAGGGGTCGCCATGGTTTTATTGCTCTGTTTGCCCGTGCAGTTTTAGTATAGAGCGGGATTTTGCCCCAGAATACGCGGGGCAGCCTGAGCACCCACGCTCAGGAAGAGGGTAGCTTGACCGTGGATGCTCAGTGAGGGATTCTCCATTACCTGGGGTGCTGGTACCCTCCTGGGGTAGTTCTTTCTTTTTAAATTCCGCTACCATGTTATGGGGGATTAGCCTCGGCCACTGCACTAACCAAGCGAAACGCAGAAGCAAAGCTCCTACTTTACGTTGGTATTCTGTGAGGTCGTGGTACCGCCCCGGTTCGAGCCGGCCCATCCATGCTACAGCAGAAGCTGCAGCGCGGCTCTACCACTGTTAAACTGACACTGACTGTTTTCAAAACTCAAATGTACCAGCTAAATGAATTTATAAATTTGAATTTGGAATTCTTAACCAAAGAGGAGATATTTCAGATCAAAGTAGTCAGTACGACAAAATGCTAATTTCATATGTAAGGACCTAATATTAGCTTGTTGTTTAACGTAGTCGGTTAAACTTTTAAATTTAGGAATTTTATCCTTTCGAGAATGCATTTCGAAAGAACGAAATATTTCTGGATCTAACTTTTTTAAAGCGGTATGTAATATAATAAAATCAATTAAATCAGGTATTTGTAAATTTTTTATTGCGCTAACCGCGGTTACGAATCTATGTAAAAATAATTCTAAGTTTTGAGCAGAAGAGTTAGTCGATGCTAGCATGCGTTTATCATCATACTTCTCTATAAGCGCGTTCAAAATAAGTTCATAATTCGCAGCACAAGGAGTAATACCGGCGAACACAGAATGCGTTTTGATTGTTTATTTACCTATCAGGTAATACAATTTATCGGCGTCTGATGGGACGGATTATCATGCACAGTGAATTTAAAATTTGCATAAAATAATGACCATGAGCGGATATCACCATCAAACGACGCTAGCTCTATAGGCGGTAAAGACGGACGCGATACTGTGGCCGATTTCGGACATTCATTTGTTATTCGACTTGTAAGACGAGACATTACACGTTTTATATGACGGTATAATTCCTCGAACGCAACCCATAAGTGATATTCCACCTTTGCTCCTGGGTAGACTTGCATATTATATAAATTTTACTTGGTTAATACCTTTTCGATATCATTTCGTAATGCATCAATCGAAATCGCGCCTTGTTGAGAGCGATCATAAATTGTTTGTAAGCGGTTAAATAAAGAATCGCACCTAGCTATAGTGTATAATATTCAATAACATCATTAATTTGGAGTCTGGCGTTTCAGCCCTAGTTTCATTAGTTTTTGACGTGCTAGTTTTCGACATTTTAATAATAAATATATATACGAAATATTAAGGTTATAAGTAAAGTTTTAAATTTAATTGGCGAGCGATGAACAAATACACAATTTATTAAAGCGTAGTAAACACTAATCTATCGCGGAAATATCAGGTAGATTTATTAAACTGATCTAAATTTGTTTGTGAGCGAGTGGGTATGTAGACATTGTATTATGTATTGCGGTAAGTATATGGTAGATTATATAATAGCGATGAATATACGGCTGTAACTTAATGTAACAAATATATTATAATGCGTGTATATATGCGCAAAATTAAGTAAAATATTATATTTAAATGTTTCTAAATATATATATGGCTTTAATTAGGCCTACAAAATGGTTATCGAATTGAAAAAGTTTTAATACGGTCTACTGGACCGGAGAATATGGTTCTAATCCGGGCGAAGTGACCAAAATGGTGATGCGCGGTTTAAAATTGGTATAAAGTGGACTGTAATAGGTAGTTGGAATTACAGTAAAACTGAAGGTACACACCTGGAGAACGCCAGCAGCTTCTCTTCGTACTTGAGGTTGACACTCGCGTGGTACTAATAGATACGATACGATAATTAATAGATATAGCGAGCGTGACACAATATGCTTCCGCGTGCGGGCGTGTTTTTAGTTAGACTCCTCTTCTACCGGATTGTCGGTCGCAAGAAGGAGTGAATGGAATAAATGAAAGGTATTATAGAAGAAATCTGATTCGTCAATAATATTTAAGACAAAAAACGCGGAATATTTCAATTTGAGAAGTGGCGGTAACAAGAGTTCTTGGGATATATTACTGAATACTGTTCTCAGTTTTTGGCCGAAGCACCTCAGTGCCAGGCTCCTTTTACTCCAGCCAGGTAAGAATCGTCGACGTCAGAGTTTTTTCTTATCGGCTCAAATTACTACCATTGCGAACAGATGTTGCATTCATTTGCATACACCTCGTAGTGCTAAGAGGTATTGTTAGGATTGATTATAGCCACTAAATTCCACCATCGCACATCATGACAAAATTGGCGATAGCATCCAGTCTTTTTGGCGGTCATTTTGTGCGATTTATCAGAAGTTTTCTTCCACGTACGCTTCTTTCTGGAATAAGCTCTTTTCTTAAATATCCCTAACATTCAAGGAAAGAGCTTGCTCCGTTTTAAAATACCGACAACGTACTTGTTATTCGCCTGGTGTTGCAGTTGTTCGCTGGCGGCGATAGTCACTTACCGGGCGTGCTCTTTTGCCGACTTTTCTATAAAAAAAATCTAGCTGGCTTAAATTACATTAAAAACTGTTGCTTAGAAATAAAAACAAAGCTAAATTTATATTATTTTTAACCATGTAGTGGCCGAGTAAAATATCCACTTACCCATATAGTCCTGTGGGTGTCGTAAGAGGCCATGGAAGAAAACTGAAACAGGGAATGGGCAGCAGCATTTTCCTGATAAAAACTCAAAGTTATAAAACTATGGCTGCCAACCTGCCTGCTAACGTGGCACCTGCGTGACAAAATCCCACCTAAGAGGCAATGGGAGGTCTATGTTCAGCAGTATACTTTTATAGGCTGTAATGGATGGATTATACTATTTCTCGACATTTCTTCTCCTGTGAAAATGCGTGCAACCAAAGTGATGGTAATGGTAATATAAAGTACAGATTGTCATTCAACATGAAAGTGCTTAAAATTTTTGGATTACGAGTAAATGGCTGAGTGATATAAAAAGGGTGTAGGCTCACGTGAAATGCTAGAAATAATAGGATTGTTAAATTTTATCCATACTACTTGAATCTCGATACGTTTCTATTTCCATAATTTCAGTATTCTTTTCTTTGTTTATTTTTTAAAGTTACCCTAATACTAGAATTATTCTGTATCATAGAGGTTTTTTACATACATTCCAACATTTGTTCCATGTAGGATTCGAACCAGTACCAGCAACACCGTAACCAAACGCTTATCCACTGTGCTACCGAGCCGTCATTTTCAATTCAATTACGATTTGAAAACATGAACCAGCAATTTCCATAATTATACATTACCGCAGTACATTTCATTTTAGCTATGCTGACTATAATATTAGTCGTTGACATTTGATAACTATTAGTGATGTGTATTGTGACGTTATTAAAAAAGGCTTAGGTCTTCAAAGAAATACATTGTTGATAAAATAGAAAATATTTATCACTGGGTCTTTTGTGTTTCTTTTATATATATTGGTAAAAACGTCTTTCAATACCTTTTTTGTTAGCAAAATTTTACATTAAAATAATTTAACGCGTTATTTATTTTTTTCAGAAAATGCCATTGAGTCGCGTTAGATATTTTTTTATCGATATATTATATTTTTTATGAAAAAGTGTTTATGTTATATCTTTTTTTAAATAGAAATACGCTGTTTGAAATTAAAAAATAAAACTCTTTTTTATTTTTTAAAACCAAAAATCAATCCTAATGCAACAGAAATTTGATGGAAAGAAAAAGTGAAATCAAAAATGTGCGGGCGCATTATCATCGAATTCGTGCCCATGGTTTACTTGGAATGATCTGATAATTCCATCAATAGCGACTGTTTTATACCTGTCTGCCATCATGGAGCCTCGATACGGGATCAAAGGCGTTCTAGCTCCAATCTTAATTCCACCCCAAAAAAGGACACGGATTTCCCACATTGCTGAACGGTTCCAGTGGCAGTTATTTGCATTTCAGAGTCTCCAGGTCTTCTCCAGACACGGAAACTTCGGTTATCTAGATTTTGATTTAGTAATTAAGAGTTAGCGCTGTGCAAAATGTCCCACGTTTTAAGAGCGCTGTCGTGGTGAAGCAACATCCATTGACGTCCATATTCAATCGCTTGCTACATACAGCACTAAAATATTTATTTTGTCAAACTTTTGATAAAAAATAAATAAATTTTATCCATGGATAATACTGGTAAATCCAAATTTAATAAGTTTATTTTAATCATCATCATTAACATTACAGTCGATCACAAGTCTACTTCTGAACATAGCCCCCTCCCCTCCTCCCAAGAAATGCGACAAAGTATGATCTTAAGCCACCTGAATCCTTTGAGATCCTACATTTAATATCAGGTCGTCACTCCATCTAGTGGAGTGGCGCCCTACACTTCGCTTACCGTACGATAACCTTTTTTCCCCACCGGTTGTTCTTCGAGCTATATGACCTTCCCATTGTCACTTCAGCTTACTGATTCGTTACGCTTTGACGGTTACGCTGGTTCTATTGCGGATATCCTCATTAATAAATCTATCCCGCAGAAAAACTCCGAACGTAGAGCACTACGTTCTACTGTCCATAGCACGTTGA
Source organism: Parnassius orleans (assembly GCA_029286625.1). Taxonomy (NCBI): domain Eukaryota; kingdom Metazoa; phylum Arthropoda; class Insecta; order Lepidoptera; family Papilionidae; genus Parnassius; species Parnassius orleans. Next base: position 537,464 of record JAGSMP010000221.1, read on the forward strand.
GCGACCTTGAGTTTCCTCGTACATATTTTCATAATTTTTTTAACTTGTATTAAGTGAATAATGGTGAGGCTTGGTAGTACCCAAAACGAACCATCTTACGCGACTTCCGATAAAATCTGCAGACAAAATAAATCACAAAATAAATAATATTTTAGGTACTAAAGTATAAAATAAAATAGCCTGTTTTCTACTGTTGGTGTGGCTTCTTTGCTAAAGCCATTAAAAGGTTACTAAATGAAAAAAGGCCTTGACGTTAAAATATAATTTGTATTTAATAAATAAATTCTCTCCGTTTTCAGGTAATAACTTTTGTTAACTTTTACGTTCGAATTCCGTGAAAATGGTCCCAACATAGATCAATTTTCCTACCGGACATTTTTAAGCTCATTAATAGCCTATAATTAATATCTAAGGTCACACAATTCCACCGTGTAGTGCCGGTGTAAGAATATCCACTACCCCATATCATACTGTGGGTGTCGTAAGAAGCGACTGAGGGACTTATTAGGAGATGATGTAAAATAGTAAAATGTAAAATAGCAGCTAACACTGCTGTGTTTCGTATGGTGAATGTAGAGAACCGGAGACTCTTTTTACTGGAAAAGAGGCATTCCAGCTTAGTCCTCACGGGTGACAACGCATCTGCATTTTGATTCGCAAACGAGGACAGATGTAGATGTCTATGGGCCACAGCAACCACTTATCATCAGGTGGACTGTGTGCTCGTTTGTCACCCTATCCTATATAAAAAAAAATTTTTGGGAGTTTCATGATCACACATTGGAAAGAAGTGTATAAAATGGCTGAACACGGTCTTGCTCGTATAGCTCAATGGCTGGACAGGAACCTCCTCACCTTGAATACCGCTAAGTCTAAATACATAACGTTTCATAAGACTCGGGCTTCTAGACCTTCTTCTTTAGTCAATTTAAAAATTCATAGATGCTCAACACCAAATTCTCCTTGTGGTGTCCTATCTTATACATTCTCAACATGTAATTGCCAAACGATAGGTGCAGCGGAAACAATAAAATATTTAGGGGTAGTGGTTGACCATAACCTATCGTTCAGTCCCCATATCACCAATTTGGCTGCTCGAGTTTGAAAACTAATTTATGTTTTCAAACTAATACGCAACAGTGCCAACATAAATATTCTCAAAATATTATACTATGCAATGTGCCAGTCTATTGTGTAATACTGTATTACGGCATGGGGAGGTGCTGCAAAAACTCACTTGTTAAAAATAGAAAGATCGCAACGAACTTTGCTTAAAAAACCAGTGGGATTCCCCACCAGAGAGGTCTTTAATTTGTCTCGTGTGCTATCTATTCGCCAATTGTTCATCCTAAAAGTAATAAGGAGATGTCATAAAAACGGTCCAAACCTACCAACATCTTTAAAAAAAAGGGTATACAAAATCCCCGTTCATAACATTAAAACGTCTTTTGCTAGTCACCTACCACGTTTTCTACATCCACGCACTTATAACAAAATATCGTGATACCATAACATCAGAAACCTCAACACCTCACAGGTCTGTCACCATATTAGAAATTGCTTAGAAGCGCATACACATACACGCACACGCACGCACACACACACACACACACACACACACACACACACACACACACACACACACACACACACACACACACACACATATTCAAGTAAAATTACACTACACTATTATATTTACACGAGGAAAATATGTTATTCTTTTTCGTTAGACAGTGTACAATTCCTTACATTACTTGCGCTCCCGGAAATATTTGTTTATCTTATCCTGAACATTGTATAGATGTTTAACTCACTGTCCTTGCTTACATTTGTTAAATCTATATGTCAATAATAAATAAATAAATGTTTATTATTTATTTATTATTTATTAATTGAAGAACATCCCTCAACATCTTAAAGATCTTGTAAGCGCCTCTGCCGGTGACGCTGGCGGAGTACTTCTTAATGACATTACAAAATTATGTAACTTTATGCTTTCCGGTAATGTTAATCCAAATTTCATTCCATTCTTCTATGGGGCAAGATTATGTGCCTTCAAAAAAAAGGATAACGGTAACCGTCTTATTGCGGTTGATTCCACATTTCGACGCTTAACTTTAAAATTAGCTTGCAGGCACATAATCTCTAAACTTAAGACAAAATTTCAGCCTACTCAACTAGGTTTTGGCACTAGAGGTGGCTGTGAGGCGGCGGTACATTCAGTGCGTACATTTTTAACAAACACTGATGCAGATATTCTTGTGAAGGTTGACCTAAGGAATGCTTTTAACTCTATCGATAGAGTAACCCTGCTGAAAGAAGTGGCTAACAATACCCCCGAAATTTATCACTACGTTTGGCAATGTTACAGTCAAAATACTAACTTGTTATACAAAAACCATGTTATCGATTCTGCAGTCGGTGTTCAACAGGGTGACCCACTAGGTCCAGCACTTTTCAGTTTGGGAATTCAACCCATTATTTCAAATTTGAAATCCAAGCTGAATGTCTGGTACCTGGACGACGGTACACTGGGAGGTAGAGCAGATGACGTCCTCAGTGATCTTACTTATATTTTTCGAAATTTTAAAAATGAACCAAATAGCAATAAATGTGAAATATTTTTTTTCCAATAATTTATCTACTTCTCACAGAGATACTTTAATTCAAAATTTCAATCATATTTCTCCAGGAATAAAAACTGTCAATACGGAATCACTATACCTGCTAGGTGCCCCGTTGTTTTCGATAGTATTAAACCTGTTTTAAAACAAAATTTGATCAGTTTTTAAACCACGTTGATAAATTGTATAAATTAAGCCCCCACATTGCGCTTACTATCTTAAAATATTGTCTCCTTGTACCTAGATTTACATACTTACTCCGCTCGAGTCCACTCTGGAAATGTTCGGATATTGATAATAATCTTAAAATAGCTATAGAAAAAATTCTAAATTTAACTTTAAATACAACAGCCTGGACTCAAGCTACTTTACCTATAAAATTTGGTAGTATTGGTGTGAGAAATATTTCTAGCGTTGCATTGCCTGCTTTCCTTGCTTCCGTGCATAGTGTCAGTAATTTATGTAACATAATTTCAAATAATAAAGTAGACCTGTGCTTTGCTACGGAAGCAGGGCAGACATGGCAAACGCTCTGTCCTGGCGAAAATGTTCCACTGGAAGTTAACCAACAAAAACAGTGGGATATTCCGTTGGTACAGAGGGTGCAGAAAGATTTGTTTCATAATTTCCATAGTGACCAAGACAAGGCACGCCTTCTAGCTGTTTCAACTAAGGAATCTAGTCACTGGTTACACGCTTTACCATTAAGTAATATCATCACGTTACTTGATTGGGAAAGCTTGCGCATCGCTTGGAATCCGACTTAGGAGCGGCGATTTGTCAACCCCATCAGTGCCCCTGTGGTAGCAGCGTCGACAAGTTTGGGCTCCACGGACTTTCTTGTAAGAAAAGTGCTGGTAGGTTTTTCACGGCACGGTTCTTTGAACGATGTCATCCGAAGGGCTCTTGTCTCTATAAATGTTCCCTCGATTTTAGAGCCTTGTGGAATATTTAGAGACGATGGCAGGAGACCCGACGGTATGACATTGGTCCCTTGGGAGAGAAGTAAAGCCCTAGTGTGGGATGCTACTTGCGTAGACTCTTTGGTGGCCTCTCTTCTCAGGAGTACCTCGTTTAGAGCCGGGAAGGCATCAGAGGCAGCTGAACTGAGTAAGTGGCGCAAATATGAGTCTCTGAGAGATGACTACATATTTGTGCCATTTGCTGTAGAGACTATCGGTCCGTGGGGTCCACGTGCGGTGAAGTTCTTAAAAGAACTCCATCTGCGGCTGGTCGTTGCTGCTGGTGATAAGAGGGCTGGCTCTTTTCTCGCTAAAAGGCTAAGTATAGCCATTCAGCGGGGAAACGCAGACAGCGTTCTTGGCACGATACCGCGTGGAGTAGGACTGTTTGATAATTAAATTACTAGTTTTAGTTTTTTTTATTATAGTTTTTAATATTGTATATAATAAAATATTGTATATTATGTTATGTAAATAAATGTATAACTTATAAGTATGTAAGTAATGTTGATAAATGGTAATGAGTATTATTGAAGAACGTCCTTTTCTATAAATATATTATATAACTGACCCCCATCAGCATTTACTTTCTTTATTTATATATTATTAGCAATACTGCGAAATTTTCTAATGGTTTCCTGCTGTTCATTTAAAGTAGAAGGCATTTTGATAAATTCTCGGGACATCCGTAACAAAATTTCGCCTACTTTTTTACATGTCCTACTGACTACTGGTACAGACACACCAGCTGTGTCGTCTTGAATCCATACTAATATTATAAATGCGAAAGTGTGTTTGTTTGTTTGTTTGTTTATTTGTTTGTTTGTTTATTTGTTTGTTTGTCCTTCTTTCACGTCGCAACAGAGCGTCGGCATGGCATGATTTTTGTATGGGGATAGTTCGGTGGCTGTAGAGTGACATAGGCTACTTTTTTCCGCGGAAAAATATTTCATTCCCGTGGGAAAATCGAATATGTTGCAAAATTAAATTCAGCTAGGTGGCGCCACCGTGATTCTACAAGACGGACGACGGTACGATGGACGAACACAGAAGGTCAGAATATCTGGATTATTATGTTTTTTTACCAAAATTAAGATAAAAAATGTGTGGATCTGTATTTTTCCACACAGGACCGGGAAGAGAGCGATAAAATACATAAAATTCACCAGCTGATTTTCTTCAAACGTTTTGGTGCATCGTAATTCACAGAATAGGCGATAACCTCGCAGACGATATTAAGTAATCCGTTGATGCTCTGCCTACCCCGCAAGGGTTACAGGCGTGATTATAAGTATGGATCAGAAATACTATCACCACCTGTCACGCTTTCACCCTTAACTATTACTTAACAATGGTAGAAACAGTTCTTAGTAAGCCTTATTAATAAGCCTTAGTAATATTTATTGAACGGAAATGAATACCGTTCTTATATGTGGTTATGAATGAATCGGTATTACAATAAGAAAAATTGTGCAAAATTATAAGAAAAATATTCTTTGAGAGTTCTTATTAACTAACGTATACATAGTTTAAATTGATTCCGCTAGATGTCGTTACTAGGTTTTTAAAACGCGGTAACGAAATGTTTCCTGACATGTACTTAACTCCCACCGTTGAGCCGCGCGTCAACTTCTATTTCGTAGCTAATTCGACTACCTGCTTTCGATTTCGGTCGTTTGTTATTTGCTTTGTGATTTGGTTAAGGTTGAATGGATTTATATTGGCTTTCATTTTCGGATTTGTGTATTTTCTTGGATCGGTTTTGTTGATTTGGTTGGTATTCCTTTATACATATTTAGACTCTGGCTTTGATTTTGGATTTTGTTTATTTAGAATCGTGAATTGGTTTTCGTTGTTTTAGGTTGTTTAACAATATTTCAAAGGAATATTAATAGTATAGATAGTGTATACAAAAAACTAAAGTAGCAGTATACATACACAGGGATCCTAATTCATTACACATCATATTGTTTTATTGGTAGGGAAAAGTCCGCCGTAAGGCTCCAATGCGTGTTTGAAAATTTCATATGTCCACGATTATTCTGTAGACATCTAGGTTTCCCTACGACATTATACCTCACAACTTCACCGCCGAACTCGTGCTGAACCAGCATATAACAGTGTCCTTAGCCCTCGCGGGAATCGTATACGTAACGTATTGCTCCCGTGCCGCAAAGTCTTACAGCGAGCTGAATTTTATTTAAACAAATACGAGATGCATGCTCTCGTATTCCCTGCTCTCGTATTTAATTAAATAATAATCAAAAAAATTTAAAAGAATCTTTTGCACGATTGTGGACCACGTTATACTTAGTAATGAGTCATCTAACGATGCCTAGAAATAGGGATAAAGATAAAGAAGAACGAAAGATACTATTCAATCAAATAGAGATAGAGATCTCACAGTGCACTTTGGTTACTTACATCGGACAACTTATACGATAGACACTGAATACCAGTCTGGATATTTTAAGCCTGACAATTTTTTTTGCGGCCACTGCAGATGTTATTCAGTATTAACAAATTATGTGGCTATTGCGTCATAGGATGGGTTCCAACCCAAAGTAGAGCCAACATATTTGTGATAGAACAAAAGATTAACGAAATATTGTTAATTTTCAAGTCTCACAAAATAAAATGTACAAACTCAACCCCATTTACTGCTTTATTAAGAGCAAGATAATTTATAAACTGACAGCAATATTTCAAGTCGCAGCGACAAGCAGACGTTATTATTAAATCCGAGTATCAGTTTCCGGCAGCCTGGCGCCAATGTTAGTGCAATGAGATATTTATACACAAACAATTGATTAAATGGAAAGTTCATCCAACCGAATACTTTATTTAATTAATTACAGCTTATCAAAGTCCACTGCTGAACGTGGTCTTTCCCGTAGTTTTTTACCCTGAACCTAACCTACATATTCCAGATAACTCAATTATAAAAGACTGTGATAGTATCAAGATGATTCCTTCTTTTACTTAAAGTATTAGCCAACGGCAATGGATTTTCCTTTCACCTTTGAAAGATATCAGTAACAGATGCGAGTATCATAAGGCACGCCTTTATATTTATACAACAAAACTACGTTACAAGGATAGAACAATAATTTCTAAATAAAATGTGTTTATCATAGGTGCCGTGTGATGTGTGTAACACTTCGAATAGTTTTGTTTGATATATTTTATTTCTTTGTAACAAGTAACAAATTTCAATAGGATTTTTTCCAATCGAATCAGCATTGAATAGATACAATAGCAGATCGTATATTCTTGAAAGAATCGTATAAATTCTACGATATAGATCAGTCCAGATAAGAGCATTTTTATCTGTTACCCAATAGCTGTTAAAAATTGTAACTGTACTTATCTTAATGATAGCGTGGAAAGACAAAACATAATTGCAATGTGTTTTTTTCTGTCAGGCCTAGTTGCCTAATTCTTATGCCTAGGAGCCTGTCTGGGTAGGTAATAACCCCTTACCTATTCCCTACGCCAAATAGCGTTACGCCAATTAAAGTTTGCCAAAAGAGCCAGATAGATGGAAACAGATTAATTACACGTCGTAAGGTGTTCCATCTTCGTCAAGGTATTAAAATGTACCTGTAGCTTTGTTTGTTTCAAATTGATAGCAAATGTTCCATGGACTGCAGTAGCCAGGCATACTAGCTCATTTGTCACTTTCACGTTAAAAAATATAGCATTTTGCAGTTCTAACGACTTTGAAAATTGTGCGGTAACTGCGCTATAATTTACAAATTTTGTTTTACAAGACTTTAATAAAATTAATCTGATATACGATATTTATGGGAAGTTATTAATTTTCCGGGAAAATTTATAAAGCGAAATGCTTAATAGGGTTTTCCATGAGAAATTGCTTTTGATGGCGATAAATTATTCACTATCTAATCACAGCATGTAAACAAGGTTACGTAAGTCATTTTTAAAGTATATTTGAACTAAAGACAATATTAATAAGATACTGTCGCCCTTTACAACACCCACGGGACGAAATAGGTAGTGGATTCTCCTACGCCGCCACTACACGGCACTGATGCTGCTGCTTATTACATATACTGTATCGAGATTATTAGTTTTTTGTAAATCTATTTCTTGATACATTACCAAAGTTGAATTATAGCGCGAAAAATACTATTGGTGCCAATTTAATAAAATAAAACAACGTTTTTCTTACTGTACCTTAGGTAATTGTACATGGCATGTTGTCAGCTGATTTATCTCATAAGAAATTAAAAAAGTATCTTTCTGAGACGTAAAGTAAAGTCAGTCAACACGCATCCTAAAACCTTTGCACCATTCTTTAAGTAAGTTGCCACCTGCGCAAACTGGAAACATAGGCCGATTCATAGTTCGAAGCCATCGAGGTATGAGCAACTTTTGAAGAATTAAGGTAAGTCTTGACGGTAAGTTAAATTGTTCTAATAAATTCTTGGGTACTTCAACATCTCAGCCTATCCCAGCTATCCAAAGCATTTGTATATAAATCTTCGCTACTATCACTACCCAACTCAGTGGACCAAAAAGCTTCGAAATTTCCGATAATATTTTTCTTTTTGTTACAGATCCGGTTTCATGAAGTAGCTTTACAGAGTACTGAAAATTATCGGTCCTACGGTTTCAGCTAAGAACCCAAAAACTTTACTACTTCATCCATTTTTAGATAAAGTTGCTCTCCTGTATCTCTTGTATCTATATCTATTCTTCATCGCATTTCGTAATTTCTTCTCACAATTCATTGCTATTGCTCATCCATTTTGAAGTTAAAAACCGCCTTTATTCAATAGCTTGTTCATATTTGTACATACTTTGTTTACACCTTTATTCCTTCTACCACAGATTAACAGCCTGTAAGAAGATCATCCATATAATAACCATTCAAGAATCTTTCAGCCGTTTTCGGACAGTCAGCACCCTTATTTTAATTGCTAACCGTTGAAGAGCTTTCACCGCCAAGTATGGAGCTGGCGTTGTACCAAATGTTAATAATTAGCAAACGGTAATCCTGAGTTATATCTTCCAGATTTTCTTTCCATACTAAACGATATCGAATACGAGTAGCTCAAAGCTACTCGTATCTGGCGATACATTTTTACAATATCTGCAGTTAAACATATCGGATGAACCCTCTATATCTCTATATATGCATCAATAAATGCCTAAGGTCTGACTGCAAATTAGGACCTACCATTAGACAGTTGTTTAAGAACACACGTGTTTCTTTTGCAGGATGCATCAAAGACTACTTTTAACTTGGTAGTTAGTATCTTTGTAGTTAGTACCTTACTACACCATGATCAGGTAAGTATGAACAACAGTATCTTTGTAGTTAGTAACTTGGTAGTTAGTATCTTGGTAGTTAGTACCTTACTACACCATGATCAGGTAAGTATGAACAACTTTTATTTTTTAATTCTTCTTTTGGAATCTTTTTCATCTGACCCATTTCTAAATACTCATTAATTACTTTTGTATATTTTTCTTTCATATCTTAATTTTTCTTCAACTTTCGATGCAGTGTGTTCAATCGTTTCTCCGCGATTTCTCTGGAATCAAAGTAAGTAAAATTACTTAAATCTTTTTTAAATGACAATCAAACTATGTAACGCCCTTCTTTACCTCTTGTTGTAGTTTCAGTGAAAAACCTTTCGCAATGAATTTCTTTGTCTACCATGACACGACCTTGTGATTTGGGATCCGCTTCAATCTCCCAAAACTTTTTTAGTAATATATTCTCCTCCAAAGAAGTGTGCATAACGACAACGTTATAATTGGACATAGTTGTGTTGCTTACCCTTCCAGAGAGGATCCAGCCAAGAGATGTGGCTTGGGCTACTGGGGATCCCGAAGGACCTTTCTTGACTCCATCTTTATCACTTGACCATAGACTAATGCCCCTAATAGAATGTCTATTTTGTTTGGAATGTGATACTGAGGATCTGCCAAATCTGCATCATCTAAGTTGAGCCAATTCATCTAAGCTAAACGCTTTGACGGTAAGAACGTGGTGAGAGATGTAAGCACATACGCGTGTACTATTAAATTGACACTAGAATCTAATCTGGAATTTATTTTTATTTTTACCATTGAATTGATTTCACCGATACATTTTTATGACATTCTTAACCAGAAACCATCTACTGGCATCTTTTTGATACCCAAGTACTGGACAGTTGCCTCGGTGATAAATGTTGCCTGTGGTCCTTGATCCAGCAATGCCCTTATGATATGCTTATCTCCGTTTGCAGTTTCAGCTCGCACCAAGGCCGTGGCTAAAATCACTTGGCTGTTTAAAGCCACTTGATTAAAATAAAAATAAGTAACTGCCTGAGCGGAACCACATGTACTGGATGAAGCTGCTGCTTCTTCGCCAAAAACGTGCTCACCACTTTGACCATTAACTTTATTTGTGTTACTCGAAGTAGATATATTTGATGAGTTACCAATGCCGCTTGAACCATCTGAATTCACTCCTCTAGGATGTAGCAATGTGTGATGCTTACGTCTACAAATACGACATGAAACCTTAACGCGACAAAACAAATTCGATTTTGTTCTGCGAATTTACGACGAGTGTCAACATCCTCAGTTGCAAACTTCTTACAATGGTATACATTATGGCTTTCATTACAATATCGACATAAAAGAGCCTGAGAAGAATGAAACACAAACACAACAATTGTACATGTTTATTTCTATTAAGTGTGACTTCCTGAACCAGTGGCTGCAGTCTCGACATAGATAACGATTGCTTAACAACCAAAATCGGTCGTCAAGACATAACAATCCGAATATAACGATGTTTGGTAGTCTCTACTGTCAAAGCTACCGATTAATATCGGTATCGTAATGAATATTATCTAAAACATTACGATTTTTGTGTTAGTTATGTTAGCGAATATCTTAGCGACCATTTTTGACAGCCCGCTAAGTGTCCGTTGCGATCGTAAGCTATTGATTTGATGTTTTAAGATTTCGGAAGCATATTTAGCATGGTATTTGTCAGTGCTCAAACTTTGGCGTGTTATGGTTATACGGTGGCAAATCGCACGAAACCAGCGCGAAAGTGAAAATCCCTTGGATTTAGAGGATAGTAAATTTCTATACCTTCACAGAATTATGAAAGATATATTTACCGAGCTTGTAGGTGAATTCGGGCCATCTCTTCAGCCGTACGGACATTCTGTGGATTCTCAAGTGAGTGTCATCATGTAATTGTCTATATACCTTTAAAAAAGTAACTATTTTTCGTTTGTATTAACTTTTACTTTCATTTTCTTCTAAATAGGTACCTATTGACGCACTTCTATTTTATGATAGTGGCTGCTATCAGTTGGCATGCTGTGGGGTTGCAGCGTGAGCCAAAAAGTAAATAAAAAAAATTTGCTGTTAAAAAATTATACTTATTAGTCTTAAGGGCTTACATTATAATTTTATGCAAGTACGTAGTTCCACTCTGGAATATCATTAATTATCAATAAATCTATTTACTTATTTAGCACTAATAGGTACACCTAATTAAGTATATATTAAATTATTTTAGGTGTGTTACACAGACTTATTAATTTTAATTATCAACACTAAATGGCCAGGAGCTAAACACAACGCTTACATATGGGCAAATTCACCTATATGCTCAACCATGAGGCGATATTTTGACAATGGGGATCAAAGTACATTTACTTGGTGAGTTAAAGGTTATCTGGAAGAGAATGCCTATAAGGCTGCCTAATGCAATTTCTACTGCCTAATGCAATTTCTATGTTTAAACTTTTAGGTGATGATTTATATCACCTAAAAGTTTAAACATGGTTGATGACCCCTATGAAAAAATCAATGCGATGGGAGCCAGAAACATCATAGAGATTCTTTGGTGTACTAGTCTGTTTATAGGTGTCTGTCTCATCAACGCTAGTTAATGTATGAGCCATAAACTGTTGTCCTAATAGTCAATGCATGTGCAGTGCTACACAACATGCATATTAAATTCAGATTGATGGAACCATATTTCACCACATCCACAGAAATAATTGTTAATAGCTTCAATGATGATGGCCTAGAAGACACAGGTAATAATGTTGTTTAGGGCATATAAGATTAGACTATGTTGTCTTTGTAATATTAGAATAATCTTCAAATTTTATGTTTTTATCACGGGACGAGTGACTGGCACTGGGCGAGCTGTTGCAGAGTGCATACAAAGATGACTCATAAATACTGTTTTTACTTAATTATCTATAGTAATAATGTGTGAATTGAAAGAAAACATTAAACATCTTAATTTATTTATTAGTTTTATTTGAAAATAAAATTAATGTATCCCTTATTTTATTTCCCAAATAAAAGAGACAGACGCCTCAGCTTGCACTTTGGTTGCCTCCGCCTGCATTTTGGCAGTTTCTGCTTGCAGATGAGTAGCAGCTGCCAGCATCTGTAATGAAAAATATAGATAGATTGAGAAACGCTCTCTCTAGCATGCTGGTTTGCAAAGATTTTTGTTCTTAATTAATCACGCAAACGGCAGAACAGATTCATAGTTATTTGGCACATAGATAGACCATATCTTGGATTAACACAGGATACTTTTATCTCGGAAATAGTGGATAAAACAGCAGAGCACAGAAATATATAATGTAAGTAGGAATTAAATGAATAACAAAGCTCAAACTTACTTATTTGTGGTGCTGGTGACTGCATTGTTATTTTTTGCACCAGTTGTTCAGTGGTAATGCCTCGGTTGCCGGTCTGTATCCTTTATTTCCTTAACTTTGTTGCTTTAGTGAGTTCCAAAAACTCAATAGCTCGATAACGATTGGTAATTAACTCTTTAAATTGAGAAAAAGTAGGAAGATCATCACAGGAAATATTGTTAGTGACATTGATCTCCCACTGTTTCCTGGACCCTGGATCAAGTTTTAATGTCAAAATGTGAATAACAATGATATCGTGTTAATTTATCGTAATCAATTTTTTTACGTGGTAGAGCCATGCTGTAGCTATATTAGTAGTATAGTTGTAGCACGAATGGGTCGGCTCGACCGGGGAAGAACCACGCTCTCATAGAATACCAGCGTAAAATAGCAGCTTAACGCTGCTGTGTTTCGTATGGTGAGTGTAGAGAACCGGAGACCCTTTTTACTGGAAATAAGGCATTCCAACTTAGTCTTCACGGGTGATAACGCATCTGCATTTTGATTTGTAATCGAGGATAGATGAGATATCTATGGGCCGCAACAACCACTCACCATCAGGTGGACTGTGTGCTCGTTTGTCACCCTTATCCTATAAAAAAATCCCATGTACGGACATCCACACCAATATTTGTAAGAATACTCAAACAATCGATACTAGTATCTATTAAATCTCTTAACATACCAGATGATTCAGATACAATATTCCTTTGACTCAAAACACGTTTTAAAATATTAATACTTAGATATATTTTATTATCATAACGAGCTTTTAATAAATCCAACATCTTAAATATTTGGATTCTGTAGTCGCTACATGCCTGAGTAACTGTTAGAACATAGATAAATAGCTTTTCAGTTAATGCAACTTTTGGACATTATACATATTTTCATTATCATGAATTAAAGAAATAAATAAATCTTTGAATGTGGTCCATTCCGTATATTTTTCCCTGATAACGTAAGAATTGTAATCTTTGGCAGTTTAAATTGGACTGCCTTTGAAGCGACATGTAATTCACCCGAAACATATTCTTTATTGCAAGCTTTACTTTGAAAATGATCTATAGCATCACAAATTCACACTTAAAATCAACACAAATTTGTTCTACAACATCTCTTTTACATAAGTTGAAGTTGAATTATTTAATTCATTACTGTTTGACACTTGAATGATATAAGAATGATTACTGTCAAATTGCGACCACAAATTTTCTAAATTATCGAACTTAGTTTTACATATTGCTCTGTAACTCTCTCCTTAGGGGATTTCTAATAATTTTTATGTGCCTTTTCAATTCGTGCTAGAATATCTTCTTGCAACTTAATTAAAGACTCCATTTCAAAACTATAAATTAAAACAACTAAGTTAAAGAAATTTATGTTTATAGTTATATTATAACAATGTCAGAGCAAAACTCTTAGTATATCCTATTACTCTAACCATATAATAATATGTTCAGTATTGAGTAGATAATAATATGTTAAAAAATTACAAGTTTCAATTTTTGAAATTTTTCTAAGTGTTTCAACACTTAATTTCTGAGGAAAATCGGGCGTAGGTTCCCCGTCTCAACCTCTTTTAGAATTGAATTATCGAAAATACATATATATACACTTAAGTCTAACAAATCAACCACTATTCTAAGTTTCTTCTGCATATCAATGATATGCTGCAAACTGGTAACATTCATTGCTATGCGGACGACAGCACTGGTGATGCTTTATACACCGGCCGTGCCAATATTTCTCGGGAAAACGTCACTGAGTACCGGAACAAACTTGTCTGAAGTCGAGACTTTGTTGAACAAAGTCTCAGACTGAGAGCGACTAAATCTAGTCCAGTTCAATCCCAGAAGACTAAGTTTGCGCGTTGCAAGAACCCCTGTCGTATCTCCTCAGTTTCAAGGCACTCCCTTGTTGCCTCAGCCAGTATCGGAATCCTCGGTGTCGACATATCGAGTGATGTGCAGTTTCGTGGTCACTTGGAAGAAGGCCAAATTGGCCTCTAAAAGCTGCGTGCTCAGCAGAGCGGGACAGTATTTCATGCCGGCACACCGCTTGCAACTTTACAAGGCGCAAGTTCGGCCCCATGTAATACTTTCCCATCTCTGGGCAGGGCTCCCAGTGCCAGCTCCTTCCACTTGACCGCATCCAGCGCAGAGCAGCTCGAATCGTCGACGACCGAGTTCTGTCCGATCGGCTTGACTCACTGCTGCGTAGAGATGTTGCATCTCTTTGCGTATTTTATCGCATGTACCACGGGAGTGCTCAGGAATTGTTCGGACTAATTCCAGCCGCTCAATTTCACCATCGCACATCGCGACAGAACTCGAGATACCATCCATACCATCTGGATGATTGGCGGTCCACCACTGTGCGATTTAGAAGTTTTCTTCCTCGCACAACTTCCTTGTGAATCGATTACCACCAGCGTTTTCCGGACCGATACGACTTAGGGACCTTCAAGAAAAGAGCCTACTCCTTCTTAAAGGCCGGCAACGCATCTGCAATTCCCCTGGTGTTGCAGTTGTTCATGGGCGGCGGTAATCACTTACCATCAGGTGAGCCGCATGCTCGTTTGCCCCCTCTCCTATAAAAAAAAGTTTAGATGTACCTTAAAGGCCCACTAATCAAACTTCACATCACTGACTTTATAACTTTCCCTCTTTATAATTTATAAAGTACCTACTTACAGTTTTACTTCTTACTACCGACCACAATACTACACTACAAGGCACTACGTCGTTGCGTCGCTGCACCAGTCACAGCTTTACTCCAGTTGAACACGTCTCGTGCTCTTTGGTTCCTGCCTGATCACTTTCACTTCCGGCTCATCCAAACTCCTTCCTCCGTTCACCGGCGTCCCTCCGGGCTTGAACACCCGGTCACCTTCAACTCTTCAGTTAGAAGGTTGCTTTGAACAGCAATCCACTGTTCAGTACGAAGTCACGATGGCTGGGATGATCCGCACGAACACAAGGACTCCACAGCGTGAGTCGACTCGAATGGACCAAATGTACGATCTGGGGGTTCAGGGCATCAGAAATAACACACTGAGCTTGTATTGAACCCGTTTTTTGATGACAAATTAAAAACTTTCCACGATACTTATAATAACAATGATAATCGCATCGGCATGTGGGGTGGTCTGCCGACTGAAATTATTCCTGTGGCCGTTTCTGCGAACGGGCTAATCCCAGTCAGCCTCTCAAGTCATCTGAGGAGACTGGGACTCCTTGACGAACCGCGCCGGGCTCAGATGCAGAAGGCGGTACTCCTCGATACCGCCCGCATCGTCCGCCGGTTTCCTTTCCCTTTCTTCCTAACCCTCGGCCGTTTGGTCTCTCCTGCCGAGGGCTTCCATCTGGTTGGGTTTTTTATTTATTTATGTATTTATTTTATTTTATCGATATTTATGTGTATTTATCATTTTCATTTAAATTTTTATATTTATACAGCCCAACCAGATGAGAAAACTATATAGATACCCCACAATAATAATAATAATAATAATAATCATCATTTATTTCGGACCATGATCCATATGAGTTAGGAAGTAATTTATAAACTAAAATATGTTACTAACAATAACTAATTATAACTAAATTAATTCATAAACCTCTGCCCACTTCCCACTGCACCAGACCCGCAACAGTGTATACGTGTCCAGTGCTGCAGGAACGGGCAGCAGCAGGATGCTGTTGGTGCTCCCCTGAAACCTGCACATCAGGGATGCTGTACCTTTTGAATAGCCAGCTGTCAAAGTGTGCAAGATATTTAAATAAGAACACTCTCTTGAGTGCTACACATAAAAGCACTGCAGGAACTGTATTAGTTTTTAGTACCCATTCGAAACACCATAATCTCACTCTTCTTTATATTATATATAGAAATAAGCATCATGTGAATTGAGCTGTCTAGTCACTCTACGCTCAAGCACACCGTCAAGAACTTTAGCTGTTACAGGGGCCAAGGAGATTGGCCTATAATTGTCCCTTCCTGAAGTATCACCGGTCTTATTCTTAACCATGGGTACAACTATCGTTCTCATCAGTTCAGTAGGTAGATACGAATGCCTTACACACAAATTGAACAGCATTGAAAGTACCCTCCCAAGATGCGGAGCCGCATTTTGAAAATGTTCTATGCTTAAGCTGTCATGATACGGAGATTTGCCCCTGCCCCATTTTCTTTAATGTTATAGGTGTTTAGATTATAATTTTTTAACAAATATGGATGATTGGTCTAAAATAAATGAATTATTTTTGGGTATGTATAAGTTCTCTCATCTAGTTGGGCTGTATAAATATATAATGGTAAATGAAAATGATAAAAATACATAAATATCAATAAAATAAAATAAATACACAAAAAATACATAAATAAATAAAACCAACCAGATGGAAGCCCTCAGCAGAGACCAAACGGCCGAGGTTAGAGGAAGGAAAGAAACCGGCGGATGATGCGGGCGGTATCGAGGACAACGGCTTCATTTGAGCTTAGACGATCCATCACCGAGTCCCAGTCGCCTCAGATGACCGAGCTGACTGGGATTAACCCGTTCGCAGAAACGACTACAGGTATAATTTCGTCGGCAGTCCACCCACATGTGGTCACCTCGTGAGCCAGGTCCAGATACTTTGTGCGCTTATCTGTTTCGGCTTTCACGAGGTTCTCGTCATACGGAATGGTAATGTCGACCAAAAATATCAGTGACTGTGCCCGGTCCATCAGCACAATATCAGGCTTATTCGCAAGAATAGTCCTGTCTGTGATGATGGCCCGGTCCCAGTAGAGCCTGACGCGTTATTTTCGACTTCCGGCAAGTACTTATAATAAGGTAGTTTCCGATCCACGAGACCGTATTTCAGAGTGAGCTCCTGGTGTAGAATCCTGGCTACTAGATTGTGTCTGTGCAAGTACTCAGAGTTAGAAAGCGCCGAACAACCGGAGATGACATGCCTAAGTGACTCACCGAGATAGCGACAAGCTCGACAGACGTCGACGGCGCCATCCTTTAGGATATATCTCCGATAGTTGTTGGTCTTAATAACCTGATCCTGTATCGCACAGAAAAAACCCTCGGTTTCCCCAAAAAGGTCACCAAAACGTAGCCAGTGAAGGGAGGCAACTGTGTCTACGCAAGGCTCATGTAGAGCCTTGTGCAACCTCCCGTGGAGCTCCTTCTCCTTCCATACGATCTTACGGTGGGAAGTGCTCTGAACTGCGGGGTCTTGCTATTGCTCGTTGGCTAAGGATAGAGGGGTAAGTCCTTTATCAGAAGAAATGACGTCCCTATAGAATGGATCATCCGCTCTCGTCAGAAAGTAATTACGGAGGCTGCACACTTCGCGATTATGCATGGTAAGCGCGCTTAAAAAGCCACGCCCACCATGTTTCCGCGGCAAGTCTCATAATCGACGATCTCGGATGATGTATCCTATGGAACGTCATAGTAGTGCGGACTTTTCTATCCAGGGCGTTAAGTTCAGTTTGAGTCCACCTAAGTATGCCAAAGGTATATATGAGAACAGGCATGACCCAACCGTTATATGCGTATGTCACACCGGACAAAAGGCTGTTAAGCACTTTGGTTAAGCGTGCATAAAACACATCGCAAATTCGCAAACTGACTGCTTCATACCCACCTCATCGATACCGATGTTCTGTGACATACCCAGGTATCGGTATGTTTCAGCCTCGGAAAGGGTCCTTATGTTGATGGGCATAGATAAGTCTATGCCCTCAGAGTTAGCAACCCTACCCCTTTCGACATGGAGGACCGCACACTTATCCGTCCCCAGCTCCACTCTAATAGAATTGCTAAAATCACAAGTGATGTTTAGCAATTCCATAAGATGGGAGCGACTGGAGGCAAATAACTTGAGATCATCCATATAGAACAGGTGGGTCACTTTTATACCTCCTTTCCGAAGGTGTAATCCCCTCCCGGAACCTTCCAGTAAGGTGCTGAGAGGGTTAAGAGAGAGGCAGAACCAGATTGGACTCAAACAATTGCCCTGGAAGATACCCCTTCTTATCCTTATGTGGTTCTCCGCAGCCGTCATCCGCTCGTTTAGATGACAAAGGATCGTACTTCACTGCCCCATACACTGCCCGAGGAAGTCTCTAACTGTACAGTCAACCTTGTACAGCTTTAGGACCCTCTTCAGCCATGCATACATGGCTGAAGAGGTTCAATTTGTGTGTAAGGCATTCGTATCTACCTACTGAACTGATGAGAACGATAGTTGTACCCATGGTTAAGAATAAGACCGGTGATACTTCAGGAAGGGACAATTATAGGCCAATCTCCTTGGCCCCTGTAACAGCTAAAGTTCTTGACGGTGTGCTTGAGCGTAGAGTGACTAGACAGCTCAATTCACATGATGCTTATTTCTATATATAATATAAAGAAGAGTGAGATTATGATGTTTCGAATGGGTACTAAAAAGCCTAATACAGTTCCTGCGGTGTGCTTTTATGGTGTAGCACTCAAGAGAGTGTTCTTATTTAAATATCTTGCACACTTTGACAGCTTTCAAGCTATTCAAAAAGGTACAGCATCCCTGATGTGCAGGTTTCAGGGGAGCACCAACAGCATCCTGCTGCTGCCCGTTCCTGCAGCACTGGACACGTATACACTGTTGCGGGTCTGGTGCAGTGGGAAGTGGGCAGAGGTTTATGAATTAATTTAGTTATAATTAGTTATTGTTAGTAACATATTTTAGTTTATAAATTACTTACTAACCCATATGGATCATGGTCCGAAATAAATGATGATGATTATTATTATTTGGGGTATTTATATAGTATTCTCATCTGGTTGGGCTGAATAAATATTTTAAAGGAAATAATAAATAAACATAAATATATATTTAATATACTAACATAAATAAATAAATAATACATAAATAAATAAAACCAATCAGATGGAAACCCTCGGCAGGGGAGACCAAACGGCCGAGGGTTAGGGGAAAGGAGAGAAACCGGCGGACGATTCGCGGTATCGAGGAGCACCGCCTTCTGCATTTGAGCTTGAGCGGTCCGTCACGGAGTCCCAGTCGCCTCAGATGACCTGAGAGGCTGACTGGGATTAACCCGTTCGCAGAGACGACTACAGGTATAATTTCGGTCGGCAGTCCACCCCACATGTCGGTCACCGTGAGCCAGGTCCAGATATTTTGTTCGCTTATCTGTTTCGGTCACGAGGTTCTCGTCATACGGAATGGTGATGTCGACCAAAATATCTTGACTGTGCCCGGTCCATCAGCACAATATCAGGCTTATTCGCAAGAATAGTCCTGTCCGTGATGATGGCCCGGTCCCAGTAGAGCCTGGCGCGGTCATTTTCGAGCACGGCCCGGCAAGTACTGTATTACGGCAATTTCGGTCCACGAGACCGTATTTCAGAGCGAGCTCCTGGTGTAGAATTTTGGCTACTAAGTTGTGCCTGTGCAAGTACTCAGAGTTAGAAAGCGCCGAACAACCGGAGATGACATGCCTTAGTGACTCACCGGGATGGCGACAAGCTCGACAGATGTCGACGGTGCCATCCCCAGGATGTATCTCCGATAGTTGTTGGTCTTAATAACCTGATCCTGTATCGCACAGACAAAACCCTCGGTTTCCCCAAAGAGGTCACCAAAACGTAGCCAGTGGAGGAGGCAACTGTGTCTGCGAAAGGCACATGTAGAGCCTTGTAGAACCTCCCGTGGAGCTCCTTCTCCTTCCATACGGTCTCCCGGTCGGAAATGCTCTGTACTGCCGGGTCTTGCCATTGCTCGTTGGCCAAGATAGAGGTAAGTCCTTTATCACAGAAATAACGTCCCTATAGAATGGATCATCCGATCTCGTCAGATAATTACGGAGGCTGCACACTTCGCGATTGCATGCAAGGCGCTTAAAAACCACGCCCACCATGTTTCCGCGGCAAGTACAGCCTCATAATCGACGATCTCGGTGATGCATCCTATGGGACGTCATAATATGCGGACTTTTCTATCAGGGCGTTAAGTTCAGTTGGAGTCCACCTAAGTATGCCAAAGGTATATAGAACAGGCATGACCCAACCGTTATATGCGTGTGTCTTATTCACACCGGACAAAAGGCTGTTGCACTTTGGTCAAGCGTGCATAAAACATATCGCAAACTGACTGCTTCATACCCGCCTCATCGATACCGATGTTCTGTGACATACCCAGGTATCGGTATGTTTCAGCCTCAGAAAGGGTCCTTATGTTGATGGGCATAGATAAGTCTATGCCCTCAGGTTAACAACCCTTTTTCAACATGGAGGACCACACTATCCGTCCCCAGCTCCATTCTAATAGAACTACTAAAATCACAAGTGATGTTTAGCAATTCCATAAGATGGGAGCGACTGGAGGCGAATAACTTGAGATCATCCATATAGAAAAGTGGGTCACTTTTGTACCTCCTTTCCGAAGCTGAAATCCTCCCGGAGTCCTCCAGTAAGGTACTGAGAGGGTTGGGAGGCAAAACCAGATTGGACTCAAACAATCGCCCTGGAAGATACCTTCTTATCCTTATGTGGTTCTCCGCAGCCGTCATCCGCTCGCCTAGATGACAAAGGATCGTACTCCACTGCCCCATACACTGCCGGGGAGTCTCGAACTGTACAGTCACCTTGTACAGCTCGAGGACCCTCTTAAGCCATGTATGAGGCACCGAGTCGAATGCCTTTTGTAGTCTATCCAGGCGGCGGAGGTTCCGACGGTTACGTTTAACCACCTTGCCAATGACCGCGTCAATGAGGTGGTTCCTGGTTCCACGACCACCGCCCGACATCCGTTTTGAGCGCGCGACATCACCTGATTTGCGTTCAGGTGACGAGTGATTCTCGCGCTCAAAACGGATGTTAATCTCTATATATGGTAGGTAGACAGGTTATGGGGCGGTATTTGCTCGGGTCTGTGGAATCGGTCTTTAGGAACCAAATGAGTGATCCCAGTAGTGAAGAGGCTCAGTTATTATTATTTTATTATTATTATTATTATTATTATTATTATTATTATTGTGGGGTATCTATATAGTTTTCTCATCTGGTTGGGCTGTATAAATATAAAAATTTAAATGAAATGATAAATACACATAAATATCGATAAAATAAAATAAATACATAAATAAATTAAAAACCCAAAGATGGAAGCCTCGGCAGAAAGACCAAACAGCCGAGGTTAGGAAGAAGGAAAGGAAACCGGCGGACGATGCGGGCGGTATCGAGTACCGCCTTCCATCTGAGCCCGGCGTTCGTCAAAGTCCCAGTCTCCTCAGATGACTTGAGAGGCTGACTGGGATTAGCCCGTTCGCAGAAACGGCCACAGGAATAATTTCAGTCGGCAGACCACCCCACATGCCGATGCGATTATCATTGTTATTATAAGTATCGTGGAAAGTTTTTAATTTGTCATCTAAAAAAACGGGTTCAATACAAGCTCAGTGTGTTGTTCTGTGCCTGAACCCCAGATCGTACATTTGGTCCATTCGAGTCGACTCACGCTGTGGAGTCCTTGTGTTCGTGCGGATCATCCCAGCCATCGTGACTTCGTACTGAACAGTGGATTGCTGTTCAAAGCAACCTTCTAACTGAAGAGTTGAAGGTGACCGGGTGTTCAAGCCCGGAGGGACGCCGGTGAACGGAGGAAGGAGTTTGGATGAGCCGGAAGTGAAAGTGATCAGGCAGGAACCAAAGAGCACGAGACGTGTTCAACTGGAGTAAAGCTGTGACTGGTGCAGCGACGCAACGACGTAGTGCCTTGTAGTGTAGTATTGTGGTCGGTAGTAAAACGCTGTAGTAGGTACTTTATAAATTATAAGAGGAAAGTTATAAAGTCAGTGATGTGAAGTTTGATTAGTGGGCCTTTAAGGTACATCTAAACTTTTTATAGGAGAGGGGCAAACATGCAGCTCACCTGATGGTAGTGATTACCGCCGCCCATGAACAACTGCAACACCAGGGGAATTGCAGATGCGTTGCCGGCCTTTTGAAAGGTAGGCTCTTTCTTGAAGGTCCTAAGTCGTATCGGTCCGGAAAAATCGCTGGTGGTAATCGATTCCACAAGGAAGTTGTGCGAGGAAGAAAACTTCTAAATCGCACAGTGGTGGACCGCCAATCATCCAGATGGTATGGATGGTCTCGAGTTCTGTCGCGATGTGCGATGGTGAAATTGAGCGGCTGGAATTAGTCCGAACAATTCCTCAGAGCACTCCCGTGGTACATGCGATAAAATACGCAAAGATGCAACATCTCTACGCAGTGCCAGTGAGTCAAGCAGATCGGACAGAACTCGGTCGTCGACGATTCGAGCTGCTCTGCGCTGGATGCGGTCAAGTGGAAGGAGCTGGCAGGGCCCTGCAGAGATGGGAACAGTATTACATGTGGGGCCGAACTTGCGCCTTGTAAAGTTGCAAGCGGTGTGCCGGCATGAAATACTGTCCCGCTCTGCTGAGCACGCCAAGCTTTTAGAGGCCAATTTGGCCTTCTTAAAGTGACCACGAACTGCATCACTCGATATGTCGACACCGAGGTTCCGATACTGGCTGAGGCAACAGAGTGCCTTGAAACTGAGGAGATACGACAAAGGGTTCTTTTTGATAAACGCGCAAACTTGTGTCTTCTGGGGATTGAACTGGACTAGATTTAGTCGCCCCCAGTCTGAGACTTTGTTCAACAAAGTCTCGACTTCAAACACAAGTTTGTTCCGGTACTCAGTGACGTTTTCCAGAAATATTGGCACGGCCGTGTATAAAGCATCACCAGTGCTGTCGTTCGCATAGCAATGAATGTTACCAGTTTGCAGCATATCATTGATATGCAGAAAAACTTAGAATAGTGGTTGATTTGTTAGACTTAAGTGTATATATATATATTTTCGATAATTCAATTCTAAAAGGTTGAGACAGGGAACCTACGCCCGATTTTCCTCAGAAATTAAGTGTTGAAACACTTAGAAAAATTTCTAAAAATTGAAACTTAATTTTTAACATATGTCTACTCAATACTGAACATATTATTATGGTTAGAGTAATAGGATATACTAAAGTTTTGCTCTGACATTGTTATAATATAACTATAAACATAAATTTCTTTAACTTAGTTGTTTTAATTTATAGTTTTGAAATGGAGTCTTTAATTAAGTTGCAAGAAGATATTCTAGCACCAATTGAAAAGGCACAAAATTATTAGAAATCCCTAAGGAGAGAGTTACAGAGCAATATGTAAAACTAAGTTCGATAATTTAGAAAATTTGTGGTCGCAATTTGACAGTAATCATTCTTATATCATTCAAGTGTCAAACAGTAATGAATTAAATAATTCAACTTCAACTTATGTAAAAGAGATGTTGTAGAACAAATTTGTGTTGATTTTAAGTGTGAATTTGTGATGCTATAGATCATTTTCAAAGTAAAGCTTGCAATAAAGAATATGTTTCGGGTGAATTACATGTTGCTTCAAAGGCAGTCCAATTTAAACTGCCAAAGATTACAATTCTTACGTTATCAGGGAAAAATATACGGAATGGACCACATTCAAAGATTTATTTATTTCTTTAATTCATGATAATGAAAATATGTATAATGTCCAAAAGTTGCATTAACTGAAAAGCTATTTATCTATGTTCTAACAGTTACTCAGGCATGTAGCGACTACAGAATCCAAATATTTAAGATGTTGGATTTATTAAAAGCTCGTTATGATAATAAAATATATCTAAGTATTAATATTTTAAAACGTGTTTTGAGTCAAAGGAATATTGTATCTGAATCATCTGGTATGTTAAGAGATTTAATAGATACTAGTATCGATTGTTTGAGTATTCTTACAAATATTGGTGTGGATGTCCGTACATGGGATTTTTTTATAGGATAAGGGTGACAAACGAGCACACAGTCCACCTGATGGTGAGTGGTTGTTGCGGCCCATAGATATCTCATCTATCCTCGATTACAAATCAAAATGCAGATGCGTTATCACCCGTGAAGACTAAGTTGGAATGCCTTATTTCCAGTAAAAAGGGTCTCCGGTTCTCTACACTCACCATACGAAACACAGCAGCGTTAAGCTGCTATTTTACTTTTTTGCTGCTATTTTTATTTTATTTTACTTAAAAACGGCAAGGCCCCAGGCGAGGATGGAATTACAGCGGAGCTTCTGAAAGCGGGTGGAAAACCGGTACTTGAAGTCCTTCAGAAGCTCATTAATTCCGTCCTCCATGGTGGCATTACACCGGAGGCGTGGAGCAGAAGTGCGGTGGTCTTGTTCTTCAAGAAAGGCGACAACGCTCTCTTGACCGCACCGAGTCGAATGCCTTTTTGTAGTCTATCCAGGCGGCGGAGAGTTTCCGACGGTTGCATTTAACCACCTTGCCAATGACAGCGTCAACGAGGAGTGGTTCCTTGGTTCCACGACCACCACCTCGACATCCATTTTCAGCACGCGACATCACCTGATTTAAATCCAGGTTACCAATGATAATAAGGCGGTATTTGCTCGGTCTGTGGAATCCCGGTCTTTAGGAACCAAATGAGTGATCCCAGTAGTAAAGAGGCTCGGGAGTGAATTTTGGTGGAGAACTCTTGAAACTGTCGGGCCAGCACAGCGTGACACACCACGAACCCCTTCAGCCAGTAGTGATGCAGTCCGTCGAGTCCCGGACTTTTCAGTTCAGGTTTCTGGACCGCCTCCTTCGTCATCTGGCGTTATGATGACGGGGTCCATGGGCGTAAAATTCGCACACGGACTCGCCACAACTTCCGTCCAAGGGCCCTCGCTGTGGTTTTCGGGCTCTGACCACAGGCCGCGCCAGAATGCGATAGTGTCGGCCTGATTCGGTGCTGGGCCCGTTCCACGTACCATTGGCCGCTCCAATGATTTACAGAGCCTCTTCTGATCACTCTGAAAGTGACGATTCTGGTTGAACCGTGTCGACCTCTCGGTATATCGAATCCGCTTCCCAAAACAGCGATTCTTTGCTTCAGGTCGTCTATGCGCTCCGTCAGTTTTTGCGTTTTATCCGGCTGGGACAAACTGATATTTGTCCCAGCAAACGCCATCCTAACGGCGCGCACAATTCTCGGCCTATTATTGCCCGACCTGATGCTTATCAGTCTGCCGATGAGGGCCCTTGCCTTTGCGATACGGTCCTCAATCGTTCTTCTCCAGGCTGGGATAGCGCTACTTTGCCCAGTAGCACGTCCAGACGTGGAAAGTTTGGCACCAACAATGACGAAATGCTAATCGGTTCATCACGCATTTCACTCTCGTCCTCACACTCCCTTCCATCCAGTTAAAGGCGTGAGGTTACTCCAAAATGCCTCATAAACATATCTGCAATTTCCCCAGGTTCAGTCAAGCCATTAACCCTCACCGGAGCCGCAAGTTTTGGGCTCAATCTCTGAGTAGACTTTCAAAAATTTTGAAAATGTTTGTTCGTATGCTCAGTTGCTAAAATATTAATCTTAATTTGTTCCTCATAGTCTTGACAAAATTTTAACAGTTGCTTAAAAATTTTACGCGTCTCTGTCATTTCTACAAACAGCTGCCCAGAATGAGGTTTACCATGCCACACCCAGTTCAGAAAGGCCCTCCTAGCGTTTCTGTGAGCATCTCTGACATACTTATTCCACTTTGGCACTATACGTCGACCCTTCTTATCTCATAATCATAATCATAATCTTTATTGCAATCAAATGGTAACAATAGATGTGATGTTTTAAAAATAGTCCGCATTTGAACCCGGTTTGGGCGTAGCAATTATAAAAAATTAAATTACATTATTGAATCATTACAGCCCCTCACAAGTCCACTGCTGAACATAGGCCTCCCCCACGGAATGCCACAAAGCACGGTCCCGAGCCACCTGCATCCATTGACTTCCTGCATGTCTTACCAGGTCGTCACTCCATCTAGTGGGGGACGCCCTACACTTCGCCTGCTGGTACGAGGCTGCCACTCGAGAACCTTTCTTCCCCATCGGTTGTCGGTTCTTTGAGCTTAATAGCCGGCCCATTGCCACTTCAGCTTACTAATCCTTTGGGCTATGTCGGTTACTCTGGTTCTACTGCGGATATCCTCATTTCTAAGTTTATCACGCAGAAAACTGAGCATAGCCCTCTCCACAGCTCGCTGAGCGACCTTGAGCTTCCACATACGGCCAGCAGTGAAGGACCACGTCTCAGTTCCGTATGTCATCACTGGCAAAACGCACTGGTTAAACAATTTAGTTTTGAGGGTTTGAGGTATGCCTGACGAGAAGATGGGTCGTAATCTCCCGAACGCTGCCCAGCCGAGTTGAATCCGTCGATTGACCTCTCGGTCGAAGTTGGACTTACCTAGTCGGACTGTTTGTCCCAGGTAAACATATTCGTCAACAACTTCGAGCTTAGTGCTCCCAACAACTACCGGCATATGTGTGACATGGACATTAAACATGATTTTTGTTTTGTCCATGTTCATCTGAGACCTATCCGTTGGGAGACACTATTGAGTCATTGAGCATAGTCTTAGGTCCTCCAGCGATTCTGCCATAAGGACTATATCGTCGGCAAATCGAAGGTGAGTGATGTACTCGCCATTGATGTTAATACCGTATCCTTTCCAGTCCAGTAGCTTGAAAACGTCTTCCAATGCAGCGGTGAAGAGTTTCGGGGATATAACGTCACCCTATCTTACACCTCTCTGCAGTTGGATAGGTTTCGTACTCTGGTTCTGTACTCGGATAGCCATCGTAGCCCTACTGTACAAACACTT
Organism: Parnassius orleans; assembly: GCA_029286625.1. Taxonomy (NCBI): domain Eukaryota; kingdom Metazoa; phylum Arthropoda; class Insecta; order Lepidoptera; family Papilionidae; genus Parnassius; species Parnassius orleans. The sequence continues at coordinate 564,537 of JAGSMP010000221.1, forward strand.
CAGCACCTCGATATACCGACAGTCCACTTGGCACCGCTGAAGGCCCGCCAAAAGGCACCGCCCAAATTTCGACGGAATCAAAGGCTTTCTCATAGTCCACATACGCAAGGCAAAGTGGCAGATTGTACTCGTGGTCTTCTGCACAATTTGCCGAAGGGTATGTGTGGTATGGTGCTAAAGCACTAAAACCGGCTTGTTCGGGGGCTGGAAGTCATCGAGTCTGCATGCGACACGATTCGTAATCTCGAAAACAGCACGTAGACGCGGCTCAGAAATCGGTCTGTAGTTCTTCAAGAGAGCGTTGTCGCCTTTCGAAGAACGACCACCACACTTCTGCTCCACGCCTCCGGTGTAATGCCACCATGGAGGACGGAATTAATGAGCTTCTGAAGGACTTCAAGTACCGGTTTCCACGCTTTCAGAAGCTCCGCTGTAATTCCATCCTCGCCTGGGGCCTGCCGTTTTGGGTGCTAGAGAGCCATTCTAATCTCGCTCAGACTGACGTCCGGGATATCATCGGAATAGTGTCGGATAAGACTTGCTCTTGGATCGTTACTCACACTTGCGTGTGGCTCCAACGATGACGTGTACAGCTGCCCATAGAACCTCTCAATCTCACTCAAATCTCTCAGGTGTCCCGGAAACGATGCTGCCACAATCGGTCTTCAGCTTCGACAGTTGGCTCTTTCTGGCAGACAGATCTCTGGCAAACTTTGGAGCCCTGGTTCCGCTCGATCGCTTCTTCAATACGAGCTGTATTGAAGTTGCGCAAATCCCGCTGCATGCATTTGGAGATCTGTCTGTTCAGTTGCCTGTATGCTATCAAATCTGCTGAAGACTGCAGCTTCATCTCCCGTCTAACCATGACATTAAAGTGTGATCGGAGAGTTTTTGTGTTCTTCTGCGACGGGTCTTACAGAACTTAGCTCCGACCGCATGGACAGTTTCCACAAGCTTGTCATTCATATCGTCCACTTCATTGCAAACTTCTAGGCACTGAAAACGGTTTTGTAACTCGAGCTGAAAGTTTTCGGACTTTGGATTAGAGCACGAGGGGACGGAGCGTTGACTTCATTAGACGTGACCTCTCAACTTAATGTTTAGTTCAGTGTGCCTCTCACCATTCGGTGATCGCTGCCAGTTTTCACCCTCGCGATCACAGAGACATCACTGAACAGTTGTCGTCTGGGCGTCATAATGAAGTCAATCTCATTTTTTGTCGAACCGTCGGGGCTCGACCAGGTCCACTTTCTGTGGGGCCGCTTTTGGAAGAGAGTTCATCATAAAGTCTCTCTTTCTCCATAAAGTCGGCCAGCTACGCTTATGGGTTCCGTTGCCTATTCCGAATTTCCTACTTTCAACTCACCGCTCTCTCTTGTGCCTAGTTTTGCGTTGAAGTCTCCCATTACACCGTATAGTGGGTTTTGGAGGAATGCATGGCTCTGAAATATCCTCATACATTCCTCCACCTCCTCATCGAGGTTTGAGGTTGGTGCGTAAACCTGTATGACCTTCAGCGAATACCGTTTGGTGATTCTGGTATAAAGTGCAACCCTCTTCGACCTCCGATCTTTACAACGTTGTTAACGAGAGACTTGTGGACGATAAATCCGCCACCTCCTTGGGACAGATGGTCGCCCTCCCGGTGATAAATTAGTTGCCGGATTCGAGGATTACCGTGTCCTCCCCTCTCTTCGGACCTCGGATAGTCCTATTATATTCCAGCGTAACTTATCTATCTCTTCTTCCTCAGGATCTTCTCGTCAGTCCTCAGGGTGCGTGCGTTATATGCCAGGTCGAGTCGTCGTAGGTGGCAACCGAACCTCCACCGGAGATTCTTAGCACCCCTGCCCGCCGTTACCATGGTCGCCACCGTAGCCAGGAATAGCGGGGCCGCCGGGACTGAGGCCGTTCATTGTCGTCGCTCATGGGGTATATTGCCATAGTTGCCACGCTTGGCGAGCGGGTTGGCAACCGCAGTTTTATTGTTTTTGGCTTTTATCAGAAAGATGCTGCTGCCCATCTTCTGTATCAGTTTCCCTTTGTCGCCTCTTACGACACCCACGGGAAGATATGGGGTAGTGGGTATTCTTACCCGCCACTACACTACATTATTGAATATTATTATTAAATTAAATTATTAGATTTACGTTATTAAGTTACATTATTAGATTACATTATTAAGTTACATTTTTAAATTAGGTATACAATATTAGATAAATTATTGAATATTCTTTAAATTCAATTCAATTAATAATCACAATGTCAAGTAAAAAAGAGCAATAAAAATAATAATAATTAAAAAGAAAATTATATAGAATAAAATTATATAGTAAATTAAATAAAACAATAATTATTGAAAAATAATTAAATAAAATAGACAGGCCGAAGTTGTCCACACAATGAAGTTCATTGTGTGGACAACTTCGGCGTGCCTATTTCACACAATCCACACAATCTCCCAGTATATCTGAAATACCCTCTGCCGCTTCCCGAAGTGAAGTAACAATATCATTGTACATAGTATCAATTACAGTCCTATGATCTTTGTTCTGACAGAAAAGATTACAACAGTTCCTTAGTTGAGAAGGGAAGTCTATTTATTTAAGTTTCTCCATACACAACTTACAGTAACATCATATTTGTGCTACATTCCTTTCACCCCACACAACTTTACCACTCATCTTATTGTCCTGTTTTACTGATACGGATGTCAGCCAAAGCATTCCAAGGTTAATTAGAACGTACACGTAAATTGGTCAGACCAGAAAACATCTTGATAAACTTCTACCATTTCTATTGCTTTCCATGCTGCTTCAGATAGCACGCAATGGTCAAGCTAACGTCTGCTTCCACAAACATTACTGAGAAAAGGTATTCGTGTCAGAATTCATACCTAAACAATCGGCACACAGCACAACACAATTCTCGACTAAATAATTCACCAGTGTATGCATTAAAATCTCCGAGAATATATACATACTCAATATTCATGCTCTCCACAATAGCCGCTATTTCACTAAGGCACTCACAAAATTCATTTAAGTTATCAAGGGAATTACTTGGCATGTACACACTAAACAATAACATAATACGATCAGTGCAAGTCACATTGATAGCCGCTATGCCACCACTCACACATGGTATAACAGAAACGGATGTAAAAACCGATTTTCTCCATTGAAGAGCTACCCCACCATAAGGTCTTCCCCTCACTACCCCCACTGATGTATCTACAGCGGATTTTCCAAAATAGCCAAACTTATCATCTAGACTACCAAGTATTGATAATTAATGTGGCAACAACCAGGTTTCCTGCAACGCAATGACATCCATTAACTTACATAGATTTTGTATACATACGTTCGATCTCTTTAACGACTTACAATTATAACTTACAAACCTAGCAAATAGATAACTATTATTATCTTTAACTTGAGTGCTATCCATTACCCAGCTTTATTATCATCCGACTGGTTAGATCAGTTATACTCAACCTGCGGCCCGCGGGCCGCATGCGGCCCGCAGGGCCTTTGTGATTGGCCCATGTGAAGTTCCAAATCTAATCTAATGTAAATGTTCCAATCTAATGACGATCTTGAACATGTTCACAGACTGTACTCCCGGGAAGTCCGGCAAGACTTCAAGATACTATAAGCTCATTCTGCGTAGATCGGACCAAAAATTAATATTCAAAAACTGAAGGTAGCCGGGCTAACTATGACATTGGGACGTCAAACCCCTCAGTCACCCAGGGTGTACAAATGGTTGTCCTTCAATGACTGGATCCGAAATTGGATTTATATCGTTATTTAAAGAAAAATATAATTTCAGTAATTTAATAATATTTCATTGCATTATCGATCAAGAAAACTTGGCGGCGCGTGTTGTAAATCCAGAAATAGAAGCTGTAATGAAGATAGTTATCAATATTGTTAATTATATACGAGCAAGAGAATTGAACTACAGAAGATTTAAAAGCCTTCTGGAAGAACTGGGAAGTCAGTATAATGATATCCACAGTGTTCACAGTATCAAAAATCGCATTAAAACATATAAACATCTTTGTTAAAACTTCTTTTTTCATTAATAAAGTAAATACATCGTTGATTTGGAATTACGTTTTAATTAAGACCTAAATAATTTTTGCTTGCGGCTCTCGACACCATGACTGAATCGTGTTTGTGGCCCCTGTAAAAAAAAGGTTGAGTATGGCTGGGTTAGATGAAGCTTGCTTGAAGGTCACCTTGTCGTCGTTCATTTGCGCTGTTATAGTTAACAAACCTACGGAATGGTACTCCAGCAGGCCACAGGTTTTCATTCATAAAAACATTTAACTCACACCTAGGTATTAAAACTTATAATCTTATTATCCTTTGTTCCTGTTCATATCTATTTAATGCAATGAAATCTCTATATTAGTTTTGTTTTTAATGTACGAGGGGACATTTTAAAGTTCGCGGAATGGGGGGTAAGGAGTGGAAATAAAAAAAAATATTTTTCCTTTTCAATATATTCACCTGCTACCCTCATACATTTTTCGGATCTTTCAATTAACTTATGTGTATACCCTCAAAAAAATGATTTATCTTTGTCTAAAAATACGCCGAAACTGCTTCCTTCACTTCTTCATCACTTAAAAACATTCTCCCCGAAGTTCTGTTTTTAAGTTTGGAAATAGATAATCAATGGGGGCCAGGTCAGGACTATAGGGTGGGTGTGGAAAAATTTCGAAGCCCACCTTCTGCAGGGCAGCCATCGCAACATGGCACTTGCGAACAGGCGCGTTGTCGTGCAGAAGAAGGATTCCTTTGGTCAATTTTCCCCTTCTTTTCTCCTTTATGGCTTCCTTCAATTATTCTAGGATTGAAGCGTAGTAATTTGCGGTTATGGAGACACCTTTATATTTATAATTAATCAATAGGATTCCTTCTGAGTCCCAAAAGACTGTCGCCATGATTTTCCCAGCCGATTGTGCCACCTTAAATTTCTTGGGTGGTGGTGTGCCTTTTTTGTGCCACTGCATAGAGTCCTGTTTGGACTCAGGTTCATAATGGTGAACTCAAGTTTTGTCACCAGTAACAATTCGAGCCAACACTCCATCTTTGTCTTCCATACAGAGATCCAAAAATGCACGAGAATACTCCACGCGCTGTTGCTTTTGAGGCGGCGTGAGCGTTCTAGGCACCCATCTTGCGCTGGCTTTAGTCATGCCAAGATGGTCATGAAGAATTTTGAAAATAGTTGTATCTGATACTCCCAATCATTTCTGCGAGCTGTTTTTTCTTTAGGCGGGCATCTTCTAATATTAATTTTTCGACTTTTTGAATAATTTCCGAAGTGGTCACCTCGATCGGCCTTCCTGGCCGTGGGTCGTCTTCAAGTGACTCTTTGCCTTGTTTAAAAAGGGTATGCCACCTGTAAACCATAGTTTTACTTGGACAAGAGTCTCCGTAAACGGATGACATCTATTCCAGTATAGTCTGAACTGATTTTCCGAGCTTGGTAAGGACCTTTATAACGGCACGGAACTCGATTTTCTCCATATTTCACAATTTCTTCCCGATTGACTTGTTTGGTTGACGATAACTCAAAGACTAATGATCTAATTATAATAAAACCCGGTATTTATACTAATAATGAGTTGCTCAATTAGCACGTAATTCAGCGACGTCCTCAATTATTACCTACCTACCCATTCCGCGAACTTAAAAACGCACCCTTGTATGTATTATGGAACTATATATTCCATCTTTGTTACCTTGTTAACATTATTATAGATATAAAAAGGAACCCTGATATCTGCTACTTTGAACGTGCACTGATACTGAGGCAGTGTTTTGGCCTTGCCTTTCAACCCGACAAAACGGCTTTGCAACCTTCTACGTTGTATTTTAATCCACCATTTGGCGACTCTATTCTCCCACTATCGCCTTCACGGACAACGTCGGCAAGTCGCTTACTCTCGTGTTGGTCCAGAGTCGACAACTGAGATTTTACATAGTCATTATATTCTCTTTGGTGCCACTGTGCCAAAGTTCAGTGCCTCGGTATGCCTTTTATGCATTCGTATAAAATATCTACATCGTAATGCACAAAACATATGTAATAATTATACTATGATACTACACCATCTATCGATAAACGCGTGAACAATTAATTCTCCCCATAAATGCAATAAGGCATTAAGTACCTTACTACAAACCTTAGTTTCAAGTGTCTCACAATAAATGTTAAATATAACAATAAATACATAAATAATTAAATACACAAATTATATGTCAATAAATAAAATTACTCTAAACTTTCCTAATTACAAAAACCCTATAAGGTAGTAAAGCCACGCTGCAGCTGTATTGTGACTGTAGTAAAAATGTGTTGACTCTACCGGGACAGTATCACACTCTCACAGAATACCAGCGTGAATATGAAACATAAGTAAATTGGCATGATGGTAACAAAACTATGGTTGTAATTTTATTTTAAATCGATAATAGATGTGAGATCGCCGTTCAGTTTTACCGCGGCGTAAGAGAATCCATTACTCGATGCGAAATAATAAAAAAACATGCCAACCTACCTGCAAAGCAACTATATCAAATTTCCCCCTTGTAAGGCAGTCTACGATAGAAGTAGGTACTTATGTGCTACAGAATCCACTTACCATAAAGAGACGCTGGCCATTCTTACTTCCATAAAGATCAGGGTGAATTTATTTTAAATAGAAAAATTAAAAAAACATATTGACATATTCTTACAGCTTACTTTACCCATTGTTATTATTACTAATAGTTATATTAATCTCATTTCTTCTTTATCAGACACGAGCCTTTTCCGTTGTAGAGAGGATTCCTAAATCGTCACGCTTGTTAGGAGGTTGATGATATACCGTACCGTATACATCTCGCAGCTTTAACGATAATTCGAGTGAAACAATCACTTAAGGCCCTGTGCAAAGCATTTATATCAAAAATATATACCGGCATTAGAACATTTCGTAATATGGACCCCGGACCTTGCCCTAACAGATTACCACTTTTACCGGAATTTGAAAATTTTTTTCAAGGAAAAATTCTGTACTATGAGGCAGACAAAACCGTCTTCAATTTATAATTTCATTTTTTTTTCATTTTGCTTCTTCCATATAAAACAATCCCAATTTGATATGTAAGATTCTAATAGTCACTATCTTACATAATATCGGTCAAAATTTATATTTTACTCCCTTTAAAGGAAAATGTATGGCACTGGCGTTAATTCACAAAGGGTTCCTGTTTCCTAAACCTGATTTCACTTTTCTAATATGATGCAAGCCTTTATTGTTTTTATGTATCAACTACCCAAATAATTACACACCGCTAAATGTTAACAGCCCCGAAGTTTAGTTTTAATTTAATTGCCAGTTTCAAGCGAGCAACTGGAATTGAAATCACGACATCAAAAAGTTGCAATTTTGTTTGAGAATTTGCCACATCATGTTTGACGATAAAAAATGCCAGAAAATATGCATCTTTTTTGAAACGACCTAAATTTAAAGAAAAATTCCGTCCCTAAATGTGGTGAAATAGGGTATGAAGATTTTAATGTAACTATTTAGACCGCATTCTAGATGTAACCTCGAACTTAATCTACTCAAAAGGGAAAATTAAAAAATATGTAAATAGGTTGATTAGATAGTATTGAGCCTATTCTACCGTACTGTGATCGTCAATATATTTACCAAGTAATCATAGTAAATTATTATCACCATCGATTGTTCCGGATCGATACGACTTAGGGGCTAACTCTTTTAATAGACGGCAATGCGCCTGCAATTTCGATATTCATGGGCGGCGGTAGTCACACGCCATCAGCTGAACCATGTGTCCGTTTGTCACCTCTTACATTAAAATCCTTCCTGTAGTGGGGGAGAGACCCATGTTCAGGCTGCGGGCTTTGATGGGTTGTTTAAAAAGTACATAAACAGTATTACATAATATTATATTAATAAGCCTACGCTGTGTGTGCACGGTAAAAAATCGTGTTTTTTGGCTTGTTGTGTACGTTTTCCTTGTCCACCTTTAGGAATACGACAAAGAGAGATAATATAGCCCAACTGCCAACTGCCCAACAATGTGGCGGCAGGCCTGTTTTGGTGGATGACCGCCATCAACCTGTTGCCGCACATTAATGGTTCTCGGGCGTTGAATTGCCGGTTAGTTTTGTGTGTTGTCGGTGACTGTCACAGAATATGATAAATAAACTGGAAATCATCGTTTGTACTAGCACATAATTTTCGTCGATTTTTTTTTAGGGTATAATAGCATTTTTATTTTTATGGCGCAACGTAAAACCGTAAAAGGAAGTTAATATTATATGATGACAGTAGTAGTGAAGATTAGTTTTATTTTAATAAACAAAGTCCCGTTACTCGGTCAACCAGCAAAATAACAGTTTTAGAAACTAGCAGATTTGTTTGATTTCCCTTGAGCCGGATTCATATTTGTAATACGATTTACGCTAATGCATGAAACGCAAACTTATTTTGATTGCTATGTATATTAGAACAATTATGTGGAAGAACAATAATACCTCGGAATGGTCGTACGCACACAGCTTTAAATGAAGCTTTAAATAGTAAAAAGAAGAATTAATTATTACATTTGACAAAAATTCTTAGTATTCATTTTAATAAACCTAATTTCATTGTGTATAATTTTAATATCAGAACAAAAAATACTTTTTTGAGTAATAGTGTCTGTTTCAACGAAATTCTTGGCATTACTTTTAATAAATTTCGCAATGCGAAAATTCCTAACATTGATTTTAATACAACTAATTTTGTTGTGTTTCATTTATTTACAATACCTAAACTAAAATACTTATTGAGACATTGGGTAGTGGTTTGAACGAAATTCTTGGAATTGCTTTTAATAATCTTTTATTTTCTGGCCTGTGTTCAAAACAGATAAGGTTTGTTTTTGCATAAAATTGAGAAGAAATGTATTGTCTCTAAAAGCTATGCCTACTTGTAGTGTATCATAAAATGTGTGTCTTCCCTTAGGTATTATTTTCTGAGGTAGTTTCTATGAAGTTAGGTAGTTAAATTCTTAAAATTATAAAAAGATGTATGAGAGTAAAGGTAGCCGTAAAATTAAATTTGCATAATGACTTGATGTAGAAAATAAGGTATGTGTATCTTATATGGTGATAAAAATATGTAACAAAATACCTAGTATAAAAACCTTAGTTATTATATTTTACTAGCTGGTACCTGGCGCGTTGCAGCCGCTGAAGAAATATTTGTGGAAATATCGTTTTAATTTGGAAGAGTTAATATATTGTTTAATTAGGAATGATAATACATTCATTGAAGTTGAATGATATATAACTTTCAAATAAATTTGTCGATACGATACACGCGCCATACACTAAGTTTATTGTACTATATATTATATTTGAATAATATCTGATACGATTGAATAGGCTGTATGGTCGTTGATCATTGCCTGTTCCGAAGGAGACTTAACTTTATAACTTCGAGTTTCGACTTTTCATGCGCATTTGATATTGTGGTTGTATTTGTAAATATATTTCGTGTTTTTAGTTTCGTGGATTAATTTAACTTGACCCTTGGCGTTTCTCTCGCATTACAGGACAGTAGATTGTTGCGCTCACATAATGACAATAATATGGTACTTGAGTTTTGTGAAGAATAGAACAGACAATTTACAGCCTCCTGCTGCTTTTGTATATGATATTTTATTAATAATTGCAGAAAATAATTAAAAATGTTAAGATTTATAATACATTATTTTCATAATAACTACAAAACTGCATTATTTTGTATCCTTTTCAATTTATTTAAACAACTTATTACAGCAACGAGTGATTTTATATAAACTTACAAATAATAAAACATAAAATAAAAACAAAACCCCAGGTGCTACAAAAATATGATTTTTTGACATAAAGAGTAAATATTTAAATCTTCAAAATAAGATTTATTTGAACGTTGTTCACGCCGGGCCCAAGCTTGTATGGAACCAAGTTCATCTCCTTTGGGCGGTGCTGCAGTCCCTTCAGCGGTACCAAGTGGACTGTCGGTATATCCAAGTGCTGAAGTGTTTGTACAGTAGGGCTACGATGGCTATCCGCGTACACAACCAGAGGACGAAACCTATCCAACTGCAAAGATGTGTAAGACAGGATGACTTAATATCCCCGAAACTTTTCACCGCTGCATTGGAAGATGTTTTCAAGCAACTGGACTGGAAAGGATACGGTATTAACGTCAATGGCGAGTACATCACTCACATTCGATTTACCGACGATATAGTCCTTATGGCAGAATCGCTGGAAGACCAAAGCACTATGCTCAATGACCTCAATAGTGTCTCCCAACGGACATGTCTTAAGATGAACATGGACAAAAAAATACGCACCGACGCCACCGGACTCGGCGCGGTCTGGGTTCAGTGCCCTGTAGCGTCGGCGAAGAAGATCGCCGATAGCGGCAGATTGCTGGTAGGCTGGGTGGCGGCAAGGACCAAGCTACTACAGCCCCGGCCTTTGCGGTGCTTCCGGTGCCTGGAAAAGGGCACGTCCGGGCGAAGTGCACCGCCGAGGTTGACCGTAGTGACCTCTGTTATCGCTGCGGCCAGTCTGGCCACAAGGCGGTCCTGTGCACCGCGGCGCTTAACTGCAGCCTTTGTTCTGCTGCGGGAAGGCCAGCGGAGCACAGAGTAGGCGGAGGGCCTGGGGCCTGCCAGCAAGGCCAAAAGAAAAAGAAAGAAGAGGAGCACTAAGCCTGCCGGGTTAACCTCGCTGCCCCTGCAGGCTAGCAGCTCCGCGGCCGAAATCCGGCCCAGGACCGTTGCCGAGGAATGGAATGTCAGTAACGGCACAATTCCATTTTCTCCAGGGCAATATCAACCACTGTGCCAGAGCTCAGGATCTCCTACTCCAGAGCATGGCAGAGTGGTCGATTCACGTGGCTGTGGTCGCCGAACCGTACTTCATTCCCGCCCGTGACAACTGGTTGGGATGCGCTGACGGTTTGGTGGCCATTATTGGCGAGACTCTGATCGACCCGTCTCGGGGCCGCGGCTGGGTTGCTGCTGCCTCGGGCGGCATCGTTATTGTAGGGGCGTATTTCTCCCCCAACAAGAGTCTCGCCGACTTTGAGGGTTTCCTTGTCGAGTTGGGCGCCGTCGTAGGCCGCTATCACCCTCGTCCTGTTCTGGTGCTCGGAGATCTCAACGCCAAGTCATCGGCGTGGGGATCTCCGGTCACTGACCCTCGGGGCGAGGTGCTAGAAGAGTGGACGGTGACGACTGGTCTGGTCGTCCTGAATCGGGGTTCGGAATACACGTGCGTGCGGCAGCGGGGCGGGTCGATAGTGGACGTCTCGCTCGCTAGCCCCTCTGTCGCCAGCCGAGTCCGCGACTGGCGTGTCGCCGTAGAGGTGGAGACGCTGTCGGACCATCGATATATCCGGTTCGACGTCTCTGCCCAGTCCGCGAGCGGCCGCCATCCAACAACCCCGATTAACGACGGCCCGCGTTGGGCGCTAAAGCGCATCGACAGGGAACTACTCGAGGAAGCTGCCTTAGTCCAGTCCTGGATCTGGGAGTCGACGACGGACGGCCCCGTCGACGTCGAAGCGGTGGCGCTACGGTTTCGCGGGCGATGACGCAGATCTGCGACGCGTCCATGCCCCGTGTCCGCCAACGGTCCGCAAAGCACCAGGTGCTGGTGGACCGCCGAGATCGCGCAATTGCGCATAGCGTGCGTTGCGGCTCGTCGCCGGTACACCCGATACCGGAGGCGGCGTCGACGGATTCCGCCGAGGAGGACGCGCTATAAGGAGGTACCGCGCGTCTAAGAAGACTTGTGGTTGGCCATCGGCGACCAAAGTCGCGTGCCAGGGAGGAGCTGCTGGGGTCCCTAGATCGGGATCCGTGGGGCGCCCCTACCGTTGGGCATGGGGCAAGTTGCGTCCCTGGGTGCCCACTAACACAAGGCATGCAACCCCAGTTGCTAGGAGGCTGTGGTATCGGCTCTTCCCGAACGAGGGACACGTTCCCCGGCGATGGCTTCGCCTCAGCCACAGACCTCCAGAGAGGAGAGCACCGATGTCCCTGAGGTGACGCAAGCAGAGACGAGAGCGGCCGTGTCGCGACCTGGCTAAGAACACAGCGCCCGGACCCGACGGAGTTCCTGGTCGAGCTCGTCCTGGCTCTGAAGGAGCTAGAGCCCCAGTTGAGGGGGCTTCACGGCATGTCTCAGCAGGGTCAGCTTCCCAGTGTGTGGAAGGAGGGGAGGTTGGTCCTGCTCAGGAAGGAGGGGCGCCCACGGACTCACCGCTCCGCGTACCGGCCCATAGTGCTGCTTGACGAGGCGGGCAAACTTTTGAGCGTATCATCGCAGATCGCCTCGTCAGCCACTTGTGCAGAGGGGCCGACCTGGACGAGAACCAATTTGGTTTTCGTCGCGGGCGTCCACCATAGACGCTATTACGCGCGTGAGGCCCTGGCGGAGGAGACAGTATCCCGTGGGTGGTGCTGGCGGTGTCTTTAGACATCTCCACGCCTTCAACACCCTACCCTGAGTTGTATTCGGGAGGCGCTGAATTACCATCGCGTGCCTCCCTACCTCCGCCGCACAATAGGGGCTTACCGAAGAGAGATGCGTTACGTATCGGGGACGTGACGGCGCTGGTCGGCGCGTCATGTCGTGCGGTGTTCGCAGGATCGGTCTTGGGACCGCTCCTGTGGAACATCGGCTACGACTGGTGCTGAGAGGTGAACCCGTCGGGCGCCGACTTGACGTTTATGCAGACGACACGCTTGTCACTGCCCGGGAGCTCGCACAGGAGGCAGCGTTGGTTGCCACGGCTGCGGTGTCATGAAGTGGTGAACCGCATCCGGCGCCTGGGCCTGGAGGTGGCCTAAACAAGTCGGAGGCCATCGAGTTCCATGGCCTCGACGCGCGCGCCTCCGGGATCACACATCGTGGTCATGGGCCCGGATAGCTGTCGAGTCCACCATGGAAGTTCGATTGGTGCTCGACAGCCGATGGGAATTCGGACCCCACTTCCGGCGGCTGGCGCCCAAATTGATGGGCGCAGCAGGCGCGCTTTCAACGTTGTTTCCAACTTGGGGCGGAGTGCCGTAGGCGGTTGCGCGGTGTACGTGCGGGCGGCCCCGTGGCGCGGGGTCCCTGTGGCGATGGACATGATGGCCAGCACTCTCGCCATGCTGCGTAAACCGCAAAGGGCGATGGCCGTCAGAGTCGTCCGCGGTATCGCACGATTTCCCACGAGGGGCTTGCGTCCTGGCCGATCCCCGCCCTGGGACTTAGAGGCGAAAGTACTCGCGTCATTATGTCGATGGCGCGAGGAAGAGCGGGCACGGGGCTCGAGGCCGGTGCAGCGGCAGATCGCGCTGTGCCGAGAGAGCCCGTCAGGTCTTGGTGGCGGAATGGCGGCAAAGGCTTCTGCGCCCTACCGGCCTCGCTACCGTCGAGGCGATCCGGCCAGTACCGACGACTGGCTCGGGAGAAGCACGGCCCCTGTCGTTTAGGTGACGCAGGTGCTGTCGGGCACGGCTGCTCGGCAAGTACCTGTGTTGCATAGACAGGAGCCGGACGCTCGTGCCACCACCGCGTCCATTGCGGGAGGACACGGCGCAACACACGCTCGCCGAGTGTGCAGCTTGGGAGGAGCAGCGCCGCGTGTCCTCCACAAATGAAGTAGGAAGCGATCTGTCGCTGCCGCCCTTAGTGCGGAAGATGGCCGGTAGCGCAGAGTCGTGGATCGCGGTGGTGTCCTTCTGCGAGGACGTGATGTCGCAGAAGGAAACTGCGGAACGGGAAAGGGAGATCTCGACCTCTCCCGGCCGCAGAAGGCGCACCGAGCGCAGGAGAAGGGCGAAAACGCCTTTCCGGCCCCCATGAATGGGTCCAGGGCGAGGGACTTGGGAAGTCCCCACCTCCTCTCAATGGACCTGAGGCGGAAGCGCGAGCGGTGTCGGCGCGCGCCTCTGAGGCGATGCACGGGGTACGGAACACCTCACTACCCCTGTGTAGGGAGACGAGGCCTGGACAGACCGGGCCAGCACTAGTGTGGGGCTGCGGAAGAATTTGACCTGCGGCCCAGGCGCACGTGCGAGGAGACACTGCGGTGGTTTTAGCCGGTAAGAGTCCGGCAGGCCCTCCACCTTTCCCCAGGCGGAGGTAGTCCATGAGGATTTCCAAAAAAAAAGGTAAGTCCAACTTCGACCGAGAGGTCAATCGACGGATTCAACTCGGCTGGGCAGCGTTCGGGAGATTACGACACATCTTGTCGTCAGGCATACATCAAAACTTCAAAACTAGATTCTAAAACCAGTGCGTGTTGCCAGTGATGACCTATGGATCTGAGACGTGGTCCTTAACTGCTGGCCGTATGAGGAAGCTCAAAGTCGCTCAGCGAGCTATTGAGAGGGCTATGCCTCGTTAAAAACGAGGATATCCGCAGTAGAACCAGAGTAACCGACATAGCCCACGGATTAGTAAGCTGAAGTGGCAATAGGCCGGCCATATAGTTCGAAGAACCGCCAACCGATGGGGAAGAAAGGTTCTCGAGTGGCAGCCTCGTACCGGCAAGCGAAGTGTAGGGCATCCCCCCACTAGATGGAGTGATGACCTGGTAAGACATGCAGGAAGTCAATGGATGCAGGTGGCTCGGGACCGTGCTTTGTGGCATTCCTTGGGGAAGGCCTATGTTCAGCGGTGGACTTTTGAAGGGCTGTAATGATGATGATGATTATTATCTCAGAATATTTTCAAAACATTAGTAATTTAAAATAATTATTTACTGTACTAAAAATACCAGCAACGGAAAGCAATGACAAGGCGCAAATAGTTATATTATCTTTAAAACACGTTTAAAAAAATTCTAATTTCAATTTTGTGCTTACCTAGGAAACAGAAGTTTTATTTTTGAAATACGTATTCTTTGTCAATTTGTTTAGAGTAAAAAATTATTCGTGTGAGTATAAGAAAAAGTGTTATTTTTCGAATTTGTGCTGTTTTTTCTTGTAACTTATACATTACCTTTCCATCCATAAATGAAATCTATTCCAATACAACCTTTTAAAGGTGTTGTTAGACTGGGATCCGGATCCATCATCACATCAGCTTCACTGTAGAGCATTATTGCATTGTCATCTATGTTATATAGGTATGTCCAATTTCAAAAAGTGCTTCAAAAATTGAACCAGCAAGGCTTACGAAGAAAGCAAATTAAATAAGAGCTTGTAAAACATCTGTAACAACGCATCAAAAGGTTGTTTTAGCCCATAAAGTCTCATAAAAGATCACAAAGCTATAAATTTAAGAACGACGAGTCATGTCACAGCCAATAAATGAATGTCTAACCTTTAAATCGATAACATTGCGCTGCCGCCTGCAAGACTGATGAAAGTTCTGAGAAATGGTCCTTATTGCTATATTTCCTGGGAACTATGAGCGGTGCTTTTTACGAAAAATCTTTTATTGATGACATGTCTAGATAATATTAACTTGAACTTGCTATCCCTTGAAAAAAGTTTATACCTGGACTTAAAGGAATATAAAATAAACAAACTCGAATTCCGATGAGGCCAAAAGAAGATCGCCTTAACTTTGGTTTGAAGGCTTCTCTCACTTAAAGTCAAAATATTTTCATATCTTGCCAAAATCTCGAAATTATTTAATAGGTTCTATAATTAAAAAAAAAACAATAAAATTCTTTTTAATAGGATGCCTTGAGAAAATTAATCGAAGTTTTGGGGGCGTGGATTAACACGTAAATAGTTTATATCCGAGCGCGTGGTCTTGCTCTGTATAAAAATCTCACAATAATCTCACATACATATGCCAAACAACATTTTTTTTTTAAAAACTACGTTATGGATTAAAGAATGCTTTATGTGAACTAAGATGTGATTATTTACTACGCTTTAAAAATAATTCCATGAAATAATTCGGAAAAATATGCCATGGAGAAATGTAACTAATTAGAGCCTACTGTACGATTTCGAGAAAATTACATGTTATCTTGTTTTTTCATGCGATTCAAAGTCATTGAGTAAAAAACACATATCAAAATTTTGGGTAGTAATTTAAAAAACTTTGAAATATAAAAACCACCAAATTTTCGAGGTATGACCTTAAGACCTTGTAGGTACGTAGGCGATGTCATACTTCTCGAGAACAAGATTCGTTCTGATATGCGTAATACTTTTATCTACAAATAAGGATTATAAATGAGCCTCGTTGGACAATAGACTCGAATGAGTAACCTTGAGCTTATGATTACTTAGTTCACTCAAAAGCGTAACAAAATTAAACTTTTATTGAAAATTAAAATCCGATTTAAAAAAACGAAAAGGAATAAAATAATTCCCACTTAATAGTTTCAGAAGGCGGGTACTTTAATTCTTTGATATATTATGTCTTAGCACGGACTTAAGTCTTATTATTTTTAGTTTTGAAGTCAGTTTCTACTTTTTATTAAAAGTTTATTTTTTATTTAAACATTTTCGAACGGATACTACCACCACTACGACCACCAATCCATCACAAGAACCTCGTTAGTTGCTTATCAGGGTACACCACGTGGAGGTGAGGTTATCATTTGGAGAAGGATTTGCTACATCCTCCTTTCACTTCAACTAACACTTATTTCATTATGTCAAAAATAAATTAGGTTTTGCAGCTAAAAGGCCGGCAAAAAGGCATAAAACGCATCTGCAATTCCCCTGGTGATGCAGTTGTCCATGGGTGGAGGTCAGTCACATACTATCAGGTGAGCCGCATGCTCGTTTGCTACCTCTTATACAGACAGTGTGGGCTATAAATTTATGCAATTTTGTAATAGATCTATCATGTATACCGCGCAGGGGGGAGGGGTCGGGGCACTCACGCAAATTTAGCTCGCGTGGGTTTCAATTTAGGAACATCATTAAAAGCTGTTCCATGCCAAATTTAGCAAAATTTGATAACTTTTAGAGTCACCTCAGTGTTTGTGTCCCTGTCTGTTTGTCAAAAAAACTTTTTGAATTCTCAAAGACTATTGGACGTAGATGATTGATATTTGACGTAGATATAATATGCTACGGGAACACGTGATAAAATAACTTTTTCTGAATAGCATTTATGTTATACATCTACTGTATTTTTTTTATCGGGCGAAATGTAAATGTAAATTGTAAAATGTGTACTAAGGTAAATTGTCTTGGAATCAAAATTTATTATTATTATTATTTACATTTTACGCTTTATATTCATTCATAATTAAAGTTAATTTAGTTTTACCAGGCCTGTCTCACTCCGCGCTTTAGGCATGAAAATATACCCACACTGCACGGACCCCTACAAGGGGCTAATTCCGTGAGGTTGTCACTTGCACGCACGAGCTGACGCGCGCCTTAGGTTAACAAAAAATTATTTTTCTCTTATAAGTATTTAGGCACTTTTGATATTTATTTTTGAGTTTTTATTCAAGTATGGCCTCTCAAAAGCCAAAAGATACTGCATAGAATACGGGTGCTTAAATAACAATAGGAATGTCGACTTTTCATACTTTACTGTTCCTAAGGATACCGAAAGGTAAGATATTATTATTTATAGGTAGATCTAGATAATTAGGAACCTAGTTACTAACGCCATAGTTACAAATTTATTATTTGATTAACCACCCAACCACAGTGCCAATGACCTTAAAAAAACGTTCAGCGTAAGTAGACCTCCCAGTACTAGTGACTGTCGATAAAAGAAAGAGATTGAAACTAGCAGCACTTCTCATTGCCACTCTTTCATTAATAATGCTGTCGCTTGTCACATGTTTGTAAGTAGCAAAAAATGTGAAACAGACAAGTGGTGTTAAAAATTTTGTACAACCAACATCAATATAAATAAAATGAGAACATTATCAAGGTCGTCGAAGTCAATTAAATATGCATTATTAACGATAACTCCAAAACTACTGGTCAGATCTTGTTCAAATTTATATGGGACTACATGAGAAGCACCAGCTTTCAAATGAAAAAAGAATCATCAAATTTGGTTCACCTAGAAAAAATCTGAAGTAACACACAAAAAAATACAGTCGAATTAAGTACCTCCTCCTTTTTTTGAAGTCGGTTAAAAATAGTAAGTAGGTAAATTATCTGAATTTCAAGACATTCACGTTGTTATCATCTTAATTTTTCTCGATGTTGCATATAAACCTTCCTCACATTGAACAATAATGTTCTTATTATCAGTAAATTACTAATACGTTGCATAACACCTCGGTATATTCTACTGCCAATTAATATCAATTTTCATCGATTCAATTTGTTTTCTCACAACACCTAACCCACAGTAGGAGCGGCCTTTACAAAGGCGCGTAACGGGCTAAGTGATACAGACTTTCGCACGCGGACGTAAGGTGTATTTTGATTTAATATGCGCGCCGCAACAATCGGTAGGCTATTTTAACGAAGGTCACATCGGAGGCGTGCAATGATCATTAGCGACGTTGTAACTAGTTTTAAACTCGCAAGTTTGCTATCAGAGAGTGATCCTTCTGTTCTGGTACTATTATTTATTCTGTGGTTTTACCAAAATAATGATGATTTCATGGTCTTCTATCAATTTACGGTATAATGTTTATTTGCGATATTAGATTCATATCATTGGTCCCATTTAATATTGATTGGCTAGTTGATGGTGTTCTTCGTTAACTGTGACATCAGGACGTCAAACACGAACTACATTCATGAAAGGGGGCAGAAAAATGTTCGTCTTGTTGTGGCGGCGAAAGAGAATCCGCCACCTCATATCATCCCGTGTGTGTCGTAAGAGGTGACAAAGAAAAACAAACAGGAAATGGGCAACATCATCTTCCTGACAACAGTTCAAAATAATAAAAGCTGCTGTTGCCCGCCCACCTTCCAAGCGTGTCAACCATAGCAAATATCCAGCCTATTTGACAATTTATGAGGGAGGCCTATGTTCAGTTCAGTAGACTTTTGATAGGCTGTAATGATGACGATGATGAGTTCTAATCTTTCGAATTTTTGCTACCCTTAATATTTACGGTAGAATGAAAACAAAAAGTAACATCTCCGAAAATATGAATGAAATAAAAACTACATAATTTCCCCATCAAAACTAAAAAAGTAGCAGTCTACATACATGTCACTAGTGGGCACAGGCCGCAGAGAGTTTTTGGCCAAAAAAGTGTTTGCTGCGCTGATCCCAACGTGGGATCACCTCAAATGAGGAACATCTCAGATATGGAGGTTTTCCTTTATATCCGAGAACGTGGTAAATCGACACTTCAAATTGCAATTAAAACATATGCTAAAATATATAATAATGCTTCTTCTATGACATTTACGTTTGGATCAATTTGATTACCGCATTTGACAAGTAAAATAAAATAAACATTTGTTTAAGTAAAATCTGCTATTTTCCGCAAGAGCCTGTTCATTTACATATACTCATGTAAGCTATGAAGTCAGGACTGCCACAAAAATCTTAATTTGTCTGAAAATGTGAAAGCTATCTTAAATGACAAACTGATTTATAAGTCTCATTAAAGGTAAAAAAAGTAAAGTAGCAGCTTACTACTGGGTTCCTCATTACAAATAGTGTTTTGTAGGCAGAAAAGAGTAGGTATGCCGAAATTTTTCAATGCGTATTGACGGTTTTCGTGTTTCCACGACTTTTTTAACTACTCAGACATCTAGGTTTCCCCACGATGTTATTCTTCACCACTTCACCGGACACGTGGTAAGTCAGCACGTAAAATTTCCCATTACAGATTTCTTTTTCCTCAAAGGAATCGTACACGATTGGCTCCCGTGCCGTGATGAAATCTCACGGCGAACTACACGGCTTTCGTATTTGTTTAAATAAAATTCATAAAAACTGAAACAAAGCTTTTGCACGATTGACGATTGACCACATCTACCTAGTAATTAGACATCCAACGATGCCACGAATCATTCTATCAAATAGTATTAAAAATCTCAGAGTGCACTTAATTTTCAGTTATTTACATCAGATAACTTGATAACAAATGAAGTTGGTAAAATAAAAGCTATGCCGAAAAACACTCAATATATTCAAATAAAGAGCTTTTCTCTTAATCTCAGTTTTGTGTACACAGTACTGGATACTGTGCACACAAAACACATATGTTTTGTATAGTATCCAGTGTAACAGTGTCGTTAGTAATTTTGCCAAACGTGGTAATTGCAATAAATCATCCCGATAATGGCCACCAGACTGGATATTTTAAATGTGACAATTTTTGATGCTGCACAATAAGTATTCAGTAGCATTCAATTTTTTTTTATCAGTTACTTATCATTAGTTTATTTAGCTATAATAATATGGTGCTATTATTACATTAAAACTATGAAAGCCAAAACTATACTATCTACTAATATCAGCGATAAAAGGTTGGGTTGCAACTGGCTCAAGAACTACCCCAAAGCCGCGAAAATTTACTTATTATACAAATAAGGCATAAAGTTTTGTTGAAAATACACTATCAGTGCCGCTAGCGGTGAAAACTATTTGACGATATGAACATATCATGAAATAGCAATGTTGTGCTTAGTTATTAATATATTATAGTAGCGTGATGTTATGGAAAGGATTTCTCTTTGCTCTATTAACCCTATTAAAATGTGATGAGGCCTGTGCCAAGTAGTAGAACATAATATTATGTAGGCCGTGTCACTTTACTGTTAGTGAGATAACAGAAGCAATATATATTCATGTGTGTGAAGTTATACCGACATAATGATATATACTTGACGATCCGTCCTATAACAGTAACAGCTGACTGCAGCAATTACGTTGAGTGGGTGAAGATTAAATTTAGCATTTTTTTACTATAATGGAAAATAATTACGTTGAATGATAAGTTTTAATGTAGTTATTTGAAACAGACGACAAATTTAACTGTAATATCCCTTTTTAAATATAATGAAGTTTTCTAAGTAATAGTACAACAAATTTCAATTATATGTTAATTTGAAAAAGTCCTGCTGGTTTCTTGCTCGTTCTTCGCAGGACAGACGTTTTCCCGGATCAATAGTAAAAGTAATTATTACTTTTAATACGAATTATTTATAAGCTTTATTGAAAAAAAAAACTTCTATTCTAATCTATTATTAAAAATTTTTGTAATGTGGTGACGGCGTAAAAGACTCCATCATCTTATTCCGTCCCGTAGGCATCGTAAGAGACGACTTTTTATAGAATAAGGGTGACAAACAAGCACACAGTCCACCAGTGGGATGGTAAGTGGATGCTGTGGCCCATAGACATCTACATTTATCCTTGATTAATAATCAAAATGTAGATGCGTTGTCATCCCTGACAACTAAGATGAAATGCCTCATTTCCAGTAAAAATGGGCTCCAGTTCTCTATACTAATCATAAGAAACACAGCAGCCAGTATTCTGTGAGAGCATGGTCCTACCCCGGTCGAGTCTACCAATTCGTGCTGCAGCGGGTCACTACCACGTATAAGTGACAATAGGAAATCATATAACATCTTAAGGCTTCTGCTAAAAGGCGATATAACATCTCGATTAAGCTAGACCTATATTTCTAGATCGGCGACGAGCGGTATCGTCGAAGTCAATGACGTCTGTTACTGCGATCATCATTTCGTCTACCAAGCGTGACGATTAATGTAAATCCCGCCACACAACGTGTGGATACAATAAACGCATAATACATAAGCACAAGTAAGCCAGTTGTCGGATTTGGTGACATCCTGCAACGCTTAGATAAATGTCCTTAAAACAGAAATTCTTACCTTAAGCTACGAACAGCCAGCAATTAGAAAAATTCTATCCACATTACTTAATAAAAATTATCACATCCATGGCATTAACTACCCAATCTACTACGCCGCAGGATCCTCGGAGAATATTATTTAAATGTTGTGTTTTAAACGTAATTTTAAATATTATATCCGATTGTAAAATTAAGCCTATTGTTATGACCTATTGACAATGAGGAGAACGTCAGAGACATTGGAGTAAGCTGTGGGTTAAGTATCTAAAACCTTGTAAGAAAAATTTTAAACGATATAAATATTCTTAAGGTAAATTTTAATCCTCTAAACTAATATTTGTAAGGGAATTATTTTGATACAAGTTCGAAAAAGTATACCCTGTAAAATTTCCGAGTGAACAAAAATTTTGAAACCACTTAAAGTTATTGCAGCCAGTAGGCCTCGTTAGATGTCTAAAATTGCGGTCCACAGATTTGGTTACTCGTATTTCCCGACTCAGTAACAAATTCTATTGTAAAGTGGATTTTGAGTTTGGATTTTTTTATAAAACAAGTGAAAACTCGCAGTACAACAACTTATAGTCCACCTGATGATAAGTGACTACTGGAATTCATGAATGCCTGAGGCCTACTTCAAACGAGGAAAGCTTTTGTTGTTACTTCCGAGAACTAAGATGGAATAATATCGAATTAAGGATAGTTTGAGGCGCCTATTTTAAAACTAAGACGACTCTTGATTGTAAGTGTAAATTTTACTATTTTAATCGTTTCTTTTAATTGGAACTTAGAATAATAAAATAGTAGTTAAAATTGTAAGCCTTAAAAATTTATTATATTGATTTTAAAGTCATCGGACTTCTAAAGCACTGAGTATGAAGTTTGTGTCTGCTTACAAAAGCCTTGTTATTAACTGAAGCATATTGCTAATTGATAACATTGGTTCAAGGTAGTTCAAATTACCGTGGTACTACTTAAGTTTTAAACCGCAATATGAAATGTTGATTTACCACATATACTTTGCCGGAAAGGAAAATTTCGTAAAGAAATCTGGTTGCTCCTTCTTTCCTGCCCTATAACTTCTTAGATATGGGGTGGTATTCAGTAATAAAACATAAATATATAAACTATAACTTTGCTTTTATTATAATAGCAACAAATCTGTCAATACCTCTTTTTGTAAACATTAATCTGCAATACTGTATACTTTAGTTTCAGGGCATTTGATAATTATAGAGAGAACTCAATTATGATCAGTCTGGCTTCGTAAATGTTACTTACAGAGTTTGAGGAACCCAATTAGATTTAACGCTAGGAAAACAATATTTCAATTTCATATTTTGTAATAAGTCGATCGGGTATAGTAGATAAATTATTATCTTACATCCAACACACGTCGTGTTAATTAGACTTTCTATAGACAGAACAGTAGATTAGATCAGAAAAGCATACAAGAGTTACATTTAGCTTATATTTATTTTAAAGTTGTTGTAGATAGCGATTAACATTAATTTCAAAAAACATTACAGTAACAAATGATATAACACTCAACCTGATGGTAGTTGGCAACTCTAGCCCATGAACACCTGCAACAAATTATATACATAAATACGTTGTTATCCTTTTAGTCTCTGATAGTATGCCACACAATTTACGAACTTGTTTTTTTTAAATCAATGTACCAAAATGTAGAAATGAAAAAGTGTTTAATTTAAAGGCGCTATATGATTTTATTAACTAAATTAGAATTGTACCGAGAAACCAAAGCTGAGTGTACTCGAAAAAATTTAGGCGAGGAAAAAAGAGAATAAATGATAATTGGGTCTAGTAAATTTGCTCATAACAAATTAAGGGAATTTGGTGCATTATTAAATATAAAGAATTATACTAACGATTATATGAAGCACCATTGTTCATCTTTAGCATATATAGTTAATATCTGAGGTTTTTATTATCATATTATGTTATTTTATTTTGAAAAGTAACCCGTATTTCTGATCTGTATCTAAATGTACTGTCTCACAGAATACCAGCGTAAAATAGCAGCTTAATGCTGCTGTGCTTCGTATGATGAGTGTAGAGAACCGGAGATCCTTTTTACTGGAAACGAGGCATTCCATCTTAGTCCTCAGGGGTGATAACGCATCTGAATTTTGATTCTTCATCGAGGATTGATGTAGATGTCTATGGACCACAGCTTCCACATACCAACAGGTGGACTGTGTGCTCGTTTATCACCATTATTCCATAAAAAAATTATGTTTTTTTTTTGTTTTTTTTTTTATAGGAGAGGGGGCAAACGAGCCTGCGGTTCACCTGATGTTAAGTGACTACCGCCGCCCATGAACAACTGCAACACCAGGGGAATTGCAGATGCGTTGCCGGCCTTTTAAAAGGAGTAGGCTCTTTTCTTGAAGGTCCCTAAGTCGTATCGGTCCGGAAAAATCGCTGGTGGTAATCGGTTCCACAAGGAAGTTGTGCGAGGAAGAAAACATCTTCTAAATCGCACAGTGGTGGACCGCCAATCATCCAGATGGTATGGATGGTATCGCGAGTTTTGTCGCGATGTGCGATGGTCAAATTGAGCGGCTGGAATTGGTCCGAACAATTCCTCAGAGCACTCCCGTGGTACATGCGATAAAATACGCAAAGAGATGCAACATCTCTACGCAGTGCTAGTGAGTCAAGCCGATCGGAAAGAACTCGGTCGTCGACGATTCGATCCGCTCTGCGCTGAATGCGGTCAAGTGGAAGGAGCTGGCACTGGGGCCCTGCCCAGAGATGGGAACAGTATTCCATGTGAGGCCGAACCTGCGCCTTGAAAAGTTGCAGGCGGTGCCGGCATGAAATACTGCCCGCTCTACTGAGCACGCCAAGCTTTTAGAGGCTAATTTTGCCTTCTCTTCCAAGTGACCACGAAACTGCGTCACTCGATATGTCAACGCCGAGGATTCCGATACTGGCTGAGGCAACAAGGAGTGCCTTGAAACTGAGGTGATACGACAAAGGGTTCCTTTTAGCGGTAAACGCGCAAACTTGTGTCTTCTGGGGATTGAACTGGACTAGATTTAGTCGCCCCAATCCGAGACTTTGTCCAACAAAGTCTCGACTTCAGACACAAGTTTGTTCCGGTACTCGGCGACGTTTTCCGAGAAATATTGGCATGGCCGGTGTATAGAGCATCACCAGTGTTGTCATCCGCATAGCAATGAATGTTACCGGTTTGCAACATATCATTGATATGCAGAAGAAACAGCGTTGGTGATAGCACGCAGCCTTGTGGAACACCAGCGTTAATAGTCTTGTAATCGGAGCACGCACCGTCTACCTACGACCTTGATGCTCCGATCAGCCAGAAAACTGGTGATCCAATTACACAATTTCTCGGGAAGCCCATAGGAAGGAAGCTTCGAAAGAAGCACTTTGTGTTTTTTCTTTGGTGTACTTTGCTAATATCTTTGATAAAATCTGATATTTAAAATTAAGTAAAATTTGATATTATATTTTAAATCTTTCGTGTTTTGTGCGCTAAGACATCGATTACTTTGTTCTCATAATTTCGACGACTCAACGAGAACACCTAAACCACACAAAAACCAAAAAATATTGATATATTTTTTTTTGTTTAAGGAGCCTATTTCTTAATTAGTAAATTATTAATAACATTATACCGTTACAAGCTATCAAAAGTCCACAGCTGAGCATAGGCCTCACGCATAGATTACGTCATAGTCAAGTATTGCTATGCTTGTCAGGCGAGTTGGCAACCGCAGTTTTTTCTAATTTAATTTTAGTTGTTGTTAGGAAGACACTGCGAACCATCGCCTGGTATATTTTCCTCTGTCACCTCTCATGACACTTACGGAACGAAATGGGGTAATGAATATTCTTACACCGCACTACATGGTAAGTAAATATAATAATATTACACAAATCAAAATCTTAAAAGCTTAACTAAATTAAAACATACTCGCCAAATTGCCGCATAATTTGTTAATTATTACATTAAAGTTAAAGTTAAAGTTACAGCCTATATACGTTCCACTGCTGGGCACAGGCCTCCTCTCATTTCTGAGAGGGTTTTAGGGCAAGGAAATGTCCGCCGCGCTGCCCCAATGCATGTTGGCGAACTTCACATGTCATCTATTTCTCAGACATGCAGGTTTCCTCACGATGTTTTCCTTCACCGCCGAGCACGTTGTAAATCAGCACTTAAAATTGCAAATAAGAATTTCATTAGTGCCGGCGGGGATCGAACCCGGGTTGCTCGCGTACTGAGCTAACCATCTGAGCTACCACGGCTCAGATGGTTAGCGCTCGCTGTAAGTTTCAATTAATACATTAATGTAACAAAACTATACGGTACCAAATAACATACAGTAGATAAATTGTAAAATCTACATACCTATCTTCAAATGTTTTTTGCTCATCGGAGGGTTTATAGATTACTAAAGATAATTGATGGTATATTACACCAGTTAGGCTCTATCCGTGACTCGTCGTTGACTTTTTATTTATTTTTATGATATTGGAAAGTTATTTTCTAGAAGCAAGTAAACCATTGCACTGGTTTTACTTGAATAAATATACTAAATATTACATGACTTACTTGTTTTTGTTATTTGTTACTTTAGTTCTCTATATATAAAAAAGTTCTCCATACCGAATTTCGGTCACGGCAGCCAGTCTTAACAATGAGCAGCCATCTGCGCTGGATAGCAAACGTTCACTCTCTATTCTCTCACTCAAATAATCCGATGGGACGGCAACCCGATACGAATAGATAGAGATCAGGTACAGAACCATCGCCTTTATGTGGTTTGCGAGGGACGGGGGTGAAACACAGCTAATCTAGATGTATACATATCGGATTAATTATCATGTCAGGTCGATGGAAATCATTTTCTGTATATAGGTTTCTCTAAAAGAGGGATAAAATTAAAAGCAGAGACAAAGCGCCTTATGTCCACACAAAACCCCAGTTAGTACAGAGCATTTTATAACATTTATTCTTTACCAGATGTTAACCGCTGTCGTTTCTGCTATCTATGTTATGACTTAAGATTTTTGTAAAACTTACGAGTTCTAGTTTCTATAAAATAGATAAGAAAAAATAATACCGTATACCGTACTGTAATAATTATGTTGAAAAGAGGAGAAAAAATAATTCAAATACGTATAGTATAAGGAGAAGGGTGCATACCGTATTCTAATCCAGATAATTTCTCAAGCTACGTATCATTTGATGTAGTGTAGACCCGGTTTGTTTTATAGCTCTCATGTTTTTTTAAGAATAATTTTCTTTGAAGTAATTTTACTGACTGACTTGAATATCTTTAGATCTGTTCTTCTGGAATCATGTAAGAAAACACACAGGAGCACAATATAAGAAATATGTATTTTTTTATAATTAGTAACATTAAGGACAGTAGTTGCTTTTTATATTATAAAACGGTGCTTCTATACAATTCTACCTGATAGTAAGCGGTATTACACTTTTTTTATGGAGATATATCTACTCATACCTGCCTCGCAGGGGCAACGAGGGGTAATGTCGGACTAGCTCAGATTGGTTTACTTCATGTTGTTTGTTCCACTTTGGCCGCATATCGGCAGAGCCATGAGGACGCTTTCACACACATCCACAGCTCCATTACTCCAGCCGGCCCTTAACGGGTCAAACGACTTCAAGACGTTACTCGGAGGGCATGGAGTCAGGAAAACGGGCACTAAGAAGCACCATCCATCCTGACCCCTGCTCTGATCTGCTCTCTAGCTCAGCTAATGAAACGTTTTGGTTTCGACTCCTCCCCCTTTGCGTCCCCAACACCTCCGTGTCATCAGTGTAGCCCTGCCAGAGTCGCGGAAGACAGGGCAACTGGTGCCTCTACACGAATTAAATTAGTTGCTCCTTATAATCCTATAATTTTGTAATAATCATTATTGAAACGTTCTGCAGCAAATATAGCCGTCATAAAAGTAAATTATAGCTTAAAGTAATAAAGTTATGATATATTTTGGTTATGATTCCGACAAGTACCTGATACTTGCCTCATATACGGCATCTATTTGTTTTGTGCTAAATGTTCTTAACATGTGTAACTACTACTATGTAACTTATTGTTTGTAGGAATAATACGCCGATCTTCCTCCACTTTTTCAAAAATGGCATCGACTTAATCCGTATGAAGGCGACCAGAGCGAGCTGCATTTTTGACATCAAAACTCCCGGACTGAAAACGCTTGAACCAACTTTGTGCTTCTCTTACTGACATTGCATTAGGTCCATAAACGTCACAAAATTTTTTCGCGGCTTGAGTCGCATTTTCCCCTTTTTTGTAATAAAACTTCAAAATGTATCGAATTTCTTCGTTAGATTTACTCATTTTGGCGGACAGAAAAACAATTGAAAAATACGGGACTGGTTGTTTTCTTACTTTTTATTTTTCTTTTTGCTAATGTCCTGACATTTGACTCCCTACACGTGTCCACCGGGTAGTGCTAAACGAGCAGCGTCAATTCGGGTGGTAGGTTTCGGCCGCTGGCTTTTTGGTTACCACCCACCAATGCAAAGTCTTGTCGCCAAATGACGTTGTCGTGTTCCGGCATGATGCTTGGTGAAGCCATATGGAGAATGGGTCTGAACAGTAGCGTTGTATGTATGAACCGGGTGCGAAGCGTCAGTTGTTACTGTGTCGGATGCTTGGTCGTGGTGGTTGCTAGTGCAACGCCTCGTTCAACTGCCATTCTCCATCCTTATTGACTCTTAACTCGTAGTTAAGCGCTGGCTCAGATTAATATAAAAAAGTCCTATATGTATTAATATTAAAACCAGCCAGATACAAAAAGTACAACCAAAAATATTTTTGAATTAAACTACTTTTTACGGATTATATCGCGTTTAATTAACTTATTTTATTAATTCCCGACGTTTCGGGTGCTTTACAGCACCCATGGTCACGGGGGACTGAGGTGATTGACGTCACAATGTCAAAGTTGATACGGAGTACCTTCAGCTTTTTTAATTATTAATTTTGGTCCGATCTACGCAGAATGAACTAACTGTGTCTTGAAGTCTTGCAGTGGTATGCTTGGTTTTAGTTTTAATTTTATTAATTACAGGATCCCAAGCAGGTGGTAGTACCCAGCCTCCCTCTCTATTGAAATTAGGATGTTTTTTAATTTCAATAGCTTCACGTATCATCCTTGGCAGGAATCGATGTTCTTTCGCGAGAATCTGTGGTTTATCAAATCTAATGTAATGGCGGGGCCGTCTAGGATATGATCACAAACTGCAGACTTCCCGGAACGTTGGTGCTTCACGTCAGCTATGTGTTCTTTTACGCGGGTTTTAATAGATCGTTTTGTTTGCCCTATATATGAGACCACATTCACAATCAAGCTTGTACACTCCTGCATCTTGTAAAGAATATTGCACTTGACGGATGGTAAGAACTGACTAATCTTCTTCGGCGGCTTGAAGAATGTTCTTATAGAAGCTCGCTTCAAGATGTAGCCAATCTTGTCTGTGACACCTCTGACATATGGTAGTACAGCAGGCACACGCTCGACTGTGGCCGGCTTCACTCAGTCACTGTGACGTAGGCGCGGGACCCAAAGCTTGTTGTCGTGCAGAACCTGCTTGACGTGCTGATGCTCGGCGGCCAGGTGTTTGCTGTCACAGATCCTCGTGCTCTCTGTAACAAAGATTTGCCACGGTAGCCAACTGTGAAGGATGATGGTGGGATTCACCATTTAAATATCTGTTGTATGGGTCTTTTTCTATACACGGTGTGACCTATGGTGTTGTTAGGATTTCGAATGACTAATACATCTAGGAAAGCTAAATAATTATTGCCTCTAACTCCATAGTAAATTGAATTTTAGAGTTTATGGAATTAAGATGTTCTAAAATGCAGTTACTTTGTCTGATGGTAAAATTGTGAAAGTATCGTCTACGTACCGCTTGTAGAACCTTGGAGTTACTGGTGCAGTAAGCAGAGCTTTCTCCTCAAAGTCCTCCATGAAAATATCGGCGACAATAGGAGATACCGGTGAGCCCATTGCAACACCATCTACTTGCTTGTAAAACTCTTCCTTCCACAATAGATAGCCAGATGTAAGGCAATGTCTAAGCAGTACTGCATATTCTGCTGGCATGTTGTTTTCCTCTAGTTTCCTAGTTACAATTGAGATGCAGTCTTCAACAGGTAGGCATGTAAATAGAGACTGAACATCAAAACTGACCATAGTTTCATTTTCAGTAAGACATAGGTCTTTTATCTCACTAACAAAATGGTATGAATCCTTAATGTGTGCTCTTGTGTCTCCTCTGAGTGGTGATAGTGTTTTTGCTAAGAGTTGAGCCAATCTGTAAGTTGGCGAATCGATCTGACTCACTATTGGACGTAATGGAGCGTTCGGTTTGTGTATTTTTGGTAACCCATACAACTTCGGTGGTTTGGCACACGCAGGTATTATCGAATTGACGTCTAGATTCAATTTCTCGGAGTATTTCTTAATTAGATCGCTAGTTGTTTTAAGCGTATTAGTTGTAGAGTCTGTTTTGACCTTTACGTACGTACTTTCATCCGATAAAAGTTGTTGTATTTTAGAATTGTAATTGTATTTTAGAATTGTAATTGTATTTTAGAATTGTAATTGTATTTTAGAATTGTAAAATACAACAACTTTTATCGGATGAAAGTACGTACATAAAGGTCAAAACAGACCCCAACTAATACGCTTAAACAACTAGCGATCATTAAGAAATACTGAGAAATTGAATCTAGACGTCAATTGATAATACCTGCGTGCCAAACCACCGAAGTTGTATGGGTTACCAAAATACACAAACCGAACGCTCCATTACGTCCAATAGTGAGTCAGATCGATTCGCCAACTTACAGATTGGCTCAACTCTAGCAAAAACACTATCACCACTCAAAGGAGACACAAGAGCACACACTAAGGATTCATACCATTTTGTTAGTGAGATAAAGACCTATGTCTTACTGACAATGAAACTATGGTCAGTTTTGATGTTCAGTCTCTATTTACATGCCTACCTGTTGAAGACTGCATCTCAATTGTAACTAGGAAACTAGAGGAAAACAACATGCCAGCAGAATATGCAGTACTGCTTAGACATTGCCTTACATCTGGCTATCTATTGTGGAAGGAAGAGTTTTACAAGCAAGTAGATGGTGTTGCAATGGGCTCACCGGTATCTCCTATTGTCGCCGATATTTTCATGGAGGACTTTGAGGAGAAAGCTCTGCTTACTGCACCAGTAACTCAAGGTTCTACAAGCGGTACGTAGACGATACTTTCAATTTTACCATCAGACAAAGTAACTGCATTTTAGAACATCTTAATTCCATAAACTCTAAAATTCAATTTACTATGGAGTTAGAGGCAATAATTCTTTAGCTTTCCTAGATGTATTAGTCATCGAAATCCCTAACACCATAGGTCACACCGTGTATAGAAAAGACCCATACAAACAGATATTTAAATGGTGAATCCCACCATCATCCTTCACAGTTGGCACAGGCAAATCTTGTTACAGAGAGCACGAGGGATCTGTGACAGCAAACACCTGGCCGCCGAGCATCAGCACGTCAAGCAGGTTCTGCACGACAACAAGCTTTGGGTCCCGCGCCTACGTCACAGTGACCGAGTGAAGAACACATAGCTGACGTGAAGCACCAACGTTCCGGGAAGTCTGCAGTTTGTGATCATATCCTAGACAGCCCCCGCCATTACATTAGATTTGATAAACCACAGATTCTCGCGAAAGAACATCGATTCCTGCCAAGGATGATATGTGAAGCTATTGAAATTAAAAACATCCTAATTTCAATAGAGAGGAGGCTGGTACTACCACCTGCTTGGGATCCTGTAATTAATAAAATTAAAACTGAACCCAAGCATACCACTGCAAGACTTCAAGACACAGTTAGTTCATTCTGCGTAGATCGGACCAAAATTAATAATTAAAAAAGCTGAAGGTACTCCGTATCAACTTTGACATTGTGACGTCAATCACCTCAGTCCCCCGTGACCATGGGTGCTGTAAAGCACCCGAAACGTCGGGAATTAATAAAATAAGTTAATTAAACGCGATATAATCCGTAAAAAGTAGTTAAATTCAATGTGTAGTGTTCGCGTAAATATAAGAAATCATTACAAAAATATTTTTCTTCAATTTTATACAAACAAAATACGAAAAAACTTTTTCCCCAACCTGCGTTCTGAGCGCCCTGAGCTACCGCCGCTAATTTCACAAGTTAATCTAGAGGCTTGTTAATTTAGTAGTATTTAAATTTGTTTATCCTTTTTACATATTGCTTTAAATCAAATAGATCCGAATGTTTTCCAGAGTTTGCTGTCAAGTAAACCTAAATTGAACATTATCGAGAAAAGTTTTCGATATGGATGGGATCGACCGCTTCCTTTGTAAGTTTTAGGTTAGCGTGGGAGGACTAAATTAACTTTCAGAGTTGTTTAATTTATGTATTTAATATAGTTTTATGATAAAATTTAAATAAATAAAAAATTATTTGTATGAAAATATGAACAGCCATGAGAGTTACCACCATCAATTTTAGCCTCTTTAAATATATTATGGGCATTTCTAATAACCTGGTAGATGACGTGCATTTCTTTTGCATGGGACGTATAAGTTCATACCACGCTTTGTAGGAAGGTTGCTGTATGCAGAGTTAATTTTGTTCACCAGAACCCTAACCAGTCACTGAAATTTGAGCTCAGTGTTCTGGATGTCCATCTGATGGCAAGCGGATGCTGTGGCCCATAGCATAAATTGATTGTTTTTGACTACTGTTTGTGATTTTCAATAAGTATTATTTATAACCTATATTTAATTAAAGAAAATAGTGTTTTTTTATTTCTATTTCCGTTACATTCATATATCCCCCCATGTGCCCATGACACTTGACGCGTAAAAAAATAAAATGGCATTTTATTTTTTTACGGGTCAAGTGTCAGGGGCTGTACGGGAGGTCGCCCGATACCGGCAAGCGCTAATATAAACAATGATATCTTTTTAATTTTGTATGCCAGCTATACATAAAACTTATATGTGTCAAATCGTTATGAATTAAGCTATTTAATTATACTTTATATATATTAAATTCTATTTTTATAATATTATCAATCTCATTTCAAAATTATGCGCCGTAATTTTGCCGGTTTCTTGTACATAAAGGGTAAGGATTATGAAATTAAACCATTAAATAAAAAGATATTTGTTTTATTTGCATAAAAATACAAAATTATAAGTTATCAAAAGAGATTAAAAAATCACACCTCTCAATACATTATTTTCACACAACAAACTTTTTAATATAAAACAGGTTAAAACAATCGAAAACTTTCAAAAGTTTAAAAACGTTAGAGTACGGCCTTGTCTTTAATCTATGTTGTTCAAAGATTAAACAGCGTTTACTTTTTAATTGTACTGGGTCCAACCCTCTTCCTAGTCCACATCAACAACTTATGTAAACTTTCATTACCAAACTGCAAAATTGTCACTTATGCAGATGACACAGCGTTGATTGTGCATGGTGAGGATTGGGCTCGGGCTCAACAATACATTGAAAATGCCCTCAGCGAGGTAATGAGATGTTTGGACGACGATTTGCTTACGTTAAACTTAAAAAAGACCAAATACATAACATTCACCCCACGGACCAATACTCAACCATCCATTGACTTTTGTATAAGGGCACACACTTGTGATAGATTAAATAATTGCTGCGACTGTCCTCGTTCATCACCAACACATAGCTTAAAATCCCTCGGTCTGATTCTAGATAATCATCTTAATTGGTCATTACATGTTCAATCATTAACAAAAATTAATAAATCAAAAATTAATTCCTATCTTTTACATACTTAGAAAATCTGCTGATCGCGACACGCTAATGTGTGTTTACTACGCGCTTGTTCAATCTTTGCTCAAATACTGCATTGTCTCATGAGGTGGAACTAACATTAGTACATTGTTTCCCCTGGAGCGTGCTCAGCGTGCAATATTAAAAGTAATTTATAGAAGACCGCGTAGGTATAGCACGTCACTACTCTACCGTGAATGCTCAGTTCTTACGGTAAGAAAATTGTTTATCATCCACACAATACTTCGTAAGCATCTAGAACTGCCATACGTTCCAACTCAAAAACGCAATAGGAGCAAAGTTTGCACAATACCTCCACACAGAACCACTTTTGCAAAACGGCATTATTTTGTTATAAGTTCCCATCTCCATAACATCGATAAGAAACTATTAACAACACTTATATATCATATTCTTAAAAACATAAAATTAAAAGCATTGATCTAGACATAGCAACACATAATAAGTAGAAGAAAACGTCTGTGTTAAGTCTTTAAATAATGATCTTTCATTACTTTCTTGAATTACTCGAGCCTTTTTGATAATTAAGGGATGTGAATGCCACAATGTTGTCGCTTTAACACGAAAGGAGGAATAAAAAAAATAATATACAAAATATTGCAAGGGAATGATACATAATACAAACGTTATTGTATATAATTATATAAATTACTTTATTTTCTTGTCTCCTTGCTTCTGCTGGCATGCACTCTCACGCTGGGCGGGAAAGCTATCTTTAAAATTTAGGTTAACCAATTTCGGACTGTATGCCATTAGTCAATCTACAGATCCTCGTTCGTTAAGCTGCAGGTTGAACCGCTTTGCAGGTGATGTTGTCAATTTTTTTCAATTGAAGTGACAAACAAGTAACAGCCCGCCTGATGACAAGAGGCTACTGTTACACATAGACACTTGTAACCAACATCAAACAAAAAAGGCTGCAGATGCATTGTCGCCTCTGACGACTGAGCTGGAATGCCTCACAACCTGTAATTATACTGGCTCCCTATACTAATACTATAATTAAATTAAACTATAATATAATTAAATTAAATTAAATTTAATTATAATGAAATGAATGTATTAATGAAATGAAATTAGATGAGATTAAATTTATTATAATGTAATGTTTTTTCTTATGTCACTTGTATGGACTCTGTCTGAAATAAATTGTTTTTTTTTTTAAATTATTTATACACTTCATACCGGAACGCAGCAGTGCTAGCACAGCTGCTTGGCGGCAGGAAAAGATAAGAGGGGGGTACCTACCCAGACGAATTTCTAGGTAGGAATACTTAGGGAAGACTTTACAGTTGACATACAAAGTTAATATGTTATCACTCTAGCACCTCAATCTCTGTATATAAAAATCAATTGCTGTCCGTTAGTCTCGCAAAAACTCGAAGATGGCTGGACCGATTTTGATCATGATCTAAACGATTCACAATTTGACCCGGTAGGTGGCATTGTTGTCGAGATCCAGAAATCACCCGTGCGAAGCCGGGGCGGATCGCTAGTTACCTCATAAAATTTTGAAATTTTAAAAGTGAAAATAATGAAACATCCTATGAATGCGCTCCTGTTGGGCAATGTTTTACTTGGTAGCAGTGGCATAGCATGGGTAGCTGCCGAAGGACTATTAGAGCCAGAAATGCTGCCCCAACCCTTTTCAAAGTATCTCTTATATTATAAAACGGTAAGAGTATTCTATCATCAACATTACATGGGATGTGATAACGACGACGAAGTTCGCTGAATCATCATTCACAAATTATTTCATAAATTTTTCTCACTTATGTAGGCCACGAAATCACGCCCAAGGTCCACGAATAACGCTTAGTGATCTTCTAACACACTAACAAAAAGTAAATACTTTTTTAAACATGGATTTTTGCAGCGAGACCAAGATATTTTTTAATTTTTCATAAAAACGTTACCCAGATTTTTACCACAACTATTGTAAAACACAGACTAAGAGAAAAGATAAACAACATGAAAATAGCAAAACTAAATAAGAAGCAAACTAAGAGAACGCAGACAGAGGAGAAAAAGAAAAATACGAAGAGGAAGTATTACTCGCATTTCAAGAGAGAATAGGCTGTCAGTGTGCTTTACTATTTTCGGGATTTATCTATTCTATGGTGGGATAGAAGTCAAGTACTGCCTTAAGGTAAGACAATTTAAATTTTAAAATTTTGTACAACCGACTTCAATATATATTATTAAGGATAACTCAAAACTATTGGTCAAACCTTGATCAATTTATATGGGACCACATGAGAAGCACCAGCTTTTAAATAAAAAGAATCATCGAAATCGGTTCACGTAGAACAAAGTTATGAGGTAACACACATAAAAAAACATACAGTCAAATTGAGTAACTCCTCCTTTTTGAAGTCGGTAGAAAATAAAAAAGAAACCAGATCGAAAGCAGTAAAGTAAAAGGAAAAACTCGCCAAATATTAAATAAAATTGTGGATATTGCTAAGAAAGTTATTTCGAAGTTTATTCTTCAATTTATAAACTTCTGTTCGTTATAAGATATCTATGACAGTTAAAATGATGACGAGCTACTTGATTGTGAAAGAGTTTGGTTAAAACTAAAAGATATGGTACATGTGCACTTCGAGCAGACTATGCACACTGCCCCGGAGGATACTCACCAGGAGGTTATGTGACAATTTTATTTCGCAGGCAATTAATCGTATACTGCCGTATTTGATAAGGTAATATCATTGAAATAAATTACGTTTAAACTTGGATACGATGTTAAGGTGTAAAGTCGGATCGAAGCTTCAGCTTCGATTTTAGACAACTTTAGCCACTTTTTTGACCTTAAGATAAAATGAGCCGAAGGATTGGTCGAAGCCAAAGTTTTGAGTTAAAGAAGTTTTATGAATGACGTCAGCGAAGGACGCCTCGCGCGCTTTGATCAGACCACTGGCGACAGAGATGGTTCTCTCTCCAATATACATTTGTAATCTAAGCTCTTATAACAAATAACAATTTCCAATACATTACAGTATGGAAGCCAAAATCGATCATTAGGCTTTTGCTGTAAACTAAACCGAAGCCGAAGCTAAAGCCGAAGGTTAATTTATGCTTATAAATAATATCTTCTAGCTACAAGTAGAGATAATAATGTAATTTTTAAATATTTTTTATTGATCGAAACATAATGAAAAGGACAAATCAGACATCGATCAATAAAACTCAGTAAAATATTAGATTGGCAACTAATAAACCTGCCTCTTTTTCCGATCGGTTTCTAGAATGTTATAGGAGCATATCTTTATATATAAAATTCTTCTATCCATCTGTATGTGAATGAATTTCTCCTAAACGGCTGGCTGTCTGTATCCCCCGTGCGTAGCTGGGGCGGATCGCTAGTTTCTTATATTTCTTAAGTAGAGTTCAAATAGAACAGTAGTTGGTCGTCAAATAACTTGACATCTGGACCTCTAGTAGAAAATAGGGTAAATTATGAATATTTCTCGTAGAGAACTACAACTATTCTTACCTTACGAATTTCACTAAGTTCGAAAAGCGACTGAAGTAGTGCATAATATATAACGATTGTTTTACCACCAAACACGGGTTTAGAGGGCTTAGAGATAGAAATTATGATCTATCTGATGTACCTCATCCATAATTTTCTCCCACAAAAATTGTAGAAGAATTGAAAAGGCCCATAGAAATGGATCCCAAACCTACTTCACGTTATCTGACTAGAGTGTTTTGAATAAAACTAACTAAACTAAAATTTCACAGTACGCGGACAACCCGGGTTCGATCCCCGCTGGCACCAATGAAATTGTTAATTGCAATTTTAAGTGCTGATTTACCACGTGCTCGGCAGTGAAGTAAAACATCGTGAGGATACCTGCATGTTTGAGAAATAAGAAAAAAAAATTCGAAGACATGTGAAGTTCGCCAAAACGCATTGGGGCAGCGTGGTGGACACTTCCTTGCACTAAAACCCTCTCAGAAATGAGGGGAGGCCTGTGCCCCAGCAGTGGGACGTATATACTCGTAGGCTGTAATTTTAATAAACATAAAGTTCAAAAATACATTCATTTTGAACAGTAAGTATTATAAAGTAAAAGCTTAATATTGTCTTTAAAAAATCATTATATTTGCGAAAACTCTGCTTAAAATATTCAAAAAGTACCTATTAAATAATAGAAATATAAGTCAATGATATTACAATAATAAACATAAATAACATTTATAAGCTTTCCATTATAACTGGGAAATGAGTCAAAAAATGTCTAAGCTATGGAGCCTGTTCATGTAAAGCTGGCGCGTGTTCATGTAATGATAGTTTTTTTAAGGAAGCTGCCGGAGACGCATACCTAAGGTCATGCTGTACTGTACCTGATTCGACTCATCTTGTGGTTCTGGTCGATGGAAGTAAGCGGGTGGTGATGTGTGCTGGGATTGTATCAGAGCTAATAAATGGAATCAGGCGTTACTTTGCTGAAATCTATTATATTAAAATTGTAAAAAAAAAATTAGTTTGCCCATATCCGCTCAATAGAATAAAATGACGTATCTTACCTAATTTGAAGAGCACCCGCCCTCCTTCAATTGCGTGCACTATCCCCGTCATCAGTAATCCCAGTACTACTACTCCCACCACCCCTACACTAGGAAAGACACACCACCAATGATAATACGACATGTATTTCGCCTCTACACGAGCCATCCTCAGGTGTAGTAGACTCTGCGTTGGCTGATCGCTAAGTGAGCGGTGAGCCAAAACAGCTGCTATTTATACAAATCGCCGACGCAACCGGTACCCATTTAAGTAGCGAGCGACTGCGTCATGCGATAAAACATGCGACTAATCACCACCTGACGTACGCAGCCACCTGCCATTAAATTAATAACAAACCGCTGCGACGCAGGCGGGCGCCTACCCTCCAACCACGGAACTTAAGAGAGGTGAATTATAAACATTTGTTTGTTCATTCAGCAGTGCAACATTACTATTATTATTTTTCCTGTTCTTGTCAGTGTTCTGTTTCAGCACACTGACAAGAAGCATACTAAACCGTGTGACGTACATTCACTGTGGCTGGATTTGATCGTATTCTGTATGGCGTTAACACTCATTGACATGCGCGACTTCACTCGATGTTTGTGCTTACACACTACCAAGGGGTCAAGCCTTCTTTTACTGGTTTGCCAGTTATTTTGCTATGGACTACGGTCCAGTTCCCAACTTAACGTCCTTCTTCGGGGGGAGCGCGTTGGTTGGTAGGCGCTTACCGCAAACGGCGTGTGCCTCTCCCACATTTTTTTAAATGTGGGAGAGAGCGAAGAACTTGTATCGGGTATTTTTATTTAAATGTTGTGAGCCTTTTCCAAGCGAAAAGTGATTAGTTAACCATTCGCTGTTCCGTGTACTACATATAGTTCATTGCTATTGTCTTGTGTCTGAAAATCGGACAGTGAAAGTGTTAATAAGGAATTGATTGATGTGAATCTGAGTTTTTGATTTGAGTGGAATAGGGACGATATAATCTTCTTAGCCTTTTGAGCCCTTTCTTCGTGAATGTTGTGTTATAGCTTAAAAATAATTATAAGGCACTACCAACGACTTTCGATTGCTCTAGTGAATATTCATTCTTTCAAGAGACACCTACATATAAGAACTAAGTTTCTAAACAAACACAACGTAAATAAGGGTCCTAAGATGATCACGCCATAAATATGACTAACGACCTATACCTAAACCTTAAGAAAGATCCTTGGGAAAGATCAATATATATTGTTGACCTATCAATATATATAAGCAGACAGTCATTTATATAAAAGAGGGGGCGTTACACCACGTTTCATCTACGGTTACGAAACAAGCACAAAAGGAATCTGGATTTTCTTTAATTATTGCTAAATTTAGCTTTGAGGCAGGCGGTTCTGCCACGTTTGAATTCAGCACCAGTATGCAATGTAGAATAAGGTGGAGCATTGTCAATTTAAAAGTAGACTGCAGTTCTTCAAAACCCTTTTGTAAAAAAATTCAAGCAGAAATATTTAATAACCGCACGAAGTTCGAGTTTCTCCATTATGCATACAGATCAAATTCCCGCCGAATATGACGTTTAAAAAATTGGGTATAGTTTTTAATTTAGTTAGCTGCCATTGCCATCTTTGTTCCCAATTACAACATAGTAAAGCTAAGAGATGCAGCAATTTATATCAATTTAATCGATAGCAATTTATATCAATTTGATTGATAAAAATTGCTATTAAATTGATATAAATTGCTGCATCTCTTAGATTATTTACGTACCCAACATAATTTTATATAAGTCACAAACTCACAAAAATGCAAAACATTAGTTCAATTTAGGGTAGGGAATGGCAGCTCTGACGGATTTTCTTGAGTTTGCAATTATATTACCTAATAGATAGGTGAAAATGTGTAGTACATATATTTGATATTTTGCTGTGTCTATTGCTACGACAAACAAATAGGTACACAAAGGTAGGAAGGACTAATAAAAGTCATAATAAGTTGTTAATTATGACAAACCTCGTGACAAATCAACCTTTTTTTAAAACGCTTTTTATTTTTATGTTTCATTTCTTACTTTGAACAATTATTTAATAAAGAATAATTTTTTTTAAATTTGAAGTTTTATTAATAAGGGATGGGACATTTAAGGTTTGGAATTTGAATCGGCTATTAAAAAAAAAACTAATGAATATTTTTTCAAGGTTATCAGTTTATTAGAAAGATTGAACCTTTTCCAATTTTTTAATACGTTTTCGATTGTTTGGGCCTCTATTTCGTCAATG
Organism: Parnassius orleans; assembly: GCA_029286625.1. Taxonomy (NCBI): domain Eukaryota; kingdom Metazoa; phylum Arthropoda; class Insecta; order Lepidoptera; family Papilionidae; genus Parnassius; species Parnassius orleans. The sequence goes on from JAGSMP010000221.1 coordinate 605,082, forward strand.
GCAACTTTGATTTCATGGTTCAAGTAGTCAATCGTCTTTGGATGGTTAGCGTAACACTTGTCCTTAACGGTTCCTCACAAAAAAAGTTCAACGGAGTCAAATCGCAACTTCGAGGTGGCCAATTGACATCAGCATTTTGGCTGATTATACGATTTTCGAAAACAGTGCGCAAAAGACTCACCAATTTGGAAATAAGTTTTTAATATTTCCCAACTTTGTTCAAGCGAAAAGCGACCCATTTTATAAATGTCAAACATAAAATTAACTTTTTGTCACATCGAAAATGTCATCAAAACTTTCCAACCTCAAAATAACCTGTAGTTCCAATTTCAAACGTTAAATGGCCCATCCTCTATGTACAATATTAAAAAACTATAATAAAAAAAAATACTTAAACTAATAACTTATTTATCATACAGTCCTACTTTCCGTGGTATCGTGCCAAGAACGCTGACTGCGTTTCCTCGCTGAATGGCTATACGTAGCCTTTGAGCGAGAAAAGAACCAGCCCTCTTATCACCAGCAGCAACGACCAGTCGCTGGTAGTGTTCGTTTAGGAACTTGACCGCACGTGGACCGACAGTCTCTACAGCAAATGGGACAAATATGTAGTCATCTCTCAGAGACTCATATTTGCGTCACTTACGACGAGGTACCCCTGAGATGAGAGGCCACCAAAGTTTCTACGCAAGTAGCATCCCACACTAGGGCTTTACCTCTCTCCCAAGGGACTAATGTCATACCGTCGGGTCTCCTGCCATCGTCTCTAAATATTCCACAAGGCTCTAAAACCGAGGGAACATTTATAGAGACTAGTCAGACACGAAGAGTCCTTCGGATGACATCGTTCAAAGAACCGTGCCGTGAAAACCTACCAGCGCTTTTCTTACATGATTACATGATCTCGGCACATACAAGTAATGTGCCGCCAAATACCACCAAATTTTATAATAGTTAATGGTCTCAAACCAGGCTGTTGTATTTAAAGTTAAATTCAGATTTCTTTCTATACATAGCTATTTTAAGATTATTATCAACATCTTTTAAAATATCCGAATATTTCCAGACTGGACCCGAGCGGAGTATGTAAATCTAGGTACAAGGAGGTAATATTTTCGAATTTCGAGGGTATTGTTAGCCACTTATTTCAGCAGGGTTACCCTATCGATAGAGTTAAAATCATTCCTTAGGTCAACCTTCACAAGAAAATCTGTATTCGAGTTTGTTAAAAATGTACGCACTGAATGTACCGCCGCCTCACAGACACCTCTAATGCCAAAACCTAGTTGAGTAGGCTAAAATATTGTCTTAAGGTTAGAGATTATGTGCCTGCAATCTAACTTTGAAGTTAGGGGTCGAAATGTGGAACCAACGGCAATAGGACGGATACCGTTATTCTTTTTATTCAAGGCACATAATCTTGCCACATATAAGAATGCAATGAAATTTGGATTAACATTACCAGAAAGCATAAAGTTACATAATTTTGTAATGTCATTAAGAAGTACTCCGCCGGCGTCACCGGCAGATGTGCTTACAAGATCTTTAAGATGTTGCGGCGTAATTCCGCCAATGCCGCCAGCAGAGCCATTTGAATATGCAATAATTGCCTTTAAAGTGTATTTTTCAGAAATTTGTTAAGGTTGTATAGAAGTCTTGGGAGGCAGCGGTAAACTTTGAAAAGGATTAACCGAAGGATACTTCTGTTGAAGACCTTCAAGAGTTTCGACATTACGAGGAGCCAGGATGTCGTCTGAGAATAAAACACAGGATCCAGTTTTTAAGTCGCCATCCATCCACTTTTGACTCAACTAGTTTTTTTAAATCAAATTTAGGACGAGGTCGAGATAACTGAGTTTTAATTGGGTAATCAAAATTTTGAAAAGATGTATTAGTTGAGACGTAATTGATTTATTTATTGTTTTATAAAAATTATAATGGGAATACGCGAAAGTAAATAATTTTTGCCCACTCTTTTCACTGTTAGTGAAACAATTTTGAATAGTGCATAAAAATTCTTTAAAAACATCGTGAGGATACCTGCATGTTTGAGAAATAAGAAAAAAAAATTCGAAGACATGTGAAGTTCGCCAAAACGCATTGGGGCAGCGTGGTGGACACTTCCTTGCACTAAAACCCTCTCAGAAATGAGGGGAGGCCTGTGCCCAGCAGTGGGACGTATATACTCGTAGGCTGTAATTTTAATAAACATAAAGTTCAAAAATACATTCATTTTGAACAGTAAGTATTATAAAGTAAAAGCTTAATATTGTATTATTATAATTATGGACATACCAACAATGCTTTGAAATGAAAAGAAGGCTTCTACGATGTTTATTACAGATCCCACGATTAGCAGTTTTAGATACCGTGGTAGTTCATTCTAAAAGTGACTTAAAATCATATGAAATAATGAACATGTTTGTTCAAAATTATCATTATTAGTTGCTCTTATCATCATTTATTTGGTGTAAATTTACTAAGTAATAAGAAAGTATGTTAAAGGTTACATATTATATTAGTGAAATGTTCTACATCTGACTACTTGACAGTCCTTTAATGTATAGAAGTAACTATGTGCGATATACTCATTGTTTTGAGCCGATTTGAAGAGATTGACCCTAATAATCACAGACTACAAAGCATTACATTATATTCCTCATGTGACAATGCGTCATTGACCTTCTGTATTTAAAATTTTTTACTGGACTAATTTGTATTTTAAGTTCTTGAATTGGCCAGGAGAGTGAAAATAAATCCCAAATACAGATAACATTCATCCACTACAGCCTATTAAAAGTCCATTGTTGAACATAGGCACCAACATAGCATGGATCGCTTCATACGGGGGATGTTTGTCAAAGTTGCCGCGCTTGGCAGGCGGGTTGGCAACTGCAGCTTTTTATTATTTTAAGTTATTATCAGGAAGATGCTGCTGCTCAGTTTCATTTCCCTCTGTTGCCATATCGCGTAATGTATTCTCTTATGCCGCCACTACACGGCCTGTATTTATATCATACGCTATTACATTATCGTATTGCATTACATTACAGGAGGTACACAAAATAGGTTCTAGGAATAAGATCGCCATTACTGAAAAAGTCTTGGTTTACATGTATTTACAAAATTAATTTCTGAAAACTTTAGTGATAAATAAAACTGGTCCTTAACCGAGAATTAATCGAGGACCGACCGAAAACTAATCGGGGTGTCTATCGACCTCGGCATCCACTTTCCATAAAGTTGACCGTGTGCCCGTTTGTCAACATTACTTGTGGTGGATAATATTAATTATACAGGCCTGGAGGGGCGGAGCGAAATTTACTATTTAAAGATGCGGTAAATATGGTTTGTTCATTTGCTTCCCTATTACGCGAAACAAATGGTTTTTTACAACGCTTAGAGGGTTGAGTTTACAAATAATGCAATTATCAGTGAGCACCTGATTGATTTCCTTATAATATTGTATTGTAAATGCAATGTATTTCATGTAAATATGAACGCGAGGTAACCAAATTAGTAAAAAGTGGCCAAACTTAGATCCGACGCTACTCGTAGTTCTAAATGCACTGCCTTAGTAACAAGGCATACGAATAATAAATAAGTCTTCTGGTTGCGTATACCACACTTACGCGTCAATGTAATATAAAGCGGGCGCGAAGAATCCACACCTGTGCGGATAAATTCATTGCACTGCTCTTAACGGCAAGCAAGCAATGCCGACATCATAGGCTAAGTAGATTTAGGTTTATGTCTAAAACAGATGTAACACCTATGAATGCGGTATCTAACTACGCGGTAAGCTGATAATATCCAATGTTTCTCCCGTAATGCAGCAAGTAAGTACTGAGGACCGGCGTGAAAATTTTTATATGGATAATAATCAATAAGATCAACAATATGCCCCTTTTTTTAATACTTCTTATATACTCGGCGAAAGCGATACTTTGCACAATTTGAATGACTGTGATATCGGAAATCTCTATTTCGGACGCGGTTACAATTTTATTGCTGCGCGGTAATCTTTTTAAAAACCTTAAAGCATAAATAACGGATGTTAGATATTTATTCCAATTAGACAATTTTAAGCTTAACAAGAGTGCTACAGAGTGCGACTTCCGAATCTGAAAATGCTTGAATGTTGTCAATCGGATGCATCGATGACAACGAATCGTAAACGTTGCGTACTAACTTAACGAACAAAACTAATGCACATAACTCAAGCCTGGCTAAAGTTATAGTTTTTAATGGGGACACCCAAGATTTAGAACAGATGAGCATTATAATAGGAGAATTATTACCGTTAACAACGTGCGAATAAATGACACACCCGTAAGCCTTTTCACTAGCGTCGGCGAAGGCGAGTAGCGACACATGCGAATTTTCGTTTATGCCTATATGACGTGACAATTGTAAATGAGAGATTAAAGGTACTTCTGAAATATATTGCTGCCATATATTGACAATATTAACGAGTGGAGTCTCTTCCCAGTCAAGTTTGAGAAACCACAAGGTTTTAATTAATAATTTAGCGTAAAGTATTATTGGTCCGACAAGTCCTAAAACATTGTATAAGCGAGCGGCAGCGGGGAGTACAGCTTGGTACAAGTGACAGGCGGCGGTGAGACAAAAAAAGAAATCTTATCGATAGCGGGATATTTATTAAATCTCTTTTCTAAAAGTAAGAGGCGTTTTTTTTTGCGTTCATTAAAAAATCACCTAATTTATTTATGTTGTTCAACAAAAAATACAATTCCATTATTTTGAAGGCGCACGTATTCGACCCAGAAGGTACGTGTAGGCGATGTCTAAGTGTACTTAATAAAACTAATCTAAGTTTTGTGTCAATAGACTTATTTACATAACACTTTATATAAAGTTTATAATTTATACTTAATTTACAGTATATGGTAAACTATAATTTCATTTTAAAACAATTTAAATTTGTTTTGTAAGAACAGGAAACAAAGGAACGCGGAGAACATTGAGAAATAGCGACTTCAGCATCACCCATAATAATATATCCGAGTGATGTTTCTATAGCACTAGGCTAGGATCGCGATTGAATTAAGTTTTCATGCGACAAAATTTTTAAGTAAGAAAATGAATGCAAACGACCTGTAGTAATAAAGGTTTTACTAATTTTATTTGAAAGCGGTTTGTTTCGTTGTCAACTTCATATAATTTTGATGAAGGACACTTACGGGTAAGTTTCTTTGATCAATTAATTATATTCGTTAACGCCTCCTCTGTGTTTGTATACTAAGTAGATGTTTAAAGATTTGATTTGATAAATCTAGATAATTTACTGTCATAAGTTATCATTATTAAACAATTTACAACTAAACAAACAATAAACAATATATAAATATACTCTTATTTTTCTCTATAGAATCGTATAATTAGCAAAGATTGTTTTTTCTTTTTGGTGAAATTCAGCTATGTAAACCAAATTGTGTTGGACTTCAGCTTTGATTGTATTCTAGTCTTTTTTTTTTCATCCTATCCTATATACACCAGAAAAGAACCGTTTAACATCACAATATGAACCCAAATCATAATAGGAAGGACAATAAGTAAATTTCTTACTTGTACGGTAGCACCCACCCCAATTTTAGACAATAGACATATGGTATATACTGATAAGGGCTTAATGACTATTTTTATGCTTTACATACATAAATCCCTTCCTCACAGCACTGTCGCAGCAAGGAAAGTTTTGATGCAACCAATGGAAAGTCCTCAAATGAATAGAATAGAACCATTTTTATTCAATATAGATTGTAATCTATATTGAATAAAATACATGATACATATTGAAAGTCATTTTTTGCTTTAACCACTGCTTCGCAAAAAAAAACCCCTGTCCCGGGAGGAACCAGCAAGAAACCCAGCGGGACTTGTTTTTTTAAAAAGCACAATTTACATAATATTTTATACAATTGTTATGAACAACATGGTAGCGATCACTTCATTCCCAGGGGTTATTATATCAGTCATATACTCTTTAGTAGTATAATAACCCTTACTAGACAATTTTTGCTTAATAAATAATTTAAACCTTTTGATAGAAAAGGTCTGCATATTTTCTGGGACTTTGTTGTAAAAGCGTATACATTGCCCCATGAAGGAGTTACTGACTCTTTGGAGTCGAGTAACTGGTATAACTAACTTGTGCTTGTTTCCTAGTATTTACAGAATTCACATCACTAGTTTTATTAAAACTATTTTTGTTTTTGTGCACATACATTAAATTCTCGTAAATATATTGAGAGGCCGAAGTTAATATATTTATTTCTTTAAATTTTTCTCTAAGGGATTCCTTCGGACCTTAGTTTAATGTCAGTCGAATTACCCCATAGCAAGATTCCATATGACATTATGCTATGGAAATAACTAAAATAAACTAGTCTAGCTGTTTCACCACATGTAAGGCATCTAATTTTTTTACAGCATATGCTGAAAAACTAAGTTTTCTAGCTAGTTTAGATATATGAGGGCCCCATTGAAGCTTCGCGTCAACTGTAATACCGAGAAAAACAGTGGATTCAACAAGGCCCAGCTCCTACCCATTTAAAAGTACATTGGTAAACACCTGTTTAACATTAGGTGTAGTGAATTTAATAAATTTTGTTTTATTACCGTTCAAAAGCAAATTATTAACGTTAAACCAGTGTACTACTTTTGATATAGCATTATTCATTTCGTCATATTTCAATAATTGCATTTTTAGTCGGAAAATCAACGAATTGTCATCAGAAAATAATACTATATCATGGTTATTCCCTACCAAGTAAGGTAAGTCATTAATATAAACTAAGAATAGAAAGGAACCAAAAACTGCAGTACTACCGATTCGGAAGAATTGCATCCATTAATAACAACTGTTTGCGTTCTATTATTTAGATATGACATAATAAGTTTAAGCGCTATGTTTTTTACACCATTATTATGTAGTTTCCTGATTAATGTCTCATGAAGAATACAGTCGAAAGCCTTGAAAAGATCACAAAATATACCCAAAGCATCTTCTGAATTTTCCTATGCACAGAAAATATGTTTGATTAGCTCAACACCGGCATCAGTTATCGTGCGAACCCTTGTAAATCCAAACTGATTGTTATGGAGTAATTTATTTACATTAAAAAACTTAACATTTGATCTAGAATTTTCAAAAATTTTACTGAGCGTTGGTAGTACAGAAATAGGTCTAAAATTAGTGTGGTCCAATGTACTGCCAGATTTAAATAAATGTATAACTTTACTATATTTCATTAAATCAGGAAACACAACAGATTCGATACTAGCCTTGAAAATAATAGCAAGTTGGGGTGCGATCGCATCTATTATAGACGCAATAACTTTAACAGAAATCCCCCATAGATCTGCTGTTTTCTTAGTATCAATAGTTTTAAAATATTTTACAATACCACCTGATATTCTACGAAATGCAAATTCTTTTTTACAGACATTTACAGTTTGTTTGAGTAATGACTCGGCAACAGCACGGGAGGAATTGAGTGACTTTCTAGCCAAGATGGGAATGTCGGTAAAATATTGTTCAAAAGCCGTTTCAACATCTAGATCTGATTTTGTCAAATTATTGTTAAAATTTAATTGAAAGTTTGGGTTGTGTAGTTTCATCTTGCCAGTTTCACTATTGATTATACTCCAAGTCATTTTGATTTTATTAGAGGCGTTTTTATTTTGTTTCTTAAATCAATACCGGCATCAATTATCGAGCGAACCCTTGTAAATCCAAATTGATTGTTATGGAGTAATTTATTTACAATATAAAACTTAACATTTGATCTAGAATAATTTTTTCAAAAATTTTACTGAGCGTTGGCAGTACAGAAATAGGTCTAAAATTAGTGTGGTCCAATGTACTGCCAGATTTAAATAAAGGTATAACTTTACTATGTTTAATTAAATCAGGAAACACACCAGATTCGATACTAGCCTTGAAAATAATAGCAAGTTGGGGTGCGATCGCATCTATTATAGACGCAATAACTTTAACAGAAATCCCCCATAGATCTGCTGTTTTCTTAATATAAATAGTTTTGAAATATTTTACAATATCACCTGATAATATTCTATGAAATGCAAATTCTTTTTCACAAAAATTTACATTTTGTTTGAGTAATGACTCGGCGACAGCAGGGGAGGAATTGAGTGACTTTCTAGCCAAGATCGGAATGTCGATAAAATATTGTTCAAAAGCCGTTGCAACGTCTTTATCTGATTTTGTCAAATTATTATTAAAATTTAATTGAAAGTTTGGGTTGTGTAGTTTTATCTTGCCAGTTTCACTATTGATTATACTCCAAGTCATTTTAATATTATTAGAGGCATTCTTTATTAGGGCGATTTTAATGCCAAAATTGGACAACCAACGCCCGAAGACAAAAATAGTATGGGACCTTGGGGCTTTGGTGACAGAAATCAACGGGGTGAGTTACTAATTCAATTTTGCTTAGAAAATCAATTTAAAATAAGTAGTACATATTTCAAAAAAAATTAAAGAATAGATGGACTTGGGTGTCACCCAATGGCAAAACGCGTAACGAAATTGACTTCATTCTTACAAAAGATATAAGAGAAATGACAAACCGAGAAATAATAAATACAACCTATCCATCAGACCACAGACTTGTACGTGCATGCGTCAACATTAAAACTAAAGTAAAAAAGGACAGAAAAAAATTTTATACTCCAAAAAGACAGTTAACACTAAGTGAAAAAGAATTCCTCGAGGGCATGTTTACAGAGTTATTAATTAATAATAAAGGAAAGGAAAACTTGCAAGAAAACTACAGAAAGCTGACTAATACAATAGAAGAATATATAAAAAGTTGCCAAAATACATAAAGAAAAATTCTAATTTTGTCCAGATATAAAAGAACTCATTAAAGAAAGAACAAAACTGAAAAGTAAAGATAAAAAGACCAAAGAAGAAAAAAAAATACTATTCAAAGTCTACCTCAAAATAAAAAAAATTATTAAGAAAAAAAAATTTGACTACCACTTAAAAATATTTGAAGAAGATTTATTACAAAAAGGCTCTACTAAAAATGCACAAAAACCACTCACATTATCCAAGGAGTGGATTACCTCACTAAAAGCAAATGATAGTGGCAAAACTACAAATAGAGAACACCTCCTAAAATAGCTACTGATTTTATAAAAACTTATACAAAAGCCATAACATCAACAATAACATTACGGGTGAATTAATTAATAATTGTTGTAATGAGGACATAAATGATCGTATTCCGCCACTTCTACCGTGCGAGATATATCATGCCATAAAAAATCTTAAAAGTGCAAAAAGCTCAGGAGAAGATAGTATTTCAAATGAAGTTCTGAAAGCGATAAAAGAACCCATCACACCGATATTAACAAATATTTTCAATGACATACTTGACCTCAGTCAAATACCAGAAGAATGGGCAAAATCTACTATAATTTTATTACACAAGAAAGTTGATCAGTTAAATATTAATAACTACAGACCTATATCCCTATTGCAAACAATTTATAAAGTTTTCACAAGCATATTACTTAATAGAATCAAACCCAAACTAGACTATATGCAGCCGAGAGAACAAGCTGGTTTTCGTTCAAAATTCTCTACAATGGATCACATCTTTGTTTTGACTCAGATAATGGAAAGATATGAAGAATATAACAAAACTCTCTACATCGCGTTTATTGATTACTCAAAAGCTTTCGACTCTATTTACCATGACTCACTTTGGTTGGCATTGGAATCTCATGGTATACATAACCAATATATAAAAATACTGAAAGAAATTTATAGTCGAACTACAGCAACAATAAAAATGGAGAGACCAGGTCAGTCATTTAAAATAGAGAGAGGGGTGAGACAGGGGAACCCGATCTCACCTAATCTATTTACTTGTGTATTAGAGTACATTTTCTCAAAACTTGACTGGGACAGACGAGGCATTAACATTAACGGAGAAATTTTGAGTCATCTACGTTTTGCAGATGACATTATCATATTGAGCGAAAATCACGAAGATCTTATATATATGGTTCAATCTTTAGACACAGAAAGCAGAAAATGTGGCCTACAAATGAACCCAGATAAAACTTGTATATTGACAAATAGCACAAAAATGCTTGTTCAGGTTCAAAACCAACAAATCAGATATGTAAACGAATATATTTATCTTGGGCAAAATGTTTCCTTTCATAACTTAACAATTACGGAGTAAATAGAAGAATTAAATTGGCATGGAGCAAATATTGGTCATTAAAACATATTTTCAAGGCAAAATACCATTTAAATTAAAAAGAAAGCGATGGATACTACTGTACTCCCACTTTATTATACGGATGTTAAAATTGGGCTCTCACAAAGAAAATAATATCTAAACTACAAGTTTTCCAACGAGCAACGGAATAGCGGCAGACAGAACCTCATGGAAAAGGATGGAGGAGGCCTTCACCCGGAAATGGGTATCCCAATAATACTAATAATTAATATAATAAATTATTAAATTATGTCACTATTGTAATTATGTAGTTAAATTCAGTTGATTAATATTAACTTAAATTTTATTATTTTTAATTATATATTATGTGACGAAAATCAACTATAAGAAAAAAAAATTGACAATTACTTAAATATAAAATGGTTATTTACTGAAACATTATTTATAATCAAAAGTTAATCTTGTAAATTAAATTTGAACTTTTTATTTAAAATTAACACTGATATTGACATGACACTTAGTAAAGAAAACAAAATGGCATGAATCATAATAATATTGTAAATTGTAAATGATTTGACTAATATTGACTTTTGTATGAAAATTGGGAATTAAATGGCTATTATTATTATTTTGGGGTATTTATATAGTATTCTCATCTGGTTGGGCTGAATAAATATTTTAAAGGAAATAATAAATAAACATAAATATATATTTAATATACTAACATAAATAAATAAATAATACATAAATAAATAAAAACCCAACCAGATGGAAACCCTCGGCAGGGGAGACCAAACGGCCGAGGGTTAGGGGGAAAGGGAGAGAAACCGGCGGACGATGCGGGCGGTATCGAGGAGCACCGCCTTCTGCATTTGAGCTTGGAGCGGTCCGTCACGGAGTCCCAGTCGCCTCAGATGACCCGAGAGGCTGACTGGGATTAACCCGTTCGCAGAGACGACTACAGGTATAATTTCGGTCGGCAGTCCACCCCACATGTCGGTCACCTCGTGAGCCAGGTCCAGATATTTTGTTCGCTTATCTGTTTCGGCTTTCACGAGGTTCTCGTCATACGGAATGGTGATGTCGACCAAAATATCTTGACTGTGCCCGGTCCATCAGCACAATATCAGGCTTATTCGCAAGAATAGTCCTGTCTGTGATGATGGCCCGGTCCCAGTAGAGCCTGGCGCGGTCATTTTCGAGCACGGCTTCCGGCAAGTACTTGTAATACGGCAATTTCGGTCCACGAGACCGCATTTCAGAGCGAGCTCCTGGTGTAGAATTCTGGCTACTAAGTTGTGCCTGTGCAAGTACTCAGAGTTAGAAAGCGCCGAACAACCGGAGATGACATGCCTAAGTGACTCACCGATTCGACACCGACAAGCTCGACAGATGTCGACGGTGCCATCCTTAGGATGTATCTCCGATAGTTGTTGGTCTTAATAACCTGATCCTGTATCGCACAGACAAAACCCTCGGTTTCCCAAAGAGGTCACCAAACGTAGCCAGTGGAGGAGGCAACTGTGTCTACGAAAGGCACATGTAGAGCCTTGTAGAACCTCCCGTGGAGCTCCTTCTCCTTCCATACGGTCTCCCGGTCGGAAATGCTCTGTACTGCCGGGTCTTGCCATTGCTCGTTGGCCAAGGATAGAGGGTAAGTCCTTTATCACAAGAAATGACGTCCCTATAGAATGGATCATCCGATCTCGTCAGAAAGTAATTACGGAGGCTGCACAATTCGCGATTATGCATGGTAAACGCGCTTAAAAGCCACGCCACCATGTTTCCGCGGCAAGTACAGCCTCATAATCGACGATCTCGGTGATGCATCCTATGGGACGTCATAGTAGTGCGGACTTTTCTATCCAGGGCGTTAAGTTCAGTTTGAGTCCACCTAAGTATGCCAAGGTATATGAGAACAGGCATGACCCAACCGTTATATGCGTGTGTCTTATTCACACCGGACAAAAGGCTGTTAAGCACTTTGGTCAAGCGTGCATAAAACATATCGCAAACTGACTGCTTCATACCCGCCTCATCGATACCGATGTTCTGTGACATACCCAGGTATCGGTATGTTTCAGCCTCAGAAAGGGTCCTTATGTTGATGGGCATAGATAAGTCTATGCCCTCAGGTTAACAACCCTTCCCTTTCAACATGGAGGACCGCACACTTATCCGTCCCCAGCTCCATTCTAATAGAATTACTAAAATCACAAGTGATGTTTAGTAATTCCATAAGATGGGAGCGACTGGAGGCGAATAATTTGAGATCATCCATATAGAAAAGGTGGGTCACTTTTGTACCTCCTTTCCGAAGCTGAAATCCCCTCCCGGAGTCCTCCAGTAAGGTACTGAGAGGGTTCAGGGCAATCAGCAAAACTAGATTGGACTCAAACAATCGCCCTGGAAGATACCCCTTCTTATCCTTATGTGGTTCTCCGCAGCCGTCATCCGCTCGCCTAGATGACAAAGGATCGTACTCCACTGCCCCATACACTGCCCGAGGAAGTCTCGAACTGTACAGTCAACCTTGTACAGCTCGAGGACCCTCTTAAGCCATGTGAGGCACCGAGTCGAATGCCTTTTGTAGTCTATCCAGGCGGCGGAGAGGTTCCGACGGTTACGTTTAACCACCTTGCCAATGACCGCGTCAATGAGGTGGTTCCTTGGTTCCACGACCACCGCCCCGAAATCCGTTTTGAGCGCGCGACATCACCTGATTTGCGTTCAGGTGACGAGTGATTCTCGCGCTCAAAACGGATGTTAGTGTCTTATATATGGTGGGTAGACACGTAATGGGGCGGTATTTGCTCGGGTCTGTGGAATCCCGGTCTTTAGGAACCAAATGAGTGTTCCCAGTAGTGAAGAGGCTCGAGTGACTTTTGGTCGAGCCTCTTGAAACTGTGGGGCGAGCACAGCGTGACACACCACGAACCCCTTCAGCCAGTAGTGATGCAGCCCGTCGAGTCCCGGACTTTTCCAGTTCGGGGCCCTACGGACCGCCTCAGCTACGTCATCCAGCGTTATGATGACGGGGTCCATGGGCGTAACATTCTCACACTGACTCGCCACAACTTCCGTCCAGGGCCCTCGCTGTGGTTTACGGGCTCTGACCACAGGCCGCGCCAGAATGCGATAGTGTCGGCCTGATTTGGTGCTGAGCCCGTTCCACGTACCATCGGCCGCTCCAATGATTCATAGAGCCTCTTCTGATCACTCTGGAAGAGACGATTCCGGTTGAACCGTGTCGACCTCTCGGTATATCGCCGAATCCGCTTCCCCCAAGCAGCGATTCTCTGCTTCAGGTCGTCTATGCGCTCCGTCAGTTTTGCGTTATATCCGGCTGAGACAAACTGATATTTGTCCAGCAAACGCCATCCTGACGGTGCGCACAATTCTCAACCTATTATTGCCCGACCTGAAGCTTATCAGTCTGCCGATGAGGGCACTTGCCTTTGCGATACGGTCCTCAATCCTTCTTCTCCAGGCTGGGATAGCGCTACTTTGCCCAGTAGCACGTCCAGACGTGGGAAGTTTGGCACCAACAATACGGCAAACTGCCAATGCGGCGCCAAAGAGTATTGAGTCCGTATCGCAAAGGTCCGGCTGGTTTCAAAAGGTTGCCAGCAATGGGTTCAGGGCCGTCACGACATCCCGATTCCGCTTGCTTAGGGTTATGCGTGGGAGTCGCGGTCGATTTTCGAGAGGCGTACAGCGCTTTTCCACAATCGCCTTCTCCAATTTACTCCTCATCTGCTCTAGTTCTTGGGTGACCATTCCATCATCGCCTGAATCAACCAAAGCGGGAAGATCCATGGCGGCTTCCACATATGGCTGCTGGTCTATGGCCTTAGAGCCGCATCCCCAGCTATAGCTGGTTCATTCGATGAGGGAATAGCCTCACGCCGTAGTCGTTCGAGTTCGGCATCATCAAATATTTTCGAGCGTATGATGTACCGAACTCGGTCTGCCAGGTTTTGCTCTGTGACGGGAACAGACGGCTCCAGCTCAGCAAAAAAGCGGTGCATACGAGCCCGATACGCTGTTCCTCCAGTTTCTTCCCTTTCGCCTATAGTACGCCCGCAATGCGTTTATGTTCATATATTTTGTCCAACGCATGCGGCGTACTCCACCAGCGGCGGGTGCCGCTTGCCGAGTCCGAGAGGACCCTGCCGACACCAAGCCATCTGGTGGGGATGATGGATGCGAGAGACTGCTAGGTGGTCTTGCAGTACCTCGCGCTCGGCTGGCGGCCCGCATGCTGTCGCGTCCAGCGCCAGCTCCAGACGCGCCCCGGCGACCCCCAGGCAGCGGCCCTATGCGCTTTCTATTATTTTCCATCATCCATAAAAATGGGCGTCAATTAACGGGAGACGCCCAGGCCCGGCACCGTCTAATAGTGTGGCCGTAAGCACAAACGGGCTTTTGCACCCTCAATTGGCCCGAGGCACGGCGCTCACACCTCTTGGCAAGGTGCTGACTGACTGCGCCGACGTAGCAGTTTGTCACTTAACTGTTACGTCAGCGGGCGATGGGTCGTCACTTCCTACGCCTATTATTATTATTATTATTATTATTATTATAGAGGCATTCTTAATTTTGTTTCTTAAATATAAAGACTTGGCTGCACAACACACTCTATTAAATATTTTGGAATATTTTTTTACATATTCTCTAAATGAAACACTATGATTTTATAATGTTTCATTGTAAAGGACATATAACTACTCCTATGGATTCTTACTGCCCACTCATTAAATGATTTGCAACTGTTTAAAGAGAGTGTTTTAAAAGTAAATGTTTTATTAAATTCAAGACTTATTAGTTTAAATAATGATCCATATAAATAGTTAGTATTGTTTTTACATACATACATACATATAATCACGCCTCTTTCCCGTAGGGGTAGGCAGAGACCACTTCTTTCCACTTGCTACGATCCTTACATACTTGTTTCGCTTCGTCCACTTTCATTATTCCCTTCATACATGCTCTTCGGTTAAGGGTACTCTTTACCTGGCCTTTTTTCAAGACGTCCCTGATTTGGTCGAGAAACGTCCTCCTAGGTCTACCCCTGCCAACACTTTCATTCACACTCGCCTTATACACTTTTTTCGTCAATCGTTCTTCATTCATTCTCTCGACATGGCCAAACCATCTCAGCATACCTTTCTCAATTTTGTCACTACATCTTCTTTCAAACCACAACGTTTCCTTATCTCACTACTTATTATCCTGTCACTCAATTTAACTCTATCATACTTCTTAACGCTCTCATCTCAACTGCATTTATTCTGCTTTCATGTTTCTTCTGCCATACCCAACTTTCACTTCCGTACATGAGTGTCGGAACCAACACCCCCTCATGCACAGCCAAACGAGCCTTGTTAGACACCTTCCGACTGCTCATAAAGGAGTGCAAAGCTCCATTCACCATGTTTCCTGCATTCACTCTTCTTTCGATATCACTCTCACACTTTCCATCTCTTGTAAACTTTGAACCCAGATACATAAACTCCTTCACCTGTTCAATTTGTTCATCTCCAATCACGATATTGCAGTCTGTCACTGCCTCATCTCTTTCAAACACCATCACTTTCGTCTTCTTTACATTCATCTTCATTCCCTTTCTAACAAAAGCTCCACTCATAGCAGTTACCATCTCCTGCAACTCCTCGGCCGAAGACGCAAGTAGTACTTGGTCATCAGCATAGAGAAAACATTTGACGAGTAACTCATTCATTCTCAACCCACTTTCATTCTCTTTTAAATCTGTCAAGCAATTGTCCATGAACAGATTAAACAGCCACAGTGACGCTACACATCCCTGTCTAACACCTTTTTCGATATTAAACCATTCAGTGTATGCCCCGTTTATCCTTACACAAGCACTAGAATCCTATAAAGAGATTTCAGTGCTCGTATGAGATATTGCTCACACGGTTCACGGACAGTGCTGACCACAATTCATTCCTCATTACTCTATCATAGGTCTTTTCTAGATTCACGAATGCGCAATAGACCGTCTTGTTTTAGCCAAACACTTTTCGGCTATGCACCGCAAGGAAAAGACCTGATCCATACATCCCATTCCCTTTCTAAATCCCGCTTGTGCATCCCATACTTTTCGTCTGTTTTCTTCAACCCTTTCAATTAACACTTTCGCATACAATTTACCGACGACGCTGAGAAGGCATACCGCGGTAATTTATGCAGTCCTGCCGTGACCCTTTTCCCTTATACAAAGGCACGATTACGGCTTTGCACCAGTCTCCCGGTACTTGCCCATTTCGCCAGCACAAATTGAAAAGGCGGTACAGCTGACTAGCCACTATGCCTGTCCAGCCCTCAGCATCTCGACGGTAATCCTGTCATACCCTCCAGCCTTACCTAATCTCATACTTTTCAACACTTTCACTATTTCATCCATGCTTATCTCACTTTCATCAACATTTATATTAGTTTCATGGAAGGTGCCGGATGCTGTACCTGCACTTCCTCTCTTTCAAACAAACTTTCAAAATATTCTTTCCATCTCTTTAACACACATTCTTCTCATTTTATAATGCTCCCATCTTGACTCCTGATTGTACTCAGCTCCGAGGTAGAAGTTTTCCTCTGGTTGTTTTGATGGATTTCAGAAAAACTTGATGTTTGACTGGAAATCTTCAGTGAGCCACCTATCGAAATCATCCTTTCGTTCTTCTTTCTTTCTAGACTCAACTTCTTTCGCTGCTGATTTCAATCTTTATACTTCGTTCTTGCTTCCTTTATCTCGTCATCCGTTGCCTTTTGAACTTTTTGGTTAGCTTTTGTTGCTAACCAATCCAACCACGCTTTCTTCTTTTCTTGCACAACCCTTTGTACATCTTTATCCATCCACATTATAGTTCTTTCTTCCTTTCCTTCTTTTAGCTACCCGCATACCTCAATAGCAACATTCACGACCCTTTCTTAAATGTCTCCCACAAATCTTCAATCACACCTATCTCTTCTATGCCTTTAAAACTTTCTTTCAGTTTCTACATACTCGTCTTTCTTTTCTTTTTCTTGTAGATTTTCCACTTTTACTCTGTCCAAAACACTCGTAGGCTCGGCCCCTCGGTGTCGCCACCGTTCAAAGAGGCCACGCATTCGGGCTATAACCAGGAAGTGTTCTGTGTCGAGGCCTACACCGCGGTATGCCCGAGTGTCTAGCACTTTCTTCCTCAGTCTTTCATCCACAATTACAAAATCAATCATACTTCTAGACTCACCCTCATCTCTTGTATACAAATGGATCTTTTTGTGGTCAAACATTGTGTTGGCCACGCACAGATTCCATTCCAAGCATAATTCAAGCAGGCTTCTCCCATTGTCATTCACTCTCTCGTCCCCAAACGTACCCAGAACTCCTTCATACCCATCACGCTTTACTCCAACCCACCCATTAAAGTCCCCTAACATCACGATCCGTTTCATTTTCTCCGCATTTGTTCAAGACCTCTCTCATGCTATCCCAAAATTTCTCTCTCTCTTGTTGGGCTTTTAATGACCCACCTCCGCGCAGATCCGTCGGTGCATAGACCCCAAGGATAAACAAGCGAATGAGTCCGACTTTTAACCTAATCCAGAGGAGTCTTGGGCTTACACATTCCTGCTCCATCACACATTCCACTATTCGAGATGAAAGAATCACACCAACTCCTTGACATCCTCGGCTGGTTTGGAGGACTCCCGACCAGTATGCCGTGTAGGGGCCATGAAACGTGGTGTCACATCCTTTCCTCTTGGTTTCGTTCACGCACAAAATATCCATGCATCGTTCATCCATCATCTAACATACTTCATCTATCGTACCATCCATTCCTCCTCTTACATTCAACGTAGCGAAGCGGCTCTCCGGGCTGCCCCCGAGAAACGAGACGTGATGGGTGGCGAACCACATCGCCGCCATTTTGGTTAATTAAATTATTTTTATTATTCTCCATTGCGTTCCACGAATAGCGAGGAAAGGTTTGTCCCCCAGCAGAGCCCCGCATGCCAGGGTAAGGCTGGCCTAATTCTGGGGTCGCCCGGTCCCAGGGCAGTGTGGCACGCTAACGACTAGGCTTGCCCTAGCCATGCATCCATCCGCGCGGCAGACGTTGGATTGGCGGAGGGGTAGGAATAGGAAAGGAAGGATAGTTGGTGTGACAAGGAAGATTGGTAAGTTAGAGTGGGAAATAGGAAATGTAGGATATTACCGTCCAGGAGGGCAAGGGATAGGACAGTAATAGCTAGGGAAGCCGGGGTCGCATACCCGTATACTATACCACAACTACCGGACAGGTAGATTGGAATGAGTATCCCATGACTAGTTTGTTTTTTATATCGAAGAATTAGTTAGTTAGTTAGTTTTTATATCGAAGAAAAGGCAGATTTTTCACTATACTACTTCTAAACCGTGAGCCGTGGTAGCTCAGATGGTTAGCGCTCGCTGTAAGTTACACAGTACGCGAGCAACCCGGGTTCGATCCCCACCGGCACCAATGGAATTGTTAATTGCAATTTTAAGTGCTGATTTACCACGTGCTCGGCGATGAAGGAAAACATCGTGAGGAAACCTGCATGTCTGAGAAATCAAAAAAAAATATTTCGAAGACATGTGAAGTTCACCAACACGCATTGGAGCAGCGCGGCGGACATTTCTTTGCCCTAAAACCCTCTCAGAAATGAGAGGAGGCCTATGCCCAGCAGTGGGACGTATATAGGCTGTAACTTTACTTTTACTTTTACTTCTAAACCTCTCGAAGCGATGTTCATTTATTGAAACAAGCACAACTTTCATAACTTTCTGTTTTTTGTGCATGTAAGGTAGTGCGACTAACTGTCCACAGTGATCAGAACTTTAATTTTGAATAATTTATTTATGTAAGGGCTCAACATCATTAAAAATATTATCTATAAAAGTTGCACTAGGCCCTGCAATACGTGTTGGCTCAAAGGACAAATTAACAAGGTTGTATGATTTGTGCAATGATCTAAACTTAATACTAACGAACAATGATCTAAATTTAATTTGAACGTATGAATATTTATATAAAATAAAATTGAATGCCTCGTAGCACCGCAAGGCAGATATATAATGAACAGACTTTCGCTCTGTCTCATACATAAGATTTTATATTGCTTTTATATTACGCCGTAAGCAATTATATAATTATTTTTATTTATATTTTATATTATTATATTATATGCTATTGTCACCAAATCAAAAAATCGCGATCCACTCAACTTAAATATCTTCCAAAAATACACCATAGCAAGAGGAGATTTCAATTAATACTTCTTACGTAGTTATAAGATTATTTATTTCGATTATTATTTAAAAAAAAGTCAATTGAAAATAATTTCACTTGGACGTCAGTTGGTTAGTATGGATGTGAACAACATATGTTTCGAAAAACTGAACTTATCGCTTTGATTTTCTTTTATTAGGTTTAGATTTTAATCCTTAGGAACCCTTTTGAATTTTACTGTTGTAAACCCTCCCGTTCATTAATATTTATTTTTTATTTTATTAATTATTTGACTTTTTTTTTTCGGTAACAAAATACGAATCACCGGTATCAAGCAGTTAAAAAAATTCGTGTTAATTAAACAGAAACAATTTTTTTTGTAGCTTTAAACGAAATGCGGGTTTCGGTAATTAATAAAAGTAAATTGATCATTCAAAACATTAAATGAGCGTACGAGATGTGCACTTTTGGATTTTCCAAATTTTTTGTATATACTCTCATTGACTGTAAGTGATAAAATTTTAATAAATGAATTAATTAAAAATTAATATACATATTAAGTTGATTGAAATAGTATGTACAGACGCTCGTTCTGTCTCTTACATAGATTTCACATTTCGCGTTTTTATTAAACTACCCCACAAGTTATTTAAATTCATATACAATATACATCTTAAATATATGAATACAATAGACATATTAAGTTGATTGAAAAATTATTTACTTACAGACGTTTGTTCTGTCTCATATGTATAGATTTCACATTTCGTGTTTTTATTAATCTACCCTACAAGTTATTTAAATGCAAAAGTTACATACATTGGAATCGTCCAAAACGTTTATGAGTATTTCAATAAGTTATCTCATTTTGCTTATAATAAAATCCAGAAATTTCACTTAAAACCAATTTTAGACTATTTAATTTGAAGACGTGACTCGCTGATTCGGCACGAAAAATTCACAATGACATGAGGTTTATAGTGTTGCCAGTGGAAGCTGATATAGGTCGGGATACCAGTAAAAATCTTATTTTTTCCCCCGGAAGGTTAAAATTTGTGTGATTCGGTCCGTCAATTCATGACTACATAGTATACAAACACAGAGGAGGCGTCAACGAATATAATTCAATTGACAGTAATGAAGTTTTTAATTTAGTAGGAAATATATTTTCTAACGTAACAGGGGAAGGCGATATAGATAATTTCGTAACTTGACCCTTAATACGACTACATAAATCCTCAAATGAGTTCCAGGCGTTATAATCAATGTCTGCATTATTGGGTTTAATTTCAAATTTTTAACATTATAGTCATCTAAAAATTCTTGAAATTCACTACGTATATATACATGGTCACTATAGAGGGTTATGCAGAGACTACGGACTTCCATTTGGCACGATCCTGGTACACCTCTCTCGCCTCCTTTACATACATATATCTACGCATACACGTAGATATATGGATCTACCTTGCGGTGCTACGAGGGGGTACACAAGGCATTGAATTATATTTATATGAATATTCATACGTTCATAATTACTACCAAAATATATATAATATCATTGCTTACAGCGCATTAAAAACGCAATATAAAATCTATGTATTATACAGAGCGAGAATCTGTACATTACATATCTGCCTTGCGGTGCCACGAGGGGGTTCACGGGGTATTGAATTTTATGTTATATTAATATTCATACGTTCATACTAACTACCAAAATGTATAAAATATCATTGCTTACAGTGTAATAAAAACTCAATATAAAATCTAGTATGAGACAGAACGAGAGTCTGTACATTACATATCAGCCTTGCGGTGCCACGAGGGGGTACAAGAGGCATTGAATTATATTTGATATGAATATTCATGTTCTTTTTACTACCGGAATGTAAAACATTAACTTTTTCAACAAGTACCTAACCTTATGTGAAAAATAAGCCCTATAATTTCAACTTAAACATAGTATGTATAGGTTTTTTCAAGATGGCTGATTAAGAAAATAATGATGCTGTAAATTACTGCATTAAACTGTTATGTGGTTTACATTCAGAGACCCCTATAAGAAGAGCATCACTTATATCAGAGTTAACCAATGATTATAAAGAAATCATAATAAAAATGATATAAGAGGAAAGAGTGACAAAGCAAATTTATGTTGCAGAAGTGAACGGAAGATTCAGGAAGGGACGCCCTAGACGAAGGTTTATCGACCAAATTGGCGATATATTGAAAATGGGCCAGATTAGGAGTACCCTTAACCGACGAGCGTGTATGCGTAGATATATGGATGTAAAGGAGGCGAGAGAAGTGTGTCAGGATCGAGCCAAATGGAAGTCCGTAGTCTCTGCCTACTCCTCTGGGTGTTGTTATAAAGAAAGCTCTTAAGGAAACCCAATTGACTTCTTATTTGGTATAGAATTTTGTCCTAAAAAGAGTAAAGGATCTTCATAAACCTTAAGCAAACATGCAGACACCTTTAAACTATTGGGACATGTGTCCATCAGTAACAACTCATTAGGCATGCAATAGCCTCTATTAGTTGCTCTATACCAGCAGAGGAGATATTGTCAAGCAGTTCGTGGCAGGCGCCAAGCCTAGCCATCGAGGAAGAAAGAATAGAGCTAAACACAGCTATAGAGGTAAACAAATTCACCTGACCTTATTTTATTCCAAATGTTCTAAAATATTAAATGTAAAAAAAAAAGTTCATTAGAGTGTGAGTCAAGGATGTCCTCCCACATATTTTGAGTTTAGCTTTTTGTAATATACAAAGAAATCGATATATAAAGGATTACTTCTCCAGGCCGATAGGTTGAATTATTAATTAACTGCGGCTCAAATGGTGGACAGTATTAATTATCCAGGCCTGGAGGAGGCGGAGCAAAATTTACTATATAATGATGCGGTACATATGGTTTGTTGGTTTAAATTACCAACTCCTTGTTCAGAGTTATTACATGGATGATTTTACATAGATTATTATGGACTGAGAATATATTATTTCGCGATACTACAATTGTCCCCAAATTCGGGCTCCAGGATGGACGTGAAGGAAGGCATGTGCACTCACCTGGACTCCCGCTGAGCTGCCTCGTGTCTCCAGGGGCTGTTTTACACGTTGGCTGGATGAAGGCTGTCTTCACACATAACTTTCACAGATTTCCACGAAATAGAGCATTATTTCAAATGTCTGTACACTTGCTGTTTTCTTGTATAGTTCAGTATCTAATTCACACTACGGCGCGAGGCGATGAAGCGAGATATAGCGGTGCAATCAGTTGCGTGACGTGAGTTGTGTGAACTTGTAAATCCCATTTTAACACACGATTGCACGTGCTGGGCATATAAAAGCGGTGTCTAGGAAAACTCGGGAGTGGGCCTTGCAGTATTCTTATTGGATAACAACTAACGAATCTCACAAGCGTTAGGCGGTAGTTGCAATTGGCGCGAACAACTTCAATTAATATATTTCGCCGAGGAAATTGGGTTGAAAATAAATTTAGACTAAGTAAAGGAAATTCATTCCTGTTAATATTTTCTTGGCATTTTTTGTTTGGCTGATAATTGCAAGATAAGTCAGCTTTGTTATCTCCATTATTACCTTGATTATGTAAAGGTGCACAATAAGCTGTAACACTCCAGGGGACAAACGCTCGCCTTACAATTTTGCTGTATGCGAATAAACCGATTTCGATCCCCGGTGGAACTACTGCAAGTTTTAAACGCAATTTGAAGTCCTGACTTACCACCTGCTCGGCCATGGAGGAGATTGTCGTGGGGAATCCTCCATTTTTACTGTGACGGTAAATGAGAGTAAACATGACACAGGTCAGATCGGTAGTTTATTCTTTACTCCAAAACGATAATGGTATTTGTTAGCTAGCAGTGTTACGTATATGAACTGTTACTTTACTTTACTTTTGCTGTTCAGGCTAACTTTTAGTTATTCCTCAAGTTTATCGCTTTCCAAATGAGCAAATTAGAATAAATACCGATCACTAGCGTTTATCAGTGCTCAATTTATCATCGTTACAACCCTTCACAAGTCCACTGTGGAACATAGATCTCCTCCAAGGAAAGCCACAAGCACGGTCCTGAGCAACCTGCATTCATCACTTTCTGCATGTCTTACTAGGTATCGCTTATCGGTACGAGGCAGCCACTAGTGATCCTTTCTCCTCCATCGGTTGTCGGTGTTCAATATTACGAATGAAACTAATTATTATCATATTGTAGTAAGTCTTCTCTAACAGAATTGTAATTCCACATAATAAATCAATAAATTATCAAAAAGATCTTTGTTTACATTTATATCACAAAGAGAAGAATTTCTTTTGAAGATGATGCGGTTGTAATAATATATCCCTTATTAACTTATAATATTATATTTAATTTCTTTATAGGTACATCAATCCAAACTATGTTAAATTAAAACATATTATTTGTTAATGTCATCCATACCGAATTGCGATCACAGCGGTCAGTCTTAACGGAAACTAGCCATCTGCTCAGGACAGGGTACAGCGACAGCACTTGATGCACGGGGGTAAAAATTTCATGACTCCGGGTTGATACCGAGAGGATGCAGGTGGCTCAGGACCGTGCTTTGTGGAATTCCTTGGGGGAGGCCTATGTTCAGCAGTGGCATTGTGAAGGGCTGTAAAATGATGATAACTAATATTTCAAAAATATTAATCTCTACATTTTTCTAACAAATTAGCTTCCCCTCACCCTTCACCTCATACTTAAGTGACACCACCCTGGTGGCAGAAAAAGTCGTGGATGTCTTCATTGTTGTCGTGAACCAATTTTTCTGTAACCTCTTCGGTATATACAATGTACCCAAGTATATTATAGTATTACTAAATATTAAATAGGGATTTTAAAGTTCGTTTGTCCTTTTATCCGTTCGATTCAAAGACGGACACGGTTCGCTACATACTTACTGTAAATATTATTTTAATAAAGCTAAATCGTATACAAAATTCTCTGCGAGGATAATAATATGTTGCTTCACTAATTTAGTAGACTTAAATTCACCTTGAAATAAAAATTTAATAATGTGAGCCGTCTAAGTAATTTATTAAAGTCAGTAGCGCTGAAAACTTATTTAAGTTCTGCACTTTAAATATGCATACCGTTCTCCGGTTTACAGATAGCAATGCTGTCAAAATGGAAATGAATTTAGTTTTCAGCATATTATAATCTACTACCCCTTCAAACATGAAGGCGGGGCGTGTATTTTTGAAAGCACATGCAGTTTGTGCGGCCTTACTCTATTTTTCTCCCAGTGCGTATCATTATCCAAGCGGTGTAGAGCCACTACGTTTACTAATTCTTAACTACAACTACTAACTTTCATGTGGAACGAAAATTCAAGTTAAGTCGCATCCGAAGTCTTTTTCTACCCAGCAGTCTGGGTTCTATTACGTATTTCTGCCGTCAAGCAACAGTATAAGTACCTAATACTGTATTCCAGTTTACACAGTAAGAGAACCAATATTGTTACAGAATGTGCATTTCAACTTAGTCCTCATGGCTTATAATACAAGATCTGTGGCCTCCTTTGTCTGTAGTTGGTAGATTTTCAAGGTTTGCAGTAACCATTTACCAATAGGTGAATTGTTAGCGCGCTTGTCACTAATATTTTTAATGGTAGCCATACATGCTAGCGTGTACCTGACAGGTTTACCTGTAAAGTTTAACTGTACAGGTAAACCGGAGGATGTATGTTGCATAATTGTGCAGGTTTTCACACCTGTACAGGAGACCCGAAAATATATGAGTTAATATGATATTTTTTCCCGTGGTATACCTGTGCAGTTTAACTGTGCAAGCAAAACTGAGCGTGTGTGAGGCGGTTGATTGCACAAGCGTCAGTTATGGCATGGCAGAATATTTGAGACATTCGTATAGTTTCCTTTTCCAAGGTATCTTAGCGTCACTGTTAACCTTTCATGAGGCGATATAGCTTCTCTCATTACTGTATCCTGCTTTTGCATTAAAGGAGCTACCGCTGATAACAGTTTGAGATACATCTTTTCATCCATTCGTATATAATTGCAGTAGTCTTTTCGCTCAAATTTTTATTTTTTCTATAAGTTGACGTGACTGTATTGTTTTCGTTACAATAATCATGCTTTACACTACTTTTCACGATATCTGCGTTTAAATTTTATTTTCTTCAATAAAACAAACCATAAACCTATTAGCGCTACTGCGTCGAGATCGAGCACCGCTGCCGGGGCTGTAGATTCAACTGAGAATTTGTACAAGTTTACCGCAACGTGTATGTCCTCTTCTCAGCTCAAGCTTACCTGACTGATGTGATCGTCTATGGCTACCCTAATAGACTAACAAAGGAGAGCATAGTTCATCTGATGGTAAGCGTGCTGTTGCCCATAGGAATCATAATGCAAGCGTTGTCGCCTCTGAGGACTAAGATGGAATGCGTCGACTAAGATGGAAGACGATAAAAAGCGTCTCCGGTTCTCTACACTCACCTTACGATACACAGCATCATTATTTTACTATTTTACGCTGGTATTCTGAGCGAGCGTGATCTTTTCCCGATTGAGCTGACCCATTAACGCTGCAATTATAATATTTCCATATTAAATCTCTACATTTCCATAATAATGACTCTATTACTTCGCCTGGTTGCCAGTAAAAAGCGTTTCCGGTTCTTTTTACTCTACTGCAGAAAAGGAATCCTACCATCTAGTATAGTATTTTAATACTTTTTTTTTATAGGATAAGGGTGACAAACGAGCACATAGTCCACCTAATGGTAAGTAGTTGCTGTGGCCCATAGGATTCAACATCTATTCTCGATTAAGAATCAAAATGGAGATGCGTTGTCACCCGTGAGGATTAAGATGGAATGTCTTAATTTCATTAAAAAGGGTCTCCAGTTCTCACCATATGAAACACAGCAGCGTTAAGCTGCTGTTTTACCTTGGTATTATGTGAGAGCGTGGTCCTTTTCCAGTTGTGCCGGACCCATTCGTGCTACAACTATACCTTTAATATAGTTGTAGCATGCCTCTACAAAGTTAATTTAACTTCAATATATAGTCCTGAAATAATACTATAAACGGGACCCATTCCATATTTTCTTAGCGATTTTATTGGAGTAGCCTACATTTCGATTATTTTCTTGAAAATCCACCTATAGATTTCTAATCGAATTTTTTATCCAAAAAATGTACTCGGTTATGGACTATTACTTTTTTATTTTTTACTTTAAAGTTCTTAATGGAAAACAAAGACCCACGCTGCGCTGAATCGATTATAGCAGCAACAATATTAGTGCGAATTGACAAAGAAAAGACTACGCTCGTACATAATACGAGTAAAATAGCTGCATTATGCTGCTGTATTTTATATTTTTATAAAATAATAAGTGACTAGAACGGGATATAACTCACTTTGTCTTAGTGCTAAGCAGTGACAAAGCCTCTGCATTTTCATTCCTAATAGACGATGGTTGTGGGTGCCAATGGGCTGCCGTATCCACTCATCATTAGGCGGAATGTGTGCTCGTTTGTCACCTTGAAGTAATATACAATTATAACCTTTATATGCCCCATTGCTAGGAAGATGTCTCTTCTCATTTTTGAGAGGGATTGAAGGTAAGGAAGTGTCCGCCGTGCAATAGTGTTGGCGCACTTCACATGTCTTCGAAGCGATGTTTGCCTTCACCGCCGAGCACGCATTATATCAGCAGCAAAACAAATTGTGTCAGTGGGGATCGAACCCACTGACACAATAGCTCAGAGCTAAGAGCTCGCGTTTTACGGCGAGTGCTTAGGCATAAGCCGGCCTAGCTTACTTACTTACTTTTTACCTTATTTGTATATAAAACGTCTACATCATTATCAGAAAAACCGTCTGTGACAGAAATAAAAACAGATATCGAGTTCTATAACTGCTTCGTTTTTCTAAACTTGGCATAAAACACTTAAAATGTCAGTTTTATTATTAGGAAAAGAGCTATTTTGATAGAATAAGGATGACAGACGAGCACATAATCCAGCTGATGGTAATTGGATGCTGTGACTCATAGACAACTATATCTATCCTCGAGCAAGAGGAAATAGGAGGAAGAGGTGTGTTGGTATGGCAATGCGCCACTCACCCTATCCTCCACAACTCTGATGGGGCCGCACCGTTGATTGATGTGGTGGTGGTGGGGCTGCGGGTGGAAAGGAGCGTCGGTATTGTGAGACGTCGCTCTCCCTACCCTCCGCAGCCGAATCTTGGTTGGCGGCGGAGCCACAGACCAGATCCACTGCTGGGGTCAGGGAGGCTAGTGTTTTTGACCCCATGGCCTTCGTGCATCGGACACGGGGGCGTCTGTTGCGCAGATGAAGTTGGAGACCACGGAGGAGGGTGCACCATGTGTTCTGGTGCGCCTTACCTGAGAAGGAGATGGGGGGGAGTAGTCCACTCCCGAGGAGAAGCCGCCATGGGGCGGCCAGCGCTGGTGGGGCCGCGGATGTTTGCGAAAGCGTTCCTATGGCCCTGCCAATATGCGGCGAAGGTAGAACACCATGGGGTTTTAGTCGGTACGAATCCGACATAACCCGTCCTTACCCCCGCGAGGCGGGTATGCGTAGGCATTTGCCCATGTAAAAAAAGGCTGTGTGATGAGCATCAACATCACATCCCACCACAAGTATTGTGTTGTGTTTTCGGGCGAACTCCACCACTCGCTCTAACTCGATGGCAGGATCTGGGTTCTCTCTGGGAAGATAAGTTGAGCAAATGATTACTCTGACCCATGTGCATACCTTGAAATTTATGAAGGCTGTATGTAACCGGGTCGTCGTCACAGTACTCTGGAACAGCTAATGTTTTTATTGTAAATTTAAAAGTTCTGGGTCTACTGCCTTTAGTATTGACTAGGCTCTTACCGGTAGCCGACAATCCCAGAACTTGACCATTGGCCACTCAAGGCTCTTGTATAAGGGCGAGGTCGATGTTTTCCTCTGCAAAGCAAACCTGCACCACGGTAGAAACAGCTGCTGCATGGTGAAGATTTGCTTGGAGGACTCTCGTCCTACCCTTGGGGTTAGCCATTTATAGACGTGAGGGGCAGAGATCGTTTTCGTTTCGTTTGGGGAAGACGTCCTTTACTGGCGCTCTTGACCCCCGCCGCACCTTTCGCTCTACTGCTCCTACCTCCCTTATCCTTACCCCTAGCCGACACCAGCAGAGGCCCTCCACCCGAGGCGAGATCAGTGCCTTGGGATTCAGTCACTCTCGCTGACGACGTTCCAGGCTCATCCCGCAAGGTGGAGGGCTGAGGCGATTAGAGTTGGGGCGTTTCAGGCTCCATTATCGCGTCAGAGCCTCCCTTGTTTTAAAAGTTATCATTTTAAAACCAATGACGACTCTGCCGCCTGTCGTCCGGAGAGCCTCCGCCGATGGGTCGTCCAGAGAGCCTCCGCCGATGGGTCGTCCAGAGAAAGGTTACTAGAAAACCATTCTCCTCGTCCCTACGGTGGAGGATTTTCCAGAGCTCGGTATGGAGCGCTTCATTTTGTGCCCTCAACAACACAGCCGCCTCCTCTGGAGAGTCAGCTTTGCTTCGTGGCAGATAGGTGATGCCCAGCTGAGCTTAGGCAGTTCGCCCTTAAGTATTATTGAGAGCTCTGCCTCCGGCCAGGGTTTCAGTTTTCTGACTTCACCCGCAATCCAGTCCTGGCTTGCCTTATTCAGGCACGAATCCAAATTTAGCTTATGGGTGGAACCCGAAAATTTCGTTCCCATTCCTGGCTGTCTTAGAGATAGCCTATGTTAGTGCCCGGTGGACCAGCCGCATCTGCTCCATGCTCATAGGATTCGAATTGCGAATTTCTACATGCGCGAAACCAACTACGGCACTGAAGCTGAGGTTTTTGTCCCCCGTTGCCAGCTTAAGAGATTTCCTGTGGTCTTTGGGGGACTCCTTCTCAGACCGACTGCGTTTTTTCACCTTTCGTTTGGGCATAAAGATTTCGTCCCAGGGCTTCTGGCAGAGAGAGATTCGGCTTCGGCTCCTATATTAGCTGCTATCAGCCTGCACATCTTTCATGCTGCTCCACTAAGCTTATAAGGCCCAGCGAACTTTTTCTTTTCCCCTCTCTAGTTCGTTTCCGATTGTGGTTCGGCTGCAGACGTGCCCTCCACTTTACGGCTCGTCCCAGGTTGGGGAGTAGTGTTGCAGGGTATTGGTGAGGCTAAAAGAGCCTCTTCCAGACCTGCAGTTCAGATTTTGTCAAAATGTCGATCTTCATCCATTTAGGTCCCACGATAAACTCCCACCCAGTCACTCATTACACGGCACGGTACACTTAACACCTTGGATTGGGTTAGGATAAGAAAAAGAGGGTGGGAAAAGAAAAGAAAAAGAGGAGAGTGTTTCTGTTCTGTCTGTTTTCTATTGAACCAAACCAAATAACAGGCGGCAACTACGCAAAGGAAGAACTCCTCAGACTTGCCCTGGGGATCAACACGACCTGCGCTCTCCTCCAGAGCCATTCGCCAAACTGCTCACCGGACAGGAGAGCAGAATAGGTGTTAATCTAGTCCTACTGATAATGTAAAAATGTGAGAATTAGGAGTAGATTAACCCCCGCCCAACACTAAAGTTAACTAGTTTCCAAAGATAACGATGTTTTATTAAAATTAATCTTTATTTTAAATTGAATGCAGGTTGTGGTTGACAATTGGCCACTGCATCCATTTACCATCAGGAGGACATTGTGCTGGTTTGTGACCATTAAAAACTTATGTAGTTTTAAAAACTGTGGTTACAAATTAACATTTTTCTTATTTTATTTATTTTCTTTATTAGCCACATGTTGGTCTGGGACTATGTCAATGTGGAAATTATTACAAAAAAAAAAGACATGACATAAAAGCCATCTATCACTTCTTTTACAATTTTTCACGATCATATTTGTTGACTAAATGTGGTCTGTGTAGTTCGATGCTCTTTGACTTTGCCTACCCCACGGAGATTACAGGCGTAATGCTGTCTGCCTTTATTTTCGGCATATATTACAAACATACTTTCTTGTATTAGTGTTCTGAGTGACGCTCAAAAGTATGCCGCACGCCCCGCTGAATGATTTCCACTCAAGCCTTCCTAGGCTAAAATATATTTTTGTCCTTTTTAATAAAACAAAATATATTGCTTCTTACATATTTTAGAAATATAATATCCATAATAAAACTAGATGCGATGAACATAAGGGCAATTCTGAAAGTTTAAAGTTCATCGAAGGCCGAGGGCGTTCATACTTGTGCTCGCAGATGTTATTTTTATCGTCAAAAGTATTAGTATTAAATTAATAATAGATCGGGAAAAAAAATTCTTCGTATATTGTTTGTACAAAATTGAAGAAAAATCTCTTTGGTTGTACTGTTTGTCTCTGGTTGTTTTAATATTCATACATGTAGGACATTAAGAAAAAGAATAATAAAAAGTAAAAAACACCCCCGCCATTTTTCAATTGTTTTTTCTGTCCGCCAAAATGAGTGAATATTAGGAAGAAATTTGATACATTCTGAAGTTTTATTACAAAACAAGGAAAAATGCGAACCAAGCAGCGAAAAAAATTTGTGACGTTTATGGAACTCTAATGCAGTGTCAGTAAGAGTAGCACAAAGTTGGTTCAAGCGTTATCAGTCCGGGAATTTTAATGTCCAAGGTGCAGCTCGCTCTGGTCTTCCTCATATGGATAAAGTCGATGCCATTTTTGAAAAAAATGGAGCAAGATCGACATATTAGTAGTTACAACTATGACTACAAAAGAGTTTTGACCCATTTTCAAAAGTCTGGCTATACAAAAAAGCTCGATATTTGAGTACCACACGAGCTCACTGAAAGAAATCTAATGAATCGTGTACTCATTTGCGATTCTCTATTGAAACGAAATGAAACCGAACCATTTTTAAAAAGATTAATCACTGGTGATAAAAAGTTGATCACCATGACAAGAACGTGCGTAAAAGATCATAGTCAAAGTGTAGTTAAGCTCCACAGACTGTAGCGAAACCCGGATTAACACGCAATAAGGTGATGCTGTGTATATGGTGGGATTGGAAGGGCATCGATTATTATGAGCTTTTATTGTAGGGCAAAACCATTGACTCGGATCTCTACTGCCAACAACTAATGAGACTCAAGCAAGAAATTGAGAAAAAACGGCCGAAATTGGTCAACAGAAAAGTTTCGGTCTCTTCAGAATTCTTTGGGTAGTGTTGTCGCATTTTTTTGACCAAAAATCCCAAGATTTTTACAGCAACGAGATTATGTCACTACCGACAAGAAGGCAACAAGTTATCGAACAAAATGGCACATATATGTTTTAATTAAATATATTTTAACTTAGAAAAAATAATGTCTTCAACTTATATATAAAATAGGAAGAAAGTTTTTCCCCGAGCTAACTTGTTTGGTTTTTACCTATGAAATAACGTTTTTTATGAAATATATATAGTAATTTTTTATATATTTTTATATTTCTATTAATCAAAGTAATCACCCATGCAATTAATGAATCTTTGCCAACGCAGTGGCAGTTTATTGATGCACTTCTTGAAGAAATCAGCTGGACGGGAAGCAACAAAGTCTTCCAAAGCACTTTGTACTGCCTCTGGGGTATTGAATTTTTTTCGTCGCAGGTAACAATGCGGTTCAAAATCCTTTCGTTTGTGTACCTGTTGAGTAGTGCAAGGCATGTCTCGAAGCGTAATTCATGCTGTCGATCATTCGTGGGGCATCCATTTGTCAAGCTTTTTTACCTTTCCAATTTCACGCAAATGGACCAATATTTTTTTGATGCTAACGTCGAAAGCTACTGCTAATTTAGCCGTAGATTGAGTATCATCAGCTTCCACAATTGCCTTTAATTCGTCATTGTCAACCAAAGTCTTCGGACGACTACGGGGTTCATTTTTCAGGTCGAAATTTCCGGAACGGAAGCGGGCAAACCAATAACAGGTGGTGCGTTCGTTTGTAGTATTCTGTAAACAACGTTGCGTGCCGCTTGCGCCGCGTTGCTGCCACGACGGTACACATATTCCATAATTACTCGAATTTTAACGTATCCATGATGACGAAAAATATTCAAATGCGATGAAAAATAACGCTAATCAATAAACAAATGACTGATTTTGAAAAAAGAATTCCATATTTTTAAAATAAAATTAATTTGAAATTAGAATTCTTAGCAAAACAAAAAATATTTTGATTTGAAATGGCCAGTACTGCAGAACGGCAATTTCATAGGTAAAGACCAATTATTAAACATTTCCTATATCTAACCAAGTTTAGTAATCATCAGTAAGTAAGTAGGTAGTAGAATAGAATAGAATAAAATAATTTTTATTCAAAATAAATTACAAGTAATTGTTATTGAAAGTATTTTTTTTTTACTTTTACCACTTGTTCGAAAAAACCTCTGTTCTGGGAAGAAGCAGCAAGAAGCCCAGCGGGACTTTTTTTAAAAAGTAAAATTAAACAATAAAACATATATTATGAATCAAACTGCAGAAAGCGCTGTCGTTGCCATTCCTGAGAACTAAGATGGAATGCCTCGTTTTCAGTAAAAAGGATCTACGGTATTTTACACTCACCATACGAAACAATAGTATAAAGCTGCTATTTCACGCTGGTATTTTATGAGAGCGTGATCCCACCCCAGTCGAATCGACCCATTTGTGCCACAACCACCATATATGTAGATGCAGCGTAGCTCGACCACGTATAGATTTCTGATCTTTCATAATTTTGTACCTACCTTTCATTTTTTAACTTTTCATTACCGCAAAGTATTGAAATTTATATGTAACTAAATTGTTTCTACTATAAAATATAACAATTAAAAAAGTAAAATTGCATTAAATATCATTTTCCACAATATTTTGTAAATCAATTGAAGAACTTTGATTATTATAGCTTCGGATGCCATTAGACAGCCATAATATCAAGGCTAGTAAAACACCTGAGAGAGAGCACGCAAGAAGGTTTAATTCTCCAACAATCGACGAAGTGGCTGCTGTTATTATCGGAGAAAATCGTCGGAATAATGAATTGAAACGTGTGTCTGAAACCCACAGGACTTACGATGCGCTACAATATCCATTGATCTTCTGGCAGGGTGATTCAAAATCAAACTCGTTAATCGAGTATGAGGTTAATCGAGTGGAATAATAATAAATAATTCGTTGATTTTATTACATCTAACCGAAGTGCTACGAATTTTTATTCATATAGACTCATCATTCGTAAAGATGAAGTACATCACATTTTGATGTGTCGCCGTTTTTGTTCGTCCGTTTTCGTTCCATAAGTTCGCGGTTGATATGTATGTCAAAAGTTGAGACTGAACGATTGACATACATCCCTTTGAACCAAAATCAGCTCATATCCTCGATGAAACTGTTTCGAAATTGCATGCAGTGGTGACTAAAAACATGATTCATGGACCTTTCGGAGTTTTTAACAGCAACTGAGCATATATGATCGACGGTAAGTTTTCCAAGCGATATCCAAGAGACGTGATATCTGACACCATCACAAGTAGTGACGAATACCCATTGCATCGTTAGCGATCAGTTGCGGACAATGGGCGATCTGTAGTTGTAAAGGTCAAAGGACAACATGTTCATGTGGACAATCGTTGAATTGTGCCATACTCAGTAATATTGTCCAAGGCTTTTGAGGCTCACATCAAAGTGGAGTACTGTAACTCCGTCAAATCGATCAAGTACATATGTAAATATGTAAATAAAGGCGATTGGCCATTTTAGCTGTAACAAATGCAAATGACATATAAGATGGGTCACTATGTCAGCAGCAACGAAGCGATTAGGAGCATTTTTTGATTTGCGATCCACGAAAGAAGAAAGTTTATTTCAATCGAGAGAACGCGGTGGACAGAGCGGCACGGCCACCGTCGACTACATTAACAAGCTTCTTCTCGTTCTATCAAACGTGTTTTTGCTCGCACTTTGCTGTATGTTGAAATGCCACTCTACTATACATGGAATGCATCATCAAAATTGTTACAGCATCGGAAACAAGGAATACAAGTTCAAGGACATCCAAATCTATTTGCTTCAGACATAATCAGACACAGAAACTTTTTATTCAATATATATTATAAATAATACTTATTAAAAGTCACTCTTTTGTTAAATTTACCACTGGTTCGGAAAAGACCTTTGTCCTTGAAAGAACCAGCAAGAATTAAAGTTAGTAAAAATTACTTTGCTTATATCCGCTCAATGAAATAAAATGATATGTCTTACCTAGTTTGGAGAGCATATCTCGCCCTCCTTCAATTTCGTGCACTATCTCCGTCACCACTAATCCCAGCACCACTACTCCCAACACTACTACACTAAGAATGACACACCACCAATGATAATACGACACGGCAAAGTAATTTTTACCACCTTTAATTCTTGCTGGTTCTTTCAAGGACAGAGGTCTTTTCCGAACCAGTGGTAAATTTAATGGATTTCCGCAAAGTGACGCCTGATTCTATAAAATAACCAGCAAGAAATCTAACAAGGTTTTTTCCGCTAAATAAAACAGTTTATAATCATATATGGTACAAAATTAACAACAAAAAAACAAAATAGAAATTAGAAATAGCTTGGTAGCGATTGCCTCATTTCCAGGGTTATTATCATCAAATCTCTGGTGGTAGTCGATTCCACAAGGAAGTTGTGCGAGGAAAAAAACTTCTTCTAAATCGCATAGTGGTGGACCGCCAATCATCCAGATGGTATGGACGGTATCGCGAGTTTTGTCGCGATGTGCGATGGCGAAATTGAGCGGCTGGATTTAGTCCGAACAATTCCTCAAAGCACTCCCGTAGTAGATGCGATAAAATACGCAAAGAGATGCAACATCTCTACGCAGTACCAGTGAGTCAAGCCGATCGGAAAGAACTCGGTCTTCGACGATTCGAGCTGCTCTGCGCTGGATGCGGTCAAGTGGAAGGAGCTGGCACTGGGGAACCCCTGCCCAGAGATGGAAACAGTATTCCATGTGGGGCCAAACCTGCGTCTTGTAAAGTTGCAAGCGGTTTGTTGGCATGAAATACTGTCCCGCACTGCTGAACACTTTTGAGAGCGCTGGTATTTGCATACGGAGATGTCGATGTGTTAGCCTAGGCCCGGTAGCATTCCTGCTTATGGCGTGAAGCAATTTTGCAGAAGCAACTAAACCATGGCTGAGTGCTGCCTCCGATAGGTACCACAGATGATGGAATAAAAGGTTCCATTTCCTGAAGCACCACATCAGCGACAGAATGAGCTACAACGTTGGGACCATCCGGCGAGAAGCAAACCCAAGGGTAGGATGCAAAAAAAAACCGCAACCTGTCCCAATCGGCCGACCTATAGTGCCAAACACGGCAGCAACCTGCAGAACGCGACCGCGATGGGAGCGTAAGTGACACCACACTCCGGTCTAGACAATGGTCCGAAGAGCCAAGAGGGGCATCGACGAACACCTGATATCCGCCCGGATCAGAATTCAGCAGAAGTTCCAACAGGGAAGGTGCAAGATCCTTCACATCTGGAATTTTGTGTCAGACAATATGCCAAAGCAAAATCATAAACAGATCTATCCGCATGATCGTTTGAACGGGAACCAAGCCATCCAGCGAGGTGGGCTTTAAAGTCGCCGAGGATAACGACCTCTGCGGATGAGACCTGTTGTAGCACGGAGTCTGCAGCCATTTGGACGTGGTCGATGAGTCGGTCTGTGTTGGCATTACCGCTATGGGACCTAAAGAGGCATCCATAGACGCGGGGATGATCAACGCTGACTACACGCAGCCACAGTATGGACAGGTCCGTACCTCCAAGACTGCCGAGGCGTCGAAAACAGATGTCCTCTCTGACGTATACGCAAACCCCAGCCCGAGGCACAAAGAATTGTTCTAATTTGTACCCCGGGTAGGAGACATACGAAGTATCAGCCGGGGAGAACACCTGTGTCTCGGTTAGAAAGAGCAAGGCCGGCTTCGCCGTCTCCAGATGGTAGTGAACGGCGTTAAGGTTCGAATGACGTCCCCTGATGTTGCAGAAATTAACGGATAGCGTGGCAGGGGTCGCCTTTGTTTAATTGCTCCGTTTGCCCCGAGCAGTATTAGTGGCGAGCGGAATTTCACCCCCCCCCCTCCCCCCTGAATACGCGGGGCATCCTAAGCACCCACGCTCAGGAAGAGGAGGGTAGCTTGGGCGTGGATGCTCAGCGAGGGATTCTCTAATACCAGGGGTGCTGGTACCCTCCTGGGGTAGTGTCTTATTTAACTCCGCTACCATGTTAAAAAGGGGGAGGGGGATTGGGCCTCTGGCTACGTGCACTCACCAAGCGAAACGCAGAAGTAATCTTATAGTTCACTTATACTTGGATTAAGATTTGGTAAAACGAAAAGTTCTCCAACTTTAGAGTAATAGAATAAAACAATTTTACATTCTGTAGTCGGTGTGAAGACAAAATGTATAGAAGAATTAAAGTCCCGATTTCAGAATGTGAAATTGTTTTATTCTTTTTAGTTCTTTGAAGTTGGATTTATTGGATAAGGGTGACAATCAAACACACAGTCCAGAAATGATAAGTGGATGCTGTGGCCCATAAACATCTACATTTATCCTCGATTAAGGATTAAAATGAAGATGCGTTGTCACCCCTGAGGACTAAGATGGAATGCTTCGTTTCCAGTAAAACGGGTCTCCGATTAAATCGTAATCGTGTTATACAGTCGACCACCTCCTGTTCTTTTTTTTTGATGTCGGTAAAAATGTAAATAATCTGTTATCGGACACGTGTGTCAGAACTGCAAATATGAAATTATTTTTAATAATTTGGTTGGTGACACTATTAGCATCTTATTTATCGTAAAACAATTCAGCTCTGAAGTATAATATCTCAAATTAAATGAGACTATAACTGTCATAAATTAGTAATAGTGACTGATAACCATCGTAAATTATTGTGTCCATGTCCCATAGTTACCCATCATCCATTACTATGTTGTTATATTGACATGAGCTTCATTGTGTTCTATTGTTTAAACCATCCTAACGTTTGTCAATTTATCACTGTTCCAAATAGTAGAGGATCCGGCTTAAAGAAATACCCCCTCATTTTTTTCCTTGATGAAATAATTTTTTTATAATAAAGTATATAAATAAATACAAATCGGGGTGATTGATAGCCTATGTTTTGGCAAGGCTATTTTTAATTAAAAATTATTTAACAATTTTTTTTTTACCGGTTACGGTCATTCTTTTCCTTGATAAAATTGGTATCAATCAAAGAAAAATATGTATAGAAAATGCCACAGCATGATTGACTACCTTTTCCCATGCAACAACATCTGTCTACTAGGTGTAAACAGGTAAACTGATATAGTAATTTACCCTCATTCTTTTTCCTAAAAAATTAAATGTGTTAATATAGATATTTTTATTGCGAATCCAATGGGGTGTGGTTGACTTTTGAAATCATGGCAAGACGTGGTTGACACGATTTAACGTTTCAATAATTTTATTTTAAAGTCGAGCGTGACAGAGAACACTATATTATGTATTATTATGTGCGGCAGGGAAGGATGCACGATAACAGATGCGCGTGAGACGTTTGCCGGAAAATAGAAAAGCGCGCGTTCAATTCTCTGTGTAACAGAGAAAGATAAATATATTCTCCCACTGAAAATTAATTATTTATTATTAATTTATTAATAATTTATTATTCTCCCAATGAGCATACCACGTAGTAGTATTTACTTTAAAAATAAAAACTAACTTTATTGTTATAATTTTTTTTAATTTTTTTAGTATACTAACATAATTCAAGTACCTAATATTGACTTACTTTTTTAAATTGCATATATTACACTAACCAAATAAAAAATGAAACAGTTTAATATTAAACAATTTAAATAAAATTTAACGTTAAATTAAATATTAAACAGTTAAAAATTTAAAAAAAAATCAATTAATTGTCATAAAATATTTTTTTTAAATTTTAATCATTACTACTATACAAAAAAAAATTATTCATTATCTGATTACTTATAAACCCAACGGAAGTTTATTTCGGATCTTAAAATCCTTATTTACATATTTTATTGGCGCCTGACAATATACATAAGGTAAATGTAATTATAAAAGTTCAATTTAAAAAATAATCGCAAGTTCTAGAAATTTTAACTTATACAATTTGGATAAAGTTATAAAATAGCAAAAAAAATTATGCATACGGCATTGGTGTAACCCACACATTTAGGTGGGGCAAAGTTCTGTAGAGATTCAGGCATTGTCCTTTTCATGAGTGTGAATTTTTCTGACAGATAAAAAGTTTAACACGGATATGAGGTTAAAAAATTACAATCATTAAAATATTTAAAAAATATTGAAAGTTATACTTAGAGTTTTTTGTGACGATAAATATCCCGAGAGAAATTTGTCAGCATTTTTAATTTTTATCTGATATCATGTATAACTTTTCTTTTATATCTTTGATTTTCTGATTTTTATGTCATTTAGTTTGTCGAACGGCTAAATCTGTTCTTATAAATTTAAGTTATAAAATTTTATAAGTTATAAAATTATAAATTATTACATTTTTTAGTTACTTCAAAATTTTAACAAATGTTAAGTATTTTTCATTGTATTTTTCCCATAAAGCAGTTACTTTTTGATAGCATGCTCTGTGATAACCTAAATCAGCCAGAGACTCTTTGGTTAAAAGAACATCACCATACTTAAAGCCACTTTCTTACGATTTAAAAAAAATTGTTCATCAAAATCACGAATTTTTTATTTTTCACCACATAAGAACACTACTTCATTGTTTTTTTTATTGTAAACATTCAATACAATACACTAATAAATGTTCAATGCAGTAGAGCACGTTGAGAAATATGAAACATATATTATATTGAAAACGTGGTCTGCTCCAGACTCCAGAATAATTTTCGGTGGGAGCAAATATTTATCTTTCTCTATTACATCTACAACTGAACGCGAGACTTTCTCTTTTCCGGTAAGCGTCTCACGCTCAGCTGCTATCGTCAGGGTCTGATTTACTCACAGGCTAACTAGGCTGGAGCCCAGGGCGCAAGATTCGAGGGGGCGCTGAGCTTGCCTTTGCAAGCAGCCCTTATGTACAAAATAAAATTTGGTATACATAATATTCTCAATAAATAATTAAGTAAGTGCAGCAAGTATTTTACTTGCTGCTCTTTCTTTCTTTTTGGTACAAAATAGATAAAAATAAGTTGTAAAAATAAGACTGAATTATTTTGTACCTTTCGTCTTTAGTTCACTGACTGGACATGATTTAAAGAATTTAAACAGCTTAAGATCTCTTCTGTGACTCTAATTTTATTAAGTGTTTTGTTAATGCTATCCAAGGGAACTGCCAGCCATGTGTTCCATCTCTGCACAGGGAGAACGACTCACTAGCCCATGCCGGAGAAAGTCGATCTTTTAGGTTTTTTTTTGAGTCCAACTCGACTCTCGATGACAGGGAGTACACAACGCCGACCATTCCGTGGTGTGATTGCTCCACGCTGGTTTACGTAGCGCTCAGTGTGCAAAGCATTGCTCTCCCTGGACGTCAAGTCGAGTGGGTCTGATGGAGTCTCTACTATTGTGCTGAAGACGGGTGCTCCAGAGTTAGCACCGGTTCACCCGAGGCACCCCAGTGCTTCCCACTTGACCGCATCCAGCGGACAGTGCAGTGGCTCGAATCATCAAGGACCGAGTTCTTTCTGATCGGCTCGATTCACTGGCTCAATTTTCACGGGTAGTATTTAGACAAATTGTTCGGCACGCACATCGGGACAAATCTCACGGTCCATCCACACCATCTAGATCCTTGGCGGTCTACCATGGTTGTGCGGTTTACTAGGAGTTTTCGCCCTCGCAAGACTTCTTTGTAAAATCGTTTACCACGTGCGATTTTTCCAGACCTATACGACTTAGAGACCTTCAAGAAACGAGCTTACTCCTTTTAAAATGGCCGGCAACGCACCTGTAATTTTGCTGGTGTTGCAGTTGTTCATGCGCGATGGCTGCTACACTTACTATCAGGAAAATTTGATGTAATGAGGACGAAACCAAGGGGTGGAAAGCTTGTAAAATATAAAAATCTAGGAAATATTTTCTTGGGCTGGGTATGCACGGACAGAACATGCCATATTCGTAGTTAGCCTAGGGCTGTCGCAACTCTTAATCAGGCTCTGGCTATCGTGCATCCTTCCCTACCGCAGATAATAATACATATAGTGTTCTCTATCACGATCTATTTTAAAATAAAATTATTAAAACGTTAAATCGTGTCAA
Organism: Parnassius orleans; assembly: GCA_029286625.1. Lineage (NCBI taxonomy): Eukaryota > Metazoa > Arthropoda > Insecta > Lepidoptera > Papilionidae > Parnassius > Parnassius orleans. Next base: position 645,964 of record JAGSMP010000221.1, read on the forward strand.
TCACTAGTCTTGCCACGATTTGAAAAGTCAACCATACACCATTGGATTCGCAATAAAAATATCTATATTTATACATTTCATTTTTTTGGAAAAAGAATGAGGGTAAATTACTATATCAGTTTACCAGTTTACACCTGGTAGACAGGTATTGTTGCATGGAAGAAGGTAGTCAACCATGCTGTGGCATTTTCTATACATATTTTTTTTTCGATTGAGATCAATTTTATCAAGGAAAATAATGACCGCTACCGGTAAAAAAATTATTAAATAATTTTTAATTAAAAACAGCCTTGGTAAAACATAGGCTGTCAATCACCCCGATTTGTATTTATTTATATATTTTATTATAAAAAAAATTATTTCATCAATGAAAAGAATGAGGAGGTATTTTTGTAAGCCGGATCTTAGACTAAAATTGAAATTCATTACGTCTGAGCAGTTACTTTACTATATTAACGATAAACGTCAAAGTTAAAAAAATATCACTTTTATTCCTTCTGTTAATATCGCGTGTAAAGTGTGTGATAAGATATGCAGGAAGTCTTTAACCTTTCTAAAAGGCCGGCAACGCATCTGCAATTCCCCTGGTGTTGCGGTTGTTCATGGGCGGCGATAGTCACTTACCATCAGGTGAGCAGCATGCTCGTTTGCCCCCTCTTCTATAAAAAAAGTCGATAGATGCAAGTGGCTCAAGACCGTGCTATGTGGTATTTCTTGGGAGAGGTCTATGTTCAACAGTGGACTTGTGAAGGACTGTAATAATGATGATGATGAAGTGTGTAATCATTGTCATCATCATTTCATGTCCATTGTTAAACATAGTCCTCCCTATAAATTGGCTAATAAGGGGGCTATTTGCCATAGTTGCCACGCTTGGCTAGCGGGTTGGCAACCGCAGTTTTTTAGTTTCTAGTTTTCATTATATTTTTTATAGAAGAGGGGGCAAACGAGTATGCGGTTCACCTGATGGTAAATGTCTCCCGCCGCCCATGAACAACTGCAACACCAGGGGAATTGCAGGTGCGTTGCCGGCCTTTTAAAAATGGGTAAGCCCGTTTCTTGCAGGTTTCTAAGTCGTATTGGTCCGGAAAAATCGCCGGTGGTAAAAGATTCCACAAAAAAGTCGTGCGAGGAAGAAAGCTTCTGGTAAATCGCCCAGTAGTGGACCGCCAAGCATCCAGGTGATGTGGATGGTGACGACGGTAAGTGCGTTGGTAAAATTTGGCAAATTCTTCCCACAATAAAGCCACCTGCATCCATCGACTTCCTGCATGTCTTACCAGGTCGTCACTCCATCTAGAAGGGGCCACCTACACTTCGCCTACTGGTAAGAGAACCTTTCTTCCCCATCGGTTGTTGGTTTTTCGAACTATATGGTTCCACTGTGGATATTTTATTACGAATTCTATCACGCAGGCAAACTTCGAGCATAGACCTCGCTATAGCTTGCTCAGTAAACGTAAGCTTTCTCTTACGGTCAGCAATGTAGGACCACGTATAAAATTCTATTTCACTTGTTGACCCGAACTTGTAGCACTCTAGTATTCTCAAGGTTTGAGGAATACATGACAAGAAGTTGTGCTGTCTTCCGTACGTCGTCGCGTCAAAGTCGGCAACTGTAGTCGATGCGTGACTGTCAACGATGCACTTTAGATTTCGGATCTAACTTTAGTACTGATGTATTTCTGATACAATTTTATTATTTCAACAAGTACAGGAAAAAAGAAATGTCGATTACAAATAACTAAATAGAATAAAATAATTTCCATAATATCTTCTGAAATCGGTGCTAAGACTAGACTAGTGTTTAGAAGAATTAAAGGCCTTTTTAGTTTTTGAAGTTATCTACCTATTACTTTTTTCTGAAAGGTTCAAGTTTTGACCCTTTTGAGTGGACCAAGGAACATTATAAGTTAATAACTAGGATGCCTTTTAAATGGTTGCATTAAAAACTTCTTTTTTACACCCTTAGGGTTGAATTATTTCTCCAAATTTATATGAGACCACCCCTAAGTAAAACAAATTTAAAAAAAAAAAAACAATCATAAAATCGGTTCATAATTGGCGAAGATATCGTGTACAAACAAAAAACCGGCCAAGTGCGAGTCGGACTCAAGCATGAAGGGTTCCGTACCATCGTTATACACGTTTCTAGTAGGGGAGCCCCTTTTAATTTTTAATTTATTTTAATTTTTATTATTTGTTGTTATAGCGGCAACAGAAATACACATTCTGTGAAAATTTCAACTGTCTACCTATCATGAGATACAGCCCGCTGACAGACAGATGGACTGACGGACAGACGGACGAACGGACAGACAGCGGAGGCTTAGTAATAGGGTCTCGTTGGTTACCCTTTGGGTACGTAACCCTAAAAAGAACATACATACAAGTTGAAAATCTACTCTTTTTTGAAAACGGCTGAAAAGAAACACGATTATTGCTTTTTTTTTTCGACGCAAAGAAGAAAGGAAAAATTGTTCATTGTGCGTTGATTGATGAGGGTATAGAAAAATAACAAGCCTGATTTTAAATAAGTTCAAAAACGAGAAGATTCTAAATTCGATGCGTATATAATTTAATGTATGTTCACCGATTTCTTGCAAACCGCTGTACCGCTTTAAGCGATTTTATTAAACAGGCTATATGTCAAGGGTTTTTTATTTGAACCCAATTTAGATCTGAAAAATAAATTCCGACACGGAAAAATAGGGGATGAATATTTCAATGTAATAAATTTAGACGACATTCTAGTTGACTACTTTGAACTTGTAATATTTCTTAGCCACTAAAATGTGTAAAATATTTTTTACTTTATTTTGAAAAAACGTTACCTCCTCATTAAGATTTTCTCCTGTATCGTGGAGGTAGTTTACATACATAAATTTTATAAGGACAAAAATATTGACCAGGAACAATTATTTGTAGGTCATACAAATGCTTGTGCCGTGCGAGATTCGAACCCACGGCCCTCAGCTCTGCAACTCATTGCTAAGCCACTTCGCCACGGAGCCGGTGTATAATTAAACTTTTAATAGTTTCTGAAGTCTTGTCTTTAATTAATTGATCCATTACGTCTCAGCACCGATGGAAATTATTTGGAATTTATTTTAAGTTTATATGGAAATTATTTTAAGTTTTCAAGTGAGTTTGTACTTTAAAAAGTTTAATTATTCACTAATTATTCAAGTTTGTAGAGAGCGTTTTCTACAAACGCGCTGTTGTATTATCTATACTATAATGTTATAAAGAGATAGTACGAATTTTGTGAGTTTGTGTATATGTGGAGGGTAATCTACGGAACCACTGAACCTTCACCGTTTGAAAGGTACGTTATTTCAGATGGTCATAGGCTATACATATTATGTTTATAAATATATTATTTCTAAAAGTTATAATGATATTCGTCGACTAAGTTGGAAAAATTCATGCCTCTTGAGAGCGTTCATAGCGTGCGCTGATTCAATGGTTAAAGTTGCACGAAAATAATGTATGGCTAAATTGTTCCTCTTCAACAGTTTTTTAAAACAAGTTCGCGAAAGAATATTTATATCTTTTAAGGATAACTTACAATAAACATTTTTATGTAAAAACTCTCATGCGACAAGATTTTTAAACCTCATAAAAAGGGAACAAAAGATGGGAATATGGTGTACATGAAGTTTGAAAATTAATGATACCTATAAATAATTGTTCAACCCCCGGTCAACCCGGGGCGGGCCACTAGTGACTAACAAAGTAAATGATAAATGAGTTAAGTGTAGTGGCGGTTTAAGAATATCTACTGCCCCATGTCGTCCCGTTTGTGTGGTAAGAGGCGATAGAGAGATCATCAGCAGCAGCATCTTCCTGGCAAAAGCTGAATAAAAATAACAAACTGCGGTTGCCAACTCGCCTGCCAAGCGAGGCAACTATGGCAGAATCCCCCTATGAAGCAATCTATGAGTGAGGCGTATGCTCAGCACTGGACTTTTATAGGCTGCAATTGATGCATGGTACTGGAAATGAGTTGAGGTCTTTGATGGGCAATAATGATGATATGTTGAGACTTTTGTATGCACAGAGATTTTCATTTATTCACCACGTTGCGTTGGCCAGGTAGATTGGTGAGCACGGAGCCGTAACTTAAGACTGTACTTAGAATAAAATATTAGAGATTATTATTTGTATTGCTATACATTGATGCGAATAGTCTTAATGCAATCCATTCAGACACTTGAATGGGCCGTCCCAATTTTAAGAAACCACTGTCCTAAAATTTCACAAAATTTATGGTTGGTTACATTTTTTTACACATATTGAAAAATCTAGTAGTTGTGAAATTGTTTTATAGAAGAGGGGGCAATGGGCATGCCGCGCATCTAAAGTTAAATGCTAATGCTGCCTGCCATTAGCAGTCTGTTTTGTTTTTAATTTGATTTCAGCGTTTTTTGGTGAATTTTCTGAATGATTTGTTCGCAGGGGATCGTCCATTGGTATTCATCGTTGTAGTATATGTATACTACAAAATATAAATAAAAATAAAATATAGTCAAGCTTAAATAACGAGCAAATAAATAGAGGAAAAAATTCTCTCAAATGCATTTTGAGAAGTCCTTCTCAATAAAAGACTTATTGCGTTTAATAAAAGTGGAAATATCACACAAAGCTATATTTAGGATTGCGAAGTTATTCAATTTCTCGTTATGCGGGTTTTTGCGTAGGCTCAATCATTCTGATTTGAATTCTTATGAAATTGGCATCGACTACCTTGCTGAAAATATTTTTAATTCTGAAACCGTCACTTCACGGTATATAGTTATTATGTATACAACATATTATATAACATATTATAGATAATATGTTGTACACACATATTAAATGGCTCTGTTAACGGATTTTGATTAGTCACCTTTTATGTTACGAATGGCTATACCACATGAGTAAAGAAACCGTACGGTTTCTTAAGGGCGTGATATACTCAAATACGAGGTAATGAAAATAAATCCTAAGATCAAACACCAGTTAGAGGAAAAACTACTAATTGTATTTATGACATGCTTTCTCATAATTTCGTTATGTACCATTTTTCATTGGGTATATATTTGCCATAGTTGCCACGCTTGGCAAGTGAGTTGAAGAAACGTTTTCGAGTGGTAGTCCTGTACCGGCAAGCGAAGCGGTTTTAGCGGCGAGAATTTTTGCAATTAGAGTTTTAATACATTCTGTCACACAAAAACCCGGTTTGGACTTCTGCGGTGCGGTACCGGTATTGTTCTGAAAGTTACGGACAAACCACAAACAGTAGGACGCCACGCGGACCTGGCGCGGTCTGTATTCCTTTGTAGTCAAAGCAACTGGCCATATACTTATAATATAGCGGGAGCATTGCCATGTGGTCCGGTGGCGGATTTTACCGGAGTTTTATTTGCTTACATTTGGTAGAAACGTTTTTTTAGTTTCAGTTTTTTTTAAATGTTTTAACATTAAAAAAAAAACTTAAATTAGTTTTATTCAATAACTTTGAAATCAAAGTTCTACGATAGTTAATGATTAATACAAAGAATACTCATTTCTTGAAATAAAAGGGCAGTGTAATTAACCTACAAAGACTTACTCTTTCTAAAAACTCATACATAGATAATTTATGCGCCGCCTTCAATTTGTATTATGTTTTATTATTTTTATCTGCAAAATTTCATACAACTCCTCGAATTTGCTTCTATTCACACCGTAATAAAGAAAAAATGGTCTTTGTGAGAGGTCTTAGTCAGAACTGTCTTTTCGTATTTATATCGTGTATCCGTTTGGGTTATGGGTTCTTCTTGTGCCATAACGCAAATATTAACAAAAGTTTTTCATTCGGATGTCCGACAGCAAAATTGTGCTTGATTCACCATGAAAATTCGTAATCTTGTAATCTATATGGAAAACAAAACTAAGCCGCTTTTGCTGTCACACTGTTCATCGCACAGAGATGAATTCGCTCTCTACAATCCACTTCAGGACCGCTATTCCCACTATACCGCCTCTGTGTGCTGTGTAACCTGAGTATTAAGGTTTGTTTGAATTTCCTCAATAGAAATAATCGAAACAATAAAAACTACTGCCTTGCCTTGTAAAACGCCACAATTTTATCAAGAGAAGCCAAAGGAGAGACCGCGCTCTTATAAGTATTCCTTTTTTAACAAACAACAAGTAGCATTTTCAATGATAATTAACAAATCCCAGGAATGTCAAACCCTGAAAAAAGAGGGACAGCTGGCTCACGTGTTTCTAGGGCCATCAAAAATAAAATCATTTAATGTAAACTATAGAAGTGTATTGCGAAAGAGCGTTCTGCAACTTTTAATTAAAATCATTTCAGTAATAAAACAAAATTGTAGGCTTATATTTATAAGCGAGCGAAGGCGCAGGTACAAGCTAATGTATATTACAAGTGAACAAGAGCTGAGATTTTTTTGAAATGATATCTTCTTACAAACTTCACGCTGAAAAAGCCGTGTACAAAAGTTCCATTACAGCCAATAAAAGTCCACTGCTGAACAAGGGCCTCCCCTATAGATTGCCTTATAGGGGGATTTCGCCATAGTTGCCACGCTTGGCAAGCGGGGCGGCAACCGCAGTTTTTTTATTACTTTAAGTTGTTATCAGGAAGACGCTGCTGCCCATCTCCTGTTCCAGTTTCCTTCTGTCGCCTCTTACGACACCCATGGGATGATATGGGGTAGTGTATATTCTTACATAGCCAAACGTGCAAAAGTTATTATTATAAAATTTAAGGCGTACGCCCGAATCCTGACTAATTATGGCTTCGTATAATTTAAATAATTTTTTTTTTAGTACTTGAATTATACAACTTAAAAACAGAAAACCCGTTTCCCTGATTCTAGAAGCGTTCCATATTTAATTAATTGTATTTTTGAGATGTTTTAGGGTACGAATCAGTAGAGAAAAAATAAAATTACCTTTAAACCTCATTCTGTGTAGACGTTTGGGAAATTTCATTAAAAATTAAAATCAACCTCTACATATTATACTAGCTGTTGTCCACGTTAAATTTAAAAGTACGTTCTCTGCAGGATGCATGATAGCTTAAAGTTATTTACCTTCTTATGTTTTTAATGAGGTTTTTAAGGGGTTTAAGCACTGGTACTATACCCATGTTTTTAACAAAAGAGCCTTTGCAGCGACCGACAAATAACCTTATAATATCTCTAAGTCCTTCAGACTGATCGTAAATAGCAATATCAATTCCAAGATATCAGTTCTGCCCTCATAAACGCGCCTGTACAGCGTAGTTCTTTCAGCAGTGGATTAAGAAAGGCTTGTCAGTCGATATAAGAAGAAAAGGCTGATTTTGTTTATAAAGTTGTAACCTAATATCGGGCAAAATCCGGTCACGCTACTCCGGTTCGAGTTGATGTGTTTACCATATTCCCAAAATATCTTTTTATTTCCTTGAGATATTTATTGAAACTGAAACGTGATGAACATTATCTTTTAACGATTTGAAATTAAAACCACAAAAGTTATACAAAAGCAAAAAAATTGTTGTTTCCGAACAGGATGTGTTTTTCTTCTTATGCCTACAGTAGACTACTTACGTTATATCGTATCGTAAAATTTTCATATCACACACAGCATCACGAATTCATGTCAATGTGAAAGGTTCAGCGCAGCATAGGAATAACGTCTGCAGTCTTCAGCTCCCGCAATCAAGCCTAGCGTTACAAGGTTCATCAGCATTGAAATAACTCTTCCTGATCCTTTACGCTACTCTCTGCGCTACAGAGTACAAAGTTCGGCTCGATTCTGAGCCCTTAATGCTCACCTACACGGCACTCTCGTAGTTTGCTTGCTTTCTTTTCAACTCACCGCAACTTAAAAAGTCACTTAATGCACTAGCATCTTCGTCGACAGCTGAACTACACCATGGACCTCCGGTCTGAGCATGTGATAGTGATGTGGCTGTCGTCGCGCCATTAGCGTAAACAAACCGAAACCTTATTCACACTTTCGAAGTTTTTGAATGGCTGAAATTTTATACGTGGTAGAACTATGCTGCAGCGATATTATGTTTGGAACACACAAGTGCTTAGGTCATCCAGCGATTTTTCCATAAGGACTATATGGTCGGCAATTCAAAGGTGAGTGATGTACTCGCCATTGACGTTTATACCGTATCCTTTCCAGTCCAGTAGCTTGAAAATATACGCATGAAGAGAAACGGATTCCATGTTAGCTGCCAATATTAGTTATCGGGACTAATTGCGTAATTTAGTTGTAAATTGTTTATTTAATTTTTTTAAATACGCCATAATAACGACAGTAATCGGATACGTCGTTGATAAGAAAGTATATATTTTTTTAAATTTTATTTATTATGACGATCCTTAGCTAGTTAAAAGAGTGAAGGGAAAATTGGAATCATTATTCGCGTCGTATAGTTATTAACTTAAGGATTAGTAGTGAGCGTATCACTAAGAAAGTAAACAGTAGGCAAACAGTTGGTGAACTTAATCGCACACACAGGGGCGCGTGTCGCGTACACGCGCACACGCGCTCCTGTATGTGCGATTTTTATTAGTTATTGCCCATGAATCACATTCAATTTGGGTTTATTTCAAATAAAAGTAGAAGCTTTATTTACTCCTATTCTGACATAATGGTATATCGTTTTTATATATATTTAAACTTAAATATATAATTTGGATACTCTTTGAAAAATAACCCTGTATAAGTTGTAATAAAAGTCACCGATACGAACTTCCCAACTGAAGTGGTACAATAAATTAGTATATATTATGTGATGTTATATGATTTGATATAATATGAGTTAGTTGTACCAGAAATTAATACAATAAAATTAAAGTTGTCAAAAATTAATTTGCTAAGGTCCGCGTAATAAAATGATGTGTCGTACCTATTTTGAAGAGCACCTCCCGCTCTCCCTCAATTGCGTGCACTATCCCCGTCACCACTCATCCCAGCACCACTACTCCTAACATCACTACACTAGGAAAGACACACCACCGTCGATAATGCGACGCGTGTTTTGCCTCTACACGAGACATCCTCAGGTGAAGTGAACTCTGCGGTGGCTTACCGTCAAGACGTAATTAAAGCCTGATTCTATTAATTACAATAAAACTAGGTATTCAATATTTATTACAATAATTTAAAAAAATAAAAGTAAAAAATTTACTAACACTAACTGCTAGTTTTTGTCGTCTAAATAGTTTCATTAAAAATTTCAGCACTTATTTTGCTTTGGGGTGTAGTTTTTTTTCTATAAATAGATACTACCTCTGTTCTACGTATAGCCTATTTAAAAAAAAATTATAATAATCAATTTAAAATTGGCGAAGATATGGTATAACATAAAAAATATATATTCGAATTGTTAAAAAATTATCATTTATCATACAGTCTTACTCCATAGTACCAATAACTGCGTTTAAGTTAACACTCCTCTTTTGATCGAGAAAAGAACCAGCCCTCTTGTCCCCAGTAGCGATGTTTGGCCGCGGATACAGTTCCTTTAGGAAATTCACTGCACGCGGACATCACGACACGTTAGTCTCGATAGTAAATAGCACGAATATGTAGTCATCTCTCATAGACTCATATTTGTGTCATTACTCTGTTAAGCCACCTCTGATGCGGCTCTGGCCCTTAACGAGGTACCCCTGAGATGAGAGGTCGCCAAAGTGTTACGCACGTAGCATTCCACATTAGGGCTTTGCCTCTCTCTCTCAAGAGACCAAAGTAGTATCAATAATAATAATAATTGTGTTAGAGATGTTTTGTCTTGGAGTAGAGAGCTTAATTAAAATGTGATACGAAACACCTCCTCACTGAATTGCTTTTTCATTTTATTTACTATAAAATTAAACTTTACATTGTATTGCTTTGCATTTTAAAATAAAGTTAAGAGAAAGTTTTTTTTGACTATTAAAATCAGTGCTTGACTATTGTTTCACCTGATGGTAAGTGGTAATGTAGCCAAATAAGGTAAAACGCACTGAGTCAGTTTAACAAAAGACTATTCATTCTTGCTTTAAAGACAGGTACATTGTAATCGGATCTAAAGACTGATGGCGATTCCACTCCTACGACGAAACAAACCATTTGGTTCCAATGTGTCAAAACAAAAAGAAATTGTTTTTAAACTAAACACTAATAAAGAACACGTTTTTAAGCTAGTGAAAATGTGAAATATTGATTGATTATTAAATATTTGAAAACAAGACAATGGACGTGCCTATATAAAAGAGTACATAGTATACCCAAATTATTATTTAGAGAACTAAAGAGAAATTAGTCAAAGGAATATTATAAGGCTGCCCTTAAGTTACAGTTTGTAAGCTTGCTTTACGTACCAAATTTACGAATGCAAATGGCAGGCCCATTTGCATTCGTAAATCTTCAAGTTAATGACATTTAAAATGAGAAACCGTGTTTCAGATGTTAATTAAAGCCACGGGAAAAGCTTATTAAATGACTATATTGTGCCAGGGCGAGCATTAACTATTATGTACTAACCACAATTTTGTGTACAAATTAAAATATGATTTCGCATTCAAATTTAAACTTTATAACAAAAAGTAATATTTATGGATTAAATCATGTAGGCGCGACTTTAAAATACTGGCCGAATTGAGAGTAAGGTTTTACTCTAGCAAAGCGCCGTATCGGTGGTAATGTGACAACCGTTGTTGTTAGATAGGATTTTTGAAATTAACATCATCGGGAAAGCACACCATATATTTGCGACGAATTGCTAACGATCTCTTTATTATATTTTCTTGTACTTTATGTTGTAACGCACGCATATCTGCGCCATCCATCATGAGTGCATCTGGGATGATCCTCTTTCGCCCACATCTTTTTTTTTTTTTTTTTTTAAAAACGTTACCCCCACACTAGGATTTTCTCCTGTATCGTGGAGGCAGTTTACAAACACAAATTGCACAAGGACAAACATCCAGACCCGGAACAATTATTTGTAGGCCATACAAATACTTGTTCCGTGCGGGATTCGAACCCGCGGCCCTCAGCGCAACAACTCATTGCTAAGCTACTGCACCACAGAGCCGTCAAACATCAGAAGTGGGATAAAGCTATCGCCCACATATAATCTTCAAATAATGTGATGAAGGCGTCGTGCCGTGCCGATCGTTCTTGAATGGAAGTATGCTGTTGGCGTGGTACGCCGCGGGCGGATTATTTAACGCTGCTGCCGGCCGACATTTGATGCGTGAGGGAAGTAAATTTGTCTTAAATATTGCTTTGAAAAAAAAAATATGTTGTAGTAACAAGTGGTTAACTTTTTAATTGGTTTGGAGAAATGCCTGAAAGCCAAGCTTATTTCAATTGACTAACCTGTGTCTATTTGGGTGATTAATGACCCTGTTAAATTGTAGAGTTGCTTACTTCATTTTATTTTGTGTTTTGACTATGTCAACAGCCATACCGCAGCCGTAACTCAAAGAGTGAGTGCGGTGCGCGTGTGGTGTGGGTCTAGTTAAGTTGTCGTTGAAATGTAACGGGGATGACTGAACATAGAGATGAGTGCTCGTAAAAATAAAATGAAGTGTAATATACATTTGTTGCGTAACGACCGATTAAAAAGGTTATGGCTCTTGGACATTTTATTTTGTGATGTAAAGTTTCCTTTGAATTGATCTAGTTGAAGTAGTACTTTCATACTCTTAGTCACATGTTATTACTATTTGAACGCATTGCACGAATTGGTGCGTAGTTGTAAATGCGATTTACTTGTGAGTCATTCAGGAGCAATGAACATCTGATGGTGTGCTTTGTCTCTTAGAAACTACTGTTGGTCGACTTGGAATGACCAGATAGTCGTTGTCTCTACAGTAGATCGTATCACAAGAAGTGATGAAGATATAGTAACAGTTTGTTGCTAGTCATTGCGGCATTGTGATTACTATGTATAATCAAATAGATAACTTAAATGGTTTCTTTGTGTCTTGGCACACTATACATCATGATTTTTTTGGGAAAACTTCGCGGAAAGAGTGACCAAAATTGTTATTACTCCGTAATTATTATTACACAAAGTATGTTTTGTTAAGTACCCTTAACCGACGAGCATGTATGCGTAGGTACATATGTGGACGTAAAAGAGGCGTTTATCACGAGTATTAGTAATGCCGCATATGTCAATTGAGAGTAAAAAATTCGACGCAATTTTGCATTTTAATTCAGACCATCCACGGATATTGAGGGATGGTGTAATGTATTAAAAATTATTTCACAAAATAAACGCTTAGATAGAAAATAATTTGATTTGTTAATAGTATTTACAATCGCTTTAAAAGATCATGCAGATAATTGTCTTACCGAGCTTAAGTTCACTAAAATGGCATATCCCTTAGGAAAGAAACCCGAGTTAAACAAACAGCGTCTGAAACTGGTCTTCGCTTATGATCCCTCATCGAGTAAATTCCTAAAACAATCATGCCTGATGAAGTAATTACTGGATTTATTATCTCAGTTTTATGTTCATGCGAAATATGATTTACGTGGGGTAAATTTTAAAGTTCGAAATGTTTAGCGATGTACCGGTGAAATGTTTAAGTTTAACATGCTATGAATTGAGATAATGAGTGGCATTTTTGTGTTCTAATGTGTTGATAAGCGTAGCAGTTTTGCTCTGAATATTGTGTGGTCGACAGATTTGGAGAATTGGTGTTTGATGTTGAGGGTTGGCTTTGTATGAAGCTGGTCGAAAGGACAATGTCGTACCGGGACATGCCGCGCGCGGCTGGTTGAAAGGACACATTCGTCCGGTCCAGGCTTATGAATTGTGGAGTTACACTGGTCGAAGAGACGCACCCGTCCGGTCCAGTCAGGTTGGTTGAGCAGAGTACAGATAACATGTGGTGGCTTGAGAAAAAGGTGCCGTCCGGTCCATGCGTGGTCGAAGGGACGCACGCTTTCGATTATTGTATGATTGAGGATGTTAGTATATTTACAAGAGGGTATATGTTGTTAAAGCGTATATATCTTCTATCGATGCTAATAGTGCCGTGCAAGCTGTACAAAGAGATGTGTGTCTGTGTGTGCTTAGTATAAAGAGCCAGTTGTCCGGTCCATGTTGTCATATGAGATGATGGCTGGTCAAAAGGACGCCTTAGCTAGTGTTAGTTTGCATGTGGTCAAACGTCATCAAACTGCCTTGCGTATGTGTGTGTGAATTTCAAAATATAGGGACAGTAAACCTATTCATGTCAGAATAGACGAGCGGAAGTAGTGGTGATTTATTAATGTTGTATGTTTGTTACATGAATTCATAAAGATACAATGCCCGAGGACGGTAGTATTTCAGGATTGGCCGTGTAGGCACGATTATAAAATACTAGCCGAATTGAGAGTAAGGTTTTACTCTAGCAAAGCATCATATCGGTGGTAACGTGACAACCGCTGTTGTTAGATAGGATTTTTGAAATGAACATCATCGGTAAAGCGTACCATATATTTGCGACGAATTGCTAACGATCTGCTTAGTATATTTTTTTGTACTTTATGCTCTTACGCACGCATATTTGCGCCATCCATCATGGGTGCATCTAGGACGATCCTCTTACGCCTACATACATATTTTATTTTCTGGCAGGAAAATACGTAATAAATTTTACATAAAATTTCTGCTGAATATAGGCTTTCTCGACTCTTTGAACTAGTTTATGGTGTACAAACTGTGATTATGGTGGCTAGGTTTAAGTTCGCAGTTGGTGTGCGAAAAAGCCACAAAAGTACTAAAATTTCTTCGAATTTCTTTCTTCGAACGTCATAATTCACAAAGTCATCAGAATTGGACCAGCTTGACTAAAGGGTCTATAAGCTAAACGTTCAAAATTTTTACTTGACCTGGTCTGTGAAGTGGTTGAACATGTACAATAATAAAAAAGAGCTATAGCATTGCCAAGGTATCAAAAGGCGAGAAGCGTCTGGTTACACACATCCATGTCAAAAACCTAAAGAGATGAACAAGGTTCTGGCTCACATGAGGAAGACCGCTGCTCAGGCCTACCACGCTACCGCACCCACTAAGTGAACAACAAACTCTTAACTTTACTTCTCGTCTTACACGTTCAATTCTATCCAGATCATCCTACCATCTAGCAGGAGAACGTCCAATACTGCCTTTGTTAAACCTGTCTCTATTCCAATTATCGTTTTGCTCCATCTATTGTCTATTGTCTGCAACAAACTGGCCAACCAATTTACATTTCTCATTAACTCTAAAAACTGTGACTACTTCTACGTAGATTCTATATTGAATTAATTATTGAATTTTTTATAAATCATAGAGCAACTTTTAGTTTATTGACCTGTCCCGCCGTTAGTAAATATTGGTGTTTTATCGGGGGTATAATTATTTAGAACTAAAGTCTTCAAAAATTGCGATATAGAATACATATTATAGTAAAAAGTTCCCCAAAAGCTACCCATCACAGTTCGGCTCTTCTTTCAATACCTTTCTGGAAATTGTTTCTCCCTAGATGCATAGTTTGCCCAAAATAAACATAGTCTTGAACGACTTGAAGAAGTAGCAGAATATTGACACTTGTCGGATTGGGGATAAAATGATCGTTCTACATAACTCTTATCTTATCCAAATTCATCAGCAAACTGATCCGTCGAGATGTTGTCAACATCATCAGCAAATCGGAAATGCGAAAAGTATTCATTATTAACGTTAATGCCCTGAACTTCCAGAGGTATTTCCAAAATCTATTTTGGAAATACCTCTGGAAGTTCAGTTATACTTCTGGAAGTATCTATACTTGACCTTGAAAATATCTTCCATGTTCTCTTACCGTTTAAGTCATGGGTAATGTTATTGCATTGTTTTAAAGACATCTTAGCATAGGGATGTATCGATTCAAACTGGCACAGCTACAGAGCATCCACTTCAGCCCAAGTTTCGATAGAATAAAATTTACTGTTATCTAATACCATTAATAGAGTCAGGTGTTACTTTGCGGATATCCAGTATATTAAAGGTGTTTAAACTAATTAGCTAAGTAAAATTAATTAGCTAAGATCCGCTAGTTCTAAGTCAATTAATTTTTGACATCTTTGATGTCATCGAATAGTTCACAAAAGTAGGACAGGGGGCCTATTGTACTCTTTAGTGTAGGATCTGCTTGACTATGTGAATTTGGCCAGTAGTTCGGTACAGTAGCGGCTTATTAGCTCTGGGATCATTATCGAAGACCTTGTCGTACGTCATCCGTGAAGACCAATAACTCTTTTCAAGCGATTGTCCCTATTACAAAATCTTAGATTGTTTATTCTGCACAATTGCATGTTATATCACTTTTTCGCCATTTAGAGTAACGAACTTCTAGTCTAACAAGTTTCGTATTTTATTACTAAGAGCTAGTACTTTCGAAATTTTTTCTTCCTCCCTTAAGTCCACTGCTGAAAACAGGCTGAAAAAGGACTGTCACAAGAAACGGTCCTAAGCCACCACCAGTTACTCTCTGTTGGGGAGCCGCTCTAAACTTCACTTATCGGTAAGTACTTGGCTGCCACTTGAAAAAATTTCTTACTTTTGTCGATCCTTCGAGGTATATTGCCGGCCTGTAGCCAGTTCAACCATGGCCCTAGGCGGGGGATTTTAGTGGGTGGCATTTTCAGGGAAATAAAGTCAGCTCGGGATTTTTAAACGATGACTGTCAAATCTCCGAAATCTCAATATTAGTTTCAACAGAATACTTTTGATTGAAATATAACAAACTCTGTCTAGCAATTTCAGAAAATACAGATAATAAACACACATACACGCATAAAAAGCCATTCATATGGACCTCTGCAAAACTGCGGAAGTTCCAACAGCACCCTGAAGGGATTATAAATTGGATTCTTAGATCGTTGTAAGCCTGCACATAAAACATGTACATAACTGATCGGTCATACATGCAGAAAGTCTTACAGAATGCCTTTTATAACAATAGAGTATTTTTTATCTTTTTAGTACATCGCTCATACCTGTGGGCTAATATATTTCCTCGGAACGCCAACGCCCTTCTCACCATCTCTAAGGCCCATCCATTTCACGTCATTTAGGTTCTGAGTTACAAAATGACCCAGATATTTTAGCTACGACACTATTTACCCCTAAGTTTCACAGTACACCTAGATCATTTAAGGCTGGGATAAACAAACCTCGATCTTTTTAACATTGTATAAGAACCCGTAAGAAAGTATGCGTGAGTGAAGTTTAACATATTTATGAACTCGACTGTACCTTACGAAAAACGCAATTCAATTATTTACAAAATCAATTGACAAGCAATATCCTGCCAGAAATCAAAGCAGTCCATAAATAATATTTTATGAAACGTTACATATTTTAAGTATTCGAAATTAAATTATTTATGTTCCGAATTCAAAAATTTTATGATGGAGTTTTATAAACTTTTTCAGTCAGATTTTCGACCTCAACTATTAAAACGACATAATATTTCAACTATTATATTTAATCCGTATTTCAGACAAAGTGGGCAGAGTAATTTATTGGAATAAAATTAATTGGGGGTGAAGTATAGCGGTTTTTATAGTATAAGGTTGACATACGAGCACACAGAACACCTTACCCTCAGTTAAGATTCAAATGCAGATGCTTTACTCACTCGTGCTACAACCATAATATAGCTGCAGCCTGACTTATCCCTAAATCGATTATATATCAATGTAAATAGCTAGCTAGGCACATGAAAATAATAAACTTATTTTATCACACTAAGTGGATTATCTGTGCCAATTTTCATCAAAATCGAACAGTTAGTCTTAGTCAGGGATAGGATGGATACGCAACGCGCTGCCCCAATTATACTTATGAAACATTAATACCGCACTTGATATTTCTTAAGGAAATATAAACGGAAACCTAAATTAAATATCAGCAGACAGGAGGAATAATTGCCGCTTTGGCTTTGACAGAAGTTAATCGTTTGGACAATATTAGACTTTGCTTCCTTATTGACATCTTTATTTCAATTAAAGTTAAGCTATAATAAAAATTATATTGCTAACAAATATAAGAAATTTGTAAAAGTTTAAGCACCAAAAATTTTAAAGTGAATCTTTTCTGGCAGTAGACAATATTGTCTGTTGACGTTTTGAGCTCTTGTACACCCGTATAGCTAAATATATTACAAAACCAGTCCATGAGAGAATCTTTAGGATTCGAAGACCGATTCGTATATAATTATGAAAGCGTATACATATAGTCATGTAAATATCCTGTGATGGGTGCCCTATTAACATTCTTTGTCTTTGGTTCAATTTATGTTGCTGTTTAAATTGAAATACTTACTAAAAACAGGCCCACTTTTTATAGTTAATGACTAAAAAACAATAACCATAGAAAGCGCGGATTATTGAAAAGATCTTCTGGGACTATTATATATGAAATTATTATTTATCCCGGAAATTCGGCAGAAGATCCCAATTTTGATCTCAGAAATACATTAGAAAAGGTTAATTGTTAAAAATAATAAAAGTGTGAGTGGATGTTCAGCTTGTTGTCCTGCTTACGCAATTAATCGTTATCAGTAATGAAACAGCGTAACGCACTATACATTCAGTATAGAGAAATAACAGTTCGACCACACCGTAACCCGTCCCCGCCACAATCACCTGTGACCTTACCAAGACATTTGACTGTATTAACTATAAGAAACTGATGAAGAAACTACAATAATATTAAGATGTTAAAAAGCAAAAGTTAAAAACGCAAAACTTGAAGTATAAGTTTTCGTTCATGAAGTAAAATTTATTTTCACACTTTTAAATATGATGAAGTGCATAGTGCTATGTCAAAACTAGTGACCTGGTTTAACTTCAAAAACTGGCATTTAAACTGAAAAAAATTATACATGTGAACACCAGTGTGATTGTAAATGGGGAGGGTCCTGATTGGACGGAGGGGATTGTCCTGAGGGGTGGTGGCTCCGCGGAGCTTGTGGGTCAAAGAAGACATTTCAGCAGAGTTTATGTCGCTGATAAACGTGTGTAAGCGACAATGATGGGTGACGGCGGCTTTTACCAACGTTCAGCGGGTTTATTCGCGGGTTTGAGGGGTTGAGTACGCACCGCGGAGGCTGGCTGTTTTGGTTAGGGGATGAGGGGGCTGAGTGAAGCTCGACCGCTTTTTTTGGAGGCTGCGCGTTTGCACTTTTTTGAAGCCAAAACCTTCGCCGTCAGGCTTGGACGGGGCACGTCGATTGATCTCCATATCGGAGCCCAATTCAGCATCCAAAAATATCGGAGAGCGGCCGTGGGTGGACATCGGGGAAGGCGCGGGGGATACAGTGTCGTATACCGACGCGAAAGAAACCGAGATCACAGGACCGGATCAAGGGGCGAAGCGGTTGTCCAGGTGGACGATGGGGTCGGGCGCAGCCACGGCCGAGGGGCCAGCCGGATGCGCGAGCTCGGACACGGGACGCTCATTGCGCTGTGCAAGGAATACAGCCCAAAATAA
This sequence comes from Parnassius orleans, assembly GCA_029286625.1. Lineage (NCBI taxonomy): Eukaryota > Metazoa > Arthropoda > Insecta > Lepidoptera > Papilionidae > Parnassius > Parnassius orleans. The sequence goes on from JAGSMP010000221.1 coordinate 664,475, forward strand.
TGTCAGGGCAGGCTCGACTAAGAAAGTCGGCGAGTTCGTCGATAGTAATCGATGCTACTTTGTTTGCTAATCCTACACGAGCACAGATGTGTAAAAGCTCGTGTGCCTACGAATAACTCTACAAGCCTAGCGCCGTAAGTACGCTAGTGTGAGTACCTAGCTGTTGCCTAATGGAACAAGCAACACAGAAATTGAAATACAATGACCGCCTATGAGGTGGTGGGTGTGTTTTACTCTACTAACGCACTTTGCACCACAACAAGCGTTCACTACTTCACAGTGAGATTGCTGTCCCGGGACAGCATACCTCGCGCACCGCAGTGACAGCACTAGGATCGTGACCAAATACTGGTGTTTTTATTTCTTTTTTTTCTTTTGCGCATGAGCAGCGAGAGTGAAGTGACGGGAGTGAACTCGACCGACACGTCCAAATTCTACAAAGCCCAAGCGCAGTTGTTCGTTAATGTCTTTCTGTTAATCTCACTAGATATAGTCTTGTGAACAACTAGTTTTATTGTACGCATAGGACCGCTTGGTTTTGTACTTTGACAGAGGGGAACGCCTGCGTATGGCTACTCCCTTCCGATCCGGCGGGGGCCCATGTTGAACTATGATGGCAGAAGAATTGCCACACCTAACTTTCATTACCATACAACATTAAGGACTGAAACAGCATGATGAATTGTTACACGTGCCTTTTTTGATACATAATGATTTACCACAAAAAAGTAAAGAGCCATTTTTTACTCTGTGTGCTGCATTCAGTCTTCGTTTTATATACTTGTCATGTCTACTTACCTGCTAACACAATATACAGGGTGTCCAGTAAATAGCACGACATACTGCAGGGGGTGATAGCTAGGGTCACTACCTATCAATACAACACAATATATGTTCAGCAAAATCTTACGGATTTACAGTTTTACAAAATTTTCCGAAATACCGACAAATCTCTACCTTGAAACAGATTTTTAAGCATAAAAAATGTAAAAAAATGTAATGAAAAAATCCTTTTCTAGTACATTTTTTTACATCAAATTATTCGTGAATAGTTACTTTACTCATTGATAAGTCTTTTTTCTATCAAAGACAAGAATGTTTTCAAGAAATACTATTTTTTGTTTAAATTTGCACAGAACTATTTTCTTATCACTTAAGTTTAACCTACAGTGGTGAAAAAAAATGTATGTGGCAGTTTTGTACAACAAACTTAAAAAATAGCTTGTTTAATGATGATTTAGGAAAGATACAATACTAGTGCATTTTCATTAAAAATACAAAAAATGCTATTTAGTTCCAGAAGCTGATTTTGTTGAAAATGTAATTAACGTAATTTTGACAAAACCACTATGAGAATAATAGCTGCTCATTTACGCGAATTATTATAAAACTAGTTGTGACACGTAAATGCGACATGCACGCGTAATGACTAAAGGTTTTACCTGCTCGCCGACCGACCCGACCCGACCGGTTACTGTCTAACAAAGAAGCGCATGTGCTATCCCGCTCTTTCTTGCATTGTGATTTTGTGTCTCCTCTCAACCTTATTTGCGACACTTGTCAGTACGCTACCTTAAACTGTGCGCAACGCATCTCTGTGTTCTAAATTATTGTTTCGTACTGACGACTGTTTTGTGCCTTGGACCCCGGACTTTGTTTGCCTTACGATTTGGATTTTTATTGTGATCACTGCGACGACTTGGCGACCACCTGGACTTTTGTGTTTTATAACATGGCCAACCGCCGCGTTTTTCCTAGTTATACGCAGCGAGTATGCTGAGATGCACCTTATTTACGGAGAAGCTGGCCAAAGTTCCCGAGCTGCTGCCACCCTCTACAGGAAAGGTTTCCCGATAGGAGACATCCACACCATGAAATGTTTACCAGAGTGCATAACTCCTACATGGAAGGCAGACTCCCTGGTCAACGTGGCGGTGGACGGCCTCAAGTTGTTGACGAAGACATAGTGCTTCAGGAACGAGAACAAGACCCGACAACTTCGGTTAGGGCGATACAACGGCGCACGGGGATACCGAAGTCCACTGTTCATTCAGTACTTAAGAGGTATGGAAACCATCCATTTCACGTACGACGCGTGCAAACTCTTTTAACTAGAGACTACCGGCCGAGAGTTCAATTCTGCCGCCGCATGCTTGAAATGCATCGGGAGGACCCAAACTTTTTTAATAAGGTGTTATGGGTGATGAGTCAGCCTGCAGAAAGGACGGCTACTTGAATTTGCATATTTTACATAGTTGGCAATTAGAAAATCCGTATGTGTCAGAAGACAGGTCCCAGTACCAATTCAAAATAAATTTATGGTGTGGGATTTTTAATGGCCAGATTGTGGGTCCCGTCGAGCTTCCACCTACATTAAATGCCAATAATTACTTGGAGTTTTTACGAGAAACCCTACCCACGCTCCTTGAAAATGTTCCGAGTGAGCTAAGAGAGGTGATGTGGCTTCAAAATGATGGGTGCCCTGCTCATTATGGCCGGGAAGTAAGAGCCTACTTAGATGAAGCTTATCCAGGCAGGTGGATTGGGCGACTGGGACCGATATTATGGTCACCTAGGTCTCGGACCTAAACCCCTGGATTTTTATTGGGGTGCCATGAAGGACAAAGTCTATGAAAAACCGATCCAAAATGACAATGAATTGAGAGCAAGGGTTAACATTGCAGCAAGAAAAATATCGGAAATAAGCCTGAAAAGACTCAAAAGCTCATTTTTAAGACGATGCCGAGCGTATATTAGGGCACAAGGGAAGCAATTTGAGCATTTATTGTAATTTATTTAAATAAATGTTTATTAAAGTTAACTCCTCTGTTTTTTAACCTTATCCTTCAAGATGTCATTTACAGACCGACCGGCCGGTCGGCTGTAGATTAATTATTATGTAATTCGAACCGTAGTACGACCTTACAACGATTCGAATTCAAAGTCACATTACTTGCATTTAAAATAAAATGCTCTTATTAACTAAAATAGCTTATTTTTTGTATTTTTTAATGAAAATGCACTAGTATTGTATCTTTCCAAAATCACCATTAAACAAGCTATTTTTTAAGTTTGTTGTACAAAACTGCCAAATACATTTTTTTTCACCACTGTAGGTTAAACTTAAGTGATAAGAAAATAGTTCTGTGCAAATTTAAACAAAAAATAGTATTTCTTGAAAACATTCTTGTCTTTGATAGAAAAAAGACTTATCAGTGAGTAAAGTAACTATTCACGAATAATTTGATATAAAAAAAAAGTACTAGAAAAGGATTTTTTCATTACGAGATGCTTAAAAATCTGTTTCAAGGTAGAGATTTTTCGGTATTTCGGAAAATTTTGTAAAACTGTAAATCCGTAAGATTTTGCTGAACATATATTGTGTTGTATTGATAGGTAGTGACCCTAGCTGCAGTATGTCGTGCTATTTACTGGACACCCTGTATACTGAACAGAAAACTATATAAACTTCTGTTTCATCAACCATTTGCTTGGTTGTGGAGGGTAGTGGGATCCAAAGCACGAAAAATCCTAGAGTGGCTCCATTGTGCCAGTTAGCGACCGGGCAAGAGGACCCAAAGTATACCCTAAATTGTTAATATAGACCCTAAATTTTTCACTTCACTCTGGACAGTATCCAACTCTCTGGAAAAAGGCTTTTATCCTACCTCTTCCGAAAGAATCGAATCCTACGTTACCTAATCATCTACGTCCCATATCTATCTTGCCCTTTCTGTCTAAAGTTTTGGAAGCCTGTGTTTATAAGCAAATATCCAATTTTATATATAAACATAACCTACTGAGTGCTTATCAGTCTGGTTTTCGTTCTGGTCACAGCACCACTACAGCATTACTTAAAGTTATCGAAGATATCAGACATGGTATGGAAAATAATAAAGTTACTGTTTGGGTGCTTGTTGACTTTTTTAATGCTTTTAACACGGTTGACCACGATATCCTACTGGCCATTATTTTCCATTTAAGATTTGCACCTTCAGCCTTGGAGTGGTTTGCTGCTTATCTTCGCGGGTGTCAGCAGTTGGTTAAATGAACCAAGGGAAAGAGTGCACAATGTGGACTGAACTTGAAACTGGCGACCCGTAGGGCGGTATACTTTCTCCTACAATTTTCTCAGTTTTTATAAACCTCATCACTTCTAATTTCAACTGATCGTACTATCTGTATGCTGACGACCTTCAAATCTACGTGCAAGCTACTATTGACGAACTCCTTAACGCTATAGCGAATTTAAATTAAAACTTAATAGCTGTTGTCAGCTTGGTGTCGCTGTCAACGTAAAAAAATGTCAAGCTATACTTGTGGGTAGTTCTAGAATGCTGTCTAAGATAAATCTATCAAATCTGCCTTCAGTTTATAACAATGACATCTTGATACCATTCTCGAACTCTGTGAAAAATCTAGGCCTGTACATAGACAGTACATTGAAATGGGATACACACGTCACTGAAATCAGTTGCAAAGTCTTTGCCACCTTACGGTCTCTCTACCGTCTAAAGAATTTTCTACCTGTCAGTACAAAGATCATGCTTGTACAGACACTTATTTTACCTATTATTGATTATGCAGATGTTTGTTACCCAGATTTGGACCAATATCTTCTCAATAAGCTAGATCGTCTCCTTAATAATTGCATTAGATACGTATACGGGCTTCAAAAGTATGATCATGTTTCTCTTGTAATGTAGGTTTTTAGGAGTAAAATTTAAGACATGTTTTACGTAAGACATTCAAAGGTATATTGTCAGAGAAATAGAAAAATATACAGTCCACACGCGGAGAGGTGTGTGCTGCTTGAGGTGAATTTTACACGTCCGTGGCAGCGTGTTCAATTTTACACACCCGTGGGTCCATCTTCTTGTTTACATTATTTTGATCAAATTACAACTCCCCCGAAAAGTATAGGGTACTCACCCCCATTTCATAAAAGAAAAAAATGTTTAAACTAAGTACAATTATAATGCTATCTTATACTAATATTACGAACATTAATTAAAAATTACTATTTTTTTTCCAACTTTAGAATAATAGACTTATTTAAAAATAATACAATTTAAAGTTTCAAAGTGATTTACCTAAATGTATTTCTTTTTATTTAATACATGAAGTTTAATGAATTATTTTTTCTTAATATTTTTGACCTTAGCTAGCTTTATTAATTAGATATCGGGAATCGGAGTTTTAATTCACCTCATTTGTATTTTACTTCATGATATTTATCACAATAAAATACATAGCAACCGTAGTTTTTTATTAATTTGTTTTTGTTATCAGGAAGATGCTGCTGCCCATATCCTGTTTCATTTCCCAATTCGCCTCTTACGGCCACTAGATTCTCTTACGCCGCCACTACACGAGATTTACATATATTTTTTGTTTATTATAACTTATTATGAAACAAAAACCAAACCCTAGCGCCCATTGTCGTAACATCAACTCGACTCTACCAAAAAAGGTATCATATTTTACATAGCATCATCTTATAATGGCACGGTCATGTACAATTATATAAACAAAACAGTAATACAGTTTGATTGATAGGGGTCCGTCCGAGACTCCAGTGATTGTGTTAACACAAAATGTAACGCTCTATTCAATTATGACCATAAAATGTTTTTAACAGGTGATCTTTAAATACGAATTTAGTATATTGTTTATTTCATATCATCACCATCATCATCATCATTACAGCCCTTCACTATTCCGATGCTGAACGTAAATTCGCCCGAGCAACGCTAAAAACATGGTTCTGAGCCGCCTATATTCATATATCGTGTAGTGATTTAAAGGAGGTAAAAAATTAAAGAAGTGATATTTTTTCACCTAAAATTTTATTCCATTATCTTAATACTTTAAGGTAGCACAATTCTTCAATACATCTATATTTAAATAAGTGTAATTGCTTTTTCAGAAACGGCTTCAAGGATTTGGTTGAATTTTTTATTTGACTACCAAGTAAAACATGAAATGCAGACAGATCCCATGACAAATAGTGTGCCACCTATAAATATGATTTATACTCGTATATTTCATCTTCTTCTTTATTAGTTAGTATTCTCAGGCCCTTGTTCAGCATTGGACCGAGCTTAAACAGTCTACTTTTCAACTCGAAACAGTCCAATGCTGGAAATGAGCCTAATAATACTACGAGTATATAGTAATAACAAGTGGTAAAATAAAAAATTGTGTACAACCGACTTCAATATAAGCTATTAAGGATAACTCAAAAAATGCTTGTCGGATCTTGATTTATATGGAATCACATGAAAAGCACTAGCTTTCAAATAAAAAAAGATTTTTCCAATTCGGTTCAGGCGTCTTCGAGTAATCGGTGAACATACTCGTATATAAAAAAATATTCCGACGTCGTCGACGACCGAGTCCTTTCCGATCGGCTGGATTCACTGGCGCTGCGAAGAGATATGGCATCCCTTTACATTTTTTTTCGCATTTACCATGGGGAGTGCTCTGAGGAATTGTTCGGATTAATCCCAGCCGCCAAATTTCACGAACGCACATCGATGGGATGCTTGGCGGTCCACCACTGTACGTTTCACTAGGAGTTTTCTTCCGCGTACGACCTCTCTGTGGAATAATTTACCATCGGCGATTATTCCGGACCGATACGACTTAGGGAACTTAAAAAAAGAGACATCCATCGACCTCCTGTATATCTTACCAGGTCGTCACTCCATCTAGTGGGGGTTCGCCCTACACTTCGACTACCGGTACGAGGCTGCCACTCGAGAACCTTTTTCCGCATCGGTTGTCGGTTCTTCGAGCTATAAGGGTTCCGTTCCGTTGGGCTATGACGGTCAGGATATCCTCATTTATAAGTTTATCACGCAGAGAATCTCCGAGCATAGCCCTCTCCATAGCTCGCTGAGCGACCTTGAGCTTCGCCATACGGCTAGCAGTGAAGGACCACGTCTCAGATCCATAAGTCATCACTGGAAACACGCACTGGTTGTACAATCAAATTTTCAAGTTTTGAGGCATACCTAACGAGAAGATGTGTCGAATCCGTCGATTTACCTCTCGGTCGAAGTTGGACTTACCTAGTCGGACTATTTGTCCCAGGTATACATACACGTCAACTACTTCGAGCTTAGTGCTCCCAATAACTACCGACATAGGTGTGACATGGACGTAACATGATCTTTGTTTTGTCCATGTTCATCTTTAGACTTATCCGCTGGGAGACACTATTGAGGTCATTGAGCGTAATGCTTAGGTCCTCCAGCGCTTCTGTCATAATGGCAATATCGTCGGCAAATCAAAGGTGAGTGTTCTACTCACCATTGATGTTAATACCGTATCTTTTCCAGTCCCGTAGCTTGAAAACGTCTTCCAAAGCAGCGGTGAAGAGTTTCGGAAATATAATGTCACACTGTCTTACACCTCTCTGAAGTTGGATGGGTTTCGTACTCTGGTTCCGTACTCGGATAGCCATTGTAGCCCTACTGCACAAACACTTCAGCACTTCGATATACCGACAGTCAATTTGGCACCGCTGAAGGGAATGTAGTACTGCCCAAATTTCAACGGAATCAAAGGCTATCTCATAGTCCATATACGCAAGGCAAAGTGGCGGATTGTACCCTTCGGTCTGCTGTACAATTTGCCAAAGGGTATGTTTGTGGTCTATGGTTTTAAAAGCTTTTCGGAAACCGGCTTGTTCGGGAGGCTGGAAATCGTCGAGTCTGTGTGTGAGACGATTCGTAATGACTCCCGTAAACAGCAGGTAGACGCGGCTCAGAATGGAAATCAGTCAAGGCAGCGTTGTCGCTTTTCTTAAAGAACAAGAACACCGCACTTTTGCTCCACGCCTCCGGAGTAGTCACACCATGGAAGACGGAATTAAAAAGCTTCTGAAGGACTTCAAGTACCAGTTTTTTACCAGCTTCCAGAAGCTCCACTGTAATTCCATCCTCGCCTGGGACTTTGCCGTTTTTAAGGTGCTGGAGAGCCATTCTAATCTTGCTCAGATTTACGTCCGGGATATCATGGGAATAGTATCGGATAAGACTTACTCTTGGATCATTACTCACACTTGCGTGTGGCTCCAACGATGACGTTTATAGCTGCCCATAGAACCTCTCAATCTCACTCAAAATCTCAGGTGTCCCGAAAACAATGCTGCTACACTCGGTCTTCAGCTTTGACAGTTGGCACTTTCTGGCAGACAGATCTCTGGTAAATACTTTGGAGCCCAGGTTACGCTCAATCGCTTCTTCAAGAAGTTGCGTAAGTACCGCCGCATGCATTTGGAGTTCTGTCTATTCAGTTGCCTGTATGGTTTCAAATCTGCTGAAGACTGCAGCTTCGTTTCCCGTCTAACAGCCATGAGATTAAGAGTGTGATCGGAGAGTTTTTGTGTTCTTCTGCGACGAGTCTTGCAGAACTTAGCTCCGACCGCATGGATAGTTTTCACGAGTATGTCGTTCATATCGTCCACTGCATTGCACTCTCATAGGCACTGAAAAATGTTTTGAAATTCCAATTGAAAGTTTCTGGGACTCTGGATTAGAGCACGAGGGGGACGGAGCGTTGACTTCAGTAGACGTAGCCTCTCCAACTTAACGTTTAGGTTCAGTGTGCCTCTCATCATTTGGTGATCGCTGCTAGATTTCACCCTCGCGATCACTGAGACGTCACTGAACAGTTGCCTTCTATTTGTCATAATGAAGTCAATCTCATTTTTTGTCGAACCATCAGGGCTTGACTAGGGCCACTTCCTTTGGGGCCGCTACTGGAAGAAAAAGTTCATCATAAAGAGTCTCTCTTTCTCCATTAAGTCGGCCAGCTCTGGCCCTTTGGGTTTCGTTGCCCTAATCCGAATTTCCCTACCTTCAGCTTACCGTTTTCTCTTGTGCTTAGTTTTGCGTTGAAGTCTCCCATTAACACCGTATAGTGGCTTTGGGAGGAATGCATGGCTTTAGAGATATCCTCATACATTTCCTCCACCTACTCATTGGGATGTGCTGAGGTTGGTGCGTAAACCTTTATGACCTTGAACGAATACCGTTTGGTAATTCTAAGTATAAGGTCCCGTCGTCGACACTCTCACAATTTTTTCTACGTTGTTAACGAGAGATTTGTAGACGATAAATCCGACACCTCCGTCAGACAGATGGTCGCCCTCCCGGTGATAGAACCAGTTGCCAGATTCGAGGATTACCGTGTCGTCCCCCTCTCTTCGGACCTCGGATAATCCTATAATATCCCAGCGTAACTTGTCTATCTCATGTTCCAGCTTCAGGATCTTCTCGTCAGTCCTCAAGGTGCGTGCGTTAAATGTTGTCAGGTTGAGTCGTCTTTGGTAGCAAACAAACCTCTACCTGAGATTCTTAGCTCCCCTGCCCATCCGTTACAATGGTCGCCATCGTAGCCAGGATTAGCGGGGCCGCCGGGGACTGGGGCCCGTTTATTTGTGTCGTTACTCATGATATACCCCATATTGCCATAGTTCCCATAGTCATGTCCAATAATACCTATATCTGTTTATGAAATATTTTTTTCACATCCACGACCGCATTCCAACTTTTTTATTATCTAAAAAGCTTTAATTTAATAAGGTAACAAGCGAATTAAATTCACAATTGTTTTGACACGAAAAATAATTTCCTGTGGGAAATTTGAGATTTTAAAATTTTTATTAGGCATGAAAATAATTATCCCTTGTGGGTTTTGCTTTCCTGACTTTTAAAATTTAATTTTTTGTCTCTTGTTATTGTAACTAAATCTTAAATACATTTTAGACGATTTTAAAGGTTAATTCACCTTTCGGTGGGATAATAAATAATTTAGCAAGTTAGTTTGGTTAGGTAAATGTGTTAACGTAATTTTCTCTGTTTGTATTTAGCTTCTATGTTTAAAAACCAGACCATTCACCAGACAACGCAAATATACATTGTCTACTGTAACGTTAAACTTGGTCAAACTTAATTTCCTTTGAAGGAAGCAAGAGCAAAATAATTCCTTTATAGAAGACCCTCTTATCAAAGTCCCTGTTCTAGATCGATTTTCAATTATTAACTATTATCCATTACAGTCTATAAAAGTCCACTTGAGAAAGTAGCTCTACCCCACAGATTGCTCATCTGGGGGTTGGCATATATGCCACGCTTGGCAGGTGGGTTGGCGAATGTGGATTTTAATAATTTTGAGTTGTTACTAGGAAGACACTCCAACTACTGATACAGTTTCTCTCTGTCGCCTCTTACAACATCCACGGCGCGATATGGGATAGTGGATATTCTTATACCGCCACTACACGGACAGTTGTTAATTACTATAAGGGCTTAAAACTCATATGAAATTAGCCGGGTAAGGACTTCCTTCCCCTGGTGTTGCAGTTGTTCATAGACGGCGTTCGATTCCATCAGGTGAGCCGCATGCTCATTTGTCCCCTCTTCTATAAAAAAGGTTCTAGGCGTCTAGTACTGTAATCGTCAATCCGCCTGCCAATTGTGACAATTAAAGCAAACTCTTTACACAAGGGAGAGACCCACATCCAGTTTTGTACTTATGTCCACACGTGGTGCTTTAGCACGGGCGCATCACACTACGCCAAAACTAAATGTTATTTTAAAGCTTTTTATAAAGTTGATTTGCCTATGTATTAAGTTTGTTGGTCGATTGTCTAGTGATCACAAGCGCTACTAATGAATATGAGGTCCCATGTTCGAATGCAACTGGTAGCTAACTATCGGTGTACATGCTACTGTAATACACAGATTTGTCAGATCTGGCCATTTTTTTTCTTACTCTATTACTTAGCAATAAATTTCGACCTATTATATATTACTTGACTCTATTATTATTTATTTAGTTATTTTACTGCTATCTTGATGTAAAGATACCAGTAATTTATTTTTGTAGAACCTGTAGTCTACAAATTTTAGTTTTAGTTGTTGTCAATACTATTAAGATACAAATTGCCCTACAAATTTCGACAGTTACTGCTAACTTTTCACTACTCTACTCCATTTTCGACGACGGGAAACTTCGTAAAAGGTAATAAATATTAAGGTCGTGTGATTTCAAATCCTTTCATCCTACTCCCGAAGAGATTCATGCCCACTAATGGGTTGTTTGTGTGTGGATAGCGACAAAATATATCAAATATTGCAAACAATTCTAGGAATAAGGTTTAGTTAAATAAATAATAATCCGGTTGAAAATTTTCCAACATTGTTTTGAAGTAAATTATCAGGCCCACCTTCGCTATTGAAAAAGGTTGAGTATTAAATAAAGCCAAAGCAATTATATCTTTCATACGCTACCCTGGTTTTCTTTTCAATTATTTTAACTAAAATTTAATAATTGTGACCCATAAGGTTCTAACTGTGGAGAATTTATATTAAGAAAAAATTTAAATATTTCATTGAAGTTACTGTTACGATCTCAGTGATGTCTCAGTGATCGCAAGTGTGAAAACTGGCAGCGATCACTGAATGGTTAGAGGCACACTGAACCTTAACGTTAAGTTGGGGAGGTCACGTCTAATGAAGTCAACGCTCCGTCCCCCTTGTGCTCTAATCCAGAGTCCCGAAAACTTTCAGCTCAAATTTCAGAACCTTTTTCAGCGCCTGAAGACTGCAATGCAGTTTACGATATGAATGACAAGCTCGTGGAAACTGTCCATGCGGTCGGAGCTAAGTTCTGCAATAATCGTCGCAGAAGAACACAAAAACTCTCCGATCACACTCCTAATCACATGGTTGTTAGAAAGGAAATAAAGCTGCAGTCTTCAGTAGCTTTGGCAGCATATAGGCAACTGAACAGACGGATTTTCAAATGCATGCGCCGGGACTTACGCAACTTCAATACAGTTCGTATTGAAGAAGCGATCGAGCAGAACCAGGGCTCCAAAGTCCTTACCCGAGATCTGTCTGCCAGAAAGAGACAAATATTGAAGCTGAAGACCGAGTGTGGCAGCATCGTTTCCGGGACACCTGAGATTTTGAGTGAGATTGAGAGTTTCTATGGGCAGCTGTACACGTCATCGTTGGAGTCACACGCAATTGTGAGTAGCAAGTCTTATCCGACACTATTCCGATAATATTCCGGACGTCAGTCTGAGCGAGATTAGAATGGCTCTCCAGCACCTTAAAAACGGCAAGGCCCCAGGCGAGGATGGAATTACAGCGGAGTTTCTGAAAGCGGGTGGAAAACCGGTATTTGTGGCACTACACCGTAGGCGTGGAGCAGAAGTGCGGTGGTCTTGTTCTTCAAGAAAGGCGACAACGCTCTCTTGAAGAACCGATTTCCCTTCTGAGCTGCGTCTACGTGCTGTTTTCGAGTCATTACGAATCTTCTCACACGCACACTCGACGACTTCTAGCCTCCCGAACAAGCCGATTTCCGAAAAGGTTTAGTACTATAGACCAAAAACATACTCTTCGGCAAATCGTACAGAAGACCGAAGAGTACAATTGCCTTGCGTATGTGGATTATGAGAAAGCCTTTGATTCCGTCGAAATTAGGCCTCTATCATAAGCTCAAAGTTGTTGACGAGTATGTTTACCTGGGACAAATAGTCCGACTAGCTAAGTCCAACTTCGACCAAGAGGTCAATCGAAGGATTGAACTCGTCTGGGAATCGTTCGGGAAATTACGACACATCTTCTCGTCAGGTATACCTCAAAACTTGAAAACGAAGTTGTAAAACCAGTGCATGTTGCCAGTAATGACTTATGGATCTGAGCTAAAACTTGTGGTCCTTCACTGGTGGCTGAATGAGGAAGCTCATGGTCGCTCAGCGAGCTAAGTATAGGGCTATGCTCGAGTTTTCTCTGCGTGATAAACTTAGAAATGAGGATGTCCGCAGTAATACCAGAGTGACTGACATAGCCCAATGGATTAGTAAGATGAAGTGGCAATGGGTCGGCCATATAGCTCGAAGAACCGACAACTGATGGGGAAAAATGTTCTCGAGTGGCAGACTCATACCGGCAGGCGAATTTTAGGGCGTCCCTCCAATAGTTGGATTGACGACCTGGTAACACATGCGGGAAGTCGATGGATGCAGGTGGCTCAGGACCGTGCTTTGTGGCATTCCTTGGGGGAGGCCTATGTTAAGCAGTGGACTTGTGAAGGGCTGTAATGATGATGATGATGACTGTTATCATAGAATGTACTTATTCTATAATTTAAGAAACTAAAATCACTTATTATTAATAACCATTTCAAATATAATGACTAGACTGACGTAGGAAATCATAAGAGTAAAAGCAAGTTTTTCAACTTGTAAAAGGCAAAAACATAAAGGTGTCATTCAACGCATATTTAAGAAATATGCCAAAATAAAGGAGAAAATGGTAAAGTTACGTGGGTGGTCTGAAATGTTTCCGACCTAACAAAGATTCAAGACATGTTTTCTTAAAATTTATTTTTATTTTTCTACATAGTCTCCCAGCGATGCCTCCATCTCTCTAACCCATCCAAATATTACTCGTCGTTTTTCTCTGCAAAATAATTGTTCACGAACGTGATTGCTTCCTCATTTGACGAAAATCTCTGTCCTCCGAGCGCAATATTTAGATGAGGGAAAAAAATAAGTCGCTTGGGGCTAGATCTGGTGAGTAAGGCGGATGGTCAAGCAATTCAAACCGTAATTCGTGGATTTTCGCCATGGCAACTGCTGAGGTGTGAGACGGCGCGTTGTCATGGTGAAACAGGATTTTCTTTTTCTGCAAATGTGGCCGTTTTTCCGCAACTTCTGCCTTCAGTTTGTCAAGTAATGATGCGTAGTATACTCCTGTAATGTTTTTCCTTTTTTAAGATAATCGATTAAGATAACTCCATGACTATCCCATAAAACAGTCGCCATCACTTTCCCAGCCGAAAAAACAGTTTTTGCTTTTTTTGGAGCTGGTTCCCCCTTTGCAGTCCATTATTTTGACTGTATTTTTGTTTCGCGCGTATAATGGTGTAGGTATCCATATTTCATCTACAGTAATTAATCGGCGGCAAAACTTAGAATTATTGTGCCTAAACTGCGCCGACAGATCGTTGGAAATGTTCATTCGAACACGTTTTTGGTCTAACGTGTGCAAACGCGGCACCTAACGCGCTGACAGCTTTCTCATGCCTAAATCTTGAAATAATATGTGACAAACACGTTCTTTGGACATTTTCATAACCTCTGCTATCTCTCTCACTTTAATTCGGCGGTCTCCTAGCACCATTTGATGAACTTTGGCGATGTTATCGTCAGTAGTTGCAGTTTTTGGACGTCCCGAACGTTCATTGTCTCCCAAGCCCTCACGGCCACGTTAGAATTCACCTGCCCAAAATTTCACTGTGGTAAATGATGGTGCAGAGTCCCTATACACAGAGTCCAACTTATCTTTGATTTGCAAAGGCGTATTGCCTTTCAAAAACAAAAATTTAATGACAGCTCGATACTCAATTTTTTCCATTTTCACAAAAACACTCACATCGACTCACTCAAACGACTGTCAAATAACAACTACGAGTCCGAAATGGCTGAAATTTTGGTGCATAACTGTAAAAAGATGCAAAACAACATTCACTAGCTTTTATTGACGAGTGCTGTCATCTTCAGGTTGAGGTCGGAAACTTTTCAGACCAGTCAATCTGCTAATAATACCTAGATTAAAATCTTATGATTATGATTAGAGATTTTTTTAACGGATTCTATGGTATTATCTCAGGTATCGTGGTCTTTTGACATGCTTATGTTGCACATGGACAAACATCGAGACCCGGCACAATTATTCTATACAAGCACTTGTTCCGTGTGGGATTCGAAACATTGCCCTCACAGCAAACTTGTTCTAATCATGTATGACGACTGTGGGATTCGAAACAGTGGCCTCACAACAACTTGTTCTAATAATTTATGACGACTAGGTAGCACAGTGGATAAACTATAAAAGGTTGATGGCAATTCTAGATAACGCTTTAAAAAAAATTAATAAGAAAATATTTTTTAAATAATACCACTCCTTAAATTCGAGGACTCCAACGTTAGATTAAGTAATGGTACACGCCTCTTCTCATTTCTAGAAGGATTTTAGCGTAAGAAGGTGTGCACCGCACTGTCGAAATGCGTGTTGGTAGACTTCAGATATCTTAATTATTTTTTTATTACACCAAGATGCAGGTTTCCTCACGATGTGTCTTTAATGCCGAGCACGTGGTAAATCACAATTAACATTGCAATTAACGGTCTCATTGAAACCAGTTGGAATTGAAACCGGGAAAAGAGAATAAAAGAGAAGAAGAAAGAGTTTGATTTGTTGTGATTTCTTAAGTAGTTTTTGAAGATTAAATTTTTAATCAAATTGTATCTTTAATCATCAATGAGTTACTCTATGAGAAGTTTGGATTTACTAAGGGGCGCTGCTCTATGGCTGTGACAGGAATAAGTTTAATCCAGCATATTTATGATGTTTAGGAGGACTCACAAAATTCGATTGGTGTGTTTTATCACAGGTATTTGACTTCATAGATCATCAAGCTACGCCACTAACTTACCTATTAAGGTTTAAAGAAACTTTATTTCTCAAAAGAACATCGTTCACTTAACGAGAAGTACACACATAGCCTACATTGAGATGGCATTAGTAATTAAGTCATCTGGTATTCTTATCTGACTACGAAGCTAGGTTACATTCATTATTTTATTTAAAAAATAGTAGTTGTGAAGTCACATGAGTCATACAGATCCTGAGGTGAAAAGGCATCTGAAGCCTTTTTTGTTTGAATTAGCTACAAGTGTTCATGAGCTACAGTAACCACCCGCTCGCACTGTAAGCTTTTTTATCACTTCAGTTTTATATGATAAAAGAACGTAACCGCAATCCGAAGGCGCACGCGGGCTACAGAGCAGAAAACAGACGTAAAGAGTATAGTAAATGCAGACGCGTGATTTTGCGTGAGGACAGATGTCGTTGACAGTTGTCTCATAAAGTTATTATGTGGAATTTTTGAACGCGTTGCCTTGCACGAGTTCTCACCGCACAAACTTATCTTAAAACTCGGTGTACTTATAATACTATTGAGAAACTTGCGCCCACTAAGTTTATGTAACAGCACCAAACTTTACTGCGAAGGTCTTAAGGGGGTGTGATGCCGAAGAACATGACTTTGCTCCTGCAATTCCATCTATACGGTATGATTCAATTTTCCTTTTCATGTGTGCAAGTTACTGTCAGCGTCTGCTTAGTAATGAGAATTATTAAAGCACAGGGACAGCTGTTGCACAGCGGACCTGAAACTTATCACCAGCTTTAACCACGGTCAGTTGCTTTATCGCAAGTTACTTTGATATCTACTTCGATGAGAAAAACGAACGAATGAAAATTTGTATTTTACATCAAGAAAACAAAGATATTTTATTTAACACTAGCGATCCGCCCCGGCTTCGCACGGATGATTTCTGGATCTCGACCACCTACCGGATCCAATTATAAATCTAAACCAGGGATGGGGAAACTACGGCCCGCGGGCCATCTCCGGCCCGCGAAGCGTTGAAATTCGGCCCGCGACCATCAAACAAAAATCAAGTGAAGTTTCATATCGTTAGAAATTTTATTCTCACTGGCAGTGCGCGGCTCGCATAAAACAATCACCGTGATTGCTTTATAATTAACGTGATTGTAACACGTATTATATCGCGAGCGCGGGCAGTATGATGAGCGAAAACTGAAAATGAAACTATCGACTGCACACGATGTCCAACCGTCGGACATCCCTCCCGCGCGCCCTCTTTTTGCCCTCGTTTTGTCTTACTTCAAATCGCATGTTCGTACGCTGTATATTCTTACGTACGAAACTACAACAGTCGGCGAACAGACGGTGAAATTTTTAAATCCGCAAGGTAAGATGTAACATCTTAACACTTACCTACTTTGTATGTAAATTCTGTAAACAGTTTGTTCAGATAATAATATATGAGTAGCGTAAATTTCATCACTTTTTGTGTCTTAAAATGATTTGATTGCAAATTACGTTTGGGAGATGTAATGATGTTTTGTTACAGCAGCAAAATGACGACCATTCTGAGTGTCGAGTTTTTAAAGAAGAATGGTCATGGAAATATTTTTTCACAGAATTTAAAGACAAACCATTTTGCCTCATTTGTAATGAAACAGTTGCAGTTTTTAAAGATTTTAATTTGTCTCGACACTTCTCAAAAAAAAAGCGAAATATTCATCTATGACAGAGGCAAAGAGAAAGTCTTTTGTTGAAAGGCAAACAGAGAAGTTAAGTGGACATCAGATCATGTTCACGAAGCAATCTAATACTCAGAAGGCTGCAACACTGACAAGTTATGATGTAGCTTACAAAATTGCTAAAAGTAACAGAACGTTATCGGATGGTGAATTTGTAAAAGATTGCATGGTGGCTGTAAGCAACATTATTTGTCCAGAAAAAAGTAAAGACTTTCAATCTTTAACTTTATCATGGAGAACTATAACAGATCGAATTGACGCCATCGCTGAATAATTATCGTCACACCTAGAAAAGAATTGTAACAAATTTTAAATACTTTTCTTTCGTGACTTTAACATAACCGAAGAATTGGCATGCTTACAATCCTTGAGAGAAAAAAACCACTGGAAAAATTATTTACGATTCCTGTCTTGAGGGTATTTCAAAGTTTAACTTGCCTTTGGACAAATTATGTAACATACCCCACAACCACGGATGGAGCACCCAATATGGTGGGCAGCAATTTGGGGGTTATGGGTATATTTTGCAAAGAAAACCCGAATAATACGAGTAATGTATTATTTCTGCACTGTTTAATTCACCAGGATGTGTTGTGTAAAGCAGCTATTGACATACAACCCATTTTGAGTGTGGTTGTTAAACTTATCAACACAATACGTTCACGAGGTTTGATGCATCGACAATTCCAAGAATTTCTAAAATCCACCGAAAGCGAGTTCTCTGATCTCCTCTACCATACTAAAGTGAGATGGTTAAGCTGTGATTATGCATTTGAGAGAGTGTTTAATTTAAGAAAGGTGATTCAAAACTTTCTGGCGGTGCAAGGCAAATGGGACGACTTTAAGATCATGTCTGACGAAAATTGGCTTCCTGATTTCGCATTTTTCACAGATTTGTTGTCACCCCTAAATAAATTAAATACGAAGCTTCAGGGCAAGAATTAATTCTTAGATGAGCTTTGGGGACATTGAAAACCCTTCAAATTGCACCTTAAATTGTTTTGCAGTTGTGTAGAAAAAAATTAACTTACCCATTTTCCCAAACTGAGCAAGTATATCAACTGTCTCAGACGACAACCTGAATAGGTTCGCTCAACAACTGAAGAAACTGCACGAGGAATTTGAGAACAGATTTCAAGGTTTTAAGGGAATAGAACAGTCACAAAAAAAATTTTCAATGCCTTTTAATGTTAACGTCGATGAAACACCCGCTAACCTCCAACTTGAACTAATTGAGATGCAATGCAATACCCATTTGAACCAACTATTTCTTAACACCAGTAAATTGGAATTTTATAAATCCATATCTAGGACACAATACCCAAATATAGTTGTCCACGCCCAAATAATAATGGCTATGTTTGGTACAAGCTATTTGTGCGAACAAACGTTTTCTACAATGAAACTAAGAAAAAATTGTCTTCGTAATAGGCTATCGGATGACCACCTTTTTTCACTGCTAAAAATTTCAGCATCACAAATGGAGCCAGATTATGATGAAATCATGCAGAAGCAAAAACAGTTCCACATGTCACATGTCCCAATAAACACCAGCGCTCCGCAACCTTCTACTTCGCAGCTAACTTAAAAGTTTAATTTAATTGCAATTTGCGAATTATTTTTTATTTCAATGGTTATTTTGTAATATTGCACAATAAATTAGTGTTTCAGAAAATACATACCTTTCAATATTTATATTTCAATAAATAATATAGCCAAAATAGCACAACTTGGCCCGCCATATATTTCGTTAGTAAATATTGGCACGCGAAGGAAAAAGTTTCCCCATCCCTGATCTAAACCATCCAGGGAGCCACTCAAACGCACACAAAAAAAATTATCAAAATTGTTCGAGCCGTTTTCGAGTTTTAGCGAGACTAACGGATAGCAATCGATTTTTATACAGCCCTACAGCCCGTCTGCGCATCATAACTTTGTAGTGAATCATAATACATGCTCTTGTATATTTTATATATAAGTTTTTTAAACTTATATATAAAATATATAATAGTTAAATTTTAAAGATAAAAAAAATATCTGATATAAATAGCAAGAAAACATCATAATATAATATATATGTCATTAAACTATTCCCATATTTCAGTACCATATAGTATCCATATTACGTTTCCAACAAGAATACAGATCAATTACTAGATAAACTAAATGACATCCCTTATTGTGCTCATACATACTTTATTGTAAGACAGATAGTTATCCATAGTTTCGTCACATTTTGTGGTGTATTATTATATGGAATGAATAATTAACCTATCTTATACAAAAGGTTAATCATTCATTCAATTAACAACTTAATTTCCAAATCTTAACCTAACCTGACCATCAAATGACGGTACTTATGTCCGTTCAAAAATACCAAACCGATGGGGAGAACTATCGCCAGTGCAAAATTTCTACCAAAAGTTTAACCTAGCGAAGCAAAATGTTGTTTAGTTATACACTATTTGAGTGGAAATATTTTCTAAAGATTTAAAGCGATGTCTAATCGGTTTGCTAATATCAAAGTCAGTAACCTCAACCCATCAAAAGTTACCAGCTAAAAGTTTTAATCTCGTTAATATAAAAGGTGAAGTTTAATAGCCTTCATTCAGCTGTTATAAACTTCGACTTTAATAACTTTTTGGAGTATAAAAAGACTATGAGATATATTTTATTATAATTTATGAATACGGGCTAGACAATTCCTATCATTAATTTGAAAAAAAAATATAGATATTTAATTTCCTAATCATTCTGGAAGTTGTAATAAGCTCAAGTGTGAAAGCTTAAATTTCAATATCTCCACATTTTGAGGTTCATAGTGTACAGACGAAGCTTTGCTCGACGTTAGAAAATAAAAATAATTTTCTCAACGATTATACCGACCTAGAATAACTTGTAAAGTGGAACATTATTTTAGTTAATTAATAAAAGTAAATTTTATCCAAATCGTTAAAGTCAATCCAATAGACGATCAATAAAGGTATCTTTTTCTGTTTATGGTATTCATAAAAGTATTAAATATATTTGATTGTATATTCAACCTGAATGCAGAAGATCTTTTGAACAAATAATATGATCGTCTCTCAATAACTGCATTCGATTCATTTTTAATCTTCATTTTCATTCTATCCTGATGTCTCTCAATCCCCCTTACTTTCAGTACTTTTGTTCGAAAACACTACAGAAATCTACGCTCATCAAACAACCTTCTACTTAAATGTCCCTCTTATAAATCTAGCTTTGTTCATTCCTCTTCCCCTTTTTCAATTTGTCCTTCAATGGAATGCACTCCCACCTGAAATTAGGAAAGGCAGAAATCGCTACACTTTCAAGATTAAAGTTCAATGAGTTCATCTCAGATATTTCTTATTATAAATTGATATGTTAAATTTTTATATAGTCTTCTCTATATATAAAAATCAATTGCTGCCCGTTAGTATCGCTAAATTTCAAAAACGGCTTGACCGATTTTGATGAATTTTTTTGTGTGTGTTTGAATGGCCCCTAGATGGTTTAGATTTATATTTGGATCCGATATTTACCGCTGTTGTCGAGATCCAGAAATCACCCGTGCGAAGCCGGGGCGGATCGCTAGTAATATATGTTTATGTATATTTTATTACTTGTATTTTATCTATTTATACACCGCCACCTTAGAATTTGTTAATACAAGAAGATTCACGGTCTCTTCGATATGCAATGTAACGACAATCGAACAACTCATTATGAAATACAGTGTGGTTTATGTTTGTTTCGGTTAAACAGATACAATTGAAATCGCAATTTATTATATTTAAATATAACTCTGCTGTTCTTTGATCTAATACGAATTACATTTTGGTAGTAAACTTTCATGATAGAACGTAATTAAGAATCCAAATAAATGAGAAGAATGATCAATTGAGCTTATTACAAATTTCCATTTATAGAATCTAAAATAAACTCACTTTAAGTTTCTTACTAACATCTCTAATCATCACTGCTGATTCGTTCATATTTAACCGAGAAATATTTATATGAGTTATCTTTTGCGAACTTTCTTGCTTCAGCATAAAGTTTTTTGGTAGTAGAAGAGAGTGTTCAGTCACATAAATGGTACGAGATTTTCCTTCAATTCCAAGACAGGTAGAATAACTGAACTGATTGGGGTGGTTAATATTGTTGTAACGTTTTAATGCCGATTGCAAAATATACCTCTGCCGCTCAGTTTGTAGAGTGAAAAGAATATTGCTTGATCTGTCGGACTTCGGATTAATTTTAGCAATCCTATGAAGAGCACAGATACACTGACGTATTTTTTTATATGGGATATTGTATATTTTCATTTCGTTTTTCCGGAAACATTTGGATTTCGACGTTAGCTTCGCGAGGTTTTTTCAACGCTAATTAATCGACGATTTAATTACACAATATTTGATTTAAGCGCAGATACCTTAAGTTTATACGAATAAATAAAAACAATATCTACCCTACGTTATTATCGTTAATCATTAATTTAATTATTTATTACTTTAAACTAAATATTCAAATTAATTTTTCGAGTGAGTACCTATTAATATTTATCAATCATAACAAATAGAGACCTAGAAAGAAACAACAGCCCAATAAATCAGAAAGATACCTAATGTTACGACCAAGCAAATTGCAAACAGCTCTATAAGTACTTATCTATCGCTCTTAGTGATTGGAATGAGTTGAGCAAAGCGAGCCACGCTGAGCAGCGCAATGCAATGCGCTTGCGTAACGTGCGCGCGAGCTTGAGCTACTGATACATAAGGATATAAAGATATAAAAGAGTGATGCATATCCCAGTGATCGAAAGATACATTTGAATCTTTTCTTTTTAGTGATACATGTTGCCTATGTCTACAGTATTATCACTCAGTGACACAATGAATCAGTGACAAAACAAACAATATGGCCGACACTGCTTGCATTGAAACTTAGAAGAGATGCCGAGAGACGAGGGGGGATGTTAGCTGTAATGTATCATTTTGCTATGACGTTTCCTGTGTCCAATATTTTCTCTATGAAGATTACTGCCCGTGGAGGCGAGACAGGGCTGAGCACTTCCCGAGCGGCTAGGGGCCGCGTCTCACCCCGCACCGCACCGCACGATTGCCCCGTCTAGACGCCTTCGATGACCGACTGTTAGTAGTAGTTAGACTGTGACAATACATAGGAGAGATCTGCCTGGATTGCTTGGAGGCATATATTGCACTTTTCAACTAGTGTATTATCTTTTCTGCGCCGCGATATGTTAATGCAAGATGAGAAACACCACCTACGCTTTTTCACGACGTATTCGTCAAAATACACTTGCTTTTCTATGATGCAGCACTCGTAATGAAATGTGTTGTCACAACCAGCGCATTTAATGAGGCTGACATCTTCAATAATGTGTCTACACACACCACATTCAATGTCCGTGATTTAATTTAGGAACAAGTCCCAAAACTTTACAAAGAAAAGTCGCGTACACTTTCATAACGATAGTGTAGATACTTTGTAGTCGACCTCCGAATTGCCCCGAGCACAAACGATGACGCAGAGATACACAGAGGTGAGAAGACCCAGCTAGGTACTCCTTAGTCACAACCGAATCAGGCCGTGTCCCACCAAGATTGACCGAATGAGCGTATAGCAACGACCCTTACTTGATATTTGTTACTAATGACGACTGAGATTGTACTCTCTTGGCTGTTCATATAATAAATAAAAAATACAAAAACAAAAGACTTATTGCACTAACAAATACTACACTTCATGCACTTTAAAATTGTATAAGTTTTAATAGTATATGTTACCTTCCAACACTATTTTAAAATTATCTATCCAAAACATTCAACAAACGTTAAAATATATAATAATGCACCATATTCATCACTATTAATATGTATGAATAAATAAATTATGCTAATTTATTAGCGGATAATACGTGATCCTTTAGGTGTTATGTATCTCACATATTATGTCATCATCATATGGCAATATTTATGCTTTTACAACAATGACTGTATAAAAGTGGTAATTATATTATAAATGAATAACTTTAAGTTGTTAATAACCTCTGGGAATGAGGTGCTCGCTTCCATGCTGTTTCTTAAATAAGTTTTGTAAGTAATTGACCTGTGTTTTTATGGTAAATTGCTCGCCTCATAACGCGAAGCGTTATAGGTATGTTCTACTCTCGACACGTCAAGGTCAAGCAGATTTTTGTTGTTAAAATGCCTCTATCATAATCATATTGCACTTATACAATACTATGAGTAGCCGTATATCAAGAAAACACTCTAATTAATTCGTCTTATATTTTCTTAAAAACCATTTTATATTGCTACTTTGAAAAAACACGGTTTGAAAAAATTTGTGGACGTCCGGATGTTTGTATGTGGTCAAGATAACTCGACGAGACCGGGTTTTTTTTTTTAGCTTCAGAATTACATCATTTGGTTTCCTACTTCATATCATTAGCCTAGTATGCGTAGTTTGTTAATAAAATGATTTTCAACTTTTATAAATTTTATTGCTATAAAGGCGATGTCATATATTCTTTTAGCATTTGATAGACAAAGGACAAATGTACTATACATCCTATATCGATTTTATACTTTTTGTAACCGATTTATTTTGGTAAACTTTATTATTTTTTCCCTGTAGGTAACACTACCTGTTAAAATAATAGAGTGCTAAATTGAATACACGTAAATAATATATTTTAAAAATAAGGAATATTTTTTTTTAATCAAAATTAAATGAACGCTCATGAGGCGTGTACTTTTAGATTTTCCAAACTATTTTTACTTTTCGGTGAAGATGATTTTTCATATATATGTATATATTAAATGAGGAAGACACTGTTGCCCATCTCCTGATTTGTTGTTCCCTGTCCCCTCTGTCGCTTCTTACGACTTCTACGAGACGATACAGGGGTAATAGATATTCTTACATTGCCACTACACGATAATGGATTACGCTCTTAGAAAATAACAGTTTTAAAAATCAGTACTTTATTACTGGTATTGAGACATTCTACATACAACATACCTCATGGGTGGCAACGCAACTGCATTTCCTGCATCCAAAATTGTACAAAAGGCTACGGAGACATTTTCACCCCTGAGGACTAAGAAGCCAATACCTTACAGTCAAATTTTATAAAGAAATGAGTAAAAGGGTGGTCCCTACACAGATGAACTCACAGACAGAAAAGGAGTCGTAGTACACTCTTGTGCCTCTATTACCTCGTGAGCCATTTACAACTTCTGAAAATATTGGGAAATTATCGTCTGGATCAATACCATCCAGGAGATAATTATCGTCTTAAAACAGCTTTAATTTTTGAGACTCCTACATTAATAACTCAATAACAACATAAAACGAAACACTAATAAATCCAGATACACTTTTATTTGCGGTCGTTGAAAAAAAGGACCCTTTTTCATTATCTTGTCATATCTATCTATCAATCAAATCAAACCGATGTAAACAGTGGCACGGTGGCGCCCTCCTATTAATATAGGTATTGCCTAACTTGGTACCTATTGATTAGGTAATTATTAATAAATTGAACCGACTGACTGATATTTTAATGGCATTCAGGGCTATTAATTTGGATCGGTCTGTCGGTCAGAATAAGAAGCAGAGCATCGCTCAGTAAACAATATTATAGGATTCCACGGTTCGAGCCGTCATATCGGGTAATAGGCGGGTAGAATTGATGGCTTCTGCAGCACCAACCGAGCGCAGCGAGTTGAAGTAATGTGGAACCCTCCAATTCTACCCTACTTTTTGCTGCTGTATCTGCTGCAGGGCCTGCTCAATACCATGGGCAATTGACACCACAGAGAATTGAATTTGTAGATTTTCATCTATAAATTCAAATTGATTTTTTATCTGGTGGAGAATATGGAGGGTGCTGCATCAAGCATTTTGCATGGCAGCGCCTGCAATATCAGATCGATGGACAGGGGCATTATCATGATGAAAAAGCACTCCAGCATGCAATTTTCCTCGACGTTTATTCTTTAGTTTTTGGCACAGTTTTTTGATTAATAATACTTAATAATCTCCGGTTAGTGTCTCTCTTTTACTTAAATAGTAGATAATTATTATAACGTCCGCATCACAGAAGACAGAGGCCATTAGTTTTTCAGCGGACGCAAACACCTTGAATATCTTGGCTGGCGGAGAAGACGGTCTTTTCCACACCTTGCTTTGGTTTTTCGTCTCCGGGTCAAAATGGTGTACCCACGTTTTATCTACGGTTACGAAACGAGTGCAAAAAGAATCTGGATATTCTTCAATTACTGCTAAATTTAGCTTGGAAATGTAAACTCTTGCATTCTTTTAGCATTCGGGCGTCTATTAACATTCGAGGAACCCAGCGCGCAGCAACCTTTTCAAATTTTAAGGTATGAGTTAAAATAAACTTAATTTTCTCAAACAAAAACTTTAGAATCTTAGATAAATAACGGATGGTCACCCGTCGATCTACCTTAACAATTTCTTCGATTTTTAAACGTTTTCTTGCAAAGCGGGCGTTGTTGTTCGCCCGAGCGAGCGTCGTCATTGAAGGCGGTTCTGCCACGTTTAAATTCAGCGCACCAGTTCGAGTTTCTCCATTTTTCTTACGAATCAAATTCCCGCCAAATGTGAATTTTGAAAAAAAAAATGGGTATAGTTTTTAATTTAGTTATTTCTGGCCTTCGCTACTAACGTATTTTAAGATTCGAAAAACTAGAACGCATTTCTATAACTCATTGATAAGTATCCTATTCCGAAAACTTTATGATTAACCTAGTAAATTATATATATAGTTCGCAGCCATGAATAACTTCGTGCTGTAATTACGATGTAAAACGAAAAATGGTTTTAAAATCGACACTATTTCAGATTTTTTTTCGATCCTACAAAGTACAATGTATCGTGTTTTGAACCTTTAATACCACTCAATAAAGGATATATCTACGACAAACAATTTTTTTTTCTGGGCTTTTATTATAGTAATTTTACTATTTAAAGTATAGACTTAGAATATACAGGCGTAATTTTAAGTTAATTTTACAAGAGCCAATATTGGGATAAGACGCCGTTAATGCGATGTTTATAGCATCATTTTTAATAGTCTATTTTGTTATTTTTTGGCAATGAAATAAATAAATAATAAAAATATTAAAAAAATATTCTCGATATAAGTCGGTGTTTTATTAGTTGAACATCAGTGTAACATGGAGGAATTAATACAAGTATATGCACTTGTATTTAAGCATTTTGAATTTTACCTTATTTATAGGCTTGCTGCTGAAATAAAAAAGTCTATTTCTTAGTTTCTTGCAGAGATTTTCCGCAGTAAAGATTGAACTTTTTTTGTTTATTTTTTTTATTTATATAATATTGCTATGCGGCACAGCGAAAAACCACGCAGGTTTGTATTGCGTGCCGTTCCGTCTACATTTACAAAAATGGGGATAACAACTAATATTTGTTAGGTAATAACATTTTAATTTATACTTTATGTTAACTTCACTAAGTTCACTTCTAAATTTATTATCCAGACCATTTATTAAGCGAGGTATTATGTATGCGCTGGTGCGCTCACCATATTTATTTTTGGATGGTATTGTTATTTTTTTTTGAGTTACTTTACGGGTCTGAATTTTATTTGAGACTGTATGTTGTATATCTAAATTAAAGAATTGTTCTTTTAACAATTGATATTGGACTTTATCATGGATATTGAGTACCTTGCAGTGTTTAAATATAAAGTTTTAATAGAATAAGGGTGACAAACGAGCACACAGTCCAACTGATGGTAAGTGGATGCTGTGGCCTATAGACATCTACATCGATTAAGAATCAAAATGCAGATGCGTTGTCACCCCTTAGAATTAAGATGGAATGCCAGTAAAAAAGGTACCCGATTCTCTACACTCACTATACGAAATGCAGCAGCATTGAGCTGCTACTTTACGCTGGTATTCTGTGAGAGCGTGGTCCCAACCCGGTCAAAAAGAAAAACATATCATATCATAACCTCCTATCAATTAATAAATTGCCTCATAGGGTTATTCGCCATAGCGTCCACGCTTGACATTCGTGTTGGTTACCGCAATTTTTTTATTATTTTGAGTTGTTTACAGGAAGAGCTGCCGCCCATATTCTGTTTTAGTTTCCCTCTGTCGTCGTTCTTTTACAGCTTTTTGTAAAAGTATTTAGTGGCACAGCTATACACCTAATATTACCATTACTACTGTGGAGATAATACATGAAATCAACGACGACACGAAAAGAATACAGCAAAGATTTCGTTAAAAAGTTTTGGCCACATTTCAACAAAAAGTAATAAGCTTACCTACGTAATAAGCAGACAAACATGTTTATTCCCCAATTCGTCGCACAAGATTTTTACTTTATGTTAAATTCATATTATGCATAAGGTTAAACTAATTTTAGATAATTCGCGGCACATCAAATGTAAGAAATAACTTTCCGTTAGAAATATAAGTATGCAAGTTATTTATTTAAAATGTTTTTGACTGCCTTCATCGCTTTCGCGGCTGATGATCATTAAGTCCCAGATTCGAATCCGGGTCGAGGCAAAAATCGGATAGTGAGGCATTCTGTCAAAAAATTCTTAGTAGCAGCACAGAGTCAGAAAATTGGTGGTGTTTCACCCCCGTGCCTCGGAAAGCACATTAAGCCGTTGTTCCTGCGACTGATCTTAATCAAATCGTGTGATTTTCATCGGACTATAAAAATGAAGGAATTGAGTGTCTACCTGTGCTTGCGCAGACTCTCGGGACTATTTTTCTGTATTATGCAGATTGCTAGTCTTCGTTGAAATTGGCCGCCATTACCGCAATTCACTCGGGTGGACATTATTATTTGTGTTTATTATTGCCATGTAGTGGCGACGTAATCCGTAATCTATTTCCGTAAATCGTAATCCATTACCTCATATCGCAGACGACAGAGGGAACATGAAATAATGGGAGCATCATTTTCTTGGTAGAAACTTAACAATAGTAATAAAAAACCGTATTTGCCAACCCGCCTGCCAAGCGTTACATCTATGGCAAAAACCCTCTATGAGGAAATCTATGGGGAGACCTATGTTCAGCAGTGGACTTTTCATGGTCTCTAATTCATGAGTGAATGAAAGCTTTCAAAATGGGTTGTTTCTTCAAAAATAATTTATTATAGATGTGTAAAGATATGTTTGTCTGCTATATTTTTAACATATATAACTTACTACAGTATATCTTCTCCTTCATCACCAGTCATGCCCCTACCAGAAATAAGCTTTTTCTGTTCCTGATTCGCCATAATCGCCACGAGGCATGAAGTTGACGGCAGTGAGTCGCAGCCATCTTGGGTTCGAATCCTACACGGAAAAAGTATTTGTATGGCCTACAAATCATTGTTCTGGGTCTGGATGTTTGTCATTTGAAATTTATGTATGTAAACTGCCCACACAATACAGGAGAAAATCTTAGTGTGGAGGTAAATAAAACTATTTAAAAAACCAAACTGCGTACAAAATTTTATTGAAAAGAGAAAAAATTAATACCCTATGTCACTACTATAATTAATACGAATCTAAATACACCTCATGTGTTAGAATGCATTATGCCGTTTAGGTTACATAGGGAGCCAAAGAAATAGACATACATACATACTCACTAAAAACATTACCCTCCTTCTTTTTTTTATAGAATAAGGGTGACAAACGAGCACACAGTCCACCTGATGGTAAGTGGATGTTGCCCATAGACATCTACATTTTATCCTCGATTAAGAATCAAAATGCAGATGCGTTGTTACCCCTGAGGACTTAGATGGAATGCCTCATTTCCATTAAAAAAGGTATCCGGTTCTCTACACTCACCATACGAAACACAGCAGCATTAAGCTGCTATTTTGCGCTGGTATTCTGGGCGAGCGGTGTCCTTCCCCGATCGAGCCGACCCATTCGTGCTACAACCATAACATAGCTGTGGCATGGCTCTATCACGTATACCTTATACCATCTTCCGGGGCATTTGGGTAAAAAATTACTATTAATATGAAGCATCTGATGTTTTAATTTTATTTATAGTTGTTTTCACTTGACCTTACGCAGCAATAGCCATTTTCTCACAGTTAGATGGACTGTTAGCTCGCTTGTCACCACAGAATACATCATATGTCACTCTTATATTATAAAAAAGGTAACAGTTCCCTCTTCCTCTATAACAATGAAAACAAATACTTCTAGATGCAGTTTTAATAATAAAAAAGATCCATTGGGTGCTATTAAACCAATTGCAGTCGTATGACGCCACCTGCATTTCTCATACTGAAAATTTGCAATGTTTTCTTGCCTTTGTATTTAAAATTGAAAAGTTTTATAAAATACAAATCAATACAGAATAATTTTCAATCAAATATATATTTCAATAAAATAAATAAACGCAAAAGAGAACCTTTTGAGCTTTCAAAGTATCAGTAGATATATAAAAATTAATAATGCTCCTTAAAAAACAATCAAAGTAAATATAATTGTAAATTATTTTCTTGCCTCTACCATTGTAATTTCTTTCAAATATGTTTTAGTAAGCAATAAATTTTTACATTTTTAGGAAATAAAAATAAAAAGCAGAAAATCTTTGTGATTTTCTCACTTCTTAAGCAAAATCGAAAATATTTCAACCTATAAAATAAAGTTACAGCCTTTATACGTCCCACTGCTGGAAACAGGTCTCGTCTCATTTCTAAAAGTGTCTTCGAATATCTTGGAAATTTATATTTAATAATTTCTTAGACGTGTAGGTTTCCTCACGATGTTTCCTTCACGGTCGCGCACGTGGTAAAATCAGGACTATAATCAATAATCGCTTGGCAGGCGGATGGTAACACTAGATGCTGCTGCTAGATGGTAACACCTTTATGATGGTAACAATACTCTTTATCTCTACACTACTCTAAGGTAGACTGGCAGAAAATGCGTCAAGTCCACCTATTTACATTATTGTGTAAATGAATTTGATGTTTTTGGGATTTCCTATAGTTACCACACCCACGGAACAAAATATGATGGAATCTCTTACGCCGCTACCACACAGCAAATTCTTTTGTTGTGTATAAACACGGATACTGAAAACGTTAGCCTTGTCCGTAAAAAAGGATTTAGTGCGGTTTTCCGGAATAAAATTACTTCGTGGAATTTATTACGCTGTTTTTCATGTAATAAATTTAAGAGCATCTATACGATTAAATGAGATCAATGATTTTAGAATAAGTCTCTCTTTAGCCGACAATATAACCCAATCATTTAGCACAATAATCTCATATAAATGTGTGAAATGATAACGTTGCTAATGAAGGTCAAGTTTTGCATTGAACATTTTCAACTAACAGTTTTTAAGTATTTTCAAGGAAAATATTTGGAAAAAAAATGCACACAAACAACGCGATTCCGATAGTTTTCCCTTATTTTCAGGCGACACTTTTGTAGATATGATTAGATGCAGCAAGTTTAGGGCATTCATTCGAAATACGTTGTGCTACACATTTTAAAATAGTTTTAAGTAAGTGCATGCTGCAGCCCATAGGCATCTTCATCTACCCTTGATTAATAATCAAAATTCAGATTTTACTCCCGAGGACTAAGATGGAATGCCTCGTTTTCAGTAAAATGTTATGCGGTTTTCACCATACGAAACACAACATTAAGCTTTATTATTCCTGTGAGAGCGTCGTGCTTCCCCGGTTGATCCGACCCATTCGTGCTGCAACTAAATATAATATAGCTGCAGCGTGGCAGCAAACAAACTTTTCTCGTTTTAACTACTATAGAGTTTTGCGTAGTACTTAAAAAAATAATTTATTTTTATAAACATGGAATTCTTTGTACAAAATCAGTCATTTTTTACGTGGTAGAGCCACGCTGCAACTATATTATGGTTGTAGCACGAATGGGTCGGCTCGACCGGGGTAGGACCACGCTCTCACAGAATACCAGCGTAAAATAGTGGCTTAATGCTGCTGTGTTTCGTATGGTGAGTGTAAAGAACCGGAGACCAATTTTACTGGAAACGAGGCATTCCTTGAGGCATTTAACGGTGGTAGAGCCATGCAGCAGCTTTTGCTGTTGCACGTATGGGCCGGCTCGAGCCGGGTTACTACCACGACCTCACAGAATACCGGCGTGAAGTGGAAGCTCTGCTTTTGCGTTTCGTCTGTTTCAATTCTCCCCCATCAACATGGTAGCGGAATTAAATCATAGACTACCCCAGGAGGGTACCAGCACGCCTGGAGAATCCCTCGCTGAGCATCAACGACCATTCTACTCCACTCCTGAGCGTGGGTGCTCAGGCTGCCCCCCGACCTGTCCATCCTTTGGCTACGCGTAGATAGCGACGACCATACGCGCGTCTACGGGAGGCCTCTATAGGTCCCATAGCGGTAATGCCGAAACAGACCGACTCATCGACCACGTCCAAATGGCTACAGATTCCTTGCTACAGCAGGTCCCATCGGCAGAGATCGTGATCCTTGGCGATTTTAACGCCCACCACGCCGAATGGCTCGGTTCACGTTTAACCGATCATGCGGGGAGATCTGTTTATGACTTTGCCTTGGCATATGGTCTGACACAACTGGTTACTTCGCCTACGCGGATTCCAGATGTGAAGGATCATACACCTTCCCTGTTGGACCTTCTGCTGACCTCTCATCCGGACGGATATCAGGTTTCCGTCGATGCCCCTCTCGGGTCTTCGGACCATTGTCTGATCCGGAGTGTGGTGCCACTCACGCTCCCCTCGCGGTTGCGTTCTGCAGGTTGCCGCCGTGTTAGGCATTATAGGTCGGCGGATTGGGACGGAATGCGTTCTTTCTTTGCATCCTACCCATGGGGGCAGGTTTGCTTCTCGCCGGATGATCCCAGCGCTGTTGCTGACTCTGTCAATGATGTGGTGCTACAGGAAATGGAACTATTTATTCCATCATCTGTGGTACCCATCGGAGGCACATCTCAGCCTTGGTTTGGTCGCTCCTGTAAGACTGCATTACGCAGTAAGCAGGAGTGTTATCAGGCCTGGGCTGAGGCTTCGGCGGCTCGGGATGTAAACACCAGCATGCTTAAAAAGAAGTATAATTTTGCCTCCAGGTCCTTCAAAAGAGTTATTGCCAGGGCAAAGTCAGAGCACATAGGCAGAATTGGCGAGAAACTAGTTCGCCTTCCTTCGGGAACCCGTGCATTCTGTTCTCGCCAAGGCTGTCCAAGGGAATTTCTGTAAGCCATCACCACCATCTCTGCACAGGAGGACGACCCACTGGCCCACGCCGCAAAAGAGAAAGCCGACCTTTAGGCCCCTTTGCGTCCAACTCGACTCTTGATGACGGTGGGAACACACCGCTGAGATCTTGCAGATCGGAGCATCAAGGTCGTTGTAGACGGCATGCCCGACCATGCCTATTAACGCTGGTGTTCCACAAGGCTGCGTGCTATCACCAACGCTGTTTCTTCTGCATATGAATGATATGTTGCAAACCGGTAGCATTCATTGCTATGCGGATGACAGCACTGGTGATGCTCTATACACCGGCCGTGCCAATATTTCTCGGAAAACGTCGCCGAGTACCGGAACAAACTTGTGTCTGAAGTCGAGTCTTTGCTGAACAAAGTCTCGGATTGGGGGCGACTAAATCTAGTCCAGTTTAATCCTCAGAAGACACAAGTTTGCGCGTTTACCGCTAAAAAGAACCCTTTGTCGTATCTCCTCAGTTTCAAGGCACTCCCCTTGTTGCCTCAGCCAGTATCGGAATCCTCGGCGTCGACATATCGAGTGACGTGCAGTTTCGTGGTCACTTGGAAGAGAAGGCCAAATTGGCCTCTAAAAAGCTTGGCGTGCTCAGCAGAGCGGGACAGTATTTCATGCCGCCACAACGCCTGCAACTTTACAAGGCGCAGGTTCGGCCTCACATGGAATACTGTTCCCATCTCTGGCCAGCTTCAGTGCCAGCTCCTTCCACTTGACTACATCCAGCACAGAGCGGCTTGAATCGTCGACGAGCGAGTCCTTCCGATCGGCTCGATTCATTGGCGCTGCGAAGAGATGTTGCATCTCTTTGCATTTTCGCATTTACCACGGGAGTGCTCTGAGAATTGTTCGGATTAATCCCAGCCGCCAAATTTCACGAACGCACATCGCGGCAGAACTCCGATACCATCCACACCATCTGGATGATTGGCGGTCCACCACTGTGCGTTTTAGAAGATGTTTTCTTCCTCGCACAACTTCCTTGTGGAATAGTTTACCACCAGCGATTTTTCCGGACTGATACGACTTAGGGACCTTCAAGAAAAGAGCCTACTCCTTTTTAGAAGGCCGGCAACGCATCTGCAATTCCTCTGGTTCCCCTGGTGTTGCAGTTATTCATGGGCGGCGGTAGTCACTTACCATCAGGTGAGCCGCATGCTCGTTTGCCCACTCTCCTTTAAAAAAAATCCACTTAGTCCTCAGGGGTGACAACGCATCTGCATTTTGATTCTTAATTGAGGATAAATGTAGATGTCTATGGGCCACAGTACCCACTTACCATCAGGTGGACTGTGTGCTCGTTTGTCACCCTATGCTATAAAAAAAAGTTTATTGATCAGCGTTATGTTTTCATCACATTTGAATTGTTTTCGTCATCATGAATACGTTAAAAATTCGAGTAATTGTGAAATATGAGTACCATCGTGGCAGCAACGCAGCACAAGCGGCACGTAATATCAACGACATTTACGGAGCGAATACTACAAACGAACGAGTTAAGGAATTGATACACAATTTAATAAAAAATATAATTTTTATTGAATAAATTAGCGAATTTATCGAGCGAAGTGAGAACAGATTGACAATAAAAATGGGATATAACTTATATATAGTTGGAAACAACTGGAAACAAAACTTATTCTCATGAACGTCAGCATAATTTGTTCCAGAGAATCTTATTATGTATTTTGCAATATTCAATATAATTTCTAAAGTTAGCTTGAAACAACAGGAAACAAGTGTCATATAACTTATTCTCATGGATGTCAGCATAATTTGTTCTAGAACATTAACGTGGAAAGCCTCATTTCAAGTAAAAAGGGTATCCGGTTCTCTACACTCAATGAAACAGCAGCATTAGACTGCTATTTTATTTTACGCTAGTATTCATTATATATATTTACTCCGGTCGAGCCGACCCATTCGTGCTACGACCATAATATAGCTGCAGCGTGGCTACAGTACTTAATAAGTGTCTTACATTTCTAATAGTAATTCATAATAATTATTTATAGTGTACAATTTATAACAAAAGGTTGGAGAAAAGTTTCTTCATATTTTATATACAAAATCAAGACATTTTTTACTTGGAACTGGGATCGTATATAGGTATGAGAATAATCTTGTAATAATTATATGTGACCATGTCTATCAAGGTAACTTCTAACACAAAAACTAACTTATTACTATCAGAATAAGAATTTAGAACTATAGTGCTTTCTAGTTTAGTAAGATTGTCCTTACCTACCGTATCAACTAATCTATAATGTTTCTCTATTTCTAATACAATATTAAAAAGTTCGGTAGAATTAATAATAGATTGTATATAGAGTAGTGTAGTATGTGTACTCTACCAAAAGTGATTGCTGTTTCTATCTCTTGAACTACATTATAAATAGTACGAAAGTTATTTAGGATTTGATATACAGCATTCATTTCACTTACTACTTTATGTACTTTAGACTGATTATACTGCAATATTTTCAGTTGCGAAGTTTTAATATTCAGATGAATTAAGTTATATTTCAAGTCTTCCAAAATGTTAACTAATTTATCAAAGGCTTTTTGCATAAGCGACAGTTTTCTTTCTACCGAATATTTTCTATTTCTAAGTTGGCTAAACTCCGTATTGTATCACATTGCGTCATCATTATCTAGAGTGTCTGAAATCAGTTTAACAATAGAACCTAATGGGTTTATTAAACCTCTTTTTAATCTTTTGCTAGGCATTATTTTCTTCAATCTATCTTTTGTAAGTTTTATAAAGGATTCTATTTGCAGAGTTAATCCTACAAGTTTACTGCGCAACTCATTTTTCAAGTAAATCATATATTTTAATCTATAATATTGGTTAATATTATTATCTAAGTACTTAGCTATAATTTCTCAATCTAATATCTTAAAAATAGTCCAGTGACTATTTTGAATCACTGCTGCACTTATCCGTATCGGTGCTATTCCAGGATTTTGGGTTATATCCTGCAGGTTTACGCTGATTGCTGATTACCCTATGACCAGGAGCGTCAAGACCGTTTGCCACCACCTGCGGAGGGCGTTTTATGTTTTTTTATTTCCACTTTCGTATTTCTTTTTCTCAACTTTACCGGTACAATATTCCTATCTACTTTCCCTATAACTTTCGCTTTCTCGTATCGTGGGACTTCTTTAGCCTTCCGATTCCTAGTAGTTTTCATGAAAACTTCGTCACCTTCCTTAATCTTTGGTGGTTTTTCGCCGCCTTTCCTTTCGACAACTTTACATTTATTTTCTTTAATCCTATCACTAACATATTCGTATAAAACCCTGAGCCTTTTCCTATGATTCTGAACTATTTTCTGTAAAAGATTTTTATCTCTATCTATGTCAAATGCATTTCCTTATTCCGTATGCCCGAATACCATTTCAAAAGGTGTGAAATTTGTCGCACTATGAATCGTATTATTGTATGCCATAATGGCGTACGTCATTAATGATGCTGCATCTTGATCGATTTTGTCGTACTTTACAAACCAATAAATTTCAAGTATCGTCGAATGGAAACGTTCTACAATATCCATTGAATTTGAGTTATTTTGTGTTGCTATATGCATTTCAATTTTGTATAAACTCAACAGTTCTTTAACAAGGTTGTTATTAAATTCGGTCCCGGGATCACTACTTATTTTTTTGGGCAATCCATAGATACTAAAATACTTAATTAAAGCCTTAACTATTTCTGGTGTACTTCTATTGTTATTGTTAAATAATAATTGTTTTCTATGCAGAAAAATGAAAAGTGCAGGCGTAGTGTAGGGTGTCCCCCACTAGATGGAGTGACGACCTGATAAGACATACAGGAAGTCAATGGATGCAGGTGGCTCTGGACCGTGCTTTGTGGCATCCCTTGGGGGAGGCCTATGTTCAGTAGTGGACTTGTGAAGGGCTGTAATGATGATGATGATGATGTACATAAGGTCCATAAAAACCTCTTCAAAGGGCATACTCTGTATTTGAGGAAGTAGTATTGATGGTTTAATTGGTTTTCTGTCATATTTAATTTTTCTGCTCTGTTCGCATGCTTAAATAATGGCGGAAATTGTGTCTTTCATATTAGACCACCAATAATGCCTTCTAAGCTTTGTAAGTGTATCACAAATACCTCGATGGACAGTTTTTCCCTCATGATACTTTATAATAATATTTCGTTGCTCTTCTTCATCTGTTACTACTGTTAATATTACTAACTACTCTCTCTGTACATTCTATTAAATTTTGTGAACCTTTTTTATATAATGCTGTTACAACATTACTAAATACTTTTCTAAACACTTTCGTTTCAAAATAAATGAAATCTACATACTCTCTCAAAAACTGCTTAACTAAATGTTCATTATTAACAGCTGGCATGTGTACCTCAATTATTTTTTGACTACTATTGGAAATGTCCTTCACAAGAATATCATTTTTATACCAAATATAGACAAGTATTTGTCTAGGTTTGGTGTCTACCGCTTCATTTAAAATTGTTGTTCCTTCATGTTCCCTATTTGATATTGAGTGAGCAGCAGTTCCGTTTTCTGATACTGATATGTCTAAGACAAGAGCTTCCTTTTTATCAATTTTTTTTATAGGATAGGGTGACAAAAGAGCACACAGTCCACCTGATGGTAAGTGGTTGCTGTGACCCATAGATATCTACATCTATCCTCAATAAAGAATCAAAATGCAGATGCGTTGTCACCCGGGAGGACTAAGATGGAATGCCTCTTTTCCAGTAAAAAGGGTCTCCGGTTCTCTACACTCACCATACGAAATACAGCAGTTTTAAGCTGCTATTTTACGCTGGTATTCTGTGAGAGCGTGGTCCTTCGCCGGTCGAGCTGACCCATTCGTGCTACAACTATACTAATAATATAGCTGAAGCATGGCTCTACCACGTATAAAATCTAAGCCTAACTTCAATGTCTAATAAAAACAATACCCTAAACGAAATCTTACTCCTAGAAAAGTGACGGTCACTGTTTGGTAGTTTAGCACCAAATTAGATGAGTATTCTGCAGATGTGTACTGTGAAGAACTGAACACAATGATGGAGAAGCTTACACGTGTCCAACCAGCTTTGGTCAATCGCTCGTCCCCGCTGCTCCTGCACGACAACGCGCGACCTCACACTGCACAACAGACGGTTTCTAAGTTACAAGAGCTGGGTTTGGAAGCTCTCCGTCATCTGTAGTACTCACCAAACCTTGCGCCTACAGACTTCTACTTTTTACAAAATTTGGATAACTTTTTGGCGGGAAAGAAATTCAATACCCGAGAAGCAGTACAAAATGTCTTTGAAAAATTTGTTACTTCCCGTCTAGCTGACATCAATAAACTGCCAGTAACTGCCTGTGATTATTTTGATTAATAGAAATAAGAAAATATAGAAAAAAAATTAGGTTTACTTATTTCATAAAAAACGGCAATTTCATAGGCAAAGACCTAATATAATATATCTGTGTTTTATAAGTGAGAGCTAAAAGTTTTAAAGAATATAAAAGATAATATATCTGACGACGAACAATCCAACATGTCAATTGCAGGTGCATGTAAAAGTTTCGTATTACTGGTTATAAATTGGTTTTAAGACCACGAAACTTGAATAAAATTATTTCTTTTAAACTTTTATTACGACTTATATTTCACTTCTTAAATTAGAAACCTCACTGCGGTATAACTGCCATAATAGAGAATAGTAGAAAATCGCAGGAACATACTATAAATACTTTTTAACCGCAACTATTTACCGTTCAACTTTGTGCGTATTATACTAGTATGCACATAAGTTTTGTTACATATTAAATGCATATTTTTTACGAAATATTTTATAATATACCTTATATATGTATTATGACCCTTTCTTCAATTTTCTTATAGACTAAATATCAAGAACTTTTGAGTAGGACATGTCCTCTAGTATGGACCACTAATTGTAGTACAAAGGAGTTCAGGATCTAAATTTGCCAAGGGCTAGAGACAAGTTCTGACCTGGATTGCACAAGGTCCAGTCTTCAGCTCTAATGAGTTTTTGAATATTGTACTCGAACCAAGTTTGAGTTGTTCGTACCCTGTGACCAGGAGCAGAATCTTGCTGGAAAGTCGACGGTACATTTTTGAAAAACTCGGGGCAAAGGATACTCCGTTTTTCTGCGTTGAAAAGTGTATCACAATCAGACTTCACTACTTTTTCCAACAGTATCTCTAAACTTTGGTCGAAATGTTCACTCTCTTTTAACAAAATAAAACTTCAAGACTTCTTGGTAGAACACTACCTACCAATTCATGATTGATGTAGGATGATGTCGACATTGAATTTTCCCAACAAGTAGCGAGGCTGCTTTAGTGCATTAACTACGTCATTTTGCTTGTTACAGTGATCTTTAATGGTACTTTTTTTCATCTGTAAAGACCACATTTCTGTCTTGCATCAGCGTATCGGAGCAGCAAGCGTTTCGATCGATCCACTATTTTAACTTGCAAGGACTACTTTAGGAAATATTCTGTGTATCGACTATAAGCACCTATGATATCTTGTTCAATGATTTGCGTCTCTTTCTTCATTTCACTAGATAATTTTTTTCTGACTTTTACAAAAATGAATGTTAAAAATTTATACAATAATAAATCTGCAGAAAATTTGTGTCAGTAATTTTAATATTTCGTAAAAAATAACAAGTCCAGGCAATTTTTGTTTGCTTGTCTGTCTGTCTGTCAGAGTATTCACGACTCACGCAAATTAATGTTTGGTGTAAAGGTAGTTATTGACTATGGGCGACATATAGACAACATTTTATTAGATTACGGAACTATAACAAAAAAGGTAACGACAGACAGGGAAGAAGACAAAATAAAATTTTGCGCTATCATTATTTAAGATTTTAAATATAATAGCAAAACGCACACTTTATATGCACTTTGTTAAACTGACAATAGTTTAGTACTAAGAATTTTCGCGGAATACATTTACATAATATAATTATTTTTAATATGTTATTTATTTCTTGTTGTTTGTATGTGTATGTTGTTAATTTGTTTGCTTAAGTTTATTAATTTTCTGTAAATAGTTTTATCCTGTTTTCTACCGACTTTTAAAAGGAGGAGGTATTCAATCTGACTGTATGTTTTTTATGTGTGTTAATTTTTTTTTCTTAAAAAAAAGTTGGTGCTCTTGTGGTTCCATATAAATTTGATCAAGGTATGACCAGTTGGTTTTGAATTATCCTTAATAATTTATATTGAAGTCGGTTGTACAAAATTTTTAATTTTACCACTTGTAAAAAGTCATATTCAGACACAAATACGATTAACCGATTTTTCGATTACGAAACTACATAAAAGGAGGGTACTGCTTTCCCTTCCATTAGAAGTTAATTTTTGAAATAGGTGCTAATGGTTTTATAGTTCATAAAGGGGATAAGCAAAAGCTTTATAAAATTTTCTACGTTCATGAGCTTATAGTATTTTGAAGTCTTGCAGTGGTATGCTGGTTTGGATTTAATTATGGTATCCCAAGCAGATAATAGCACCTATCACTCTCTATTGGAATTAAGATTTTTTTTAATTTAGTATAGTTAATTTAATATACAATAGTCTTGCGAATATATATACGTGGCGATTATAGAGGTTATTTCATATGTAGTAGAGCCACGCTGCAGCTATAATTGTGATTGTAGAACAAATGGTTCTGTTCAACCGGGAAATGACCACGCCGTCACAGGATACCATTGTAAGATAGCAGTTTAATGTAGCTGTGTTCCGTATGGCGAGTGTTGAGAACCGGATACCCTATTTACTGGAAAAAAGGAATTCCATCATAATCCTCGGAGATGAACACGTATATGTATTTTGATTATTTATGGAGGATAGATGTCTTAGAGTATATATAAGCAAGCTTTGCTTATGTATACTCTAAGATAGATGTAGATGTCTATGGGCCACAGCAGCCACTTAAGTCAGGCGGACTTTTTCTTCGTTGGTCACCCTTATAAAAATATTTAGTTAAGAGTAAACAACTTAGCTACAGTCGTAAATTAGTAAATCTTGATATTGAAACATATTATATTTCTCATATATAAATATTATTTCAAGCCTAAAAATTTAATGTAACATTAATTTTCAAGTAAAAATTACTGATAGTGATAGTTGCTGATCCTTCATAATTCATAAGTCAAGATAAAACCCACATACTTGATTAATTGAGTTGGTTTTCACGCTGGAAGCAACGCTATCATGTTAAATGGTGGTCTCAACTGATATATAATACTGTCAGATGTATTAATGCTGCTATACTCTTCATGGATGAATCCACTTGTGTGTGATTTTCATTGCAAAAAAATTATATTTAAGCACTAAGATTTTTTTTATCTACGTTTCTTTTTTCATACGCACAGTAAAACTAATGGAAAGGGGAGTACCCCATAAAAAGTAAATTCTGTACTTGGTCAAAATGCTGATGCACTTTTCCTCTCAATAATAAGATAGAGCTCCTTTGTAACCAGTAAAAAAGTATCAGGTTCTTGCTGCTGTTTACGCTGGGTTTCTGTGTGCGTCGTCCTTCCCCAGTTGGGCAAACTAATTAAAGCTACATCCATAATATGCTACAGCGTGACCACCAACATCTTTTGATAAATGAGCACACAGTTCACCTGATAGTAAATGGAGCCCAAAAGCAACTAAATTCAGTCAATAACTAAAATGCATTTTCACAACTGAATTATTATTGCCTCGTTACCAACTTATGTTAGTCCTCCTGTGACAATATATTTGCATTTTATTTCATCACCGAGATTAAATAAAGGTGCCTGAAAGCCACGGCATCTACTTACCAACATATAGACTTTGCTATCAGTTGTCACCCTTATTTGCATAAACACTTAAAGAACAATATTAGATTAAAATCAATCAATTCAAATATAACTCTTATTTTCTAATAATAAAGGAAGGACAACTACAATTCATAAATTTACAATAATTTTACTAATAATATCATAAGTTTTTGATAGTATATTAATATTGTTACGAGCTTGGGGTTCGAGACAATTTAAAACTGCCGAGTGAATTACCAAAATTGACACTTTAATTACAGAACACTAATTACAACTAAAAACCACACTAATAACAAAATACAATTGTACTACAGATCACTTTAATTCGCAGTTGTATCGCTTCGAAGTATTCGCTTGTATCGCCAATTCAATACTCCCCCGGTCGTGGTCTATACCGGCCTTATATAGCGCCTCCGATACTTTCCAGAACCTTCTACTGTGGAAACATCTAGAATGTTCGAGTACATATCGGTCCCGAAATTTCTAGAAAGATCTTGACTCTCCTAGTTCTGCTACTCGATACTAGAGGGCGCTAGTGGCTAGTGTTGCCATGTAAAAGACATTAATAGTGGCGCGCAACACTGCCCCCTCCTAAGACATGCTCGTCCCGAGCATTATTGGCCCCATAATAACGCGCCAGTCGATCCACATGGACGATCTTAGGAGTACCTCTTGCACCTTTCTGTATCCGGTAGGTTACGTCATTGATCCTTGTCACAATCCGGTACGGTCCGTCCCATTTAGCTTGAAGCTTAGGAGATTTCCTTTGCTGCGAACTGGATTGTGTAACCACACTAGTGAACCTTCGTCAAACCCTTTGTTGTTCATTTTGCGGTCATACCGTGTTTTCATCTTTTCAGACGTTTGCTGTCCTGATTGTCTGACGTGCTCATAAATGTCATTCATTTTGTTCCGCAAGTCATTTGCATAATCGGTTATACTGCGGGCATCAGGTATTCCGGTGATCAGGTCTGCAGGCAGCCGTAATTCTCCCAAAATTTGCTAAAGCTGGTGTCACTGATGTACTTTCGTGAACAGCGCTTGATATGACAACAAAAACGGTTGTATGTGCTGTCCCAGTCTCGTTGCCGCTTTTCCAAAACTTTGCTAGGTACTTCCAATGTCTGATTAAATCGTTCTACCATTCCATCAGATTGTGGGTGGTAAGAAGTTGTTCTTGTTTTATGAGTACCCATAACTCGGCAAGTTTCCTGGAATATTTGAGACTCAAAATTCTTCCTTGATCGCTGTGAATCTCTAAAGGTACTCCAAAACGACAGAAGACTTCATGAACTAGTTTATCTGCAACTGTTGAAGCTTCTTGATTTGGAATGGCGAAGACTTCTGGCCACTTAGTGAAGTAATCCATCACAACCATGAAATACTTGTTACCACTTTACTTTCCGGAAACGGCCCCGCAACGTCAACGGCTATCCTCTCCCATGGTGCACCAACATTGTACAATTTCAATGCACCTCTACTACGAGTTTGAGGTCCCTTTACAGCCGCACAACTTGTACATTTGCGACACCAGTCCTCGACATCGTTACGACAGTGGACCCAGTAAAACCGTTCTCGGATCTTCAGTAGAGTTCGTTTAACTCCCAGGTGACCTCCTGAACAACCATTATGGTACAGCTGTAGAACATCCGGTACTTTAGCTTTAGGGACAACCATTTGCAAATGACAACTGTCTCCCCGGCCATTTTCCCATTTACGGCACAGGACTCCATCCTGAATCAGCAAGCTGTCCCATTGGGCCCAATAGCTGTGGTCGAACTCATCGCTGAGACGTCGCCCACTCGGCTTAGGAGCACTGGCCTTCATCCATTCCAGAATCGGCTTGATGTCTGAATCTTCCTGCTGTGCATGTTGTAGTCTGTCCTTCCACTCATTGCTGAGCTGGTCTGTCCTGAGCATCCTCACAGATACCACTTCCTTACCCTCTTGCCTAGTACAATGCTTGCAATCTTCAGGGCAAGGTCTTCTTGACAATGCATCTGCATTGCCATGAGATTTCCCGCTGCGATGTTCGATCACAAAGTCGTATTCCTGCAGTAGTTCAATCCATCTCGCAACTTGTCCTTCTGGATTTTTGAACTGCAATAGCCATTTCAGTGCAGCATGGTCAGTTCGTAAGTGAAATTTCCGCCCCAGAAGATATTTGCTAAAATGCTGCAACGACTTTACCACAGCAAGCAATTTCGCCTTGTGACACAATAGTTCCTTTCCGGCTTTGACAACGACTTGCTGAAGTATGCTATCACAACCTCTTGATCACCATTCCTTTGAGACAACACACCGCCAAGTCCTATATCACTTGCGTCTGTGTCAACTATAAATTCCTTGCCCGCATCAGGTACCCTAAAATAGGTGTTTTGCACAGACGGTCCTTGAGCTCCTGGAATGCGATATCGCAACTTTCATCCCAGCAGAAATGTCGCTTCTCCTCGGTTAGCTTGTGCAGAGGTTTGGCTATATCTGCAAAGTTCTT
Source organism: Parnassius orleans (assembly GCA_029286625.1). Taxonomy (NCBI): domain Eukaryota; kingdom Metazoa; phylum Arthropoda; class Insecta; order Lepidoptera; family Papilionidae; genus Parnassius; species Parnassius orleans. The sequence continues at coordinate 708,354 of JAGSMP010000221.1, forward strand.
CACAAATCGCCGATAATAGGAGCACAATCCCAAAAATGCTCTAACCTGCGTCTTGTCTTTTGGGACCGGCCAACTTGACAGCGGCAATTTTCTCCGGATCCGTGCGGATACCTTCTTCCGACACTACATACCCCAAAAAGCTAACCTGCCGTTTGAATAGTGAACATTTCTTCGGACTCAACTTGAGGTTGGCACTCTGAATCTTCATGAGCACGCGTTCCAGGTTTTGAAGGTGTTCTCAAACGTACGATGCCGCTCGATGATGATGTCATCCAAGTAGACCAGACAGGCATCGCTAATTAACCCGGTAGTACAAGCTCCATCAACCTTTCAAACGTTGCTGGAGCATTGCACAATCCAAACGGCATAACTTTAAATTGCCACAGACCCTTTCCTGTCGAGAATGCAGTTTTCCTGTCCTTAGGGTCAAATTCAACCTGCCAGTAGCCACTTTTCAGGTCCAGTGTGCTAAACCACTTTACGCCTGTAAGCATGTCCAGCGTGTCATCAATTCTGGCAAGGATAGCTGTCCTTCTTTGTAACGTCGTTCAGACGGCGGTAGTCAACACAAAACCGCATGCTGCCATCCTTCTTCTTACCAGCACCACAGGTGAACACCATGGACTAGATGAAGGTTCAATAACCCCATCCTTCACCATTCCTCAATCATGGTTTCCACTTCCTTTTCACGTGCTACCGGCAATCTTCTTGGGCGCTGACGGATAGGCAATTCTTCTCCTGTGTTTATTTTGTGTTGAACTAAGCCAGTCTTTCCTATGTCAGCATCGTTTGACGAGAAAACATCGGCGTACTTGAGTAACAACTTCTCGCCTTGACCACTTCATTCGGGGAGAGAACGCTGCGACAGTCTTCAAAGTGTGGTCACCCTCGTTTGTGCATCCTTGCTGGGGTCCCAGTCGATGGATATTGGCACCTACGCAACCAATCCACTTCCTCACAAGTACCAACCAGTGTGCCTTTTTCCATAATCTGTTCCTGATCACAAGGTTCAGCACACGTACTTTGAGATGTCGGTGGTTCTGACCAAGGTTCGAGCCACTTTCCACGGAAGGTCATTGTCCACCCTTTCCACGAGTACACAACGATGAGCTTGCCCAGGATTCCGAGGAAGACTAACCGGCACAATCGTTTCCGATCTCGGCGGCAGAACAATCTTCTTAAGGCTGTACACATTCCCCGGTATCGCCCTTCCACGAAAAGTTCTTCATGTCCACATTTCAAAACACCTTGCTTAACGTCGATCTCACAACAATTCTTCATCATGAAGTCTAGGCCCAGGATGCAGTCGTCCATTATATCAGCCACGATGACATTATGCAGGTAGATCATGTTGCCTAGCTTCAACTCCATCTCCTCTCCACGGACGGGTATGCGCTGACCGGTGGCTGTTACCAAATTAATGCGTTCTCGGTTGTATGCGGAGTCCCCAAGGAACTGACTTATAAGTTGGGAACTGACAACCGTGCGAGAGGCTCCAGTGTCTATGATCAGTTTACACGGCGTTCCGTTGACCTCGCCTTTGATGATTAGGCTGTTCCCATCATGGGTTTGTGAGATCGAAACTTGGGGCTCTTTTAACATCAGCCAGCACCCGCCCCACAGTCCTGGCTTTACTCGTTTCCCTGCTGCTGCTGGGCGGTGCTGTTAGCTGCACTACCCTCTCGAGATCGATCACCCACTTTCTACAGTTCGCTTAGGCAGCTGGATCGAAGATGGCCCCTTCCCCACAGCCGTAGCACCTAGGGCTGTATCCTTATTGCAGTCGCGAACTGCAGCTGCTGCAACCTCCTGACGCGATGGGATCGATGATCCTGCCGTACGGCTTCCACCTCCAGTGCATGGGCTAACGCGTCCTTAAGCGTCTCGTGGTGCCCGAGCCTCACAGCAGCTCTGACTTCAAGGTCGCGGATGCCGTCGATGAATGTCTGCACCAGGTTCCCTACAATGAGCGCAGGTACAGACTGGTATGCTTTTCGAACCAGCTTTTCCACCTCAAGGCCCACTGCTGCAGGTTTTCGTTGCTGCGTTGCACGCGATCTTTGAGCTGCGCACGAAAGACGTGTTCCAGGTGAGCGTCGCCATATCTCGCCTCCAACGCCTGAAGGAGCTGCTGTAAGTCACTTCCTTACCGAGAGCTCAGAACAGTTAAGGCCTGGTCGCGCAAGCCTAGGGTGAGAGCAGTCATGGCCTGACTTTTATTCCAGCCGTTCGCCTTCATGACAGCCTCGAACTGGATTCTGTACGCCGACCAGGAAGAAGTCCCGTCGAACGGCGGCACTTTGAATCCACGTAGCGAAGGTATTGTAGCTACCACGGGGGCTGTAACTCCATCCCCAAGTTTGAGGTCGTCCAGCGTTTTCTTCACGTCAGCAATCACGTTGTCAACCCGATTGTTCACTTGGTCGATTCGGGTTTCAGCTTCCGACAGGCGGTTGTCATGTTGAGCAACCCTATCCTTCACCTCCCTTATCTCTTTCCCGAAGGTAGCGTGAAGGTCCTTCATGAGGAGCATCTGCTCTTCCTGTTGGCGGGCCTGTTCTCCTGTCCACGCTGCAGCTGCTCTTCCAACCGAAGGGCCTGTTCCTCCCGTCGGCGGGCCTGTTCCTCCTGTCGGCGGGCCTGTTCCTCCCGTCGGCGGGCCTGTTCCTCCCGTCGGCGAGCCTGCTCCTGCAGCATCATCATCAGAGCACCTAAGTCAGGTGCTGCAGATGCAGGAGCTGCTGACGGGCCGGCCTCCGTGGTCGGCAGCTGGCCCCTGACGTTTGCGGCGTTGCATTACCAAATCGTCTCTGGTCCGTCTTTGCTGGCGTTGACTTCTGGCATGGATACCTCCGTGTCGTCCTTGGTAAAATCGGCATGATCTGATCCCACTTCTGACACCAATTGTTACGAGCTTGGGGTTCGAGACAATTTAAAACTGCCGAGTGAATTACCAAAATTGACACTTTAATTACAGAACACTAATTACAACTAAAACCACACTAATTACAAAATACAATTACTACAGATCACTTTAATTCGCAGTTGTATCGCTTCAAGTATTCGCTTGTATCGCCAATTCAATACTGCCCCGGTCGTGGTCTATACCGGCCTTATATAGCGCCTCGATACTTTCCAGAACCTTCTACTGTGGAAACATCTAGAATGTTCGGTACATATCGGTCCCGAAATTTCTAGAAAGATCTTGACTCTCCTGGTTCTGCTACTCGATACTAGGGGCGCTAGTGTGAGTGTTGCCATGTAAAAGACATTAATAGTGGCGCGCAACAATATGTTTTTCTTTAGATTGCGCCAAAGATTTCGAACCTGCTATATTGTGTTTGCAGTATAAAATACTTTAAGATAATAATATAAAATAGTGACCAACATACTCCAGTTGATCAGTAAGCTGAAGTGGCAATAGGCCAGCCATAAAGCTTAAAAAACCGACAACGACGATGGGAAGAAAGGTTCAGGAGTGGCAGCCTCGTAAATGCACGCGCAGTGTTAGGCGACACTCCACTAGATGGTGTGACGACCTGATGAAACACGCAGACAATCGATGGATACAAGTCGCTAAGGACCGTACATTGTGTCAATCTGTGTGCTCAGCAGTGAACTTGTGATGAGCTACACTGAAAGTGATAGTGATTAATTTATTTTAATTTTTTTTTTTTATTCGCTAGAAGACGAAAAAAGAAGAAGAAGGGAAGAAAAGGATGTTTGATCAATAATTTTTATTTGGTCATGTAATTATTGAATTAGAAGTTAGCTTTACTTTGAATATATTTGTGACTGCGTCAAACATCAGATAGTATCCTACGTTCTAAGTTTCTAACGTGGTTCAAATCCCCGGTCGAGCCGAAATCATTTATTGGTATTTTCGGTAAAGAAATTTTTTTTTTTTTTTTATAGAATAGGGTGACAAACGAGCACACAGTCCACCTGATGGTAAGTGGTTGCTGTGGCACATAGACATCTACATCTATCTTCATTTGCGAATTTAAATGCAGATGCGTTGTCAGCGTGAGGACTAAGATAGAATGCCTCTTTCCAGTAAAAGGTCTCCGGTTCTCTACACTCACCATACGAAACACAGCAGCATTGAGATTGCTTTATTTTCAGAGAGCGTGGTCCTGGTCGAGCCGACCATTCGTGCTACAACTAACTAATAATATAGCTGCAGCGGCTCTACCACGTAAAGTCTGAATACCTAACGAATATCTACCACGTAAGAAGCTGCCGTCAGGAGGAAGTTGACGGTGTTTCAAACTCGTGCATCGGAAAGCGTAAAGTCCATGGTCTTGTGCCTGATTTCAGGTCGGTATGGCAGTATTAAGCTGCTATTTTACGCTGGTATTCTGTGAGAGCGTGGTACTTCCCCGGTCGAGCCTACCCATTCGTGCTACTACTATACAATTAATATAGCTCCAGCATGGCTCTACCACGTATAAAATGTACCGAGCGCAACCACGTATAGTTGTTCAACTGCTTAAGTTTTAAGCCATGCTTAAGTTTGCCCTCATTTTTTTGATAAATTTGTTTATCCAAATGCGAATAAACAACGAAGCCGCGACTCAGAAGATAAATCGGTCTAAAGGTTTTCAATAGAGTGTTGTCTTACCGGTTTCCTTCCCCGTGTAATGGCGGGTAAGAATACCCACTACCCCATATCTTCACGTGGGTGTCGTAAGAGGCAACATAGGGAAACTGAGGCAGAAGATGGGCAGCAGCATCTTTCTGATAACAGCAAAACAACAATAAAAAAACTGCGTTTGCCACCCCGCTCGCAACATGATGGCAACTATGGAAATATGGTTAAAGTAACGAAGAGACAGCCCCCAGTCCCCGGCGGCCCCGCATTCCTGGTTACGGTGGCGACCATAGTAACGGCGGGGCAGATGGTGCTAAGAATCTCCGGTGGAGGTTCAGTTGCCAACTAAGACGACTCGACCTGGCAACATATAACGCACGCACACTGAGGACTGACGAGAAGATCCGGGAGCTGGAAGAAGAGATAGACAAGTTGAGCTGGAATATTATAGGATTATCTGAGGTCCGAAGAGAGGAGGAGGACATGGTAATCCTCGAATCCGGCAACTTGTTCTATCACCGGGAGGGCGATCATCTGTCCCAAGGAGGTGTCGGATTTATCGTCCACAAGTCTCTCGTTAATAACGTTGTAAAGATTGGGAGTGTGTCGACGAGGGTTGCGTATCTTATACTCAGAATCACCAAACGGTATTCCCTGAAGGTCATACAGATTTACGCACCAACATCGGCACATACCGAGGAGGAGGTGGAGGAAATGTATGAGGATATATCTACAGCCATGCATTCCTCCAAAATCCACTATACGGTGTTAATGGGAGACTTCAACGCAAAACTAGGCACAAGAGAGAACGGTGAGCTAAAGGTAGGGAAATTGGGAATAGGACAAACGGAACCCAAGGGGGGGCCAGCAGCTGACCGACTTCATGGAGAAAGAGGAACTCTTTATGATGAACTATTACTTCCAGAAGCGGCCCCACAGGAAGTGGACCTAGTCAAGCCCCGACGGTTCGACAAAAAATGAGATTGACTTCATTATGACGACCAGACGACAACTGTGCAGTGATGTCTCAGTGATCGCGAGGGTGAAAACTGGTAGCGATCACCAAATGGTGAGAGGCACAATGAACCTAAATGTTAAGTTGGAGAGGCCACGTCTAATGAAGTGAACGCTCCGTCCCCCTCGTGCTCTAATCCAAAGTCCCGAAATCTTTCAGCTCGAGCTACAAAACCGTTTTCAGTGCCTAGAAGATTGCAATGCAGTGGATGATATGAATGACAAGCTCTTGGAAACTGTCCATGTGTTCAGAGCTAAGTTTTGCAAGACCCGCCGCATAAGAACACAAAAACTCTCCGATTATTCTCTTAATCTCATGGCTGTTAGACGGGAAATGAAGCTGCAGTCTTCACTAGATTTGACAGCATGCAGGCAACTGAACAGACAGATCTCCAAATGCATTCGGCGGGACGTACGCAACTTAAATTCTGCCTGTATTTAAGAAACGATCGATCGGAACGAGGGATGCAAAGTCTTTGCAGCCTTTTGTCAGAGATCTGTCTGCCAGAAAGAACCAACTGTCGAAGCTGAAGACCGAGTGTGAAAGCGTCGTTTCCGGGAAACCTGAGATTTTGAGTAAGATTGAGAGGTTCTATGGGCAGCTGTACACATCATCGTTGGAGTCAAACGCAAGTGTGAGTAACAATCCAAGAGCAAGTTTTATCCGACACTATTCCGATGATATTCCGGACGTTATTCTGAGCGAGATTAGAATGGCTCTCCAGCACCTTAAAAACGGCAAGGCCCCAGGCGAGGATGGAATTACAGCGGAGTTTCTGAAAGCGGGTGGAAAACCGGTACTTGTAGTCCTTCAAAAGCTCTTTAATTCCGTCCTCCATGGTGGCACTACACCGTAGGCGTGGAGCAGAAGTGCGGTGGTCTTGTTCTTCAAGAGAGGCGATAACGCTCTTTTGAGGAACTACAGACCGATTTCCCAGCCGCGTCTACTTGCTGTTTTCGAGAGTCATTACGAATTGTCTTGCATGCAGACTCGACGACTTCCAGCCTCCCGAACAAGCCGGGTTCCGAAAAGGCTTTAGCACCAAAGACCACATACATACCCTTCGGCAAATTGTACAGAACTGTGAGGAGTACCATTTGCCACTATGTCTGGCGTATGTGGACTATGAGAAAGCCTTTGGTTCCGCCGAAATTTGGGCAGTGCTGCAGTCCCTTCAGCGGTGCCAAGTTGACTGTCGGTATATCGAAGTGCTTGTACAGTAGGGCTACGATGGTATCCGAGTACAGAACCAGAGTACGAAAGCTATCCAACTGCATAGAGGTGTAAGACAGGGAGACGTTATATCCCCGAAACTCTTCACCGCTGCATTGGAAGACGTTTTCAAGCTTCTGGACTGGAAATGATACGATATTAACATCAATGGCGAGTACATCACTCACCTTCGATTTGCCGACGATATAGTGCTTATAGCAAAATCGCTGGAGGACCTAAGCACTATGCTCAATGACCTCAATAGTGCCTCCCAACGGATAGGTCTTAAGATGAACATGGACAAAACAAATATCATTTATAACGTCCATATCACACCTATGCCGGTAGTTGTTGGGAGCACTAACCTCGAAGTTGTTGACGAGTATGTTTACCTGCGACAAATAGTCCGACTAGGTAAGTCCAACTTCCACCGAGAGGTCAATCGACGGATTCGACTCGGCTGGGCAGTGTTCGGGAAATTACGGCACATCTTCTCGTCAGGTATACCTCAGAACTTTAAAACGAGACTGTACAACCATTGCGTGTTGCCAGTGATGACCTATGGAACTGAGACGTGGTCATTCACTGCTGGCTGGATGAGGAAGCTCAAGGTCACTCAGCAAGCTATGGAGAGGAGGGCTATGCTCGGAAGTTTCTCTGCATGATAAACTTAGAAATGAGGATATCCGCAGTAGAACCAGAGTGTCCGACATAGCCCAACGGATTAGTAAGCTGAAGTGGCAATGGGCCAGCCATATAGCTCGAAGAACCGACAACCCATAGGGAAAAAAATTTCCGAGTGGCGGCCTCGTACCGGTGGACGAAGTATAGGGCGTCCCCCCACTAAATGAAGTGACGACCTGGTAAGACATGCAGGAAGACGATGTGCTTTGTGGCATTCCTTGGGGGAGGCCTATTTTCAGCAGTGGACTTGTGAAGGGCTGTAATGATGATGATGATACCGGTTTCAGAATTGATTCTCTTAGAATTAATCCAACGATGACCCGTACCCTACCCGCCCGGGTGAGCTACCCGTAAAACCTCTCAATCTCACTTAAAATCTCATGTGTACCGGAAACGATGCTACACTATATTCTTCATAGCATTATATTGCATTCCTAGGCCTCAATTATGGGGAGAAGAGGAGGAATTGGTATGCTCTCCCCGGCATCTGGCTCTCCGGTTGCGGATTGGGATATTACGATCCAAAGAGATTGTAATATTAAGCAACAAAGGCTATAAATATAAGCTCAGTTAATATGTAATGGCTAGCCTTTGGACTAATTTTGTTTTGTCATAAATGTTGCTTCAACTTTATTATATTGTATTTACTACAAGTAGCTAAGTAGGTTATCTCAGTATGTTTTCAAACATTGCTAATGGACATAGTCCAGGGCGAAGTTTTAAAGCTAATTTTACTTAACTAGGTACTTCTATCTTGATTATAGAGTATAGTGTGGTAAGATGTTAATTTTACTTATTATTGACCGTAAATTTTACTCTACGAATTATATCGATACTAATTATTTATATTAATAAAATAAACCAAATAATAAATATAAAAATAGCGGGAGAGTCGACGGTATGAGTTAAGTGCCTTTAGAAAGAGGTAAAACTCTTATGTGAAGTGAATATAACAGAATAAAATAGATTTTTATTTATTCTTAATAGATTACAAGAACACTTATTGAAAATAATTTATTGTTCTACCACTGGTTTTGGAAAATATTTTTCCTGGGAAGAATCAACAAGAAACCCCACGGGAAGTTTTTAGATCATTAATGAACAATATTGTACAATATAAATATGAAAACACAAATAGTATGGTGGCGATCACTTCATTCCCGGGGGGTTATTATCAATCATATACTCTCTTTTTATAATAAATTCTATTCGTGCCACACCACTTTGCACTACCGCCTAACGCTTATGAGATTCGTTGATTATTATCCAATAGGAGTACTGCAAAGCCCATTACCGGGTTTCATATCTATCGCCTTTTTTGCCTAGCATGTGCACTCTGGGGTTAACGGGGTTCTCACAAGCTGGAAGAAGTCACGTAACCAACGCATCGCCTATATCTCGCGTCATCGCTCCCGCCGTTGTGTAATTTAGAACTATACTATATTAAACTATACATAAATATAGTAAAGTATATAGACATTTGCTATAACGTTATATATCAATCTTCTGATCACTCCGGCCGGGATAAATAATTTTGACCAAAGCTGGTCACTTTATTTTATTTCACATTTACAATTTAACGTTTCCTAATTCTTTATATATCGATTTCTTTCTATATTACAAAAATTATATACGTATATAATATTATTAAATTATATTAATTATAATTAATATTTCTCTCGCACCGCTTTTTACACGTATATAATTTCCTTTGTAACGCATACCACACCACATCATTATTACTTTAATGATAATTTTCTTGTTTCATTAACCGCTATTACACGAGGTTATTTCGTTTAGCAACCCAAGCTAATTCTACCGCCACTTATCATAATAATTTTAGTTCGAATATTGTTTGCAAAAAAATTGTTTGGTATTTTGTTTCCAAATACCACAGGAAAATGGCTACGCTACGACGTACGTCAAAATTTGTACAACGCTATTAAACGCAAGAATATGTTTATGGTTAACCGGAAAACATCAACCTTGTCAGCGACAAAATATTTATTGCAGTTTTGGGAAATAAAAAGACCTTTATATGATTTATGAACCGTCGTTGATTGTGTTATAAATTGTGCGGCATTGCGAACATTTTTTTCTATACAGCAATATATTCGGGTATGTTTTTAATTAGTGGAGCAGTGGTAGCTCAGCGGCTAAGCGCTCGCCGTTAATATCATATCATATTAAACAATACGGATTCAATCCCTCCAGCATCAATAGAATTATTAATCACAATTTTAAGTGCTGATTTACCACGTTCTCGACAGTAAAGAAAAATATCGCAAGGAAACCTGTACGACTGAGAAATTAATAAAAATACATTTCGAAGACTTGTAAAGTCTGCCAACAGGCATTGGGGCAGCGTGCTTGACATTTTCTTGTCATAAAACCCTCTCATAAGTGAAAGGAGGCTTGGGCCCAGGACTGGGACGTGTATACTTTATTTTCTTTTTTTTTAAATTAATGCATGACTCAGTTGTACAGTGACAATTTTATTTTGATCACGACTATAACTTACAACCACTTTCATAATTGCCATAATTTGTCGTGAAGCATAAATTCCTGTTCGATATTTCCCTTATTTGTTGAGGAGCCTAAGTAATAAAATGAAAGAAATTTCGGATAAAGTACCAGGATCAAGAAATCTACAGTTAATCTGCGAGGCGAACATGCAAAGGCATTTTCCCATGTAAAAAAATAAATAAAAAAATAATTAAAAGATAGATGAGGTATCCGTACCAGAAAGAGGAAAAGATAGAAGCATGAAAGATTTCATAATTGTGGATGGAAAAATGAGGAGCGCAGTAGTGGATACAAGGGTTTGCCGGGGTTCCAACATAGGGACAGATCATTACTTAGTCTTATGCGGGATAAATTATCTGTTTAGAGGTTGGCGGCATCGGACACCTGTGTCTACTACTTCGTTGAAACCTGTAAGAATAGAAAAGTTACAAGATTAAGAAGTAAAAGAGAATGTCTGAATAAGAGAGTTAAAGAAATAGTTGCAAGGAAATAAACAAGAAAGAACGGAAAAGAATGGTAGAAGACTATCTAATAATTTCCAGGCAAAAGTCTAAATGTTTAAAAGGATGGAAACAATATTTTGAAAGTGTGTTTAATCTAAAGTACTAACTCTCCGTTAAACTATATTTAAATAAAAGTTAGTTTTTATTTTTATATAACATATAATAGCTGTGCCCGCGACTTCATTCGCATGGAATTATTTACTTCGATTGTATTAAAGCCAAATAAGTTGGTTAACCGAGTAGGCTTGCAGCTATAATATTTTGATTTTTGTAGAATAAAACCTGTTCTACCATTTTTATTACCGGTGGCAATCTCTGCGCCAACCACGTTCGCTAAAGAAATTGAGCCGAATACTATAATAAAGTTTTACAGGAATATTATTAAAAGAATTACCAGTGAACAGTGTCGGTTACATTAATATTTAGTTTACGAACGACACTGTTCAATGGTATCTATTTGTTTATATCATGATACCTATTATATTGTCGTTTATTGTGTGAAAATAAAATAAAAACAATTTATTCGTATTTTCTTTCATTACTTATGTAATACTATCAAATAATAACTTATATCGATTACATTACGTGCACATACAAATTTAACAATATTATAATTCAATGAAATATATCTATATGAGCAATAAAGTAAAACCTTTTCATTTTATCTTTTAGTTTTATTAAAATAATTTAATAACGAAATTCAAACAGGCTTATATTATGTGCAATAAATAATAATTGTACTGCACATAATATGAATTTAATTATTTTATTTATTACACCTGCATCTGACTCATTGCTTTAAGAGTTGAATATTTATAATATCGAGTTCGTAGTTTCGTATTTTTGTATTCGATGCACGCCATAAAACCATGAGTTATAGCTGAAAAACGAGACAAAAATGCGTATCATGGTATGATTATTTTAGCCGAAAACGGTCCAACGACGAAAACGGGAACGAAATTGGGTCGAACTCTACTTGAAATATGCATATCCGACTACTTAAAAAAGATTTGCGTGGAAGTTTTGATCTGTTATTTTATAGCTATTGTTTCGCCATTATTAATCAGGTCTATTTACTAATTTTCGGAAACACAAACATTCACTCGTCTTAGCTTACCCATCGCCAAAGCATAATCTATCACCCCATTTTTCATGGGTATTATAAGAGTCATCAATGGGAAGCGGTCTCAAAATGGGTTCGGAATAACCACCTCACATGCTCTAGGTATAAAATACCCTAGCCGGTGTCGGGAATCAGCTTTAATGATGTGAGACGTCGCTTACTTCGTTCGCCAAAAACTTTTGAAACAAAAAATTTGTAAGAGCAGTGTACTTGTTTTGGAAGGGGAAGGAAAAGGAAAGTTTCTCCCCACGGGCAAGGTGCACAGCCCGAGGTGCAGCCATCGCTCCGTGTGATAGTACGGAACTTGTTTTATGTTTTTCTTAATAGAATATGGGTGACAAACGAGCACAGAATACACCTGATGGTAAGTGTGTGCTGGGGCTCATAGACATCTACATCTATTCTGAATTAAAAATCAAAATGCAAATTTGTTTCACCCCTAAAATGGAATGCGATGGAAATTAAGAGGGCATGGACTAAGATGGAAAGCCTGGTTTCGAGTGAAAAGGGTCTCCTGTTCTTTACAGTCACCTTACGAAACACAGTAGCATAAAGCTACTATTTTACGCTGGTATTCTGTGAGAGCGTGATCTTTCCCGGTCGACACATTCGTGTTGCAAACATAATATCGCTGCAGCATGGCTCTACAACGTATAAAATTTCAGCCATTCAAAAACTTCGAAAGTGTGATTAAGGCTTCGTTTCGTTTACGCTTTTGGCGCGATGACAGCCACATCACCCCCCTGCTCAGAACGGAGGCCGATGGTGTAGTTCAGCTGTCGACTAAGATGCTAGTGCCTGAAGTGGCTTTGTAAGTTGTGGTGAGTTGATAAGAAAGCAAGCAGACTATGAGAGTGCCGTGTAGGCGAGCAGTAAGGGCTAAGAATTGAGCCGAACTTTGTACTCTGTAGCACAGAGAGTAGCGTGAGAAACAGGAGGAGTTATTTCAATGCTGATAAGCTTGTAACGCTAGGCTTGCCTGTAGGGGCTAAAGACTGCAGACGTTATTCCTATGCTGCGCTGAACCTTTCACATTGACATGAATTCGTGATTCTGTGTGTGGTATGGAAATTTTACGATACGATATAACGTAACATCTGAAGTAAATAGTTTTAGATGTCTACTGTTAAAGACATAAGAAGAAAAAACACATCAGGTTCGGAAAAACAATAATTTTTGTTTTTGCATAAATTTTATAATTTTAAAAATCGTTAAGTATAAAGGTAATGTTCATAACGTTTAAGCTACAATAAATATCACGAGAAAATAAAACGATATTTTGGGAATATGGTAAACCCATAAACTCGAACCGGAGAAGCGTGACGGATTTTGCCCGGTATAGGTTTACAACTTTATAAACAAAATCAGCCTTTTCTTCTTATATCGACTGACAAGCCTTTCTTAATCCACTGCTGGATAAAGACATTTAAAGGAACTACGGAGTACATGCGCGTTGATGCACTGATATCCTGGAATTGATATTGCTGTTTACGATCAGTCCGAAGGACTTAGAGATATCATAAGGTTATTTGTCGATCACTGCAAAGGCTCTTTTGGTAAAATACTGGGTGTAATACCAGTGCTTAAGCCCCTTAAAAACCTCATTCAAAAGATAAGAAGGTAAATAACTTTAGGCTATCATGCATCCTACAGAGAATGTAATTTTAAATTTAACATGGATAACAGCTAGTATAATATATAAAGGTAGATTTTGATTTTTTTATGAAATTCCCCAAACGTCTACACAGAATGAGGTTTAAAGGTAATTTTATTTTTTCTCAGCTGCCTCGTGCCCGAAAACATCTCACAAATACAATTAATTAAGTATGGAACGCTTCTAGAATCACGCAAACGGATTTTCTGTTTTAAGTTTTATATTTCAAGTACTAAAAAAATTTAATTATTTAAATTATACAAAGCCATGATTAGTCAGGATTCGGGCGTACGCCTTAAATTTTATAATAATAACTTTTGCACGTTTGGCTATGTAAGAATATCCACTGCCCAATATCATCCCGTGGGTGTCGTAAGAGGCGACAGAGGGAAACTGGAACACGAGATGGGCAGCAGCGTCTTCCTGATAACAACTTAAAATAATAAAAAAACTGCGGTTGCCGCCCCGCTTGCTAAGCGTGGCAACTATGGCGAAATCCTCCCTATAAGGCAATCTATAGGGGAGGACTATGTTCAGCAGTGGACTTTTATTGGTAATGTGTTGGGTATGTTTATATTGTTATATATGAAAATACCGCCATGGATCACATTAATAGAATTAGAATACAGTGCTAAAAAATTGGAATCAAGGAAACTTATATGCCGATATTTGGTTTTACTTACGTTCAAATATACATTAATCCCGTCTTCTATATTAAAAATATTTTCAGCAAAGTAGTCGACGCCAATTTCATAAGAATTCAAATCAGAATGATTGAGCCTACGCAAAAACCCGCATACCGAGAAATTGAATAACTTCTCACTCCTAAATATAGCTTTGTGTGATATTTCCGCTTTTATTAAACGCAATAAGTCTTTTATTGAGAAGGACTTCTCAAAATGCATTTGAGAGAATTTTTTCCTCTATCTATTTGCTCATTATTTAAGCTTGACTATATTTTATTTTTATTTATATTTTGTAGTATACAGATACTACAGCCATATACATACCAATGGACTATCCATTGCGAACAAATCATTTTCATTCATTTCAATCATTAAGGCTCAATCAATGTATTGCAATACAAAAATAATAATCCCAAATGAAACAAACACTAATTTCGTTATGTCTTATTCTACCTACAGTCTCATGTTACGGCTCCGTGCTCACCAACCTGCCTGGCCAACGTGGTGAATAAGTGAAAATCTCAGTACATACAAAAGACTCATCATATCATCATTATTGCCCATCAAAGCCCTCAAATCATTTCCAGTACCATCTGGAGTTGGCAACCGCAGTTTGTTATTTTTATTCAGCTTTTACCAGGAAGATGCTGGTGCTATTTTTCAAGAGGAACAATTCAGCCATACATTATATTCGTGCAACTTTAACCATTGACTCAACGCACGCTATGAACGCTCTCAAGAGGCACGACTTTTTCCAATTTAGTAAACGAATATCATCATAACTTTTTGGAATAATATATTTATATACATAAAATATATACCTTATGACTATCCGAAATAATGTACCTTTCAAACGGTGAAAGTATTTTTCAAATAGGTGCAGTGGTTCGAGAGATTATCCTCCACATATACACAAACTCACAAAATGTCTTAATAACATTATAGTATAGACTATAGATAATACAACAGCGCGTTTGTAGAAAACACTCTCTAAAAACTTGTCAGTAAATTTGAATAATTAGTGAATAATTAAACTTTTTAAAGTACAAACTGACTTGAAAACTTAAAAACTTAAAATAATTTCCATATAAACTTAAAATTAATTCCAAATAATTTCCATCGCTGCTGAGACATAATGGATCAATTAATTAAAGACCAGACTTCAGAAGCTACTATTCGGAAAATATTTTTTTTTTTAGTTTTGAAGTCGGTTTTTATTTTTTATTAAAAATTTAATTATTCACCGGCTCCGTGGCGAAGTGGCTTAGCAATGAGTTGTAGAGCTGAGGGCCGCGGGTTCAATCTCGCACGGCACAAGCATTTGTATGACCTACAAATAATTGTTCCTGGTCAATACTTTTGTCCTTATAAAATTTATGGACGTAAACTACCTTCACAATACAGGAGAAAATCTTAATGAGGAGGTAAAAAATATTTTACCCATTTTAGTGACTTAAGGACTATTATAAGTTCAAAGTACAACAACTAGAATGTCTTCTAAATATATTACATTGAAATATTCATCCCCTATTTTTCCGTGTCGGAATTAATTTTTCAAATCTAAATGGGGCCCCTGACGTATAGCATATTTAACAAAATCATTTAAAGTGGTAGAGCCGTTTCCAAGAAATCGGTAAACATACGAGTATATTAAATAATATCCTACGGATAGAATTTAGAATTTTCTCGATTTTGAACTTATTTAAAATCTGGCTTGTTATTTGTTTCTATACACTCATCAATCAACGCACAATGAACAATTTCTTCTTTCTTCTTTGTGTTAAAAAAAACAGCAATAATCGCGTTTTTTTCAGCCTCTTCAGTATGTATGTTCTTTGTTTTGTATGTACACGATATTTTCGCCAATTGTGAACTGATTTTAATTATTGTTTTTTTATTTTAAATTTGTTATACTTAGGGGTGGTCTCTCTCGGAAAATATCTACAGTAGAACCATATAATTCGAACAACCAACAACCGATGGGGAAGAAAGGTTCTCGAGTGACAGCCTCTTACCAGTAGGCGAAGTGTAGGGCGGCCCCCTTCTAGATGGAGTGACGACCTGTTAAGACATGCAGGAAGTCGATGGATGCAGGTGGCTCTATTGTGGGAAGAATTTGCCAAATTTTACCAACGCACTTACCATCGTTACATCATCTGGATCTTGGCGGTACACTACTGAACGATTTCCTAAGAGTTTTCTTCCTTCGCACGTCTTTTTTGTGGAATCTATTACCATTGACGATTTTTCCGGACCGATACGACTTAGAAACCTTCAAGAAACCAGCTTACCAATTTTTAAAAGGCTGGCAACGCACCTGCAATTCCCTGGTGTTGCAGTTGTTCATGAGCGGCGGATGACACTTACCATCAGGTGAACCGCATACGTGTTTACCCTCTCTTCTATAAAAAAATGTAATGAAGACTAGAAAATGAAAAAATGCGGTTGCCAACCCGCTAGCGAAGCGTGGAAATATACCCTTATTAGGCAATTTATATGGAGGACTATGTTCAACAATGGACTTTAATAGGCTGTAATGATGATGACAATAATTATACACTTCATCATCATTATTACAGTCCCTCACAAGTCCACTCCTGAACATAGGCCTCTCCCAAGAAATACCACATAGCGCGGACTTGAGCCACCTGCATCTATCGACTTCCTACATATAAGTGATATTTTTTTAACTTTGACATTTAACGTTAATATAGTAAAGTAACTGCTCAGACATAATGAATTGTAATTTGGAACAGTGATGAATCGACAAATGTTAGGATGATTTAAACAATAGAACACAATTACTCGTAAGCTCATGTCAATATAACAACGTAGTAATGGATGATGTGTAACTATGGGACAATGAAACATTTCATAGACACAATAATTTACTATAGTTATCAATCACTATTACTAATTCTGTTTAATGCATCGTTCTTCGGATGACACATTAGTATTATGATCTCTTGTAATAGTATATCGCGCTTCACCATTGCCGAATTTCAGAGCTAAGGAAAAAAACAAAAAAGGAAAGCATCCAACGTTCCTCTTCCGTGCTCTAATTTATGGTTTTCATTGTGACGTTTTGTGTAACCGTTGCAACATAATATTTCTTATTATATTTCCAACTTCGTGTTTTATTCAAATAAATTAGATAGTTGCAAACCATGTTTGAGAAAAATCTGTGAGACTGTGATGCTACCTTCTATGGAAAGAAAAGTTGCATTTCCGTAACCTAGGCCGTCTATAAAAAAATATAAAATTTACCTGACCAGGATAATAAACATGTAATGATCTTTCTCAAAAATCTTTTTAAAGGTTTAGTTATAGGCCGTTTAATAAATTTATGGCGTGATCGTCTTCGTTAGGACCCTTATATACGTTGTATTTGTTGCCGTATCAATAAAAACGCTTCTCCCTACCGTCCTATCCACGGGACTCTCAATTTATTTAATAATTAAGTTCAATTTGTTCAGATAGTGCTTATGTCTGGCGATAGGTTATACTTATAAAGGGTTTTTCAATTGGCGCGGGTAGATTATGGCGGCCCGTTGCGCCCATTTTGTTTTGGTGACATCTATCAAATCTTTTGTTTATTATTTAGTTACTTATGCCAAATCACCATGCCAAGTTACACGATTGAACAGCACGTTCAAATGATAAAACTTTATTATCAAAATGAGTGTTCGTTAGTTCAAACGTTGCACTCATTGCGTCCATTTTACGGTAGACGTGGTGGCCCTTCACAGTCGACTCTTCAACGTTTGATGGCCAAATTTGAAACGGCCGGCTCGGTAAAGAATCAGCCAATACGTTCAAAGAACGCAAGATCGGCCGAGAACATCGTCGCGGTTCGTGAAATTGTACAGCAGAACCTGAGGCAGTCGATTCCTCGCCCAAGAACTCGGCTTTCGCAGACTTCAACTTGCCGAATTTTGCGTCGAGACTTAGGCTTACACCCGTAAAAGATCCAACTGACCCAGAAGATCAAAGTTCATGACCATAGACAACGCTATTTGTTCGCTGACTAGGCTTCGAATCGTTTGGAAGAGGACCCCAATTTTGTCCGAAAAATCATCTTTAGCAACGAGGCGCATTTTTGGATGAATGGCTGTGTTAACAAGCAGAATTGTCGTATATGGGACGACACCAACCCATGCGAGGTTCGTCAGGTGATAATGCATTCTAAAAATGTTTACCGTTTGGTGTGGATTTTGGACCGGCGGCGTCATTGGTCCGTACTTTTTCGAAAACGACGCTGGTGAGGCGGTCACCGTCAACGGCGAGCGCTACAGAACGATGATAACCAATTTCTTATGGCCCAAATTGAACCATATGGACCTAGACAACATGTGGTTCCAGCAGGACAACGCTACGTGCCACACAGCGGACGCCACGATTGACATTCTCCATGAGCGATTTTAGGGTAAGCTTATCTCTCGCAGAGGTGATGTGAATTGACCACTAAGGTCATGCGATTTGACCCCGCTAGACTTTTTCTTGTGGGGTTTCTTGAAGTCGCAGGTCTATGCAAACAAACCACAATCGACCGATGCCCTAAAAGTGAACATAACACTCGCTCAAATTCAGCCGGATCTATGCAGAATAGTCATTGAAAATTGGACCACTGTAAGAAGCCGAGGCGGGCATTTGAACGATGTCATATTTCACACTTAATGGCACATTGCGCCTTTCAAATAAAAAAAGAATTTTCTTAATACCTCACATACAGCTTGTTTTATTTCATTTCAACATCTACCCGCCCTTATTGAAAAACCCTTTATATTACTAGCTTTTACCCGCGGCTTCTTCGCGTTAATGTTGATTTTGTCAACTAATTCTGGTTTTCGATCGATACAGAAATCATTAACGAAAAAACTATTAATTTATTTATTTCAGGTAATTGGTCAATACAAATATAGGTCAACCCTACAGTGCATGATTTTTTTTCGGTAATGAATAAAATATATGTGGTTATATAAATTACTCCTAATTAGTAAAAAATAGTAAAAAAATCATCTTAGATTATTTACTTAAAAAATCAAGGTTTTTTTATGCAATGAATACTAAATTTTGCTGTATATAGGGTAATCTACAAAAAACAAATTTAATGTTTATTAAAAGTTTTATTTAAAGGAAAATGAAAACTTTAACATAAAAACAGGTATAAACTTTTAGTCTTATAAAACACAAATATAGGAACATAAACGAGATCAAAATTACACAAATATAGACATAGCATGCCTCATTAATATTATTGTCCTGAATTACTGCCTACTTATGAAATAACATAAAATAATTTTTGTCTTTGTTTAGACCTAGTACGACATTACATTTTTGGCAATTCACAAAAACTTTCCTTTACATCCTGGTAACTTGCAACGCTGCCTAGGATTAGACCAAAACGGAAAATGGTCAATACCATCAATTCTGGAATCCCTAGGTGGTAAATTAGCTTTCGGCTTCTTCTCTTTTCGTTCTTCCAGCATATCGGAAATCAGCGATGATGGTCGTCCTCTTTTTCGAGTAAGTGATGGCCCGGTGAGACAGAGATATTTAACTACTTCCATTCGAAATTCACGTAATATCATCAAACGACTGTTATTTTGCCTTTGCTCTTCCATCCTTTTGTTCAAGAGCCAACTGTTTATGACCATTACATCTAACAAGTGGTAGAATATCCTCATGTACCATTTCCTTGTGCGCATTTTTATTTCATACTTTCCGATAAAAGAATCGAGCAGATCGACGCCACCCATGTGTCGGTTGTAGTGACGTATGATGTTGGGGCAGTCAATATCCACGTAACGTTTACAAAAGTCTTTAATATTTTCTTTAGGATCCTCACCAACAAAAGAAGATGTTATAACAACATATTTGTTGTCCATCCACATAACTGTCACAACAAGTATTCCATCTACGGTAGTACTCCACTCTTCTGAATACCCATGTGCTTTCTTAGCTTTGAGTAGTTCTTTATGAGAGGGTATCTGTATATTTTTCCCAGGCGACCTTTATTTACAGTACCCAAGTACCCAGTGTATATACCTATTTGCTAAATGTGACACCAATTCAGGAGAAGTATAATAATTATCGAACACTTCATAATTAAAGTTGGTCAAAATAAAATGATGTGTCTTACCTAGTTTGACACCTCCCGCCCTCCCTCAATTGCGTACTATCCACGTCACCACTAAACCAGCACCACTACTCCCAACACCACTACACTAGGAAAGACACACCACTGACGACAATGACGTGTTTCGCCTCTACACGAGGCATCGTGCTGGGATTAGTGGTGACGAGGATAGTGCTCTTCAAACTAGGTAAGACACATCATTTTATTTTATCGAGCGGATGTACGCAAGGTAATTTTGACCAACCTTAATATAATGATTTCCGCAAAGTAACGCCTGATTCTATTAATTACACTTCATAATTGTCATGCCTAGGAACACTTCGACATAACCGCACTACAATGTTGCTAGTTGCGCCTATTGTTTTATCAGCCTAATAGATATCAAGTGCATGTTTTGACTTATTTGGTAATGTAATGTAATTGTATTACATCTTAAGATTATATTGTTTTTTTCTTTGAGCGATAGTTTGTTTTATATTATTATGAGGTTCGTTATTTTACTTCTATTTCTAATTTTTCACTTTCATATTTTCTCTACTTTTTCTTTTAAGTTTATTTCTTTTTATTTTTGAAATGCCTCACAAACGTAGTTCTAACTTATTACAGGAGGTTATCGCGAGAGCGGGTAGTAATAATTACTCGATTTCAAGAATCGTCCGTTCATGCCGAATTAAGGAGGCAAGAACAAGCGCCAGGTTTCTATGAGATCGGCTGAGTCACCACTTCAAACGCTATTGTGTTTGGAGGTGCAAACTGAACGCCATAGAGCTTAGAGAGCGGCTGACTCGCCTCTTCAAACGCAACTGCGTTTACCTTCAGTTAATTAATATATCTTGTTAACTCCGCTTGTCCTTGGCAGTTCAATATATATATTGAAAAAAGAGGTTGGAAGTTATGTTGTAGTGATCAAGGGCTTGTGGTGCTTGGTCTAAAATATAGAAAGATCTTCACATTAATTTCTTAAGAGTTACAAGAAGCTTTCTTTTTTTTTAGGAGAGGGGGCTAACGAGCATACGGCTTACCTGATGGTAAGTGACTACCGCCGCCCATGCAACACCAGAGGAATTGCAGGTGCGTTGCCGGCCTTTTAGAAAGGAGTAAGCTCTTTTCCTGAAGGTCCCTAAGTCGTATCGGTCCGGAAAAATCGCCGGTGGTAAAAAATTCCACAGAGAGGTCGTACGAGGAATAAAACTCCTAGTAAAGACCGCCAAACATCCAGATGGTGTGGATGGTATCGAGAATTTTACCGCGATGTGCGTTCGTGAAATTTGGCGGCTGGGATTAATCCGAACAATTCCTCAGAGCACTCCCCGTCGTAGAAAAAAAAAGATAAAGATAAATATAAAAATGTAAAATGGTTTTCTTAATTTAACAAACGACTAATCTGTATTACAGTAATGTATTTATTATGTCTGTCATCTGTCTGTCATCAGGGAGAACCACAAATTGCATTGCAAATTGTCCCTGGTGGCAGGCATTTTATACGGCAAGAACTGCTGAGAACAGGAACTTATTCAGTAACACTAGATGTAATGTGAGCTTCTAATCAATCGCCTAATTGTATTCATTATATAATATTATATATTGCGCAATTCATAATTGGAGTTTGATAGAACCTACTGTAACAAACAGACTTAAATATTTAATAGTGTTATTCGAAAAAAGTGACACATATTTAACTTTCTGCATATAATATATTATTTATATTTATTTATGTCAGCTTTCTGCAATATAGCTGAATAGGGTCAAGTTTTAAAGAGCACAGTTCCATAAAATGATTTTTTAAAGAGTTTATTTTCAAATGCTCTACTAAAATATAATTCTACATGGGATTTATCAATACTTTTAAATTTTTTACATAACATTTATCCTTAGAACAGACTTAAGCTTCAAACTTTATCTAAGAAGTTGGTCAGTCTTGTGGCATTAGTTATTACACATAGAGTACAAACATAATCACAAATGTTTCGAATGTAGGAATTTTCTTTGATAAGGTCAGCAAAAAAGGAGTCAAACTCTGCTGTATTATCACAAACTTTTAGTAAAGGGATATAATTTAAAAGATGTTGTTATAAGGTGGTGTTTACATTTAAATATATACGGCGTATAGCACCAGTTATGCTGCCTCACCACTAACTCAAAGAGCAAGGATTTCTATAGACACTATTGGGCAAACAGTTCGGTAATACTTCTTTATTTACAAAATTTCACAAAAAGGAGCTTTTAACAGAGCCCAGGATTTTTTTTTCAAATTTCATACTACTAAGTTAAGCTTTTTCATAATTGTAGGTAACGTAATGTAATGGTTATTACATTGTTATTTGTTACTGCTTTCTCCTCTTCTTCATCTTCCTATGATGGATAATGTTGATTGATATTATTTGATTTAAATAAAACACATAGGCTAATTAGATTATTTGACAATTTATTTCACATTTTCTTAACTAACCATTTACATGTCATAATACTATTGTAATCCGAAGAACGATGCATTAAACACAATTAATAATCAAACGAACTTACTTTGTATATGAAGTTCGATTGTAATTGTGTGATATGCATCGTTCGAGGATTACACAAACCCACCCTAACCCAATATGAATCCATTCATAGAAAGGATTCCCCTAAAATGTGAAATAGATACCTGATTATCTCTAAACTAAATGACAACCATAAATTAGAGCACGGAAGAGGAACGTTGGATGCGTTTCGTTATTGTTAAAAACAAGGTAAATGTGAAGCTAAACGTGTAGCAAATGTTATAATTTGAAGATTCAATCTCCTTATAATAAAAAGAGCAAAATCGACTTATTATGATTAGAGACTCTTTTAATGGATTTTATGGTATTTTCTCATGTATCGTCGAGTCGTTTGACATGCTTAAGTTGCACATAGACAAACATCCAGACCCGGAACAATTATTTCATACAAACACTTGTTCCGTGTGGGATTCGAAATAGTGGCCTCACAGCAACTTGTTCTAATCATGTATGACGACTAGGTACGAGTAGTACAGTGGATAAACTATAAAAGTTCGACGGCAGTGCTACATAACGATTTGAAAAAAAATTAAGAAAATATTTTTTTAAATAATACAATTCATAATTTCGAAGATACAACGTTAGGTTAAATAATGTAACAGCCTATATATTATATATATGATTAAGATAGCATTAGTGATTAAGTTATCTGGTATTCTTATCTAACTACAAAGCTAGGTTACATTTATTATTTTATTTAAAAAAAATATCGTAGGTGTGAAGTCACATGAGTCATACGGATTAGACGAGTGCTTGGTTACTTGAAGAGATAATTCTATTTCGCTACGCAAGTAAAGAACTCATGTAAAACAACAAACCACTGATATTAGTGTGACAGTGAAAAATAAATTATAAATTTTATGTGATATATTGTGAGTGCGAAAACAATATGCATCTATTTCTGCCGCTATATAGCAATGCCTGCACTGCTGAGCTGCAGTATGAAGGGTTTAAAATTCTCCCTAAATTCTGAGATGAAAAGGCATCTGTAGCCTTATTTGTTTGAATTGGCTTCAAGTGTTCATGAGCTGCAGTAGCCACCCGCCCGCACTGTAAGCTCGTTTGTCATTTCAGTCTTATATAAAAAAAAACTGGCCAAGTGCGTGTCGGGCCACGCACAAATGAGCATAATAAGTGAGTTCGCGGTCACTATAACGACTAAAATGGGCCCAAATAAGAATATCGTAACTGAAGGACTTATTTTCAAATCAGCCGTATAGGGAGCATTATAGGTAGAGTAGTATAGGTAGTATTCAAAAAAGATTAAATAAACTTTTCGATTTTGATAATGATACCCTATCTCTCCCGCAAATGAAAAAGTAAAGCTAATAGTAGTAATGCATATAAGTCGTTTTCTTCATAAAATGTTTATTTTAAACAGTTTACAACATTACAAAGTTATTAATAAATTTGTAATGTTGTAAACTAGTTCGTACGTGGTAGAGCCATGCTGCAGCTGTATTAGTAGTATAGTTTCAGCACGAATGGAACGGCTCGACCGGGGAAGAACTACGCTCTCACAGAATACCAGCGTAAAATAGCAGCTTAATGCTGCTGTGTTTCGTATGGTGAGTGTAGAGAGCTGGAAACCCTTCTTACTGAAAATAAGGCATTCCATCTTAGTCCTCGCGGTTGACAACGCATCTGCATTTTGATTCTTTATTGAGGATAGATGTAGATGTCTATGGGTCACAGCAACCACTTACCATCAAGTGGACTGTGCGCTCGTTTGTCACCCTATGCTATAAAAAATAGTTTTAGGTAATTTTCTATGGAGTTTTACTAATCCAAGTCCATTTTATAAGATGGTCGACTCTTACTTGTTAAATTCTTAATTCTACTTAGCTGTGATAGTTTTCCTTTTAACTCCATTATATATATAACTATTGTGTATACTTTCCACATTTCTAAAAACAGCGGTTTAGTTGGTAGAGGGGGGGAGAGACACATTAATGAAATTTTTTAATTAATGTGTCTGTCTCCCCTCTACCACTTTAAAGCTAAATATTTAATTTAGCTTCAAAGTGGTATTTAACGGACCCCTGAATCTAAAAGGTGTTGTTCCACAACCCCAATGTTTTTGAAAGACCTAGCCAACGATACCCCACATGATGGAATAGACGGCTAAAAAAATATCCTCCCTTTACTTCTATCGGAAGTACTGGGAGTACTAAAGTCTATGGTCAAGTCTTGTAATACCCGAGAAAATAATCGATTACGTTTCAACTCGATTGTTTTAAATGCCATTTGATTTAGTTTACTCAAAATAAATATTGTTATTGCGTTGATTAATTCCTTTTATTTAGAATTCTATGATCCACTTTTGAGGTACCCTTTGTACCGGTAGGTGGTTCAGAAATAGGTGGGTTCTTAAAAAAGTCAAAATTTATAGTAAATTATTTTTTATTTATCTTACTTCCGCACACGTACAAGTAATTTTCTAGGAAGGGAATCACTGGCCTGACGTAGGGGGCGAAGTCCAAGCGCTGTTCTTTCAGGGTCGTAGACAGCTAGCTAGCAGAAGAAGCCGATGATTCCCAAGCCCGACGGTGATGATGGCCGTTGGTAGGATAGTAGGCCAACACTCCGTTAGCTCGCGGCACGGCAAGCAAGTAGGCCTTAGGTGATAGGTGGATCCTGGAATCCCAGACGGAGGCCATATGCGCCCTAGTCAAATTCCAGCACCCCTTCTAGGAAGTTAAAAATTCCTAAGCAATAAGCAGCCTCAGCAGGAGAGATAGGAATTAAGCAGAACAGTTACAATGTTTAAATAAATAAGAACTCATCCCAGCGGGATCAACTGCAATTTGAATAATTTAAATTTTGAATGTAGGCAGCAAGTTGAACGGTCGTTCTTTTAGGCTCACGCGCGTTGCGAACTTCAAGCAGTCTCATGAACAAGGAATAGCCCGAACGGGGACTCGTGGTCGTGTCCGAATCCAACCGAGTCTTTTGTTTTAGAGATCAATGAACAAAACGGTCCACGGTGCGCGGATTAAATTAACTATTCTATGGTTCCGTAGAATAATTATTTTAAATTAATAATATGTAGTAATTTATTTGTTTTATTTTAAAATTAGAATATATTACTGTTATCTATTTAAGATTATATTTATATGATTATCTATTTAAGATTAATTAATTATAATTATTTGTAAGGGTGCATTCTGATGCACCGTTACACCTTACATCTCAGAAGTGGGATTTACAAGACAATTTGTTTTGTGCTAAACCACCCCACGAGCTCGACCGTTGAATAGTGATACTAATTTTTATTTCTTTTCTCGCTTTAACAAAAAATCAATGCAATTACAAGTATATCAGAAAGTTATGCGATGTGACACTAATATGACCCACGATTTGCCCAATTTAACTAGATGAGAT
The DNA here is from genome assembly GCA_029286625.1 of Parnassius orleans. Taxonomy (NCBI): domain Eukaryota; kingdom Metazoa; phylum Arthropoda; class Insecta; order Lepidoptera; family Papilionidae; genus Parnassius; species Parnassius orleans. Next base: position 734,414 of record JAGSMP010000221.1, read on the forward strand.
TGAAAAATTTTTTGGTGTTGTTTGTTCTACCTTATTTTGTTATCTTTTCTGATCAAATATCTCATAATTAGATTAGAAATATTCATTTCCAGTGGTGATATAGAGAAACTAACGATCAATAGCACCAAAATTCGAAATGATCGCTAATTTTCATGATGAAAATAGATAAAAAGGAATATATAGGATTTTGTGGTTAAAATTAACGTGTTGTTAATTTTTTTTATGGTTACAAATATTAGTTAATAAAGGTAATGCAGTAAAGTTAACCAACAAAGGTTATAAAATGGGCTGAGAATGGTCAGCATATTTTGTGATGTAAGCAGATATAAAAAAAAAACTTTAGTTCGGCCGATGACCCTATTACATTAAAACGTTAAAATGTTATACATTAAAATTGCGATTAGCAATAATAAAATAAGTTTTAAAACACCCTCAGTATTGAATAAATGCAAATTGAGATGCTTTTTACAATTATACACGTGAAAATATTTCTAATATATTTAAAACTTTTTATAATATATATACATAAAAATTATTTCGAGTTCCAGGAAAATGAGTGATAAAAGAGTCGAGGCGGATTCCCGACACGTTAATAGTTCATGTCGCACCAATGAATGACAGCGGCTATGCAGCTATGCATCCCAAAGCCGAGGTCGAGATCAGCGAGGAATCGAGAGGCGCAGCCGTAGCTGCAGCCGCAGTGATCGTGGTGAGCGTCGGCTACGATTGCAGCGATCTCGTAGACGCAGTTCAGAGCGTGATCAACGCCTCAGTGTTGCGCACGATCATCGAAGTTCTCGTCGATATCGAAGTGCAAGCTGCACGCGTACGCTACACGAGCAGAAACGCAAGCTGTCCCGAGAGAGGGAGAAGTTAAAGATATTTGAAAAAGAGGTACGTAAAGAGTTTCAGAGATTGAATGAAAGAAATAGATCGTTCAGGCGGGTTGAGACGCCTGACCCCAGTCCATCTAGCTAGGGTTGGAGAAATACTGACAATATACGCATACATCGCGACCGTTCCGTATACACACGCGCAAAAAGACATGTAATTAGTGATGAGATTGATAACGGCAACGACACGAAAAAACCTAAGCATATTTCCATGGATGTGTTTGAGGATTGTATAAAACTATTTAAATCAAAAGCAGGGGATCGTGAATCGTTTTCTAGCATTACCTTAAATAACATAATTCCCGAGTTTGATAAGAACAGATACTTAACAATTGGCTTGAAATGGTGGGCGAATGTTCTGAAATTTATGATTGGAGTGACAAGCAAACTATTCACTATGCCCTGCCTAAACTCACTGGTCTCGCCAAGACCTGGTACCAGGGCTTACCCTCTATCAAACATCATCATCATCATCATTACAGCCCTTCACAAGTCCACTGCTGAACATAGGCCTTCCCCAAGGAATGCCCAAAGCACGGTCCTGAACCACCTGCATCCATCGACTTCCTGCATGTCTTACCAGATCATCACTCCATCTAGTGGGGGGTCACCCTACATTTCGCCTACCGGTACGAGGCTGCCACTCGAGAACCTTTTATCAAACATACTTGGACAGAATGGAAAAATATGTTAAAAGAATAATTTCCTTCAGCCGAAAATTACGCGGAACTATTAACGAATATGCTTAATAGGTGGGTGCGTCCTGGGGAGTCTTTTGAAATTTATTATTTTGCAAAATTAAATTTATTGAACAGATGTAAGATATTTGGAAGGTAAGCAGTGGATTGCTTACTCTATGGGATTGATGATAGGGGAGTTTAAGTAGGTGCTCAAGCAGCAAAGTTTTCTAAGCCCGAGGATGTACTCAAACTCTTTAAGACCATCAAATATCAGAATTGAAGTCAACCAGATTCTTATAAAGATTTCAATAGAGACAAAAGCACTAGCGTTACAACAGTTAATAAAGATTCTACAAGGAATTTGGTTAGTACACCCTCTAGAAAAAACAGCAGTGCTAGAGGCCCAGTTACTTACTTTAACTGTCAAGGTGTCGGTCACCCAAGTTTCAAGTGTCCTGAGCCGTTCGTAAAATGCACTAATTGTTATTCCCTAGGGCATGATACCTCTCACTGTCCAAAACTGAAGGATCAAAAAAATCTCTTTACTTCGTCGCCACGCCAAGATTAAATTGAGAGGTTGAACGGTATAGCTGAACAATTTTAGCATCTTTTGGGACCATTGCTCACAGTAAGAATAAAAAAGACACGTGGGACGAACTTTTAAATAATATACAGTTAGGACTAAATACCACTACTCATAACGTTATTAATAAAACTCATACTGAGTTATTGTAAGGGAGAAGTGAGGTCTGATGCGAGTGAATGGATAAAGAAAAATCAGGCGATAAAGAAAAATCAGGCGACAAACAAAAGTCATAAAGTTATAAAGATATAGATATAGGAGTTGGTTGAGCAAGTGGATGAGTTTGTGTATTTGGCGTGTGTATTTAGCAGGGATGGTAGATATGATAAGGGTATAGAACGACAAGTGAACGCAGAAAATAGAGTAAATGGGGCTCTACACTCTATTGAGCAATTCACAATGTTGTGTTAGTCCCTATCTTAATGTATGGTAGTAAAAGCTGGGTTTGGCAGAAAAAGCAGAGAGACAGGGTGAGAAATTGCGTGATAGGAGAAAAGTGTGGTTTGCAAGGTGCTGTGACCAAAATTAAGAAAGGAATGCTTCGGTGGTTAAGTCATGTAAAAAGAATGAACGAGGTATTAGAGGGTTTCCTTCAGATCTTCAAATAATACGTCGAATAAGCTTTTACAATTATTTATTTCTAATACACACTTATACTCAGTTGTTACAATTATTGTACAATGTACACGCGTGTGCTCGCCTCGACCACTCGAGCCAGAATGAACAGAAAGACTCTAGTTTACCTACTAATAACTATAAAATGACTGCTTGCATCAATTGACGATCCAAATCATTATAGATTGAATATAAAACTATAACATTAATTAAATTAATTAATTTATAATTTTAGATCGCTGGCAGGCGGCCATTCTGTTACAGGAATGTCCCTATTCCTCGCATCTCGATCTTCCGAATCAGGGTATGACATCATACCCAATCTTAATTTAATTTAAAATTGTGGACAATCTTATTAATGTATAATTTAAATATAAAATATAGAATATAAATTGATATAGATAAAAGCATGATTTTGTTTTTTTTTTTACTTATTTAGAATTAGAAATTACTTAATCACACAAAGAAAAAAAATTGACTCGATTGTACGAGTATATACTTATAATCCTTTTATGCATACAACATTTATTAATACATCTATCTGGCTCATTAACTATGGGTATTTTAACTTTATTATAACTTAATCACTTAATAACTTTTGAGACCACTGCAAGTCAAGGTCCCTTGATTCCACTGTTGTCCAATTAGCGTTTGCCTCCGTTGTGACCTGTTGCCCTTGCCTGTTGTAAAAATGATGTAGCTGTCTATCGCTTGTCCTGCTTGAGGGACCTATTAGCAACCTGTTGTGTAATAAGTGCAGCTAACTACCGTTTGACTCCATCGAGATACGGCCTGTTGCTCAACTGATCTCCCAACTACCATTTGCCACCATCGGGACACGGCCTGTTGTTAGATTGATATGTTCAACTACCGCATGCCACCATCGGGACGCGGCCTGTTGCTCAACTGATACTCCCAACTACCGTTTGCCTTCACGGGACACGGCCTGTTGCTTAACTGATACTCCCAACTACGGTTTACCTTCACGGGACACGGCCTGTTGCTCAACTGATACTCCCAACTACCGTTTGCCTTCACGGGACACGGCCTGTTGCTCAACTGATACTTACTACTACCGTTTGCCTTCCTCCTTAAAATTTTAGGAGAAGCTGGCGTCTTATCAACATTCTCCTTCATTTTCTTTTGTATTTCTTTAACCCTTTCCCTGTCCCATGAATCATACATGAACATTTCGATTATGTGACTATAGTGTCTGTATCTCGGATAAAGAAACTTTTAATATTGTTTTCCACAGTACTTCTTATCTCTTCTCGATTATTTTCATCTGGTTCTAATGCTGCCTTCAAGATGTTTTCCGACTGTCAAACTATTCTTTGACCAAAAACTACTTCTGTACCTTGCCGATTCCTTTATTCATGGTGTTGTTCAAACTCAGGTGTAATTTTCGTACATTTATGTCCTAGTCTTTTTCTTCAAAGCCAATGATTTCAAGATTGTTCGACTGTATCGTTCAAACGAACTGTCACCCTGTCACGCTATCCGTGAAGGGGACTTCATTCCAACCTTAACGCTGTCCACTTCCACCTAGAGACGGCAAAGCCGGCCTTGCTCTTTTTAACCGAGACTCAGGTGTCCTCTCCGGCTGATACTTCATATCTCTCCTACCCGGGGTACAAATTAGAACACTCCTTTGTGCCCCGGGCTGGAGTTTGCGTATACGTCAGAGAGGATATCTGTTTTCGACGCCTCGGCAGTCTTGAAGGTACGGACCTATCCATCCTATGGCTGCGCGTAGACAGCGACGACCATCCCCGCGTCTACGGGTGCCTCTATAGGTCCCATAGCGGTAATGCCGAAACAGACCGACTCATCGACCACGTCCAAATGGCTACAGATTCCTTGTTACAGCAGATCCCTACCGCAGAGATCGTGATCCTTGGCGATTTTAACGCCCACCGCGCCGAATGGCTCGGTTCACGTTCAACCGATCATGCGGGGAGATCTGTTTATGACTTTGCTTTGGCATATGGTCTTACACAGCTAGTTACGTGGAAGATCATGAACCTTCCCTGTTGGACCTTCTGCTGACCTCTCATCCGGACGGATATCAGATTTCCGTCGACGCTCCTTTAGGCACGTCGGACCATTGTCTTGTCCGGAGTGTGGTGCCACTCACACTAACGTCGCGGTTGCATTCTGCAGGCTAACGCCGTGTTTAGCACTATAGGTCGGCCGATTGGGCTAGGATGCGGTCTTTTTTTGCATCCTACCCTTAGGGGTGGGTTTGCTTCACGCCGGACGATCCCAACGTTGTTGCTAATTCTGTCGCTGATGTGGTACTTCAGGGTATGGAACTTTTTATTCCTTCTTCTGTGGTGAACATCGGAGGCAGATCTCAGCCATGGTTTAATCGCTCCTGTAAAATAGCATCACTCTATAAGCAGGAGTGCTACCGGGCCTGGGGTGATGCATCAACGTCCCGGGATGTAAACACCAGCGCTCTTAAAAAGAAGTATAATTCCGCCTCCAGGTCCTTCAAAAGAGTAATTGCCAAGGCAAGGTCTGAGCAGATCGGCAGAATTGGCGAGAAGCTAGTTCACCTTCCTTCGGGAACCCGTGCATTCTGGTCTCTCGCCAAGGCTGTCCAAGGGAACTTCTGTCAGCCATCTCTACCATCTCTGCACAGAGAGGACCACTCATTGGCCCATGCCGCAAAGGAGAAAGCCGATCTGTTAGGCACTCTCTTTGCGTCCAACTCGACTCTGAATGACGGGGGGAACATACCGTCGACTATCCCGCGGTGTGAGTGCTCCATGCCGGATGTGCGGTTTACACAACGGTCGGTTCGCAAAGCACTCCTCTCCCTGGACGTCAGCAAGTCAAGTGGACCTGATGGAGTCCCTCCCATTGTGCTGAAGACGTGTGCTCCGGAGTTGGCCCGGGTTTTAACGCGTCTTTTCCGGTACTCCTACTCCCAAGGCGTAGTCCCGAATTCATGGAAGACAGCTTTGGTCCACCCGATCCCTAAAATAGGCGGCCGCTCTGACCCGTCCAACTACAGGCCTATCGCCATCACCTTCTTGTTCTCCAAAATAATGGAGTCTATTATAAACCAGAAACACACAAAAAGAGGTACCTTGAGGATCACCAGCTGATTAGTGACCGCCAATACTGTTTTCGTCGTGGTCGATCAGCTGGTGATCTTCTGGTCTACCTGACTCATAGATGGGCGGAGGCAGTAGAGTCCAAGGGGGAGGCATTGGCCGTTAGTTTGGACATAGCGAAGGCCTTCGATCGGGTCTGGCAGAAAGCGCTTCTTTCGAAGTTCCCTTCCTATGGGCTTCCCGAGAAATTGTGAATTGGATCACCAGTTTCCTTGCTGATCGGAGTATCAAGGTCGTAGTAGACGGTGCATGCTCTGATTACAAGTCTATCAACGCTGGTGTTCCACAAGGGTGCGTGCTATCGCCAACGCTGTTTCTCCTGCATATCAATGATATGTTGCAAACTGGTAACATTCATTGCTATGCAGACGACAGCACTGGTGATGCCTCATATACCGGCCGTGCAAATATTTCTCGGGAAAACGTCGCCGAGTACCGGAACAAACTTGTGTCTGAAGTCGAGTCTTTGCTGAACAAAGTCTCGGATTGGGGGCGACTAAATCTAGTCCAGTTCAATCCCCAGAAGACACAAGTTTGCGCGTTTACCGCTAAAAAGAACCCCTTTGTCGTATCTCCTCAGTTTCAAGGCACTCCCCTTGTTGCCTCAGCCAGTATCGGAATCCTCGGTGTCGACATATCGAGTGATGTGCAGTTTCGTGGTCATTTGGAAGAGAAGGCCAAATTGGCTTCTAATAAGCTTGGCGTGCTCAGCAGAGCGGGACAGTATTTCATGCCGGTATACCACTTGCAACTTTACAATGCGCAGGTTCGGCCCCACATGGAATACTGTTCCCATCTCTGGGCAGGGGCTCCCCAGTGCCAGTTCCTTCCACTTGACCGCATCCAGCGCAGAGCGGTTCGAATCGTCGACGACCGAGTTCTTTCCGATCGGCTTGACTCACTGCCACTGCGTAGAGATGTTGCATCTCTTTGCGTATTTTATCGCATGTACCACGAGGAGTGCTCTGAGGAATTGTTCGGACTAATTCCAGCCGCTCAATTTGACCATCGCACATTGCGACAAAACTCGCGATACCATCCATACCACCTGGATGATTGGCGGTCCACCAATGTGCGATTTAGAAGATGTTTTCTTCCTCGCACAACTTCCTTGTGGAATCGATTACCACCAGCGATTTTTCCGGACCGATACGACTTAGGGACCTTCAAGAAAGAGCCTACCTTTCTAAAGGTCGGCAACGCATCTGCAATTCCCCTGGTGTTGCGGTTGTTCATGGGCGGCGGTAGTCACTTACCATCAGGTGAGCCACATGCTCGTTTGCCCCCTCTCCTATAAAAAAAAAATTCACATATAATAAACACTTAACACTACTCGTATAAAACTCATATATATATGTGATTTTCTTAAATATTATTTGTAATTCAAGGCTTAAATTATCAATTGCATATTACTTTTCTTTTGGGAATTTTAGTAATTAAATTAAAATAATCAATCGATAGAAGAATCTAAAACTAGTTTGTTTGAAATGAACAAAAACACTAATAATGAACATTGTAGGTAACTACGATCTAAAATCTCTTTACTAAAATTATTATACTTTTTCAATATTCTCATTAGTTAATCCTATTAATAACAACTCGTAACAATATTGTCCGTTACATGGGTATTTATTGCGGTGAACATTTAGTTCCGGTAACTACGGCAGGCTATCTTGTGTCTTAATTCCAGCTTTTTTTTGGGGAATATGTGATTAAGGCATAAAAAGTGTTTCGTCTTAAATGCTACAAAAGTAATATTATTTACATAACAATTTCTCCAAGTAAAAATTTATATTGTCTTTAAGCGAGTGCAAACCTAAATAATTCAACCGTATAAATACACATCAAGAGAACAAAACAAATTGTGCAGTTTACCCGCACTATCGTTTTGTTTTTACTAAATTATATATATAATTCTTTTTTTGTTTCTACCGAGTTAAAGTAACGATTTCTTATACAAGCAAACTGTATCGTATTATGCAATAAGATAGGTCGGATGAGATCGAATACTTAATTTTTCTTTTAATTTATTATTTGCGAAATTTAAATTAAGTAATTAACAAATGAAACTTACCAGTCCGATGTATAATTTACTTATTAGACAATTTGTACATACCAATGGGCTTTCTCCAACGTTCTTACCACTTCTGATATTAGAGGTTTTCCTTCAGATCTTCAAATAATACGTCGAATAAGCTTTTACAATTATTTATTTCTAATACACACTTATACTCAGTTGTTACAATTATTGTGTATGCTCGCCTCGGCCGCTCGAGCCAGAATGAACAGAAGGACTCTAGTTTACCTACTAATAACTATAGAATGACTGCTCGCATCAATTGACGATCCAAAATCATTATAGATTGAATATAAAACTATGACATTAATTAAATTAATTAATTAATAATTTTAGATCGCTAACAGAGGAAAGAGTGACAAAGGAAATTTATGTTGCAGAAGTGGATGGCAGAGTCGGGTAGGAACGCCCAAACGAAAGTTTATCGATCAAATTGGCGAAATATAGAAGATTTGCCAGATTAAGAGTACCCTTAATCAACGACCATGTAAGAATGTATGCGTAGGTATATGGATGTAAAAGAGGCAAGAGAGGTGTGTCTGGATCGTACCAAATGGAAGTCCGTAGCCTCTATCTAACCTTCTGGGCGACAGGCGTGTGTGTTTATATACTATGATTATAAAGAGGGTGATCTCGTAAGGATAGCAAGGGCGAGAGTAGCGGCACGGGGTCAGTCAAAAAAAAAGTTGTTGGAAGCAAAGTGTCGGCGCCCGTATAGGATTTAAAAAAAGAGTCCTTCCAAATGTCTGGTTCTTTGTAGAAGACACTCCTTTGACGAGAAAAGGGGAACAATTAGAGACAAAATATGAAATAATTGTTACTATGATATAAGATACCATGATAATAGAGATGATAAAATATTCCGATGGTTGACTTTCAACGTCTCTGCTTACTCTTCCAGTGAAGACAGTGATAATGAAAATGATAATAATTGTAATAAAGACTAATTGAAACTAAGTACTATGGATATGATTTGATTATTAATATTAAATGTCTAATAAAGTTATATAAGGTGCTTTGGGGTAAATCCGACATATTTTCTGATTAGTTGATACGATGCATATTCAACAATTATTTTTAAAAAATCTATCCAAGCTTACACCCAACCCATGTCACTTTTATTTATTGAAATACGTATCCTAATTATTTTGTTATTCATCTTAATAAAATGTCCTTGCGTTGCGTAAATATGACAATTTAAATTTTGACATATTTTCTTCTGGATAAGGTAGAATTCCGATATAACGCGAGGTAAAACCGAAAATTCGGTAAAGTGTTCCTTTTGACTTACGACAGAAGGTTTGGATTTACTTTTCGTTCATCTATACAAAAAGCATTGATACATACTTTATGTTTCTAATTTAACTATATTTTGCTCACTTGAATTTTCGGAATTACCCACATAAAGTCCAGTGGTTCCTAACATTTAACTAACCTAACTTGCGTGTTCGTAGTTGGACAGTTATTAGGCTAGTTAAAGAGGTTTCTTCAAACTTTTATAACAGGTAAGCGAAAATATGAATAAACAATTTTTATACATTTTTTTTATATTTTTAATGAGTCAAAGTATCCGAATTCGGGATTTTTAAACCTTTAAAACTCATAACTCGAAAATATTAACTTTATCGTAAAACGTTATAGGACCTTTTTATTTATATTTTGCCAAGAAATATAAAAAAATATTGTTTACACTTTATTATTTTCTTTATGCATTTTAAAATAATTAAATTTTAATTGGATTTTTCAAGCCTTTAACAATTCATAACTTTGAAGATATTAACTTTATCGTAAAAGTCACGGGACTTTTTTATTCGTGTTTTATCAAAAATATTTTAAAAATCCTGTTTGAAAATAACAATTCCTTGCAATTGAAAAATAAATCGGTTTAAACAATACCTATGTCACCGAGTTGCCCCATGGCAACATGCATTTATATCATCAGTAGGACAATTTGAAGGAATCACATAAAAATTTGATGTGGAATAGTTTTCGGTACTCATGCGCCTGGACTATGTCTATATTTGGCATAGCGGTAGGTACGCCTTGCCCACTCCCGTTGGTTAAATTCGCGAACGTGTTAAACTTATCCAAAATAACAATTTATGCTGACGAAAGATTGACAGCCACTGAAACTACAATAGAAAAGTAGTTCGATGATTATCTATCATACAATCAAACAATCATGAAGATTACTTAGCAAGTTCCTAAAATAATGAACGCGGGTAATTCCGAAAAACCGAAAAGAGTTGAAAAGCTGTTTCACCGAAAAGTTAACTTTCACGCGCACTATTGAGACTAGCTACCTGAAACGACTGCAGTGAGGAGACAAATAAAATGTCGTCTAGAATAAATTTACCAGAGCAAAAAATATTGCCTAGTTAAGTCATAATTTGTAAATATCGAATTCCCCATTTTCGTAATAACCCCAAAGCACCTTACTGTATCATAACTGAATACTATAAAAATCGCTGATTCAAAGTTAGTGAAAGTAGTAGAGATATAATTATGTATAAATTGAACAAAAATTATGACACTAAATAAATTTTAGTTTAGCTACATGTGAGGCATAATTAAAATACGAAAATTTTTGTTTGTGATATTATAATTTAATTTGTTATCTTTGATCATTGATAGTGAGTCGAAATGGTGTGTTGAATGATGGCCGGCATAAGAACTTGCCACACATAAAAAAAACATACCATGGAGACAAATGAAGATGTTTTGAACCGGGCAGAACTGGCGTACGAACTCGCCGCCCATGAGTGGCTCTAAACATTGCAGCCGATGATTGTGTGTCGGTGAAGGAAGTAACTATCACACCACAGGGCTATAAAAATTGATTGAGTGAGGGGTATTAGAGTCAGGAAGGATTGACGTATGAACTCGTCGCCCATGATTGACTTGAAGTACCGCAGTCGATGGTGTGTCGGTGAAGGAAGTAACGCTCACACCACACGGCTATAGATATTGATTGAGTGAGGGGTATAAGAGAGTCGGGCAGGATTGGTTTATGAATTAGCCGCCCATGAGTAGCTCAATTATTATAATAAGTGATAGCGTTGTGAGAGTGAAGGAAGTAGCTCTCACTTTGCACAGCTGTAAAATATAGATATAACACATTGTATTATGGTTATCATTAGTAATTAAAATTGTGTGACAATTATGTAAGTTCAAGAAATATGAATTATTCTACAATATAGTATAAATTGAAACAGTGTCATGATATATACTAAGAAGAAACGAAGGGACTCGTTTTTAAATGATGGCTGACTGTAACAAGACTTGTCCATTAGAGTATTTGTTTACATCAATCCATCAATACTGAAGTATATGGTCAAGTCTTGTTATACCCGAGAAAATAATCGATTACGTTTCAACCCGATTTTGTTAAAGTGAAGTCAAATATTGTCTGTGGATAAAAAGATAGCACTTAAAAAGCTAGCAGTCGAGCGTCATTCAGAGACGAGCACGGGGGGTCAAGTTTCTATGGAGCCGATGCAAACATCGGGCAAAATAAGCGAAACAGAGACGACAGACAGAGAAATCACTATTAAAACAATAGACAGAGAAATCACTATTGATCCATGTTACGCATTATATTTCAATTACAGTTTAGGAACTTTTATTTTTGCATTTTAATATCTTTGTCACCTGCTGAAACTATATATTTTGTAATATACGTAACAAATAAAAGTTGTTTAATCCATGATTTATAAAGTATTAATTATACGTTTCGATACTTTTTATGTCCGATTGAAATGATTAGTCTGTGCTACAAGCTGTTGTGAAAAAAAACATAACCTAGATTATTACATAATTATGAATTTAAGAAAAGAAAAAGTTTTATGGTTCATTTTACATCAATTAGATATTATTTTAAACGGGAATGTTTCAATTCATTTTCCAATTGAATGGAGTTAGTTTTGTTAAACTTTTCTAAGCCAAATTCAAAACTTTGATGTCGATTTAGTTTATTTCGTATTTCGTAGCAAAATAACTTAAGTGTGGTGTTACTAGCCAGTAAATATTTAGTTTATGGTGATTTATTAGAGTCGTTTTACTTAATAAAGATATTTAACGAATAATAATGGTTTGCTGAAAACGGTTTGTTCTAAGATGCCTCTATAATCATCTGAAATTGAGTGCCCAAGTTTATTTCTGTGTCTATAATATTGTTTTATTTCTGTAGAACTATTAACTGTGTTCCATTCCAATTTTCTACTTATGTATCAATGCATAGCTAATTGTTAACTTTAATCTTACTCTTAAGGTTTGTGTTATTAAATATTTAAAATTTCCAATATGTATTATATTCATTTATTACTATTTCCCTTCCAATTTATTACGAATGTGGAATGTAATTTCGACATTCGTAGAAAATTGGAGTGGAAATAGTAATATATGATTAAAATATAGAATATTGAATGTGAGGGTGGGCAATGAGCATTATACATATACACACGCACACATTCAATCTGGCGCGAAAATTAGTTCATGGATCAAAAACTGGCGCGCTAGTGTCGCAAGCTGTTGGCATTTTTTTTTTGTATGAAGTTTTCGTTCTTCCCGTTAGGGTACATGTATTCTGTGGAGACGAGCCGCCGGAGTGACAAGAAGGTTTGTGATATATTATGTTATTTTGTTATACTTTGCAATTGATTTAGTTTACTCGAAATAAATATTGTTATAGCGTTGATTAATTCCTTTTATTTAGAATTATATGATCCACTTTTGAGGTACCCTTACAATAACTATGCCAAATTACAGATTTGTAGCACCTAGGGTCTCTGAGCAAAACCGCAGACGGACGGACGGACGGACGGATATGGCGAAATTATAATGGTTCCTTGTTTTGTAACTACGGAACCCTAAAAAGTATGCGATTACGAGCCGAAGGCGCACGCGGGCTGCAGAGCAGACACAGACGTAAAGAGTATAGTAACTACAGACGCGTGAGTTTCCGTGAGGACAGATATCGTGGACAGTTGTCTCATAAAGTCTTATCATGTCTTTACGCGTTGCCTTGCACGAGTTCTCACCGCAAAATTTTATCCTAAAAGTCGATGTACTTATAATACTTTTGAGAAACTTGAGTGCACTAAAGATAGGTAACATCACCTCACTTTGCTGCGGAGGTCCTAAAGAGGTGTGGTGCCGAGGAACTTGTCTTTTCTCCTGCAATCCCATCTATACGGTATGAGTCAACTTTCTTTTCATGTGTGCAATTTACTGTCAGCGTCTGATTTCTTATATTTACGCGAACACTACACATTTAAATAAAACTAGTTTTACGGATTTTATCGCGTATATTAACTTATTATATATTCCTGACGTATCGAGCACTTTGCAGCACCCATGGTCACGGGGGGACTGAGGTGTTTGATGTCCCAGTGTCATAGTTAACCACGGCTACCTCCAGATAAAAATTATTAATTTTTGTTCCGATCTACGCAGTATGAACTTACAGTATCTTGAAGTGTTGCAGTTGTATATTTGGGTTGGGATTTAATTTTATTAATTATAGGATCCCAAGGAGATGGTAGCGCTCAACCATCTTTTCTATTGAAATTAGGATGTTTTTTGATTTCAATAGCCTCGCGAATCAACCTTGGAAGGAATCGGTGTTCTTTAGCGAGGATTTGTAGTCTATCAAATCTAATGCAGTGACCGGGGCGATTCTGTGCGTATTCACGATCATCACATTATCCGCATCAGTTATGTGTTCTTTAAGTTGCGGGTTTTTATTGACCTTTTAGTTAGTCCTATATAAGAGAGACCACATTCACAATCAAGCTTGTACACTCCTGCATCTTGCAGAGGGACATTACACTTGACTGATGGTAAGTACTGACTAATCTTTTTCGGCGGCTTGAAGTATGTTTTAATGAAAGTACGCTTCAAGATGTAGCCAATCTTGTCAGTGACACCTCTGACATATGGCAGTACAGCAGGCACTCGCTCGACTGTGGCCGGCTTCACTCGTTTACTGTGATGGAGGCGCGGAACCCGAAGCTTGTTGTCGTGCAAAACTTGCTTGACGTGTTGGAGCTCAGCAGCCAGGTGCGTAGCTAACTGTGAAGGATGGTGGTGAGAATCACCGTTTAAATATCTATCTGTATGGGTCCTTTTTCTATACACAGTGTGGCTCAAGGTGTTATCAGGATTCCGAATTACTAACTAATGAGTGATGTAAAGTGCTCGAAACGCCGGGAATATAAATTAAGTTAATATGCGCGATAAAATCCGTAAAAACTAGTTATATTTAAATGTCAGCGTCTGCTTAGTAATGAGAATTATTAAAGCACAGGGACAGATGATGCACACAGTGGACCAGAAACTTACCAATAGCTGTAGCCACGGTCAGTTGATTTATTGCAAGTTACTTTGATTTTATCTACTTCGATCAGAAGAACGAACGAACGAAAATTAGTATTTTAGATCCAAAAAATAAAAATATATTTTTTAATATAATATGATGCTAGCGACTACAGCCCGGCTGCGCAGATAAATTAAATTCATCAAAAAATCATAATTAACATTTTATTACATGCTCTTGTATATTTTATATATTCTTGTATCTTATGTTTTTTTAAATAAAGAAAAGTAAATATTAAGAAAAAATATCTGTTGTAAATATCATATACATATCATTACACTATTCTCATCTTTCAATACAATATAGCATCCATATTACGTTTCCAACAAGAATATAGATCAATTACTAGATAAACTAAAGGGCATCCCTTATTGTGCTAATACATACTTTATTGAAAGACAGCTATCCATAGTTTCGTCATATTCTGTGGTCTATTATTATATGGAATGAATAATTAACATATCTTATACAAAAGGTTAATCATTAATTCAATTAACAACCTTGTTTCCAAATCTCAACCTAACCTTACAATTAAATGGCAGTTTATCCGTTCAAAAATACCAAACCCAAATTCTACAAATTGGTGATGGGGAGAACCATCGCCAGTGCCCTTGCCAATCAACCGCAGCAAAGCAAAATGTTGTTTAAAGTTATAACTTATTTAAATAGAAATATATTTTAAAGATTTAAAGCGATGTCTAATCGGTTTGCTAATATCTAGCCTTAACCTATCTACAAGTTACCAGCTAGAAGTTTTAATCTCGTCAATATAAAAGGTGAAGTTTAATAGCCTTAATTCAGCTGTTTAAACTTCGCCTTTAATAACTTTTTGAAGTATTAAAAGTCTATAAGATAATTTCTTAATATAATTTATAAATATGGGCTGGACAAATGTTATCATTACTTATAAAAATGTATAGATATTTTATTTCCTAATCTTCCTGGATTTGTTGTAAGCTCGAGTGTGAAAGCTTAAACATCAATACATAGGTATTATTTCACATTTTGAGGTCCACAGAGTCCGAATATACCGTAGTTAATAAAATTTGTGGTTTTGCTCAACGACGACGAAGCTTTGCTCGCCGTTAGAAAATGAATTTAAATTTCTCCGGGATTACACCGATCTAGAAAGAACTTGTAAAGTCGAACATTATCTCAGTTAATTTATGAAAGTAATTTTACGTGTTAGAGCCATGCTGCAGCTATATTAATTGTATAGTTGTAGCACGAATGGGACGGCTCGACCGGGGAAGAACTACGCTCTCACAGAAAACCAGCGTAAAATAGCAGCTTAATGCTGCTGTGCTTCGTATGGTGAGTGTAGAGAGCTGGAAACCCTTCTTACTGAAAATAAGGAATTCCATCTTAGTCATCTGGGTTGAGAACGCATCTGCATTTTGATTCGGAAACGAGGATAGATGTAGATGTCTATGGGCACAGCAACCACTTCCCATCAGGTGGACTGTGTGTTAGCTTGTCACCCTTATCCCATTTAAAAAAATCCAAATCGTTAGAGCCGTTTTCGAGAAACCAGTTGCATATATACAAATATACATATTATTATAAAAGACATACAATATATATTTTTTTGTTTTAAATAATTAAAAAAGGATTAAATAAATTTGATGTAACAGACAAAAAATGAGATTGACTTCATTATGACGACTAAACGGCAATTTTTCAGTGATGTCTTAGTAATCGCGAGGGTGAAAACTGGTAGCGATCACCGAATGGTTAGAGGCACACTGAACTTAAGCGTTAAGCTGTTAGAGGTGTCGTCTAATGTAATCAACGCTCCGTCCCCCTCGGGCTCTAATCCAAAGTCCCGAAACATTTCAGCTCGAGTTGCAAAACCGTTTTCAGTGCCTAGAAGATTGCAATGCAGTGGACGATATGAAAGACAAGCTCGTGGAAACTGTCCATACGGTCGGAGCTAAGTTTTGCAAGACCCGCCGCAGAAGAACACAAAAACTCTCCGATCACACTCTCAATCTCATGGCTGTTAGACGGGAAATGAAGCTGCAGTCTTCAGTAGATTTGATAGCATACAGGCAACCGAACAGACAGATCTCCAAATGCATGCGGCGGGACTTACACAACTTTAATACTGCTCGTATTGAAGAAGCGATTGAGCGGAACCAGGGCTCCAAAGTCTTTGCCAGAGATCTGTCTGCCAGAAAGAGCCAACTGTCGAAGCTGAAGACTGAATGTGATTGCATCGTTTCCGGGACACCTCAGATTTTGAGTGAGATTGAGAGGTTCTATGGGCAGCTGTACACGTCATCGTTGGAGCCACACGCAAGTGTGAGTAACGATCCCAGAGCAAGTCTTATCCGACACTATTCCGATGATATCCCGGACGTCAGTCTGAGCGAGATTGGAATGGCTCTCCAGCACCTTAAAAACGGCAAGGCCCCAGGCGAGGATGGAATTACAGCGGAGTTTCGGAAAGCGGGTGGAAAACCGGTACTTGAAGTCCTTCAGAAGCTCTTTAATTCCGTCCTCCATGGTGGCACTACGCCGGAGGCGTGGAGCAGAAGTGCGGTGGTCTTGTTCTACAAGAAAGGCGACAACGCTCTCTTGAAGAACTACAGACCCATTTCCCTTCTGAGCCACGTCTACGTGCTGTTTTCGAGAGTCATTACGAATTGTCTCGCACGCAGACTCCACGACTTCCAGCCATGCTGCAGCTATATTAATAGTATAGTTGTAGCACGAATGGGTGGGCTCGACCGGGGAAGGACCACGCTCTCACAGAATACCAGCGTAAAATAACAGCTTAATGCTGCTGTTTTTCGTATGGTGGTGAGTGTAGAGAACCAGAGACCCTTTTTACTGGAAAAGAGGCATTCTATCTTAGTCCTCACGGCTGACAATGCATCTGCATTTAAATTCGCAAACGAAGATAGATCTATGGGCCACAGCAACCACTTACCATCAGGTGGAGTGTGTGCTCGTTTGTCACCCTTATTCTATAAAAAAAAAGTGTGGTGTAAGACAGGGTGACGTATTATTCCCGAAACTCTTCACCGCTGCATTGGAAGACGTTTTCAAGCTACTGGACTGGAAAGAATACGGTATTAACGTTAATGGCGAGTACATCACTCACCTTCGATTTGCCACTGGAGGATATACCACTTAATCACTGGAGGACCTAAGCACTATTCTCAATGACCTCAATAGTGTCTCCCAACGGATAGGTCTTAAGGTGAACATGGACAAAACAAAAGTCATGTGTAACGTCCATGTCACACCTATGCCGGTAGTTGTTGGGAGCACTAAGCTCGAAGTTGTTGACGAATATATTTACCTGGGACAAATAGTCCGACTAGGTAAGTCCAACTTCGACCGAGAGGTCAATCGACGGATTCAACTCGGCTGGGCAGCGTTCGGGAAATTACGGCATCTTCTGGTCAGGTATACCTTAAAACTTGAAAACCAGACTGTACAACCAGTGCGTGTTGCCAGTGATGACCTATGGAACTGAAACGTGGACCTTCACTGCTGGCCGTATGAGGAAGCTCAAAGTCGCTCAGCGAGCTATGGAGAGGGCTATGCTCGGTGTTTCTCTGCGTGATAGACTTAAAAACGAGGATATCCGCAGTAAAACCAGAGTAACCGACATAGCCCAAAGAATTAGTATGCTGAAGTGGCAATGGACCGGCCATGTAGCTCAAAGAACCGACAACCGATGGGGAAGAAAGGTTCCCCCACTAGATGGAGTGACGACCTGGTAAGACATGCAGGAAGTCAATGGGTGCAGACCGTGCTTTGTGTCTCGAGACCGTGCTTTGTGGCGTTCCTTGGGGGAGGCCTATGTTCAGCAGTAGACTTGTGAAGGGCTGTAATGATGACAATGATGATGATGATGATTGTATATTCAACCTGAATGGAGATCTTTTGAACAAATATTATCGTCTGATATATAACTGCATTCGATTCATTTTTAACCTACATTTACATTCTATCCTAATGTCTTACAATCCCCTTACTTAATACCTTATTTTCAGTACCTTTGTCTGAAAATACGACAGAAATCTACGCTCATGAAACAACCTTCTACTTAAATGTCCCTCTTATAAATCTAGCTTTGTTCGTTCCTCTTTCCCTATTCTGTACTTCAATGGAATGCACTCCCACCCGAAATCAGAAAAGGTAGCAATCGCTACACTATCAAGATTAAAATAAAATACGTTAGTAAGTCAGTAATATTTCTTTTTATAAATCGATATGAATGTACTCGTATATAATGTAAAATATTTAAATAAAAATCAATTGCTGTCCGTTAGTCTCGCTAAAACTCAAAAACGGCTTGACCGATTTTGATGATTTTTTTTGTGTATGTTTGAATAGGTCCCTAGATGTTTTAAATGTACAATTGAATTCAGTAGGTGGCGCTATTGTCGAGATCCAGAAATCGCACGTGTGAAGCCGGTGCGGATCGCTAGTAATGTATATAATAAACACTTTATAAACGTATATGTTTATGTATATTTTTTTAGTTGTATTTTTATCTATCTATCTATTTATACACCGCCACCTTCGAATTTCTTCATGCAAGAAGATTCACAGTTTGTCCGATATACAATGTAATCACAGTCACAAATAAAACAAATAAAGTGTGGTTTATGTTTATTTCGGTTAAACAGGTACAATGGAAATTGCAATTTAGTACATTAAAATATAACTCCGTTTTTCCTTGATCTATTAAGAATTACATTTTGGTAGTAAATTTTGATGATGGAACGTTGTTAAGAATCCAAGTAAATGAGAAGAATGGCAACTGAGCTTATTACAAAGGAGACAGTTTCTTTTTGTATGGAGAATGGGCCCACCAAAAACTGTGACGACACTTAATGAAATGTATGTAGATTTACTCCTTATAATCTCTAGATTACTATAGTAATAGTAGTTTTACCATATCTAAAGGGAATGCCGCGAAATAAAAAAACAAACGGCAACCTCACTATAACCTAAAATCTCAAACAAGCGACTGTCTAATAGTTTTTATTGATACTATATGTTATAATAGTGCACTGTTAATATTAAAAAGTATTAAAAAGTTGTAGGTTCTTCAAAATCTTAGTGGATGGATTTTTTTTAGTAGTACCGGAGACAACAGTACGAATAAACAGACGCGGTGATGTATTGATTCTTAATTGTATTTATTATTTATTGTGATGTATTGATTACTAAACACAGATCAAGAAAGAAAAAAGAGACTGAGCACTGCATACATTTTAAGTGAAGCAAAAAGTAAGCCAAAACTATGCTTAACTAATTTTGAAAACCGGCACACAAGTACTTATTTATCTAATATCATTTGCAACCAGTCATATGGTTTTAGGTGCATATCTGTGCGTCACAGTACCTACAATTTAAAGTGGTGTTTAATAAGGTAATAATATAGAGGATAGGAAAGTGTAGGTATAAGAGTACATGAAGCTTTACACTTCTATTGCGAGTTTTACCTCTACGGCGATTGTAATAGGAACGGTACAAATTCCAATGTGTAAACCCTACGAGCCTCGATTGTTCAATAAATAAGACTGGTTGCATTGCATTTGAATATTTTAATATTGTTACGAGCTTGGGGTTCGAGACAATTAAAAACTGCCGAGTGAATTACCAAAATTGACACTTTAATTACACAACACTAATTACAACTTTAAACGACACTAATAACAAAACACAATTTTACTACAGATCGCTTTAGTTCGCAGTTGTATTGCTTCGAAGTCTTCGCTTGTATCGCCAATTCAATACTGACTCGGTCGCGGTCTATACCGGCCTTATATAGGGCCTCAGATAGTTTCCAGAACCTTCTACTGTAGAAACATCTAGAATGTTCGAGTACATATCGGTCCCGAAATTTCTAGAAGGATCTTGACTCTCCTAGTTCTGCTACTCGATACTAGAGGGCGCTAGTGGTAACTAGTGCCATGTATAAACCATTAATAGTGGCGCGCAACACTGCCCCTCCTAAGACATGCTCGTCCCGAGCATTATTGGCCCCATAATAACGCGCCAGTCGATCCACATGGACGATCTTAGAGTACCTCTTGCACCTTTCTGTATCCGGTAGGTTACGTCATTGATCCTGTCACAATCCGGTACGGTCCGTCCCATTTAGCTTGAAGCTTAGGAGATTTCCTTTGCTGCGAACTGGATTGTGTAACCACACTAGTGAACCTTCGTCAAACCCTTTGTTGTTCATTTTGCGGTCATACCGTGTTTTCATCTTCTCAGACGTTTGCTGGCCTGACTGTCTGACGTGCTCATAAATGTCATTCATTTTGTCCCGCAAGTCGTTTGCATAATCGGTTATACTGCGTGGGCATCAGGTGGTATTCCGTGATCAGGTCTGCAGGCAGCCGTAATTCTCTCCCAAAATTTGCCAAAGCTGGTGTCACTGATGTACTTTCGTGAACAGCGCTTCGATATGACAACAAAACGGTTGTATGTGCCGTCCCAGTCTCGTTGCCGTTTTCCACAACTTTGCTAGGTACCTCTCAATGTCTGATTAAATCTTCTACCATTCCATCAGATTGTGGGTGGTAAGTTGTTCTTGTTTTATGAGTACCCATAACTCGGCAAGTCTCTGGAATATTTGAGACTCAAAATTCCTTCCTTGATCGCTGTGAATCTCTAAAGGTACTCAAAACGACAGAAGACTTCATGAACTAGTTTATCTGCAACTGTTGAAGCTTCTTGATTTGGAATGGCGAAGACTTCTGGCCACTTAGTGAAGTAATCCATCACAACCATGAAATACTTGTTACCACTTTCACTTTCCGAAACGGCCCCGCAACGTCAATGGCTATCCTCTCCCATGGTGCACCAACATTGTACAATTTCAATGCACCTACTACGAGTTGAGAGGTCCTTTACAGCACAACTTGTACATTTGCGACACCAGTCCTCGACATCGTCACGACAGTGGACCCAGTAAAACCGTTCTCGGATCTTCAGTAGAGTTCGTTTAACTCCCAGGTGGCCTCCTGAACAACCATTATGGTACAGCTGTAGAACATCCGGTACTTTAGCTTTAGGGACAACCATTTGCAAATGAAAACTGTCTCCCCGACCATTTCCCATTTACGGCACAGGACTCCATCCTGAATCAGCAAGCTATCCCATTGGGCCCAATAGCTTTCGTGATCGAACTCATCGCTGAAACGTCGCTCCACTTCGGCTTAGGAGCACTGGCTTTCCATTCTAGAATCGGCTTGATGTCCGAATCTTCCTGCTGTGCATGTCGTAGGCTGTCTTTCCACTCATTGTTGAGCTGGTCTGTCACACATCCTCACAGATACCACTTCCTTACCTTCTTGTTCTAGTACAATGCACAATCTTCAGGACAAGGTCTTCTTGACAATGCATCTGCGTTACCATGAGATTTCCCGCTGCGATGTTCGATCACAAAGTCGTATTCCTGTAGTAGTTCAATCCATCTCGCAACTTGTCCTTCTGGATTTTTGAACTGCAATAGCCATTTCAGTGCAGCATGGTCAGTTCGTAAGTGAAATTTCCGAAGATATTTGCTAAAATGCTGCAACGACTTTACCACAGCAAGCAATTCTCCTTGTGACACAATAATTCCTTTCCGGCTTTGACAACGACTTGCTGAAGTACGCTATCACAACCTCTTGATCACCATTCTTTTGAGACAACACACCGCCAAGTCCTATATCACTTGCGTCTGTGTCAACTATAAATTCCTTGCCCCACATCAGGGTACCCCAAAATAGGTGTTTTGCACAGACGGTCCTTGAGCTCCTGAATGCGATATCGCAACTTTCATCCCAGCAGAAATGTCCTTCTCCTCGGTTAGCTTGTGCAGAGGTTTGGCTATATCTGCAAAGTTCTTCACAAATCGCCGATAATAGGAGCACAAACCCAAAATGCTCTAACCTGTGTCTTGTCTTTTGGAACCGGCCAATCCTTGACAGCGGCAATTTTCTCTGGATCCGTGCGGATACCTTCTTCCGACACTACATACCCAAAAGCTAACTTGCCGTTTGAATAGTGAGCATTTCTTGGACTCAACTTGAGGTTGGCACTCTGGATCTTCATGAGCACGCGTTCCAGGTTTTGAAGGTGTTCCTCAAACGTACGGCCTACGATGATGATGTCATCCAAGTAGACCAGACAGGCATCGCCAATTAGCCCGTAGTACAAGCTCCATCAACCTTTGAAACGTTGCTGGAGCATTGCACAATCAAACGGCATGACTTTAAATTGCCACAGACCCTTTCCTGTGGAGAATGCAGTTTTCTCCTTGTCCTTAGGGTCAATTTCAACCTGCCAGTAGCCACTTTTCAGGTCTAGCGTACTAAACCACTTTACGCCTGTAAGCATGTCCAGCGTGTCATCAATTCTGGCAAGGGATAGCTGTCCTTCTTCGTGTCGTCGTTCAGACGGCGGTAGTCAACACAAAACCGCATGCTGCCGTCCTTCTTCACCAGCACCACAGGTGAACACCATGGACTAGATGAAGGTTCAATAACACATCCTTCACCATTCCCTCAATCATGGTTTCCACTTCCTTTTCGTGCTACAGGCAATCTTCTTGGCCGCTGACGGATAGGCAATTCTTCTCCTGTGTTTATTTTGTGTTGAACTAAGCCAGTCTTTCCTATGTCAGCATCGTTTGACGAGAAAACATCGGCGTACTTGAGTAACAACTTCTTCGCGTTGACCATTTCATTCAGGGAGAACGCTGCGACAGTCTTCTAAAAGTGTGTGGTCTTGTTTGTGCATCCTTGCTGGGGGTCCCAGTCGATGGATATTGGCACCTACGCAACCAATCCACTTCCTCACAAGTACCAACCAGTGTGCCTTTTTCCATAATCTGTTCCTGATCACAAAGGTTCAGCACACGTACTCCTGAGATGTCGGTGGTTCTGACCAAGGTTCGAGCCACTTTCCACGGAAGGTCATTGTCCACCCTTTCCACGAGTACACAACGATGAGCTTGCCCAGGATTCCGAGGAAGACTAACCGGCACAATAGTTTCCGATCTCGGCGGCAGAACAATCTTCTTAAGGCTGTACACATTCCCTGGTAACGCCCCTTCCACGAAAAGTTCCTCCTGTCCACATTTCAAAACACCTTGCTAACATCGATCTCACAACAATTCTTCCTCATGAAGTTTAGGCCCAGGATGCAGTCGTCCATTATATCAGCCACGATGACATTATGCAGGTAGATCATGTTGCCTAGCTTCAACTCCATCTCCTTCTCTCCACGGACGGGTATGCGCTGACCGGTGGCTGTTACCAAATTAATGCGCTCTCGGTTGTATGCGGAGTCCCCAAGGAACTGACTTATAAGTTGGGAACTGACAACCGTGCGAGAGGCTCCAGTGTCTATGGTCAGTTTACACGGCGTTCCGTTGACCTCCTTTGATGATTAGGCTGTTCATCATGGGTTTGTGAGATCGAAACCTTGGGGCTTTTTAATATCAGCCAGCACCCGCCCCGCAGTCCTGGCTTTTACTCGTTTCCTGCTGCTGCTGGGTGGTGCTGTGCCACTACCCTCTCGAGATCGATCACCTCCTTTCTACATTACGCTTGGACAGCTGGATCGAATATGGCCCTTTCCCCAGCCGTAGCACCTAGGGCTGTATCCTTTATTGCGGTCGCGAACTGTAGCTGCTGCAACCTCCTGACGCGATGGAACGATGATCTTGCCGCACAGCTTCCACCTCCAGTGCATGGGCTAACGCGTCCTTAAGCGTCTCGTGGTGCCCGAGCCTCACAGCAGCTCTGACTTCAAGGTCGCGGATGCCATCGATGAATGTCTGTACCAGGTTCCTACAATGAGCGCAGGTACAGACTGGTATGCTTTTCGAACCAGCTTCTCCACCTCAAGAGCCCACTGCTGCAGGTTTTCGTTGCTGCGTTGCGCGATCCTGGAGCTGCGCACGAAAGACGTGTTCCAGGTGAGCGTCGCCATATCTCGCCTCAATGCCTCAAGGGCTGCTCGTAAGTCACTTCCTTACCGAGAGCTTCCAGAACAGTTAAGGCCTGGTCACGCAGGCCTAGGGTAAGAGCAGTCATGGCCTGACTTTTATTCCAGCCGTTCGCCTTCATGACAGCCTCGAACTGGATGGATTTTGTAGGCCGACCAGGAAGAAGTCCCGTCGAACGGCGGCACTTTGAATCCACGTAGCGAAGGTGTTGTAGCTACCACGGAAGCTGTAATTCCCCCAAGTTTGAGGTCGTCCAGCGTTTTCTTCATGTCAGCCATCACGTTGTCAACCCGATTGTTCACTTGGTTGATTCGGTTTCAGCTTCCGACAGGCGGTTGTCATGTTGAGCAACTCTATCCTTCACCTCCCTTATCTCTTTCCCGAAGGTAGCGTGAAGGTCCTTCATGAGGAGCATCTGCTCTTCCATACCGCGCTGCAGCTGCTCTTCCAACCGACGGGCCTGTTCCTCCTGTCGGCGGGCCTGTTCCTCCTGTCGGTGGGCCTGCTCCTGCAGCATCATCATCAGAGCACCTAAGTCAGGTGCTGCAGATGCAGAAGCTGCAGACGGGCCGGCCTCCGTGGTCGGCAGCTGGCCCTCCGACGTCTGCGACGTTGCACCACCAAATCGTCTCTGGTCCGTCTCCTGTTGGCGTTGACTTCGGGTACGGATACCCTCCGTGTCGTCTTTAGGTAAAATCGGCATGATTTGATCCCACTTCTGACACCAATTGTTACGAGCTTGGGGTTCGAGACAATTAAAAACTGCCGAGTGAATTACCAAAATTGACACTTTAATTACACAACACTAATTACAACTTTAAACGACACTAATAACAAAACACAATTTTACTACAGATCGCTTTAGTTCGCAGTTGTATCGCTTCGAAGTCTTCGCTTGTATCGCCAATTCAATACTGACTCGGTCGCGGTCTATACCGGCCTTATATAGGGCCTCAGATAGTTTCCAGAACCTTCTACTGTAGAAACATCTAGAATGTTCGAGTACATATCGGTCCCGAAATTTCTAGAAGGATCTTGACTTCCTAGTTCTGCTACTGATACTAGAGGGCGCTAGTGGTAACTAGTGTTGCCATGTATAAACCATTAATAGTGGCGCGCAACAATATGTATTGATTAATTAACAAGTTTACATCCAAAGCAGAATTAAAACCAAATGTCTGGGTAGTAACATATCCATTTACGATATTAAACACGAAACATAGGTGTTTTGAACTGGTTGTGTTAGGATAAAAAAAACACTGTATTGTCACTGCATTTTTATTATTTCAAAATTATCACATTCTTAAAGCAGCCTATTAAAAGTAGCACAGGCTGCCAAGTGCAGTGCCAGAACATTATTTTCTACCGACTTCAAAAAGGAGGAGGTACTTAATTCGACGGTATGTTTTTTTTAATGTGTGTCACCTCATAACTTTTTCTAGGTGAACTGATTTCGGTGATTCATTTTTATTTGAAAGCTGGTGCTTCTCATGTGGTTCCAGGGTCTAACCAATAGTTTTGAGTTATAACTAATAACTTATATTGAAGTCGGTTATACAACATTTTTAATTTTAAATTATAATATGTGTAGATTGATTAGCATGTTTACATTTTTTACATTCCAATTCCATTCTAGATGGAGTGACGACTGTAAGACATGCAGAAAACTGATGGATGCAGGTGGCTCAGGACCGTGCTTTGTGACTTTCCTTCCTAGGCCTATGTTCAGCAGTGGACTTGTGAAGGGCTGTAATGATAAATATGAAATGATGAAGAAGTTTTAAACTAGTTGTGAGGATACGGCTCGACTGGGGTAGGACATGCTCCCACAGAATACCAGCGTAAAATAGCAGCTTAATGCTCCTTGTTTGGTATGGTGAGTGTAGAGTAGAGTAGAGTAGTAGAGTCTTAGTCCTCAGGGCGACAACGCATCTGTATTTTGATACTTAATCGGGGATAAATAGATGTCTCTGAGCCATAGCATCCACTTACCATCAGGTGCACTATGTACTCGTTTGTCATCGTTATTCTATTTAAAAAAAACAAAGGAGATAGTCAATTAAAAGAGATAAGAAAAGGTGCCAGAGCATCAATACAACTTGCTCGGCGTTTATTTATAAATTACACATATAACATAATACATAACAGAAAATAAGGCACACAGTAAATAGAAAATAGGTCAAATAAGCAACAATAATCACAATGTTTATTGATCATTATTCATCATTACAACAGTTCAGCAGTGGACTGCCACTGCTGAACAGTGGCCTACTAAATGAAATATATAATGTAAAATATTATATAGACCTTCCGTAAACTGCAATTCCGTTTCGTCCTGTATGGTGTTGTAAAAGTCGAAACAGAGAAAATACCAGGAGATGAGCAGCAGCATCTTCCTATAGAATACCACAAAAAACTTTGACTGCAACAAGGTACAAACTGTGGCAAAACAACCATTTATATTTATATAATTATATTAATAAGCATCATTGTTAATAAAATCATCATTTTCTATATCATCATTTGAAAGTAATATACCATCTAAAAAGATGGTGGTTCAACTTCATCTCGATGCCGTACCCAAGATAAAACCAAACAACAGACATGACATGTGCACAGCAGCCAATAGTGCGTCTGTCTACCAAACAGATGCAACAGTACCCAGTAAGAGCAGCCCTAGTGTTAGCAATTGATGGGTTGGTGTCAACTAGTATAAGTATAATAAGTTTTTTACTTGTGCCTTGATTGTATCCTACCGCAGTAGATAACTATTTGGACCAAAATCATGAACAAATTGCAGGTATACCTCGATTTTATATTCTCCAGAGGCCCTGACATGCTCCCCGTAATAACTACGAGCTTGTTTAATTTGATATATTCCTAGACTAAACAGAATTAGATCCTGGAATGCCAGTCGTGGAAAATTATCCAGCTCTGGAAGATTACCATCAATGCTGGCGAATCGCACTCACTCTGTTTAAACTGTGCGCTTCTACATAGGAGACTAAATTATTTGAGAACAAGTTTGGCTTGAGCGATTATTGAGCTAATATCTCTACAGCATGTAAATTATCAAGAATCAATGTATGAAATCGATTTATTAAGGCAGCTGCAATTTTAAAGTACAGCATAAGATGAGTAGATGCAGTATTAAAATATTCCTGACAGAATAATTTGAAGTCCTGTTTAAATTTCCCATTTACGATTTCAACCACCCACCTACACAAAGTCACACATCTGGACTTGTTGGCTGCAATGGTTGATAATTGGATTTTACCAGCTTGTTTAGATTCAGGCATGTGAGCCTTGTAACCACATTGCTGCAAGAATGGAATTGCATCCCTAAAACCTCTATCAAGAATAAATACATCATTATCTCCAAAATAGGTTCGCAATGGACTATTACCGCTGAACAGTCTAAGCATTATAGAAGCATCTGATTCTGTCGCAGGATATGGTCCATAAACATCAAGGATATAAAGTTACGATACTTATGTAAACTGTATGTTTGCTTATGGTAAAAGTAATTACTACTTTTTTGCGCATAAACATATGTACCATCACATATTATTATGGCTGGCATAAATTCAGGATCCATGTCTGGATTACCAAATAAACCATTTGGTATTGTCAAGTTAAATTGAGCAACTTGCTGAATGCATAAGGAATTTGTCCCTAAATGCAGTTGGATGAATTGCTCTTCAAAGCACTGACTTACAATATTTAAGTGTTTGAACACAGTCGATGAAGCTACATTAATAAGAAAAGCTATGCGTTTATTGCTATTACCTGTACGAAGTTTCATTAAGAACATAGGTAGACTTCTTTTAGGTGAAGGCTTAACCTTTCACTGATAGATGGAATTTAAACTAGTAATTGTTCAAATTGGTAGTTAGTAAATCCTTACCAATACTTTCATAATGTTGAATTATATTCAATGATATTTAAAATATTATAATTGTGAGTAACACTAGTTTTAGGTGGTGAACATAGGTTGTCTATTTGAGATGCAGTGAAATCTGAATAGTTACTACTTGTGTATAAATTATTCCAATCATTGTGAGGTTCATTTAAGTGGTATTCACAAATACGAGCGCACAGTTTCACATAAAATTAGTGATCAATCAGTAATCTCTCTTTTAGTAGTTTAGGTATTAAGAATCTAGATGAATGATTACATAACTTAAAAATACGGTGACGGGAAGTAGAAGCAGCACGCTTGTAATAAGCCATAGTAATTGTTGATACCGTTCTGGAAATGGCAGGAGCTACAGTTGCAGGCATTGGGGGTGGTTGTGGGATGTAACCGTTGTCTTCAATATACATGCATTGTAATTCCATATCCCTGTTATCATTTTGTTGTCTCTGTACAGTTCTGAAGCTCTCAGCCAACAAGTATTGCAGACTCGTCCTAAACGATCCACCTGAAAAAAGTGTTTTTTTTCATCGAATAACCGAACGCACAATAATTTTACAGTGTGGACCCTAAATAATAATATTTATTAATATTTTATTTATTTCAATCTTTATTAAACTAAATTGTCTTAATGCATTTTAAAATTATTTATAAGAGCATGTATTTGTTTCCCTTCATAATACTTTAGCCAGACGTAAACCAGATTCCACTAAGGTAAAAAGAAATAACAATACATCTAATAAAAGACAGGTGAACAAGTGAAGAAGTAATTATTTTAGAATTATAACGTTATTTGACTAAGCACAAGTTCTTTGACGTTTTATTTATACTAACTTTATTTAAGTTAAAAAATATTACTTGTATATTAAGTACAAAGGCATACAAATATGGGTGTAAAGTAAGAAAGAACTAGCATCTATCTAATAACAACAACTAAAGATAAAAAACTGTGGTTATCAAATATCCCCCTATAAGGAAATCTATGGGGGAGGTCTATGTTCAGCAGTAAACTTTGATAGGCTGTAAAATAAAGATGACCTGGTGGTGAACAGCCAAATTGTGTGTAGTGCAAGGTGTATGGTACTACAAACATCAATCTGTGTGCCAAAGTGATTATGGCAAATCCTCTGGTCAGGCCTATTTCAGGCAGGGATCATTTACAGGTTGTTAAAGTAAAGTAAGTACCTGGTGTGATGGTATCCACTGCAAAATAACATCTCTTTCTGCTGAGTTAATAGGCACAGGACGTGTGTGTGTGCTCTAAAATTGAAGATCCACATGGAATACAAATATTCCTATACCCAAATCTTCTAATGGAATGAGCACTTGCAATACTTTCCTGAAATATTCTTAGGCAATTACAACAAACTGCGTCATGTAACTGAAAAATTAGGAATGCAAATAAAAAAAAAATATATTAAATTCAGAAGGAATGTACGTTACCTACAATCGATTTTGAGGGCAAAGAGGAGGAGAGAAAGGAGGTTGGTGTGAAACCCCAGCGAAGGGTTGACATAGAATCCTATCCTTCCTGTATAATAAACTAATCATATCCTATATTTTATGAAACAATATATTTTCAATTACAAAGATTCATTGCAAATCCAAGAGAAATATCGATTATGTATATTATGATTTTACAAGATTATCAGTATTTCAGCACATATTATATTGATAAATAAACTTTATAATATTAGAGTGGATTGAAAATCTACTTATTGCACTTAATTAACTTATTTTCTAATTATATAATATTTTATTCTTACTATAAATATTAAAACATTTATATTATTTTTGATTTTGATTAAACATAGACATATAAACCTACTTGTTGGCAGAAAACTACGTGAATTAGGTACTTGTTACAAGTGGAAATATGAAATTTTTCAAACTTTAACACGAACACAGTTTATATCTTAAATAAAGTAATTTATATTCGATAAACAAACAAGTTTATACTTTTTTATCGAATAGTTACTTTTATTATTTTGCAACCAAATGTTTTAAAACTACGACTTTGTTCTAACCTTCAATGCAAAATTATTATGTTGGTAAGCACAGATTAATATATGTTGGTATTTGGTTAGTTTAAACAAGAAAGTCAATGCAGTGTCTACAATTTTAAAAGATGTATTATTAAATATATTTTGTTATTTGATGTATTATTATATTATTAAATATATTTTATAATCATAGATTAAAATCATATCCGTAGAAAGTATGAATTTGTTATATGAATGAATATGAAGGATATTTATTAGTATTTTTACAAACTTAAAATAATTAGGTACTAAAACATGTATAGATCGTTATGTGTCGTTTATTATTATTTCTAAAAATTGTATCATATCTCATATTCAGTAAAAATGAAAAATTAATAAAATGTATTATAAAATGTATAAATATATAATATATAAATACATTAAAACGAACATTAGTAGCTTTCGTTTCTGCAATATTTTTAGACTAGAACGTCGAGCTTCGAGGTGATAAAATAAGATATATTTTCATAAAAGTTTGAAACTGTAAATTGATTATAGGTTTGGTACAGTTGAATTCTGCGCATTTGTTGCGTACCTAATAAGTTCTCTCTTTGTAAAATATATCTTTCTTTTTATAGAAACTGCAAAAATGATCCATTACACGCATCCCCCCATATTACATCAATCACAACACGAATATCAATACAACTAATTTTTCAGATTTCTTGATCCTGTTTAGATTTTCATAAAACCTATATTTTCTATAAATTGTTTTTTTTGTGTGTAATACCATTAAGGGTCGTTAAAATTTCTAGTGGGCCCAAAAACGATTGACTCCTTTCCACGTATACAATCTAAAACAAAGTCACTTTACTTTAAATTTCTCGTAGTTGCTAACGTCTCCAATCAACATTACTGATTCGTTGTCATTTTTCCGCATGTACCCACACGTTCATATTTAACCCATATATATATATATATATCTGGTGTTTGTGAAACGCTCCCGAAAACGAAGACAGATGATAGTACTAAGGACACCTTTGATGATGGCTCACAAAGAAATTCGATCCCGAGAAAAAAAAATCATCTTTTCACAACGTTTTCTTAACTTTATTCACGCTCCATCATATTAGTACAGCTAAATTAAACGATAATTTCACTTAAAAAATCATGAAAATACTTAAACATAAAACCAGCTGTGGAATTACAATCAGCTGATTAGGGGTCAATGTACGCGTGGACGACGAATTCGCGCGACCCACAGGTAGCGATGGTACCACAATACCTAATAATTTACAACACTTGTCTAAATACCTAACTCATCTACTTAACCTACTATTTTGCCACTGTGCTTATCTCCACCTAGCCACTTTATTCACAGGTTAAATAAACCAAATACCTGGTTCGATTCTCCGCTAATAAAAAATTACTTAAATGAAATGTTAACAAGGTTAGAGTCATGCTATTTTTATCCATCGTGTAGGTATGTTTATTATTCTGATGTACTCAGTTATGTACCTATTCAGATGAGTTCAGTACTGTTATTTTAAAAAATTAGGTATCAAACAGCTTACCGATCTAAATCCTAAGTGGCCTTATGAGATTCTCCAAGGCACATTAACATGTTGCCGTATTCACGAGCACTATAAACGTACCTACGTGTTAGGAATTATTAAAACAAAACAAGAAAAACAAAAGGTAACAACAAGTTATAACAACAAGAATGTAATAAACAAAACGATTGAACTGTCGCTCACGCGCACGTGATAGTCAACATGGAACTGTCTCAAAAACTAAAATTAATAATTAATCCCGCCAAAACAAATGCGCACGAGGCATTCATAACGTCCTTGAAGCACTGAGCACCTCACAGACCGTTAAACCATTACGACATTGCCAACTTTATTTTATTTATAAGTTTAGTTATCCCTACGACTAGTCTTCATATAGAATTTAGAAGTTATGGTTGTCATTTTTAATACAATTACACAATCAATTGTACCCTGACGCAACAAGCAGTTCTTTACTACAAACATATTGAAATTAATAAACGTACCTAATTAGGTACTCAGTACTCACACAATTATAAACACTATTTCATCGTTATCGTCGATTTTGTATAAGAAAATAGAAATGAAATGGTACTGAATAATTTAATAGTTAAAATCAATTGCAATTATGATCGACAGTTAATTAATCTATCGGAATTAATGTAAAAATAATACTTTTACTTTATTTTAATTGACTTTCCGTATTTAATCCGACCAATACTTTGAATTTAAAAAGAGGTACGTCAAAATTATTAAAATTACTTGCAAGTTTTATACTGATTGCTCATACATATGTCGCCGGCAAACTAAATTTCGGTGCAACATGGCAGCGTTGCCAACACCGATTTGTCAAATTTCGAAAATTCATGTCGAATTTCTAATTTAAGGACAAAACTTCAACAGATTCCCACAAATTCCCCTCAATTTTATTTTAAGAAATGAATCAATTTTCAACTAATTTTATAACATTTACATTTTAACTAACATTTTTTTTTCTTTAAAATAAAAAAAATAAAGAAATGAAAAGCATTAAATGATACACAAAAGTTGCCGAAACAAATCCAAAAATTAAATGTGGTGCAATGAAGATAATTAAAAAAAGGGAGTCATTCGATATTAATAAGTAACCTAACAAAATGTTAAGATAAGTATTTAGATTTCTTGAAAAAAGGTTCTGACTTGGCCCTGGCTATCGATTTTAAAATCCCCGTATTTTCCCCGCATAATACCAATCCCCATAAAATCCCCAACCAACTTTAAATTCCCCGCAATTTTGGGAATTTTTCACATGTTGGCAAAGCTGACATGTGTAAATTCCACAGCGCGAGGCGACAAAAGCCGGCCGGGCGGCGCGGCGGTAGCGCGTGTGTGAAAGGGAAGGGTAGAGTGAGTAGGCATTGTTTCGCACCGAGCTAAATAAGAGATCGGCGTCCCGAGAATATTGACTCTATTCTCAGCTGATTTTATTTTAAAGTTTCACTGCTGGTTTTATGTTTAAGTATTTTCATGATTTTTTTAATGAAATTATCGTTTCATTTAGCTGTACTAACATGGTGTAGCGTGAATAAAGTTAATAAAACGTTGTGAAAAGATGAGTTTTTTTCCTCGGGATCGAATTTCTTTGTCACCCATCATCAAAGATATCCTAAGTACTATCGTCTGTCTTCGTTTTCCGGAGCGTTTCACAAACACCCGGCATATCATCATCATCATAACAGCCCTCCACAAGTCCACTGCTGAACATAGGCCTCCCCCAAGGAATACCACAAAGCACGGTCCTGAGCCACCTGCGGTACGAGACCGCCACTCGAGAACCTTTTTTCCCCATCGGTTGTCGGTTCTTCGAGCTATATGGCCGGCCCATTGCCACTTCAGCTTACTAATCCGTTGGGCTATGTCGGTCACTCTGGTTCTACTCTGGATATCCTCATTTCTAAGTTTATCACGCAGAGAAACCCCGAGCATAGCCCAACATATTAAGAAGTATGATAGAAGTTAAATTGAGTGACAGGATAAGAAATAGTGAGATAAGGAAACGTTGTGGTCTGAAAGAAGATGTAGTGTCAAAAATTGAGAAAAGTATGCTGAGATGGTTTGGCCATGTCAGAACGATTGACGAAAAAAGTGTATAAGGCGAGTGAATGAAAGTGATGGAAGGGTAGACCTAGGCGGACGTTTCTAGACCAAATCAGGATGTTTTGAAAAAGGCCAGGTCAAGAGTACCTAAACCGAAGAGCATGTATGAAGGGAATAATGAAAGTGGTCGAAGCGAAACAAGTATGTAAGGATCGTAGCAAGTGGAAAGAAGTGGTCTCTGCCTACCCCTACGGAAAAGAGCTATGTATGTATGTAAAATAGACATATATCGTCAGCGTACACAGTTATATTACATGGTCAATATAGCCCTAGTTCTGCGATGTGGTTTAGATAGACTAGAAATAGGAGTGGCCCCAGTATGGATCCCTGCGGCACGCCATGCGTGGCAAGTAAGGCATATAGATATATAGATAACACTTTATTGTACGCCAAAAACATAAATATTAACAACTAAAGAGAAAAAGAAATATGGCACAATGGGCGGTCTTAGCGCTAAGAGCGATCTCTTCGAGACAACCTTTGGATGGACAGGATTGCAAGAAAACAATAAAAACATGTTTGTGGTTTGGCGACAAAAATAACATTATTTAATTATAAACCATAAAATAGTAATAAAGATGCATAATACAGAATGGTGTACATAGATAGCATAAATACACACATACTTATTAATATATATATATATACATATATACAGGGTATTTTGAAACGCTCCCGAAAACGAAGACAGACGACAGTACTAACTATATCTTAGATGATGGGTGAAATATAAAATCGATCCTGATGAAAAAAATTCATCTTTTCACAACGTTTTATTAGCTTTATTCACGCTCCATCGTGTTAGTATAAATCATCGTGTTAAATAAAACGTTAATTTCATTAAAATAAAACATGAAAATACTTAAACATTAAAGCAGCAATGTCAGCTGACTAGGGTCAATATCCGCGTCGAAGCCAAACTCAACGTCACGTAAAAAGAACGCTGAGCGATAGTGGAGGGGGTGTGTCTGCGCATGGGTACAGTCGCGTTCTAAAGTACTACATGGTACTAGGCTGTTGTTTTATAATATTATAATAGTAATTAATGGTTTTATTGTAGAATCATAATAGGTACTTTACTAGCTACTTAGAACTTTGGAAGAGGTTGAAATTCAAAATGGATAATGTTTGCTTGAGCATTATTTTTATTTCTATCGTAAAATAAAGTAGTTTGTAACAAGAAAACTTAAGCTAGGGTGACACGCTGTCCATTATACCATTGGAACATGGAACATGGAAGCCAAATGTCGATGGTGTATTGGTGTTACTGGATGCTACTTCATCATCACTCATCAGAATCATCATCATCAATGCGAATGATAAATGTTTCCGTCATCAGGTTGACCACATGGTAATTTTTTCGGTATTCTTCCTCAATACATTTACTTTACTGCACAATTTTCCCCATTCACCTTCTATTTACCTTTTCGTTCACTAGTTCAGTCATAAAACAATAGATATAAATAATTTTCTTTCCTTCCTTTAAAACCATCGTCGCGCGTCGTGCAAAAGCTGTGTGTGCGACTGTACATTGAAACATCGCTTTTCAAAGCGCGGGAAGAATGAGGAACCAATAGCGTGCGCGCACAGTAATACTGGCGAGCATTCCCCGTCGCGCCCCTTCGTACCACGCGCTGCCGCCCGGCCGACTGTGTGTCACCTCGCGTCAGCGCCAACATATGGGAATTCCAAATTTACCTAAAACTTGCAAGTAATTTTAATAGTTTTGACGTACCTCTTTTCAAATCAAAGTATTGGATGGATTAAAACGGAAAGTCAATAAAAGTAAAGTAAAATAATTATTTTTAGATTAATTACCTGTCGATCATAATTGCAATTGATTTTAACTATTAAATTATTCAATACCATTTTATTTCTATTTTCTTGTACAAAATCAAAGATAACCAAACCCAAGTAAGTACGTTTATTAATTTCAATATCATTTTGTAGTAACGAACTGCTTGTTTCGTCAGGGTACAATTGATTGTCTAATTGTATTAAAAAATTACAACTATAACTTCTAAATTCCATATGAAAGAGTAGTCGTAGGATCATATGGAAACTAAACTTATAAAATAAAAGTTGGCAATGTCATAACATTTGACGGTCTGTGGGAATGTTCAAAGTGTAGGCTTCAGTTTTGGCGGGATTAATTATTGATTTTAGTTTTGAGACAGTTCCGTGTTGACTTTGGACACGCATGCAAGCGACAGTTCAATTATTTTTTATTAAATTCTTATTGTTATTACTTGGTATTACCTACTTGTTATTACGTGTTATTCTTGTTGTTACGTTTTGTGTTTCTTTTTGTTTTAATAATGCCTAACGCGTACGTTTATAGTGCTCGTGAATACGGCAACATGTTAATGTGCCTTGAGAAGCTCGCGGAATGCTTCGCGTGCATTACGAATTTACTGAGAGAAATTCCCGACCGCTCGACACCCAGCTGACTCGTCTGATAACAGCAGCATTTCAGCGAGTGTTGGAAAATCGGCCCATTGCTCCAGTAGCGGCAGGAGGTGGAAGTCAAATGACTGTTCACCTGAGGAGCGCATTTTAGATGTCGTTCGCCGGTATCCGAACCTAGGTACACGAAGTATCGCTAAATTGTTAAGACGTCGGGATGGAACAAATGTGTCATACTGTTCAGTTCACAAAGTGTTAAAGCGTAACCGAATGCGGCCATACAAAGTGCACAAAGTGCAAGCTTTTAGTTCGGCGATCACGACCGCCGACGAGTTTTCTGCCGTTGGTTATTAGACCAACAACAACGTGTGCCTGGTTCCATTGAGCACGTTATCTGGACGGACGAGTCGACATTTACCAGAAACGGCATGTGGAACCGAAGAAATACACACGTGTATTCAGAGGTTAACCCGTACGCTGTTCGACAAACCGGGCACCAAACCCGATGGTCGGTTAACGTATGGGCAGGTTTATTTAAGGATCGCATACTGGGACCAGTGTTTCTGCCACAGCGACTTAACGGACAGGGATACCTAAACTTTATAAATGAACAGTTGGTTGACATTTTAGACGACCTATCGTTGGATGAATATCGCCGTACATGGTTCCAGCATGATGGTGCACCTCCACATGTCGTGAGGTTCGTCCGTGAGCGCCTTACCGAATTATTTGATGATCGCTGGATTGGCAGACTAGGACCACACGCTTGGCCACCTGCTCACCAGATCTGACCCGTTAGACTTCTTTCTGTGGGGTATGTGAAAGAAAGGGTTTTAATCGTGAGTGTGATAGTGCTGACGAAATGCGCCAAAGGATCGTGGATGTTTTCGACAAACTACGTGCGGACTGTGTCGAAAACCACACGATAATGCCCCGCCTGCATGAGACGCAACACCGAGCCCACATCTGCCTCGAAATGAATGGAGCACAATTTGAGCCGCATCTCATAAGACCACGGAGGATTTAGAGCGGTAAGCTGTTTCATACCTATTTTTTTAAATAACTTGGTACTGAACTGATCTGAATAGGTACATAACTGAATACATCAGAATAATAAACATACCTACACGATGAATAAAACGCATAACTCTAACCTTGTTAACTTTTCATTTAAGTATTTTTCATTAGCGGGAATCGAACCAGTTATTTGGTTTATTTAACCTGTGAATTTGAATTAAAGTGGCTACGTGGAGACAAGCACAGTGGCAAAATAGTAGGTTAAGTAGATAATAGGTATTTAGACAAGTGTTGTAAATTATTATGTATTGTGGTACCATCGTTAGTTACGGGCCGCGCGAATTCGGCGTTCGCGCGTACATTGACCCCAGTCAGCTGATTGTAATTCAGTAATTCCACTGCTGCTTTTATGTTTAAGTATTTTCATGTTTTATTTTAATGAAATTAACGTTTTATCTAACACGATGATTTATACTAACACGATGGAGCGTGAATAAAGCTAATAAAACGTTGTGAAAAGATGAATTTTTTTCATCAGGATCGATTTTATATTTCACCCATCATCTAAGATATAGTTAGTACTGTCGTCTGTCTTCGTTTTGGGAGCGTTTCAAAAATACCCTGTATACTGGGTGGTCCAAACAGTGAGGTTATAAAATTTTTTGATTCCTCACACCTAGGGGTATCCGAAAATACCCTATGTATGTTCCATGATTTTTGTAGTTTTCGAGTTATGATTTTTTTATCCTTTTTGAAAATGTTCACCTAAACAGCCTAACATAAAAAAATGTAATTGTGAGATTTTTCCAAGTTTTTTGTTTGTAGCATGATCCTTATGAGTTGCCCTATTATGCATAAAATAATTAGCTTCTAATATTTACCGAAGATACAATAATTTTAATCGAAACTTAAAAAATTTCTGTCAGGAGAGTGGGGCTTGAATTTTCAACATTAAATGAAAATAGTAATAAATGATTTCATACTTTCTAATTAATTTTAAAAACTTGGCAGTACTTAATCTTTCATAATATCATAAAAATGACACTTAATGGGCCAGTTTTTCTGTTACAGACTTCTGAAGTTACTCAGGCAGGAAACTACCTGAATAGTTAATTTGATTTAAAAAATCTTTTTATCATTTCTAGGGCTAAACTAAGATAGTAAATGCTTCAGGTTAGCAAAGAAAACTACTTATTGTAAAACGTGACATTTATTAAGGTATCATTTTACTGCAAACTACATGTTTTTTTATTTCACTCAAACTAAATGATAGCACATTCAGTCACAAACACAAAGGAATTTTAAACAAAGGCTCAGGTAAACATTCCTGCTTTGCGCTCCATTATGTTACCAGGCCTCACCCCGCGCCCCGCGCCACACCGACCGCGTCCCTTTTTCACCTCGCTCGGTCCCGCCAGTCGTTCACTGCTTTCCTGCGTGCAACCACTACTCACGTTTACGTTTATTTGGATCTCTTATTTTACTACCTTCGCTTTGTTTCCGGATTCTTGATTTGCCTTACGATAGACCTGTGCTTGTTTTATGGACCTTGAGTTGCTTAGTGATTTGGATTACTTTCAGCAATGAGTTATTCTCTCAGTCAATATGCAGAGATGCACTATTTCTACGGCGTTGCCCAAGGAAACGGCGCATTAGCGGCACGGCTTTATCGAGAGCAACTGGAGCGGCGAGGAGAAGTGTTAGAGCATTACCCGAGCTACAGGTTTTTAATAACACCCACGAAACCCTGATGACTGGACGCGTTCCTGAGCGTAATCAACGTCGCGAGGGACTACCCAGAGTGGATCCAGAAAGAAGAGATGTAATCATTGAAGAAGTAGAAAGAGACCTTCTACTAGTTCACGAGCGATTACGAGAAGGAATCCCAAGGACTTCAGTTTTAAGAATACTGAAATCAGGTGAGTGCATTTTATTATTTTGTAGACCCTTTATTCAAAATCCCAACACATTGTTGCACTGCCATTTCAAATCACACTCATTTAATTTACTGTGAATTGTCGATGTCTAATGTTGTGTGTGTAAAAGAGAGAGATGTAGAGGACCCAAACAAGCGCTCGTAATTCAAAAATAGGCGCTAGGACGCCACTCTAGCGAATCCCAACTTTAGTTTCACGTTCACGTGCTCTATCGTTGCGTCGCTCTAGTATTGCGTACAATGACAACCTACAATAAAATACTAAAATTTTTTCCAGAGGATATCACGCGTTTCATATTCAGCGTGTTCAACAACTTAACGACGCAGACTATCCAAGGCGTGTTGCTTTCTGCCAAATAATGCTGGAAAAATCTGCGGAAGACCCGGATTTTTAACAAGATACTCTGGACGGATGAATCCGGTTTGAAAGGACTGGCATCTTTAACATTCACAATTATCATAGCTGGGCCATTGAAACCCAAAAAGCAAGGCAGTCAAATTTTCAGAACAGATTTAGTATCAACATGTGGTCAGGAGTCATAAATGGAGAAATGGTTGGCCCTTTGAATTGTCGGCTAGGTTGAACGGGTCCTCAACAGAACTTTCCCAGGACGGTGGATTGGGCGCAGGGCCAATCGAATGGCCTGCACGCTCACCAGATTTAAACCCTATAGATTTTTTATTTGGGGATTCTACAAAGAGATGGTGTATGCTAGAGAAATTAATTCGGAAAATGAATTAAGGGGAAAATTGAGACAGTGCGCAGAAAAATCAAAGAAAATACGAATGTTTTCGAAGACTAAAAGCAAATTTTTAAGACGATGTAGACTGTGTATCAGTTAATGGCCGCTATTTCGAAAATTTACTTTAAATAAATTTATCTTAAATTATTTACTAGTTTTAGTATGAATCTTGAAATCATTTGTCCAGTTCCGGCAAACATCTTGAACAATAAGCGTAGTGGGGAAGGTTTGCGCACGCATTTTGTATGTAAAACCGACTCTGCGCAGTCAAGGTCAATGTCAAGAAGGCAATTTTGTTGTCAATAAATTTTAAACAATAAGTAAAGACACTGGATGTTATTTTGCTAACCTGAAGCATTTACTATCTTAGTTTAGCCCTAGAAATGATAAAAGATTTTTAAATCAAATTAACTATTCAGGTAGTTTCCTGCCTGAGTAACTCTTTGAAGTCTGTAACAGAAAACTGGCCTATTGAGTGTCATTTCTTGTTATTATGAAAGATTAAGGTACTGTCAAGTTTTAAAATTAATTAGAAATTATGAAATCATTTATTACTATTTTCATTTAATGTTGAAAACTCAAGCCCCACTCTCCTGACAGATTTTTTAAGTTTCGATTAAAATTATTGTATCTTCGGTGGATGTTAGAAGCTAATTATTTTATGCATAATAGGGCAACTCATAAGGATCATGCTACAAAACAAAAACTTGAAAAATCTCACAATTACATTTTTTAATGTTAGGCTGTTTAGGTGAACATTTTCAAAAAGGATAAAAAATCATAACTCGAAAACTACAAAAATCGCGGAACATACATAGGGTATTTTCGGATACCCCTAGATGTGAGGAATCAAAAAAATTTATAACCTCACTGTTTGGACCACCCTGTATATATATATATATATATATATATATATATATATACATACATATATAGCGAAAAGTGGAAGTTAGAATAATTACTCGTATGGCCACTAGAATAAGAGTTTCCCAACACTTTAAGAAAAGAAAGAGCTAGATAATGGCATCGTTCTTTTTCCTTTTCATACATTTTCATACAGTGCCTGTCTCAGTTTAAATTATTGCAAACACCTTTCGACACCGGTCTGATAAAAGATGAACAATTTCTCATCATAATTACGGTTGTTTTTAATGTATTTGCTTATTTCTGGGGCTTTTTCGGTGTGAGCATAACGTATTAAATAAAACCTATTTTAAAACCTATGTCAACCAACACAATATTTATTTTCTCACCTCCAAGAAGCCTACCTAGTTTAGTTAATTTTATAACAGTTCACATAATAAGTATGTAAATTTCAACAGGAATTTATAAATATATAATTAATAATAGGTGTGATAGAAAAATCAGCAAATAAACCCATTTTTCGCACGCAAAAGCCTTTTAGTGCGTGGCGTTGAAAGGCCGTGGCAAACGCGTGGTCGCGTAGTCGCGACCTTGGCGCTCGAACGGCTAATCACGACTGAGATTGTACTCTCTTGACTGTTCATATAACAAAAGATTTTTATTTTTGACTTTGGCTGTTTTAAAATCCAGTTTAAAAGCATTTTACAATATTATGAAAAATAATATAATAAGAAAATATCCAAGTAGGTCAACAACTTTAAATATTCAAGCGGTCATATTGGGTTGATTAAAGCATTCAGAAGAATTTCAATTGTATCGGATCTATTATGCCATTACTTGAGGTATCTTTCATTTACTGTAAATAAAAATAAAATATTTTAAAGAATTAATAAATATATAAGCTGATATAATAATTTTTTGATCGCCTACTTTTTCCAATAAATTAGTAAGCTGAAGTGATAATTTAATAAGTTTACTTATTATGTAAATTACTTAATAATAAACTTATTATGTTCACAGAACATATAATCGATAAAAAGGACGGGAGCTCTATTCTCCTTGTAAAAGCAAGCGTAGTGTAGAGCGACCATTTAATTGATAGATAAAACCACAATAAAATGGGCCATATTCAACTGGTGCTACGATTTCGGGATTCAAGGCAGACCTACTTGAATCCCGGATATTAAAAAAAACTGTACAAAGAAAATAAAACTAAATAGGTCTAAGTTATCGTGCCGTGGCGGTGTAAGAATATCCACTACCCCATAATATCATCCCATGGGTGTCGTAAGGTGTGAAAAACCTCCCGGAGGGGCGAAAAGTGGATTGTGGAGGCCCGTCTGGCTAAGATGGATGAAGTATGCGAAATGATGAATGATAGAGGAATAGATGTGTTATGTGTAAATGAGACGAAACGAAAGGAAAGTATGCCACTGCATATGTCATGTATACCGCTTACTGGTCTGTGTAGACGAGACCGGGCGGGCATGCTAGGAGTCGGTGTCATCCTTTCAGAA
Organism: Parnassius orleans; assembly: GCA_029286625.1. Lineage (NCBI taxonomy): Eukaryota > Metazoa > Arthropoda > Insecta > Lepidoptera > Papilionidae > Parnassius > Parnassius orleans. The sequence goes on from JAGSMP010000221.1 coordinate 776,806, forward strand.
AGAATGAGCCAATGTGTGAAAGAGTATGAATGTAAGCCCAAGGCTGCTATGGATACGAATGAAAGTGGGCTTAAAAAGTTGTTTGTGCTAGGTGTACGCTCCAGACATGTCTAAGACCACTTATATCCGAGAGCAGTTTTGGGACATGGTACGGATGGTGTTGAAGAAATGTAAGGGAAATGAGAATATTATTATGTTAGGAGATTTTAACTCTTCAACCTAATAATTTCCTATTATCCTTTCATAACCAGGTCTGGTTATGAAAGGATATTAGAAACGTTTGACGATGAAAGTAATAATGAGAATGGTGAAGACCTCTTCACCGTATGTGTGGAAAGAATCTTTGTGTCGAACACTTTTTTCGCCATAAGAGAATTCACATGTACATGGAAAGAGAAGATGATAGAATCATGATAGATTTCATAATAGTGGATGAAAGAATGAGGAGTGCAGTGGTAGATACAAGGGTTTACCGGGGTCCAACGTAAGGACGGATCATTACTTGGTCTTATGCCGAATTAATGGTCTATTCAGGCGTTGGCGGCATTGGACATCTGTGTCTACCACTGCGTTACAGCGTATAATAACGGAGAGGTTACAAGATGAAGGAAAGAAAGAGAAGTTCAAATGTAGACTGAGAGAAAATATAAGTGGTATGGATGAATTGTGTATGAATGATTTAGACTTGCAGACTGTGTGGTATAATATCAAGAAAGGTTTGGTGGATGCAGCTACCGAAGTATGTGGTGTAAGTAAGAGAACGAATGAAAGGAAAATAATACATTGTGGTGAGATGATGAGGTACGGATGGAAGTTGAAGCAAAGAAGAGAGCATGGCTAAATTTACTAACAACAAAAGCTAGTAATTCTGGCGGTATTAATGATGATTAAAAAAAGGCAGACTTTAGACGTATAAATAAGAGAGTAAAAGAAGTTGTTGAAAGGAAAAAGCAAGATAGAAAGGATAAGAATGATAGAAGGATATCTGATATCTTCAAGGCAAATATAACATATTCTGCAAACTCGTAAGAACTGCTAGGGTAAATTCAAAATAGCCTAGAATTAATGCTATACGAGACGAGAATAGCTGTATGCTGAATGATGAAGTTTCGAATTTAAAAGATGAAGGAATACTTTGAAAGCGTGTTTATGAGTGAAGAGTCGTCTGAATTAAGTGAAATAGAAATTGTGAAAGAAGTGGAGGGAGGTAAGAAGATAAGTGTAGATGAAATAATGAAAGCAATTAAAAGCATGAAAGCAGGTAAAACAGCTGGTATGAGGAGTATCACTGAAATGCTAAGGATGGAGAGGGAGTGGTGGCAGGCCTGCTGTACAACTTGTTTAATTTTTTTAACAGAAACTTTTTATTCAATATAGATTATAATAATACTTATTGAAAGTCACTCTTGTTTATTTACCACTGGTTCTGAAAAGAAACCTCTGTCCTGGGAAGAACCAGCAAGAAACCTAGCGGGACTTTTTTTAAATAACAGCTATAATCATGTGTATGTTACACAATTAACCACACAAAACAAATTAGAAATATCTTGGTAGCGAACACCTCATTCCCAGGGTTATTATCATCCATAAATTCCTTAATATTATAATAACCCTTTTATACAAACTATGTTTAATAAAGTTTTGAATTTTGAGCAGGTCGAATTTTGTATATTTTATAAAAGCGTATACATCGCCCCAAGAATTTTTACTGACTCGGTGGAGTCGAGTAACTGGTACTACTAGCTTGTGTTTGTTCCTAGTATATACAGAATGAATATCACTTATTTTTGTATAACTACTTTTATTTTTGTGTACGTACATTACATTTTCATAAATGTATTGAGAGGCCAGTTAATATATTAATTTCTTAAATTTTTGTCGCAGCGACTCTTAGGATTTAAATCATAAATTGCTCTTATGGCCCTCTTCTGTAAAACAAATATAATTTCAGTGTCAGTTGTGTCCCCATAGCAAAATACCATACGACATTATGCTATGGAAATAGCTAAAGTAAACAAGTCTAGCTGTTTCCACACTGGAAAGATTTCTAATATTTTTACAGCATATGCTGCAGAACTAAGTCTGCTTGCTAACTTTTATATATGGGGCTCCATTGAAGCTTCGCTTCTTGTGTTATTCCAAGAAAAATGGTGGTATCGACAAGACTCAGTTCCTCCCATTTAAAATTAAATTAGTATTTAATTGTCTGACATTTGGAGTCATGAACTTCATACATTTCGTTTTAGTGCTATTTAAATGCAAGTTATTAACATCAAACCAATTTACTTATTTAGATATAGCATTATTTACTTCATCATATTTTAATAATTGTCGTTTTAATTTGAAAATTAATGAAGTGTCATAAGCAAATAATACTATAATATGGTTATCTCCTACTATGTAAGGTAATTCATTAATATATACAAGAAACAGAAAGGGCCGAGAATTGAGCCTTGAGGCACGCCTATTTGTACTATCGACCCGGAAGAGCTCATACTATTAATGACAACTTTGAGACAATTTATGTTGGGAACTGAAACGGTACCGGAAGACTGGTGCAAAGCCGTTATAGTTCCAATATATAAGGGAAAGGGTCACAGCAGGACTGTAAAACTACCGTGGTATCAGCTTGCTTAGTATTATGGGTAAACTGTATGCTAAGGTGTTAATTGAAAGAGTTATGGAAGAAACTGATGGAAAAATTTGGGATGTGTTGGATTTAGAAAGGGATGGGGTGTATGGGACAAGTCTTTTCCATGCGTATGATTGCGGAGAAGTTTTGGCCAAAAACCAGAAAGTTTTTGCGCGTTCATGGACTTGGAAAAGGTTTATGACAGAGTGAACAGGAATATGTTATGGCAAACACTGAACTCATTTGGGTTAAGCGCTGGTTTGACACAGGCATTAAGGTCTCTTTATAGGGAATCTAGTGCTTGTATCAGGATCAACGGGGTCTACTCGGACTGGTTTGGCATCCGAAAAGTTGTCAGACAGGGCTGTGTAGCTTCCCCGTGGCTGTTTAATCTATTTATGGACAGTTGTTTGCAAACTTTGAAAGTTGAAGAATGTGGGTTGAGAATGGGTGAGTTAACCGTCAAATGCCTTTTGTACGCCGATGATCAAGTCATATTTGCATCATCGGCGGCCGAGTTGCAAATGGTGGTTACTTTAATGAACTGGTCATTAAAAGAAAGGGGTATGAAAGTAAGACGAAAGTGATGGTTTTTGAAAGAGAAGAAAGTAAAACGTTATGTGAAATAAGAATAGAAGGGGAGTTGATTGAGCAAGTGGATGAGTTTGTATATTTGGGATATTTATTTAGCAGGGATGGTAGATATGATAAGGATATAGAACGACGAGTGAACGCAGGAAATAGAGTGAATGGGGCTCTACACGCTATTATGTAGAGTCAGAATGTGTCAAAAGGCACGTTTGGCAATTCATAATGTCCCTACTTTAATGTATGTAGTGAAAGTTAGGTATGGCAGAAGAAGCATGAGAGTAGAATAAATGCTGTAGAAATGCGGTCATTAAGAGTATGCTAGAGCTGAATCTGAATGACAGGGTGAGAAATAGTGTGATAAGAGAAAGTCTGGTTTGCAAATGACGTTGTGACCAGGATTAAGAAAGAATGCTTCGGTAGTTTGGTCATGTAGAAAGAATGAACGAGGAAAGAGTGTCAAACAAATTTATGTTGCAGAAGTGAACGGCAGAGTCAGGAAGGGACGCCCTAGATGAAGGTTTATCGACCAAATTGGCGTTATATTTAAAAAAGGCTAGATTAGGAGTACCCTTAACCAACGAGCGTGTATGCGTAGATATAATATGGATGTAAAGAAGGCGAGAGTGGTGTGCCAGGATCGTGCCAAATGGAAGTCCGTAGTCTCTGCCTACCCCTCTGGGTGATAGGCGTGAGTGTTTACGTTATGTTATGTTAAAAAATACAGCTGCCAATCAATCTGCCAAGCGTAGCAACTGTGGAAAATGTGCCCCCAATTAGGCAGTCTATGGAGGAGGCTGTTCAGCAGTGAACTTTTGATAGGTTTTAATGGTAAGTCTAAGTGCGTGTTGGTTAGCATAACGCCACATTTGTAAAGTAAGTTTTTACTGTGTACATCTCAAATATTTTCTTTTGTGTAAAGTTTGACAGATCTAAAAAATGAGTACATTTCTGGTTATTGTAAACACAAAATAATAAAACAATTTTATGCACACATTTTAGAAACATGTTACAAATAACAACAAGTTGCATGTTTTTGGTAAAGCAAAGTATCTGTCTCATTATTCATACAGCAATATTTTACTGTTCAAGGCTCATATTTATTATCTACTGCAGCGAAATATAGTTTTACATAGCAAGAATATAATAAAAGAGTGATTGAAATTCTTTACTACGTCAGTTTTCTTTAAATAACTGACTTTTAAAGGCAAGGGTGAATTGACATTTTCTAGCTTAAGGTATTTACCAAAATGGATCCTACTGGATTACTTCTTATTATCAGGTGGGATTTTATTCAATTGGTGGGCTAATAATAACTAAAAAATATTATGCTTTCGCAACAGATTGAGGTTATTTAAAGTGTAGCCGTAGATTGCCCTATGTGGCGAGCGTCGGGGGAGGTCTATATCCAGCAGTGGACTGCCGCACGCTTATGATGATGATGATCGTTTCAAACTTAAGTGTGATTTACGTCGTACTCGGCATAACTAAACGCTTTTAAATGATTTACCATTACAGCCTATAGTAGTCCAATGCTGAACAGGCCTCCCCCATAGATTGCCTCATAGGGGGGATTTTGCCATAGTTGCCACACTTGGCAGGCGGATTGGCAACCGCAGTTTCTTTTTAGTTTGAGTTGTTATCAGGAAGATGCTGCTGCCCATCACCTGTTTCAATTTCCCTCTATCGCCTCTTACGACACCCACGGGACGATATGGCGTAGTAGATATTCTTACACCGCCACTAATGCTTGAATTCAAATTAATTTATTGCCATAATGTAGTACATAATATGTTATTGTTATATGTTGTTGTATTATGATGTTGTAAGTTATTAATAAGACCTTACATTCTACCATGATGATGGCGTGCAGTATCTTTACAATATACAAAAATTAATTTATTAACAGTAAAATAAAGTGCAATAATATCTTACAAAAATGTTGATATAATATTATGTAGTTATTAGCTTCTAGGTGATTTTCATTTACCTAGTTTTTCAAAGTTAGTTCTCTTAAATTTATCAAATTATTTAATAAAAGTATAATGATATTCGAGTCTTTTTATCAGTTAAAATTTTTGACAACTTACCAAAAACATAGATAAAAGATTTAATGCTTATCTTTTTTTACTTTTTAAACTTTAAATTATTATTAGCATTTAATGGAACGAACATATAATGTAACATAAACTGATATCACATTTTTTTGTATATACGTTCACCCTTTCAAAAGTCCACTGTTAAACATAGCCCTCCCCCAAAGATTACCTCATAGGGGGATTTTGCGATAGTTGTCACGCTTGGTAGGCGGGTTGGCTAACGCAGTTTTTGGATATAGTTCCGTTCTAGGGACACCTCCGATTTGGACCAAATTTTTTACATGTTTATCAACATAAATGATGAAAAACCTCACAAATGCCCCTGAAATATTTTACGAGGGTTTGAAGTTTTAGATTTTTAAGGCAGATTTTCATGATAAATCGACTAAAAATTACAAAATTTTTAAGCTAGACCAGTTCTCAATTGGTCCATTACCTCAAAATAAATGAAGAAGTACACAAAATGACGTCCACCGAACACGTGAATGCGTGCGCTCCGTTCGATTGTTCACGACCTGGATGGTTAAAGTGACGTCCCCCCTCCGCCGAAGTAATATCAAAGTCTAGTCGACGGAGGCCCGCTAAGCGGGGCTCCTATTTCTGGATGGTTTATAAAAAAATAACCATGAAGGGGATGGAGTTCCCCCCCATCCCTCACCCCAGAGATATGAAACACACGGTAATTAGTATTTAAAATGGTAATTATGCTACGTGATTGCTAATTATAAATAAAATGAATGATATACTTAAATCACATATTTATTCATTAATTATGTGACAGTTCAAACTTAGCTATATAGCTTGGTTTAATAAAAAATACTCAAAAATCATATCTGTCAAGTATTTAAATAAAATCAACTAAAACACTAGTTCAAAACTCAGTGTAATTAGAACTCAGAGCTATACAAGATCCATCTAAGATATTTTTTAAACTAGATTACATAAATCCGAATCAGTATCAATTTCAAGACTACAAACTGAGCATGTACTTAATTATAAAATAATTCAGTTTTAAGTAGATGATAAACAGAAATATACAAAAGATTAGCCGTTTCTATCAAACTTTGGTAAAAATCGACGTTGACTTAATTTTAAAAATTAAGAAAAACACTAACAAAATAAACTGATTTTCAAAACAACAATAATTATCTTTCTAGTAACCTAAATAAAATCAACCAAAACATTAGTTCAAAACTCTGTTTAAATAGAACTGAGCATTATATACAGGGTGTCCAGTAAATAGCACGACATACTGCAGGGGTGATAGCTAGGTCACTACCTATCAATACAACACAATATATGTTCAGCAAAATCTTACGGATTTACAGTTTTACAAAATTTTCCGAAATACCGAAAAATCTCTACCTTGAAACAGATTTTAAGCATCTCGTAATGAAAAATCCTTTTCTAGTACTTTTTTTTACATCAAATTATTCGTGAATAGTTACTTTACTCATTGATAAGTCTTTTTTCTATCAAAGACAAGAATGTTTTCAAGAAATACTATTTTTTGTTTAAATTTGCACAGAACTATTTTCTTATCACTTAAGTTTAACCTACAGTGGTGAAAAAAATGTATGGCAGTTTTGTACAACAAACTTAAAAAATAGCTTGTTTAATGGTGATTTTGGAAAGATACAATACTAGTGCATTTTCATTAAAAATACAAAAAATAAGCTATTTTAGTTAATAAGAGCATTTTATTTTAAATGCAAGTAATGTGACTTTGAATTCGAATCGTTGTAAGGTCGTACTATGGTTCGAATTACATAATAATTAATCTACAGCCGACCGGCTGGCCGGTTTGTAAATGACATCTTGAAGGATAAGGTGATAGTAAAAAACAGAGGAGTTAACTTTAATAAACATTTATTTAAATAAATTACAATAAATGCTGAAATTGCTTCCTTGTGCCCTAATACACGCTCGGCATCTTCTTAAAATGAGCTTTTGAGTCTTCTCAGGCTTATTTCGATATTTTTCTTGCTGCAATGTTAACCCTTGCTCAATTCATTGTCATTTTGGATCGGTTTTTCATAGACTTTGTCCTTCATGGCACCCCAATAAAAAATACAGGGGTTTAGGTCCGGAGACCTAGGTGGCCATAATATCGGTCCCAGTCGCCCAATCCACCTGCCTGGATAAGCTTCATCTAAGTAGGCTCTTACTTCCCGGCCATAATGAGCAGGGCACCCATCATTTTGAAGCCACATCACCTCTCTTAGCTCACTCGGAACATTTTCAAGGAGCGTGAGTAGGGTTTCGTAAAACTCAAGTAATTATTGGCATTTAATGTAAGTGAAGCTCGACGGGACCCACAATCTGGCCATTAAAAATCTAAAAATTTATTTTGAATTGGTACTGGGACCTGTCTTCTTGACACATACGGATTTTCTAATTGCCAACTATGTAAATTATGCAAATTCAAGTAGCCGTCCTTTCTGCAGGCTGACTCATCACCCATAACACCTTATTAAAAGTTTGGGTCCTCCTGATGCATTTCAAGCATGCGGCGGCAGAATTGAACTCTCGGCAGGTAGTCTCTAGTTTAAAGAGTTTGCACGCGTCGTACGTGAAATGGATGGTATCCATACCTCTTAAGTACTGAATGAACAGTGGACTTCGGTATCCCTGTGCGCCGTTGTATCGCCCTAACCGAAGTTGTCGGGTCTTGTTCTCGTTCCTGAAGCACTATGTCTTCGTCAACAACTTGAGGCCGTCCACCGCCACGTTGACCAGGAGTCTGCCTTCCATGTAGGAGTTATGCACCTGGTAAACATTTCATGTGTGGATGTCTCCTATCGGGAAACTTTTCCCTGTAGAAGGTGGCAGCAGCTCGGGAACTTTGGCCAGCTTCTCCGTAAATAAGGTGCATCTCAGCATACTCGCTGCGTATAACCAGGAAAACGCGGCGGTTGGCCATGTTATAAAACACAAAAGTCCAGGTGGTCGCCAAGTCCTCGTAGTGATCACAATAAAAATCCAAATCGTAAGGCAAACAAAGTCCGGGGTCCAAGGCACAAAACAGTCGTCAGTACGAAACAATAATTTAGAACACAGAGATGCGTTGCGCACGGTTTAAGGTAGCGTCACAGAACACAATTACTTTCTACCAAGAGAAGAACGCCAACTATATACTAAAAACGGAAACACGTGTTTATGAGTGTACACTAAAAGCGCTACGGTGGGCGCCCATATAAAACTTTTTAGCGGAATTCCAAACCTTTGTATTCTGTAACTTTGAACTTTTATTTATATATTTGAGTAATTTTGGCTCAAGCCTCACAAACCTCTATGGGTAAATTCCCATATTTGAGAGGTTGCACCAAAATTACTCGAATATACTTTACATTAGTATGTGGGATAAAATAAACTATAAATAGGTATAGTTACGTAATTTTATTTTATGGAAAACATTGTTTTATAAACTACCTATACATTATTATTGATGTTTTTTATTGCTTTTGCACATAATATTTCCACGCTTGTTACTGATATATAACACATGTTATTGTCAGAGAGTTATTCTTCACAGAACATTAACGTAATAAAATCAGCAAAATTCTCATGGTGAAAACAACTCAGCCCAAATACGTGATCTGAAACAGATACAATTCGAGTCAATATAGTAATAATCCCTACAAATAACGATATGACGTCAATAAATTCAAAATGTTTATAGACTTACCACCATATTGTCATAAGTTTTTCTTTTCCTATTGTAGGAAACCTACAGAAAGTGATCAGATGATTTTGTGCTTTTATTTGCACAAACCTTAACTTACTTTCGATGATGATCACACATCGTGCATAAAATTTTGAAATAATTCATTCATTTATAGTGAATATCTTATACAGAGTTAATATCTCACAAAAATCTTTACTGTATATTCACAACTATATTATGAAGTATTCTGAGCCCATAATAACTGAATTTAAGCAAAATCAATAATAAATATTAAAATTTAAACCTATGAAATAAATTTGAATAAATTTCAGAAAATATTTTAATATGAAAGACGTTGACAAACAAATGTCACTTTTTTTCTTCTAATAATTCATGGCTTTTGATAGAATTCTGCTAATATTTAATAATTTAATTTTAATCAATTAATAGGTAAATTAATTGTGCAAATCTCAGAGTAATATGTATGTAATTATACTTTAAAGATCAAACCAAAAAGTTTAATACAGAATTAACATTTTAGTTTTTCCGATATAATATGAATTTTGTATCTAATTTTAAAATGGCAATCTAAAACAACATGAAGGAAAGAAACAGCGATATTTTTTCTCGCTTTATTTTAACAAGCCCAACACGAACATTGACAAAACCATGATTGTGTGCAGATTTTCAACTTTCATACAAAGTTGCATCACCCTGTAGCGTACTGACAAGTGTCGCAAATAAGGTTGAGAGTGAGACACAAAATCACAATGCAAGAAAGAGCGGGATAGCACATGCGCTTCTTTTGTTAGACAGTAACCGGTCGGGTCGGGTCGGTCGGCGAGCAGGTAAAACCTTTAGTCATTACGCGTGCATGTCGCATTTTACGTGTCACAACTAGTTTTATAATAATTCGCGTAAATGAGTAGCTATTACGTATTCTCATAGTGGTTTTTGTCAAAATTACATTAATTACATTTTCATCAAAATCAGCTTCTCTGGAACTAAAATAGCATTTTTTTGTATTTTTTTAAATGAAAATGCACTAGTTTGTGTATTTATTATAATTGTATCTTTCCTAAATCACCATTAAACAAGCTATTTTTAAGTTTGTTGTACAAAACTGCACATACATTTTTTTTTCACCACTGTAGGTTAAACTTAAGTGATAAGAAAATAGTTCTGTGCAAATTTAAACAAAAAATAGTATTTCTTGAAAACATTCTTGTCTTTGATAGAAAAAAGACTTATCAATGAGTAAAGTAACTATTCACAAATAATTTGATGTAAAAAAAAGTACTAGAAAAGGATTTTTTCATTACGAGATGCTTAAAAATCTGTTTCAAGGTAGAGATTTTTCGGTATTTCGGAAAATTTTGTAAAACTGTAAATCCGTAAGATTTTGCTGAACATATATTGTGTTGTATTGATAGGTAGTGACCCTAGCTATCACCCCCTGCAGTATGTCGTGCTATTTACTGGACACCCTGTATATAGGTTTCATCTAAAATATTTCTTAATAAAGAGATCAGTTACAAAATTTTTTTTTTAAAAATAGAATAAGGGTGACAAACGAACACACAGTCCACCTGATGGTAAGTGGTTGCTGTGGCACATAGACATCTACATCTATCTTCGTTTGCGAATTTAAATGCAGATGCGATGTCAGCCGTGAGGACTAAGATAAAATGCCTCTTTTCCAGTAAAAGGGTCTACGGTTCTCTACCCTCACCATACGAAACACAGCAGCATTAAATTGCTATTTTACGCTGGTATTCTGTGAGAGCGTGGTCCTTCCCCGGTCGAGCCGACCCATTTGTGCTACAACTATACTATTAATATAGTTGCAGCATGGCTCTACCACGTAAAGTATTAAAAACTAAAAAATATTAAAACTTGAACTCGATCTGTATCTAGTTTTTTTTCATTTTAATTCTGAGGAAATTTTCTCATTTTATGGATTAATATTAAGTGTAAAAACCAAGGAGATCCTTGGGGAGAAGGGGTTCCCTACGGAAGGGAAGCCCTTCATCAGAAAAAATAGGGGACTAATTCAGAGGTTTCTGTATCTATTTTGAGACTGCAACGTCTCCGGCGCTATAAAACACTCTAGGGTAGACTCGTACCAGGTGGAGTTGGATTCAATCAATTCGGTTCTTTGCAATAAGTTGAACCTAACCTATTTTATTTCATATCTGCCCTATGCCCCATAGGTACTGTTAAAATAAAACAAATCAAATGTAATTAATAATTTATTAATCAATTTTATACACATATTGTATTGCTTTAATTAATTCTTCGAAAACATCTTTATGCGTTATTTTTATTTTTCTTCGCCAAGAATATTCAATGAGCTTCTGTGAAGTTTTCTTTATAACCATCCCTACTGAACATCACATCAACACACATCAGCTTACGATTCGAATCGATTTAAAAATCGATCTTTTTCGGAAAGAATCGACATCCCTACTGACGATGACAATGATAATACAAAATAGCTTCAGTTTTACGGTAGGAATTGACATAAATATTGCAAAAATAATTGATTTTCAATAATTTTTTTCTCAAAAAGTACGCGTTACCGCATGTTTGCGTGTGTGCTTATAATAATGTAACCTTTATGTAAAAAAAATATCAACCCCCAACTCGACGGACGTCAATGGAAAGCTAAGCCGAATACGTTAAAAGTTTTAAAGAAAAGATTTAAATTAGACTCAATGTTTATGTCAAATCCTATTCCCTTATATAAACCCAACTGAATTGTTTAATTCAAATTTTTTAAACAGTGTTACAAAAGGAAAAGAAGTTTAAAGTATCCTCCGGAGGTCAGAAAATTCGCATTGACATTACATTTCTATTCACCAACAGCTTATAAATATATTCGGAAAATGTATAATACCTGCTTACCTCATACAAAGACGAAAAGTGTTGAAGCAAAACCAGGTTTCACACAAGAAGCACTTGATAGACTTTCAGAAAAGGTTAAAAGGGTGATTTTTTGAACATGTGCATATTACGCGGCCCTCCCAAATAAGTACTTAATGAGATATAAAGTTATATTTTTTATTTCATGTAATATATCGTTCCAGCACTTTATACAAATGTACATAACATATTCCTATTGTAATAAACAACTAAGTTATATTCATAAACGTTCCTCAAATCTCATCACCATTCGTGTCCCAATTTACAAAATTTAGCAGTTCATGCTCGAAAAGTTGTAAATATACCCTAAAGATCGTATTTTTTTGTAGTAATTTAGTTAGTACACGACATGTTTTACTAATGAGCAAAACTATACACATTAAAGAACACTTTTAAGTAATTTGTAATGACTTTGAAAATTGTCCCAATACTTTATACTCACTAACATTTGTTCACACAGTCGCAGGGTTAATTTTTTTTCACGTACGTATTGTTATCCAAAAGGATAACTCGGCGGTCGCGCTCAGTTACGCCTCACGACTCGTGTGGTCACACGACAAAGAGTGTTTTAGCGCCAGTTGTAGCCTAATTTAATAGCTAAGAAAACGTGTTTGGCAACAAAATCTCCTTACTGTTCGAGTTTCCGTGGTAAGTCTGTTATTCTTATTTATCATTTTATGCACTGTAATAGTCGCCGCAGGATACTTTGCTTTGATTAAGTTCTCGAATTATTAAGTTCTATAAAGAACGTATAATGTGAGAAAGTGTACAATACCCAATTACCGTTTATATAATTACCATTTTACCGTTCGTATTTTGGCGAAAGGGATGAGAAATTGAAAATGGTAATTAGTACCAGTATATACTGGCCTCTTATTATATTGAAATTCCTTATCTGCCAGGCCATCCCAAGGTCTGATTATTACTATCAATGCGTATTGATTGTTGATCGTTCAGTGTGAACTGACACTTCCGCAATATCTAAATACTGAGTACCCGCTTACCACTAACTTATTTTTTTTCAGAGTAAACATGCCTCGAAAAAACGGCAATTGAAGGAGGAGACATTGCCAAAGCCAGAATCGCACGTCGGAATCTAATATATGCCTTTAACTACGTAAGTGGATATCGAGTTTCCATTTTGAATAATAATGGATCATCGTAATCGAATTCTTGATAATCAATTACTTTATTTTTGCACAAATTACATCGTTCCAGTAAACATTCAGTTTTGAGCAACATAGACTGTTAATTGTCGTTATAATTAATGTATTTAAGTATCTTTTTGTGTAACGCTTGAATCAAGAGTTGAATGTTTGCATGCAGTTTGCAGAGACATGTATCTTTTGGTTAACATTAGTACAAGTACCCAAAATGGCTTTTTGTCTACAAAAGTAAGAGTAACTTACCTTGTAAAATTCAGTTTCAAAAACTTTGTCAAGGTTTTCATAGTAACAAATACCGCTTTTGCTTTCTTTCTTTCTTCTGTGTAATAAATTTTATTGCCTGAAGTCGTTCTAGAAATATCGGCACGTTCAAAAAACTTGAATAATATCTTGTTTTAGTTTCTCATATTCGACATTTCTTTGGTTAGTGTTCTTCATCTCTCTCACTCAGAAATTATTAGTTTCAGACAAAACCTTGAGATCTTTCAAACCAGCTTATCACCAATTTTTTTTTTTTAATTCAATTTAATTTTTATTTTGTAATTTGTTTGTCAGTATTCTTCATTGCTTCTTCTACTTTGGTTTTGTCTCTAAGTAATGCTGTGACTTTAGAATTAGGACTGTGCAGTCGTTTTTTCAGTCTTATAATTATTTTCCTATACGTATTATTTTTCGTTACTGGAATTCGAATTGTGATTTGTACATTTGGTCATCTTTTTTCTATTATGTAGTGCAAATTTTCAATTTGCTTCTTAGTTTCTTAACTAATGGCTCGCATAGATTTATAGATGTAGAGGTTTGTGGCTCATTTTCACAAATTGGGTGTAATCTTCTGGTCTTTTCTTTTAGCTGTCACTGGAACTTGGTGTATTTTCATTCATATGTTTAATTCCTTCTTTTATAATTTTTTCTATGAAAATGTTTTCAAAGTTTTCTCCATTTGTTCCTCTGTAGCCTTCTAGTTCTTGGAGTCATTTCTTCAACTGATAAAAGTTTTTTCTGTTATCTTCGTTTTCTGTATCGTTGTCGTTCTTTTTCTTTTTCAAGGGCGTATAAAATAGGGTCAGCTTTGATTTTAGCGTATCGATTCCGACGTGCGATTCTGGCTTTAGCCAATGTTTCCTCCCTCAATTGCCGTTTTTTTCGAGGCATGTTTACTCTGAAAAAAAAAATAAGTTAATGGTAAGTGGGTAGTCAGTATCGAGATATTGCGGAAGTGTCAATTCACACCGAACGATCAACAATCGATTACGCACTGATAGTAATAATCAGACCTTGGGATGGCCTAGCGGAGCAAGGAAATTCAATATAATAAGAGGCCAGTTTATACTGGTACTAATTACCATTTTTAACTTCTCATCCCTTTCGCCAAAATACGAACGGTAAAATGGTAATTATATAAACGGTAATTGGGTATTTGTACACTTTCTCACATTATACGTTCTTTATAGAACTTAATAATTGAGAACTTAATCAAAGCAAAGAGTATCCTGCGGCGACTATTACAGTGCATAAAATGATAAATAAGAATAACAGACTTACCACGGAAACTCGAACGGTAAGGAGATTTTTGTTTGCCAAACACGTTTTCTTAGCTATTAAATTAGGCTAAAGTTGGCGCTAAACACTTTGTCGTGTGACCCGCACGAGTCGTGAGGCGTAACTGAGCGCGACCGCCGAGTTATCCTTTTGGATAACAATACGTACGTGGAAAAAATTCACCCTGCGACTGTGTGAACAAATGTTAGTGAGTATAAAGTATTGGGACAATTTTCAAAGTCATTACAAATTACTTAAAAGTGTTCTTTAATGTGTATAGTTTTGCTAATTAGTAAAACATGTCGTGTACTATCTAAATTACTACAAAATACGATCTTTAGGTATATTTACAACTTTCGAGCATGAACTGCTAAATTTTGTAAATTGGGACACGAATGGTGATGAGATTTGAGGAACGTTTATGAATATAACTTAGTTGTTTATTACAATAGGAATATGTTATGTACATTTGTATAAAGTGCTGGAACGATATATTACATGAAATAAAAAATATAACTTTATATCTCATTAAGTACTTATTTGGGAGGCCGCGTAGTATGCACATGTTCAAAAAATCACCCTTTTAACCTTTTCCGAAAGTCTATCAAGTGCTTCTTGTGTGAAACCTGGTTTTGCTTCAACACTTTTCGTCTTTGTATGAGGTAAGCAGGTATTATACATTTTCCGAATATATTTATAAGCTGTTGGTGAATAGAAATGTAATGTCAATGCGAATTTTCTGACCTCCGAGGATACTTTAAACTTTTTCCTTTTGTAACACTGTTTAAAAATTAGAATTAAACAATTCAGTTGGGTTTATATAAGGGAATAATAGGTCTTGACATAAATTTGAGTCTAATTTAAATCTTTTCTTTAAAACTTTTAACGTATTCGGCTTAGCTTCAATTGATGTCCGTCGAGTTGGGGCTTGATATTTTTTACATAAAGGTTACATTATTATAAGCACACACGCAAACATGCGGTAACGCGTACTTTTTGAGAAAAAAATTATTGAAAATCAATTATTTTTGCAATATTTATGTCAATTCCTACCGTAAAACTGAAGCTATTTTGTATTGTCATAGTCATCGTCAGTAGGGATGTCGATTCTTTCCGAAAAGATCGATTTTAAATCGATTCGAATCGTAAGCTGATGTGTTGATGTGATGTTCAGTAGGATGGTTGGTTATAAAGAAAACTTCACAGAAGCTCATTGAATATTCTTGGCGAAGAAAAATAAAAATAACGCATAAAGATGTTTTCGAAGAATTAATTAAAGCAATACAATATGTGTATAAAATTGATTAATAAATTATTAATTACATTTGATTTGTTTTATTTTAACAGTACCTATGGGGCATAGGGCAGATATGAAATAAAATAGGTTAGGTTCAACTTATTGCAAAGAACCGAATTGATTGAACCCGACTCCACCTAGTACGAGTCTGTCCTACCCCTAGAGTGTTTTATAGCGCCGGAGACGTTGCAGTCTCAAAATAGATACAGAAATCCCTCTGAATAAGTCCCCCTATTTTTTTCTGATGAAGGGCTTCCTCCGTAGGGGCTTCCTCCGTAGGGGCTTCCTTCCGTAGGTGGGAACCCCTTCCCCAAGGGTCTCCTTGGTTTTTTACACTTAATATTAACCTATAAAATGAGGAAAATTTCCTCAGAATTAAAAATGAAAAAAAAAACTACAAAAGAGGGGGCTCCGAAACTTTCCTTTTAAGGGGGGTAGTACACCTTCCCGCACCCCACCCCTACCCTCAATTTGACGAATTTCAATGGAAATTGTAATAAAATAATTCTGTAATTTAAATACAATTCGAGAATCTGATATAATCTGTGGTAGGGAATGTTGAAACTTTCCGTGTGTGCTTATAATAATGTAACCTTTCTGTAAAATATCAACCCCAACTTGACGGACGTCAATGGGGATTGGCATGAATATTGCAAAATAATTGATTTTCAGTATTTTTTCTCATAAAGTACGCGTTTCCGCATGTTGAAACTTTGCGTGTGTGCTTATAATAATGTAACCTTTTGTAAAAAATATCAACCCCTAACTCGACAGACGTCAATAGAAAGTCGCACCACGTATTCTTTAGTGAAATATTTAGCTTAAGTAATATTTTACTTAAGTTGTTGATGACTTTTCCTTGCTGATCAACCTTTGTGGCACTTGTGAAGTTCGCTTTTAATTAAAACTTTTCGAGGTGTATCCAAAATTGAGTACATACTTAGAGAAGTGGTAGGAGATTTGAATTCTTTTATTTTCTAAATGAATCATTGAACTCGTATGACAGATTTCAGTATCACCGCTATCATTTGGTATTTCAATCTAAATTTATTCATTCAAAAAATAAACACTAATTAATACTTCAACCCTTCCTCCCACTTAGAACTGCGGTTATCAGCAACAAGTATAACAACCAGAACAAAAGTTGTAATTCCAATTTGCTATCGTTCGATGAACAGTTACATATGAGTAGATTATCTAGTCATGTGGCTCAAAACACCGCAAAATTCGGGATTTATCAGCCGAAAAATGAATTATAACTAAACAAAACAAAATTAAAGTGCCATTTACATTCCATTGCTTCCCACATGATAGATGAAAAGATTAAAAATAGATTGAGTTAAATAATTGATATTTTCAAAAGTTATTGTGTTTACCTTCCATGCGAACTTGATAAATCTACACCATAGGCCCTAAAACCACTTTTTATGTAAAATAGCAATAATCAATTTAAGAAAAATATTATAAGTTCTACAATCATTTATCTTTCTGAAAATGTGCTTTTTCATCATTTATATGTTCAATATGATTGTTAGATACGATTTCATGCGACAAAACATTGGAATCTTGACTTTAGGCACTACTAGTAGAACATAACTACGCTCTCGTCCGTCGCACGCTTATTTAACGTGTTAGGTTTAGTTGTTCTATAATTTAATTTGATAAGCTCCTCATAATTTTAATTTAATATTACAAACTAAAAATAACAAGATTTGTGGCTCGCTAAGGTGATTGGGACGAGCTCCTCCTAAACGCATCATTCACTCTTGGGAACAATTTAAGTCAGAGTTGCCATTGATCGTACACTTTTCGCGACATCTGGTGTTATATCAGATTTTTTTCATTATCGGATTCGCGGACGCTAGTAAGTGAGCCTTCGGTGGTGTTGTCAGAGTACTGTTGCCTAACAGTAGCCTTTTAGAATTATTGACCTTACGTCCCTTCCTCCACGACAGCATTATTCGCGTCGGTGGCCGCCTTTCTCGCTCCGATAAGGATTTCAACGCTAGACGCCCAGTCTTATTGCCAAGACGATACTATATAGTCGATTTAATTATTAAGCATTATCATGAGCAAAAATTCATACAGGTCCAAATTTACATTTGGCTCTTCTGAGACAAAATTTCTGTATCTTAACCGCGAGGCGTGTCATTCGACAAATAATTTTTCAATGCAACCTTTACTTTAGAGCTAACCCACGTCCAGTTCATCCTATGATGGCTGACCTTCCAGGTCCCCGTCACTTAAAGCCTATTCGCATACAGGTTGTGATTACTCGGCCCTATTATGTTAACCCTATGCGCAGACGGGGAATAAGGACCCGCAAGGCCTATATTTGCCTTTTTACTTGTCTGACAACCCGCGCAGTTTATATAGAACTTGCTACATACTTAAGTACCACAAGCTTCCTCGCTGCACTTAAAAGATTTTTACCGCGCAGAGGTCCTGTTCAATGCCTTTACTCAGACAATGGAACCAATTTCATTGGTGCCAAGTCCTACCTTCGCGAGTTACACTCTTTCTTGAATAATGAATATCACGCTTACTGGGTAAAGAAACTGGCTGAGAATAGGATTGCTTGGAAATTTATACCACCCAGTGCTCCACACTTTGGGGGATGCTGAGAAAGCACAATTAAATTTGAATAAGGTTATTGGTCAACAATTTCTTATCTATTAGGAACTTGACACCGTGTTAACGCAAATTGAGGCATTATTTAATTTGCGGCCGTTATACTCTTTTAGTTTGGATCCTTCTGATCCAATTGCTTTGATACCTTCGCATTTTTTAAATACATTACCCCTTAAACATTTACCCGCTCTGAGAATATCATTTAAAAAAATTAGTTTGCTCTACCGCTATGAACTTTTGGAAAATTTGGTCCAGTCGTTCTAGAAGAGGTGGCGTAATGAATACTTGCACACCCTCCAGCAAAGGGAAAAACGGAATACGCCAGCCAGTCCCGTCAAAGAAGGAATGGTTGTCGTTTGTCTACAGGATAATGTAATGCCCTTACATTAGCCTTTAGGTGTCATTGTTCAATTAAACCCTGGAAAGGATGGCCTCACACGCGTTACCTCCGTGAAAACTAAGCAAGGTGTATTTCAACGGCCAGTTCTAAAGCTGTGTCCGCTGCCTACGCAATAGCCTTAATTAGTAGTAAGATTTATTGCTTTTTTTTCTTCGCACGTTATTTTATTGTTAAGACTTAGAATACGCTGATTATTTATGTAATCTTATAATACTAACCGCATTTATAATACTAACCGCACACTTTTAATATCAACCCATAATATATTCTTAAGTTTTAAACAGCAACAACGCACTGCTTAGACTTTATCAAGTCTTCTTTTTGTATTTTCTTTGGACGCATCTCGTTCGTACGGCGACGGTGATTACGACGGTAATTTATCTATATGTTTTTAGGAATAAATCTTTCCAATTAATCTTATTTTTTGGCTTAAATCCTATTTTTTTTTAGATTTACTAAAAATAAGAAAGTAGTACTTGTGCTAACCTTATATTCATTTTCGTCGTATATAATTGTAACATAAAGTATAAGACTAAAGAATAATATCTACTATACTATCTTTTAACATAGTCTATATCATCCGGGAACGCTCTCGCACATATCCGTGGCCCCACCAGCGCCGGCCGCCCCATTGTGGCCCCTCCTCGAAAGAGGACTACTCCTCCCCCATCTCTTTCTCAGGTAAGGCGCACCAGAACACATGGCGAGTCGTAAGAGGCGACAGAGGAAAACTGGGCAATAGAGGAAAAATGGACAGCAGCATCTTCCGGATAACAGCTGAATAAAAATAAAAACGATTGTTGCCAAGCCGCTTTCCAACGCGGGCAACAATGGCAAATATCTGCCTTATGAGTCAATGGGGCAGACCTATGCTAACTTTTGATAGGCTGTAATTGTTTAACATATCACCAAAATAAGTAATTTAAATTCTCAACCTCAAAATCAATAATGGGCTATATTTTTCATATCTTATAAAAATTATATTACACGTACAACGTACCGAAGCTAACCATCACGCTCTACGATTCGTTTTCATAAAGTAAACATTAATGGAATATAAAATTGATTTCTTTATATACAGGGGTTAACTCAATATCCGAAAATTTCACGACAGTAAATCACATCTTCGCTCCGAAATCGATTTTTAAAATCGTTTCCTAATTACTGATTTTCTAAATTATTATTCCTTAAGATCATTTGGTATGAAAGCCTCATGTATTAAAATGTTTTAAAAGTTTTTTTTATTATGATGAAATTATTTTACGGATTTGAGTACACATAAATGTAGTTTTAATTCATATTATTTTAAGTTTTGTTCAGTTTTAGCTTTAGCTGCATCCGTACACCGGTATTCATTAAAATTAGTTTATTATATTTTAAAAGGCTTTAACACCAAAAATTATTAATGATGTTAGAAATTGACAAAGTGTTCATAAATATACAAAATAAGAATCATCATAACCATCACAGTCCTTACACTGCAAAAACCATAAAAACAAAGCTAAGTTTACAAGTATGTACTCCTAAATTTATTATTAAACTACTAACATTTAAACTAGGCAGAGCCCCGTATCTTGAATATCAAGGGTTTTTCCCAAGCAACAACGGTTTATTGACAGAGCAGTCTTCAACAACTATAAGCCTAGTTCGCATAAATATTCTAAAATACATAAAATTTTGCTTCTTCTGGAAATTATCCTTAAAATAGAACCCTATAAATTGTTATTCTTACTTGGACTTATGTTTAAAAGTTGTGTCAAACTTGTCAGAGTGTTTTGTTTGTTAAGGATTTATCAATTTATAGATAAGTAAGCTTATTTTGCACATTTATATAAAACTAAGTTTCACGGATTTTATCGCGTATATTAAGGGGAGGTTATCCCAAACCTGTAGGCAATTTTATCGCTTTACCAGCTCACGCCATTTAGCGCGACGCACGACGTATTTATTCACGATGCTGCGTGAACCATAGGTACTCTATGCGGTAATAATCTGTGCTCCGTGCGATAAATACACGCCACAGTATAAATATTTGCAGTAGATCAACTGAATTAAATACTATAATAATTGAATTGTTACTTTTCTTCTTTGGTAGGATTTCTTTATTTCGTCAGATTTACATTTTATTATTTAGTAGTTTACTTTTATTATTGCATAAAATGTACATATAATATCACTTTATGGAAATTTTAACAATCAACTAATTTTATTAATGAATCAAAGGTAGGTTGTTCCGTTACCGTTTCAGCTTATTAAAGTCCACTGCTGAACATAGGCCTCCCCCATAGATTGCCCCATAGGGGCGATATTTGCCATAGTTGCTACGCTTGACAAGCGGGTTGGCAACCGCAGTTATTTATTTTTATTCGTTATTAGGGAGACGATGCTGCCCATCTCCTGACTTTTTTCCCTCTGTCGCCTCTTATGACACCCACGAGATAATATAGGATAATGGTTATTTGTAAACCGCCACTACACAGCCCGGTAGGTTTTTCACAGAAATGTATTTGTAAATTTACAACACACACAGTAATATATTAAAACAAAAAATTTTGAATATTCAGAATAAAAGTAAAATTTGCTAAATTTGGCAAATTGAAATAAATAAAAACTACGCTTGGTAACTCGGGGAACCATGTGACATCAACTGAGTATGGGTATTGGGTATCAAACCAACAAATCGAAATTCCACGATGTCAAGAGAACGTATGTTAAGGCCCGGTTGAGAATCATTGTTCGATTTTTGCTGCGAGAGTGATGAAAGCATCACATTTTCTTTATCTTGTAATGAAATATCTCTAATCGGCATACCGTACAAACATTATAAATAAAATTTTACTATTATTTGTTTCATTTTCGTCTTCCAAATTCTGTTCAATTCAAATGCGTTCAATACGTATAGGTTCATTTTCAATCGCCCGAATTGCAAGGAGACTATTTTCCGTTCGGTCACGTGTAGTTGCCCCTGTACCTGGTAGTAAAAATCGCTTTTTTGTTAATTGTTATGGTGCTAGATTTTTTATCATATTTCAATATTTTTTTTTATTTGCCTTAATTGCATTCATTAGGTCTCTTTTGGATTCTATAATAGGACACTTCACCTCTACTAGCATGCCATCACCACTTAGTTCGTCAGGCGTAGCTCCAATAAAAGGATAGGTTTTATCAATGAACAATCCACAAAGCTCTATACTAAGGTTCTTTTGCTGCTGTATCTGCTGCAGGGTCTGCTCAATACCATGAGCAAATTACACCACATGAGATAGATTTTTCATCTACAAATTCAAATTGTTTCTTTTATCTGGTGGAGAATATGGTGGGTGCTGCATCAACTGAAACCAAGCATTTTGCATGGCAGCGCCTGCAACATCAGATCTATGGCCAGGGGCATTATCATGATGAAAAAGCATCCCAGCACGCAATTTTCCTCGACGTTTATTCCTAGTACTTCGCATAGTTTTCTGATTAATGATGCTTAATAATCTCTTGTTATTGTCTCTCTTTTAATTAAATTGTCGATCATTATTATACCGCCCGCATCCCAGAAGACAAAGGCCATTAGTTTTCCTGGACATGCCTTTTTATATGTGCCAAGGTACTTTTCTCAGAGCGGGGTATTGATGCACTATAACCAATAAATTCTGTTTTACTTGTTTAGATAGACTTATTAAAATAACTTATACACATCTTCGGCTACAATAATGTTCGTACTGTACGCTTACACTGTTACAAAATCTTTATAGACATTTTCTTAAACAATAATGGTCGTACTGATTTACTTAGAATAATTATGTTACTGTGGTCACAAGATGTTTTTTGTTTTTCAAATTTTAAACCTTATTTTATATGCCATCTAAAAAAACTTGACACAGGTCCGACCTTAACGATGTCCGGCTGGACGCTAAGCACGAGGCGCACGTCTTCGCGTGCGCCGTTTTACTATTTTTAATTTTATTTGTTAACAAAACTATTGACTTTCAAAAAATTTTCCATAAAATCACTTCATAATACGATTACCTTTAAGTGCATGCAATTTTAATATAATTTCGTGATGTAATTACGATTTAAGACGAAAAATGGTAAAAATCGCCACTGTTTTGTATTTTTTTTTCGATCGCGCAAACTACAATGTATCCTGTTTTGAACCTTTAATATCAATAATCTCAATAAAGGATGTATCTATGACATATATTTTTTTCTTGATTTAAATATAGTAATTTGTCTATTTAAAGTTAATTTTACAAGAACCAATATTGGGATAACCTGCCATTAACTTATTTGATGGAGTGACGATCTGTAGGAAGTCAATGGATACAAGTAGCTTAAGACCTTGCTTTGTGGAATTCCTTGGGGGAGGCCTATGTTCAGCAGTAGACTTGTGAAGGGCTGTAAAAATGATGATGATGAATAACATAATTTAAATTCCAGAAGTTTCGAGTACTTTACAGCACCCTATGGTCACAGGTGTGGTGTTTGACGTCCAAATGTCATAGTTACTACGGCTACCTTCAGTTTAAAATTATTAACCTTTGGTCCGATCTACGCAGAATGAGCTTATAGTATGTTGATGTCTTGCAGGTGTATGCTTAGGTTTTTTTTTAGGTGGTAAGTGGTTGCTGTGGCCCATAGACATCTACATCTATCCTCGTTTGCAAATCAAAATACAGTTGTAAAATATTGATCGTGAGGACTAAAATGAAATGCCTCTTTTCCAGTAAAAAGGGTCTCCGGTTCTCTACACACACAATACGAAACACAGCAGCATTAAGCTACTATTTTACGCTGGTATTCTGTGAGAGCGTGGTCCTTCCCCGGTCGAGCCGACCCATTCGTGCTACAACTATACAATTAATATAGCTGCAGCATGGCTCTACCACGTAACATGGGTTTAATTTTGTTAATTATAGGATCCTAAGCAGATGGTAGCACCCAGCCATTTTCTCTATTGAAATTAGGATGTTTTTTGATTTCAATAGCTTCGTGAATCAGCCTTGGAAGGAATCGGTGTTCTTTAGCGAGAATTTGTGGTCTATCAAATCTGATGTAGTGAAGGGGGCGATCCTGTACGTGTACCGCTCAGAGGACACACAAGAGCACACACAAAGGATTCCTACCATTTTTTCGTAAATAGATTAAAGACCTACATCTGGCAGAAATGATACTATTGTCAGTTTTGATGTTTAGTCACTGTTCACTTGCTTACTTATTGAAGACTGCATCTCAATTGTAACTAGAAAGCTGGAAGAATACAACATGCCTTTCATGCATTTCAATATTATCATCATCAGCAGCAGCAGCAGTATTATCATCAGCCTGCGGCAGTTTACTGCAGGACTCCCTCCCAAGCTCTCCCAAGGCGCGTCATTTAGCCCTATCATCGATTTCACGCATCCAGTAGCTCCATGTAGCGGAGGAGCGTACCTCATTGCGTTTACCTAAGCGCGGTCTCCACTTTGTGACTCGTATACCCCAACGTTTGTTACTTCTAGAACATATATGACCATTCCATATAGGACATGTCAGTTCAGTTGTATTTTTGAAAGCTTCTAACAAGACAATTAAAAGCAAACGTATTAAGAATGGACGTATTATAATACTATGTAGTTTTATTAGTTATTCAAAGTAACCGTTGGCGCTTTTCCAAAAATATTTGACGTTATCAAATAAAAATAATTAAACTTAAAAAAAACTGTCCCAGCGCTGCGGGACCTTTTTCTTTTATAAAATAATGAATGTCCTTGGCTTTAACATGTTCTTGACGTGACTCCTGCAAATAGTAATACCATCATCATCTACTTTTGTTATAATTTAAATAAATCTAAAAATTACCCCCACACTAGTATTTTCTCCTGTATCGTAGAGGCAGTTTACAAACATGAATTGCAAAAGGACAAACATCCAGACGCGGAACAATTATTTGTAGGCCATACAAATACCTGTTCCGTGCGGGATTCGAACCCGCGGCCCCAAGCGATGAAACTCATTTCTAAGCCACTGCGCCACGGAGCCGTAAAAATTATTTTTATATACCCATAAATTGAAAAATATTTTGAAGAAATGCTGGATAATAGTCTCATATTATTTAACAGATTATTGTATAATTTTAGAAGAAATTCAAGCGAGGTCACGATCATCTGTTCTCTTAAGATTGTAGAAGTAAACAGCCGGTCATGAGCGTCAATCGTTGTAGGGAGAATTTGCTTTAATTGCCACGCGTAGAAGGCGATCGCAGCTACAGACGTCTTATATCCTTGACCCCCATCGCCACCCTGAGTATTTTAAGTCTAGCGTCAAATGCAATGAAGCCATGAAATCTTTATAGCGTCTCCCATTGTCGCCTCTTACGACACCAAAAGAATAAAATTAGATGGATTCACTTATAGCACATGTCTCATAAAAAATCCTTACAGTTAAGCTTAAATCAGTGCAACCTACATAGTTCTTCGTTTTTAATATTTATTTTAATTTTTATAGAAATATAATGAAAATACGATAGTATCAATAGTTTTTTGAGACCTTCACCGTCATGACCTAAAGACGAAAGCTTAAGAGAAATATTTGCATATTGATAGAAAGCGGTCGGAAGAGTTATCGGGACTCGACTTGTAGCTTTAATGTGGTTTATCGTCGCAAAATTCTTTTTAAAATAAAGTTATTGTTTATTTTGAAATAATGTTTATTTAAACAAAGAGCAGATAAGTAATTTTAAAATTATTGAAAAAGTACAAAGTTGCCTTGAGCGACTGATATCGTAACAGTGGTAGAGCCATGCAGCAGCTTTTGCTGTTGCACGTATGGGCTGGCTCGAGCCGGGGTGGTAACACGACTTCACAGAATACCGGCGTGAAGTAGAATCTCTGCTTCTACGTTTCGTCTGGTGAGTGCAGGTTGCCCAATTCCTCCCCTCCCCATCAACATTGTAGCAGAATTAAATGTAAGTTAATCTAACCCAGGAGGGTACCAGCACCCCTGGAGAATCCCTCACTGAGCATCCACGACCAAGCTCGCGTTAACCACGAATTTCGCTCAAGAAAATAACTGCTCGGGGCAAGCTGAGCAACCGTGAATTTCTGCAATATCAGGGAACTTCACTCGAACCTAAACGCTGCCCACTACCATCTTGTGACAACGGAGCCGGCCTTGCTCTTCCTGAACGAGAAGCAGGTGTCCTCTCCGGCTGATATTTCGTATCTGTCTTACCTGGGGTACAAATTGGAACACTCCTTTGTGCCTCGGGCTGGAGTTTGCGTGTACGTCAGAGAGGACATCTGTTTTCGATGCCTCGGGAGTCCGCGCGTCTACGGGTGCCTCTATAGGTTCCATAGCGGTAATGCCGAAATAGACCGACTCTTCGACCTCGTCCAAATGGCTACAGATTCCTAGCTACGGCAGATCCCATCCGCAGAGATCGTGATCCTCGGCGATTGTAACGCCCACCACGCCCAATGGCTCGGTTCACGTTTAACCGATCATGCGGGAAGATCTGTTTATGATTTTGCCTTGGCATATGATCTGATACAACTGGTTACTTCACCTACGCGGAATCCAGATGTGGAGGATCATGTACCTTCCCTGTTGGATCTTCTGCTGATCTCTCATCCCGACAGATATCAGGTCACTGTCGACGCCCTTCTTGGCTCCTCGGACCATTGTCTAGTCCGGAGTGTGGTGCCACTCACGTTGAAATCGCAGTTGCATTCTGCAGGCTGCCGCCGTGTTTGACAGTATAGATTGGAATAGGATGCGGTCTTTTTTTGCATCCTACCCTTGGTTTGCTTCACGCCGGACGATCCCAACGTTGTTGCTAATTCTGTCGCTGATGTGGTACTTCAGGGTATGGAACTTTTTATTCCTTCTTCTGTGGTGAACATCGGAGGCAGATCTCAGCCATGGTTTAGTCGCTCCTGTAAAATAGCATCACTCTATAAGCAGGAGTGCTACCGGGCCTGGGGTGATGCATCAACGTCCCGGATGTAAACACCACTGCCCTTAAAAGAAGTTTAAGTCCTTCAAAGAGTCATTGCCAAGGCAAAGTCAGAGCACATAGGCAGAATTGGCAAGGAACTAGTTCGCCTTCCTTCGGGAACCCGTGCATTCTGGTCTCTCGTCAAGGCTGTCCAAGGGAACTTGCCGATCTGCTAGGCGTAGTCCCGAAATCATGGAAGACGGCTTTCGTCCACCCAATCCCTAAAAAGGCGACCGCTCAGATCCGTCTAACTACAGACCTATCGCCATCACCTCCTTGTTCTCCAAAATAATGGAATCCATTATAAACTGCCAGCTCATGCGGTTACTTGAGGTTCACCATCTGATTAATGACCACCAATACGGTTTTCGTCGGGGTCGATTAGCTGGTGATCTTCTGGTCTACCTGACTCATAGATGGCGGAGGCAGTAGAGTCCTAGGGGAGGCATTGGCCGTTAGTTTGGACATTACCAAGGCCTTCGATCGGGTTTGGCACAAAGCGCTTATTTCGAAGCTCCCTTCCTATGGACTTGTAATAGTGGTGAATGGGTCCATTATTAACAGACTCCGAGTGTCTAGGAGCGGAGGAATGAAACTATTTTTCTTGATAGGCCTTACTATGTGCAGGCGAATGAAGTTGTTTATTTAGTGAACCCTGCCTATATTTATATTCCGGCTACATCCTTAGTTAACCAATAGTAATATCTTATATTTACTTAGCCAATTAGAATTTATACATTTTGACCAATAAAGAGTAATCAATAAAATATTATGTACAACTATTATATGTCGCGCTCCATTTGCCGGCGTAACCTCGTAGCGTTGATTAGCCTGGCTGCTACAGACTTTCCGAGAAATTGTGCAATTGGATCACCAGCTTTCTTGCAGATCGGAGCATCAAGGTCGTTGTAGACGGTGCATGCTCTGATTACAAGCCTATTAATGCTGGTTTTCCACAAGGCTGCGTGCTATCACCGACGCTGTTTCTTCTGCATATCAATGAAATGTTACAAACCGGAAACATTCATCACTATACGGATGACAGCACTGGTGATGCTCTATACACCGGCCGTGCCAATATTTCTCGGGAAAACGGCGCCGAGTACTGGAACAAACTTGTGTCTGAAGTCGAGTCTTTGCTGAACAAAGTCTCGGATTGGGGGCGACTAAATCTATTCCAGTTGAATCCTCAGAAGACACAAATTTGCGCGTTTACCGCTAAAAAGAACCCCTTTGTCGTATCTCCTCAGTTTCAAGGCACTCCTCTTGTTGCCTCAGCCAGTATCGGAATTCTCGGCGTCGACATATCGAATGACGTGCAGTTTCGTGGTCACTTGGAAGAGAAGGCCAAATTGGCCTCTAAAAAGCTTGGCGTGCTCAGCAGAGCGGGACAGTATTTCATGCCGGCACACCGCTTGCAACTTTACAAGGCGCAGGTTCGGCCTCACATGGAATATCTCTGGGCTGGGGCTCCCCAGTGCCAGCTCCTTCCACTTGACCGCATCCAGCGCAGAGCGGCTAGAATCTTCGACGACCGAGTCCTTTCCGATCGCCTCGATTCACTGGCGTCGCGAAGAGATGTTGCACCCCTTTGCATTTTCTTTCGCATTTACCACGGGGAGTGCTCTGAGGAATTGTTCGCATTAATCCCAGCTGCCAAATTTCACGAACGCACATCGCGGCAAAACTCCCGATACTAGCCACACCATCTAGATGCTTAGCGGTCCACCACTGTACGCTTAGCTTGTGGAATTTTTCCGGACCGATACGACTTAGGGACCTTCAAGAAAAGAGCCTACTCCTTTCTTAATGGCCGGCATCGCACCTGCAATTCCCCTGGTGTTGCAGTTGTTCATGGGCGGCGGTAGTCACTTACCATCAGGTGAGCCGTATGCTCGTTTGCCCCCTCTCCTATGAAAAAAAATTAATTTCGATAAACTAAATTAAAAATCCCTGGTTGCGCGTGTATTGTGAAACTTACGGTTAAAGCCTAAAATTGCTTATATACGCTTAACCTTAATTCGCACTACATAATTTCCGGCAGCAATGAAATTTTAAATTGTAATTTTAAGCGCTGAATTACCACGTGCTCGATGGTGACGAAAAACATCATGAGGGAATCTGCATATCTAAGAAATAAAATATTGCGAGCATGTGAACTCTGCAAACATGCATTGGAACAGCGCAGTGAAATAATTACTCCAAAACCCTTTCAGAAATTAGAGTAGTCTAGTGCTGTGCTTAGCAGTGGAAAGTATTATTATAATGTCCTCCACCGACCGAATTTCGATCACGGCGGCTAGTGACAACGGAGACTAGCTATCTGCGCAGGACAGAATTATAATGCACGAATGTGTGCGCAATCACAGGTGCACTCTTTGTTTCTTTACTCTCATAGTCCGATCGGACGGCACTACCGGAGAAGCATCAGACGCATGAACAACGGCTTCACGTGCTTTCAAAGGCTTGATAGAAAAATTTAATAACTGATTTGCCCCGACCTAGGATTCGAACCTAAGACCTCATGATCAGCAGATGCGCTTGTGAACGCTAGGCCAACAAGGCAGTAAGTGGGACGTAAAAGTTTATTTTTTAGAACAGAAATGGAAAAGCGATATTGCAACATTAATTTCACCATTAACGTATTACAGGAAATAAGAAAAGCGAGGGCATGACATGGAAAAACAAGATGCGATAAAAAACACCATACAGCATTAGAGATTTGTATATCTCTACGTTGAGATTTAATTCCGTGGGTATCATAAGTGGTGACAATGGGAAGTATAGGGCCAGTTAAATCTTAAGACTTCCGATAGATGGCAGTACTCTGATTTCGTTTTCGACAGACGTACGTAAAATAATTAGATTTTCAACGGGCAGCAGTGTCAAGTCGTCTGGTACTGAGATCGTCAAACTGCCTGCCAAGAGTGACGAAAGTCAAATTCTCTCTCCAATGGTTGAGGCACATGTCCAGCGGGCCGGTGAAGAGGAGGAGATAATGTTGATAAAATAACTCCGCAAACGTAGATTTATGTAAGAGTGAATTACATTTTGACGGCTCCGTGACGTATTACTAGCATTGCACAGCTGCTTGTTCGAATCACACGCGGAACAAGTAACTGTTTGGCGTACAAATAATTGTTCCGGGTCTAGTTTATATGTGCTTGTGCAATTTATATATTTATGTAACCTGCCTCCACGATAAAGGAAAAAATTCTAGTGTGAGGGAAAAAATATTTTTAAGAAAAAAAAATAGCAAAGTTGGCCTGATCTAAAATAACATTTTTTGTTTTAGTGATTAAAGAAGAAACAATTATTTGTTGTTTCGTTGAAACAGTAAATTTGTTAAAAATAAAAATGAATTATTTGTAAGAGCACGATAATTCATACTCAAAAAGAGGTTATCAATATATACTTATGATATCGTCCTAGGTTCGACGAAGATGCATGAAAAGTTCAAATTCCGTCACCTCTTTTCGGGAAACAAAGCATAATTCACGTTGCACGATCCAGTCCAGGGTCGCCACATTATGTTTTTATTATTATGGAATTAAACATAAAATGTATATATGTATGTATGTAAGAATGTATTATGGAATTATTTTTATATTAGGACATTATTATGCATAAATATTAAATCTCCGCCCATTTGCAATCGGTGTGGTCGAATTACATACTCGTAGTCGATATTTAATTAACGATATTTTGCAGCAGTTAAATTGCCGTGTACACAAACGGAGTCATCATCAATCTTGATATGGATGGACACCCTGGAGATTTTGTAGGCAGCTCTCGCGTCTAGATTTTCATCAAACACAGATTCTTCGTGAATTTGAATGGAAGACAAACAGATATTCATCCATTGGAAATCGTTCCGCGATATACTCGTCGTAGTGCTGGAATCCGAAGTGCTTTATGAGCATTGAGGTTAACTTTGTTTAGTCTCCTACTCACAGTATCATAACTTACCAGGACCTGGCGTTCCGATTGCTACTTCAAAACTGTAACTTAAGGTTGTCTTCTTTCCGTAATTTGTAAACATCGGTCTGATCTTGCGGTAGTAACCCGACTATTCTAAGTGTGCTGCTCAACCACCTCACGATTAATACGGCACCTAGAACATAATCTTGATATGCGGCTTTGACTGGCTAGAACAGAATAGAATGTAACGGAATAAAAGGGAATGGAATGGAATGGAATAGGATTTTTTATTCAATATAGATTACGTGTGATTCTTATTAAAAGTCATTTTTTACTTTTACCACCGGTTCGGAAAAAAGCCTCTGTCCTTTAAAATAAATTATTCAATAAAAAAGTTGTAAAAACTATTTCCAATTTTTATTTTTAAAAACAGCTTGGAAGCGATACTGGTGCCAATGGCTTAACCAAAATTGCACTGGATCGCTCCCGCTTTCAGCATACTTATTAGTCTTAAAATCTCTTCTCAAGTTAAATTTCAACGTTCCATGGGCAACAAAAAACCACCGGTATTATAATAATGAACAATCTTTTGCAAAAGTTAAAATTTTGTTTAAAACAATTCAGTCAGTAAAAAGGAAAGAAACTTTGTCGTTATAAAGTTAATTAAAGTTAATCAATTTTACCGCCTGCGTCAGTCTTTTTTTAAATTAGTATTAAGAATAGAGAAAAAAGTGGCAGGATGAAAATGAAATTTAACTGTTTTTCTCTCTTTCCGACTTCAAAAAAGGAAGAGGTCTCAATTCGACCGTATGTATGTATATTACGCGATATTTTTGTAAAGTGTGAATCGATTTTAATTATTCATTTTTTTAATCAGGTTATACTTCGGGGGTGGCCCCATATAAACTTGATTAAAAAAATTCTAAGGGTGGAAAATTAAAGCGTTAAATTTTAATGTATTAAGACAACATACTAGTTGTTAGCTTGAGCTTGTAATATTCCTTAGTGCACTCAAAAGTATAAAAACAAATTCGACGCTAAGACATAGTGTATAAAAAAATTAAAGTCCTGGCTTGAAAGCTATCATATCTTGTCGAAATTATAATACTTTATATAACTAATAATGTGTGGTAGAGTCACGCTGCAACTATATTACGGTTGTAGCACTAATCGGTCGGCTCCACCGAGCTTAATGCTGCTGTGTTTCGTATGGTGAGTGTAGATAGAACCGGATACCCTTTTTACTGGAACCTAGGCATTTAATCTTAGCCCTCAGGGGTGACAATGCATCTGCATTTTTTTTCTTAATTGAGGATAAATGTAAATGTCAATGGGACAGCATCCAATTACCATCAGGTAGGCTGTGTGCTCGCTTGTCACCCTTATACTTAAAAAAAATTTACTCTGTAGTGTCGTGTTGCCCCCACGACAATATATTATACTAGTATTAAGGTAGAATAAGTTCAAGTAGTCTAATTAAAGTCATAACAAGAGTAACACGCCTCTCTTCTCATTGATACCTTTCCAACTTTACTCTAACTCTTTATTAAAAGTTTTATTTTTATATGGCCTTTTACCTTTGTAAGTTATTAGCCAATTAATGTGTAATCCCTAGACTACAATGCAGTTGTGATGATGGATGTATAAATTGCTAATATCAATGTAGAAAGGGGTCACGCCTAGGTTTATTTTTTAAGGACCTATCTAAATAGCGATAGAAGGGTAGTTAAACTGCATTCGCATTCACAAAGGTATTCGTATTATTAAGATTTAATTTTTTTAAGTTTATACAAAAACAAAACATAAGCTTGGAATTGGAAATTTTAGTATGTTACCACACCAATCGATCGATCGATGTCATTGATCGACATCGATCGATGTCGATCAATTGGTGTGGTAGCTTTAGCTGATTGACGGATACTGGCCGATAAAACGTTGTTCAATCATTGATTGACGTCGATTATCAATTAATCGATGTGGTTGTGGGCTCATCATCAGTATCTTTCAAAATGCATTCAGAAGAGGACAATAGGAAGCGGTCGGGGGAGCGGGGTGGGTTCTCGAATAATCAAGCAGCTCGATTGACGTCGATTACTCCATTCTACCATCGATCGATGCCATCGATCGATTCAACGTCGACTAATCCATTCCACCATCGATCGATTACAGTCTATTTAAAGTCTACTGCTGAATATGGGCCTCCCCATAGATCTAAAATAGCCTTTAAATATACTGGCTCTCACTTACTATACTTAAATATACGGTTCAGACCGAAAGACAGCAAGCGCACGCACTGCGCCTACCCAGACGGGACTCCTAGGCAATAAAGGAATCCTACTACCTAGATTCATCATTCATCTATCGTGCATTAATCTTAATACTCAAGCACTACAACACATATATATTTTTTATCATATAGTCGGCTGCAGGTAAACTATTAAATTTGTGCTTTTAAATTTATATTGTCATAAAATTTGTGCGCCAGAAATGGCTAATACGACATATTCAGTAGTAATTATTATAATATAAGATTATTTGAAGTCACATTATACAAATAAATCAAAGTTAAAGTCAAATCAAATACTATTATTCAAAATTTTCTTTTACTAAGCACTACTAAAAACACTTCACACTTCTATTTGATTTCTGTCGTAAACCTTTCCTAACATAAGAATTTATAAGATTACTTGAAGTGGCTTACGGTAATATTAGGAATTTTTGATAGCATACTGACTTATAAAGACACAAATACAAATATAGACACACATTTAGACATGAACATACACACAAACACAAAAACACGCGGGCAGGCACGGATACGCACCGGCACGGGCGTCCACGTTTCATTTGAAATCTATTCAATTGGACTTGAAGCTCATGATATTTACTTCAATTTGCATAAATTAATAAAACATTAAGAAAACTTATGGAAATTGTACGAAAACAAGTATACCTGAGCAAATTTTCCACTTGAAAAATTTTGCCGTTTCGTTAGAAGGAAATTACCATGCCGACCCTTGCCGCTGAAAAGGGTTAAGAATTAAGTGAAGCTAAGCTATTACAAGATCGATTACTCATTTCTGTTACACGCTACTCTGATTTCCTTTTTAATTCTATTAATAAATATTCACCAACGATTACGTAATATTATTGAAAATTCCTCATGAAAATGGTAGTGTAGGAAAATCCATGCCTTTGTCTCCAAGAGTTGTAGAACCAAACAAAGCAACAAAACGAATATTTACATTGAATTTAAATATTTACGAATTTTTTGCCGAAAATAAATAAATAACAAAGGTTATAAAGAAACCTTACGGATGAATAACTGACCATAACTATAATAATAGGTCGGGAAAAAGTTTCTTCGTATTTTGTTTGTAAAAAGAGATTTTGGTTGTACTGTTTGTATCTGACTGGTTTTAATAGCATAACATATAGAACATTAAGTAAAAGAAACGTTTAAAATTAAAAAACACTTTCCCGCCATTTTTCAATTGTTTTTATGTCCGCCAAAATGAGTGAATCTAATGAAGAAATTCGATATATTCTGAAGTTTTGTGTGTTTCAGTGTCAGTAAGCACAAAGTTGGTTCAAGCGTTTTCAGTCCGGGAATATCAATGTCAAAGATGCAGCTCGCTCTGGTCGCACTCATACGGATAAAGTCGATGCTATTTTTGAAAAAGTGGAGCAAGATCGGCATATTAGTAGTTACGACATAGCCGTGGAATTGAGGATTGACCACAAAACAGTTCTGACCCATTTGAAAAAGTCTGGCTATACAAAAAAGCTCGATATTTGGATACCACACGAGCTCACTGAAAGAAACCTAATGAATCGTGTACTCATTTGCGATTCTGTATTAAAACTAAATGAATTCGAAACATTTTTGAAAGGATTGATCACTGGTGATAAAAAGTTGATCACCTACGACAAGAACGTGCGAAAAAAATCATGTTCAAAGAGAAGTCAATCTCCACAGACGGTAGCAAAACCTGTGCTGTGCTGTGCTGTGTGTGTGTGTGTGTATGGTGGGATTGGAAGGGCATCGTTTATTATGAGCTTTTACCGCTGGGCAAAACCATCGATTCGGATCTCTACTGCCAATAACTAATGAGACTCAAGTTGGAAATTGAAAAAAAACGGCCGGAATTGATCAACAGAAAAGGAGTTGTGTTTCATCATGATAACGCCAGACCACACACATCCTTGGTCACTCAGCAAAAATTGAGAGAGCTTGGTTGGGAAGTTTTAATGCATCCATCATATATTCCTAACCTTGCACTCTCAGACTTTTATCTGTTTCGGTCTCTTCAGAACTCTTTGGGTAATGTTAGGTTAACATCAAAAGTGGACTGTCAAAACGACTTGTCGCATATTTGTTCAAAAATTCCGAGATTTCTACAGCAACGGGATTATGTCACTACCTACAACAAGATGACAACATGTTATCGAACAAAACGGCACATATATATTATAATTAAATGTAATTAAACTTTGAAAAAAACTGTCTTGAATTTGTATATAAAATACGAAGAAACTTTTTCCCCGACCTTATACGAGTATGATTATATAATTATTTTATAATTGCTTATAATTAACTTTGATTGAATTCTATGCGCAATTAACATATTCCGTGATATATTTTAACAAAAAAAAAGTTTACAGAATATGAATGTATTACTTATTTTTTCCAGCTTGAGTATTAAGATTAATGCACGATAGATGAATGATGAATCTAGGTAGTAGGATTCCTTTATTGCCTAGGAGTCCCGTCTGGGTAGGCGCAGTGCGTGCGCTTGCTGTCTTTCGGTCTGAACCGTATATTTAAGTATAGTAAGTGAGAGCCAGTATATTTAAAGGCTATTTTAGATCTATGGGGAGGCCCATATTCAGCAGTAGACTTTAAATAGACTGTAATCGATCGATGGTGGAATGGATTAGTCGACGTTGAATCGATCGATGGCATCGATCGATGGTAGAATGGAGTAGTCGACGTCAATCGGGCTGCTTGATTATTCGAGAACCCACCCCGCCCCCCGACCGCTCCCTATTGTCCTCTACTGAATACATTTTGAAAGATACTTATGATGAGCTCATAACCACATCGATTAATTGTTGATTGACGTCGATCGATGATTGAACAACGTTTTATCGACCAGTATCCGTCGATCAGCTAAAGCTACCACACCAATTGATCGACATCGATCGATCGATTGGTGTGGTAACATACTAAAATTTCCAATTCCAAGCTTATGTTTTGTTTTTGTATAAACTTAAAAAAATTAAATCTTAATAATACGAATACCTTTGTGAATGCGAATGCAGTTTAACTACCCTTCTATCGCTATTTAGATAGGTCCTTAAAAAATAAACCTAGGCGTGACCTCTTTCTACATTGATATTAGCAATTTATACATCCATCATCACAACTGCATTGTAGTCTAGGGATTACACATTAATTGGCTAATAACTTACAAAGGTAAAAGGCCATATAAAAATAAAACTTTTAATAAAGAGTTAGAGTAAAGTTGGAAAGGTATCAATGAGAAGAGAGGCGTGTTACTCTTGTTATGACTTTAATTAGACTACTTGAACTTATTCTACCTTAATACTAGTATAATATATTGTCGTGGGGGCAACACGACACTACAGAGTAAAATTTTTTTTTAAGTATAAGGGTGACAAGCGAGCACACAGCCTACCTGATGGTAATTGGATGCTGTCCCATTGACATTTACATTTATCCTCAATTAAGAAAAAAAATGCAGATGCATTGTCACCCCTGAGGGTTAAGATTAAATGCCTAGGTTCCAGTAAAATGGGTATCCGGTTCTATCTACACTCACCATACGAAACACAGCAGCATTAAGTTCGGTGGAGCCGACCGATTAGTGCTACAACCGTAATATAGTTGCAGCGTGACTCTACCACACATTATTAGTTATATAAAGTATTATAATTTCGACAAGATATGATAGCTTTCAAGCCAGAACTTTAATTTTTTTATTCACTATGTCTTAGCGTCGAATTTGTTTTTATACTTTTGAGTGCACTAAGGAATATTACAAGCTCAAGCTAACAACTAGTATGTTGTCTTAATACATTAAAATTTAACTTAATTTTCCACCCTTAGAAATTTTTTAATCAAGTTTATATGGGGCCACCCCCGAAGTATAACCTGATTAAAAAAATGAATAATTAAAATCGATTCACACTTTACAAAAATAT
The DNA here is from genome assembly GCA_029286625.1 of Parnassius orleans. Taxonomy (NCBI): domain Eukaryota; kingdom Metazoa; phylum Arthropoda; class Insecta; order Lepidoptera; family Papilionidae; genus Parnassius; species Parnassius orleans. The sequence goes on from JAGSMP010000221.1 coordinate 813,865, forward strand.
CGCGTAATATACATACATACGGTCGAATTGAGACCTCTTCCTTTTTTGAAGTCGGAAAGGTAGTTATTAATAATCAGGATCAGTATTCCTACTTTGCGTTTTGGTTTGGTTTGAAAAGTTTGGAGCCAATTATAGAATTAGCTGTGAAGAACGAACTACTTTTAAATTTAAGGCATGACGAAGTACCTGTGAATTTCTACATATTATTGAATGTAGATAATAACTTAATTTCTCAATGTACATTATTACCATGTGGTGGCGTTGGGTGAGAGTCCATCACCTCGTTTCGTCCTGTAAGAGACGAATATGGGATAAGTCCGAAAGATCTTACCCAGTTTACCTACTAAGTGTGCGACATATTGACGATAGGCCAAATTAAGAGTACCCTTAACCAACGGGCATGTATGCATATAAATATGTCAAGGAGGCGAGAAATGTGTCAGGATCGTGCCCTAAATGGAAATCCTTAGACTTTGCCTACCACTTTGGGTAACATGCGAAGACATATAGCTTTTGATCGGTGGCGGTGGCGATCGGACGGCAACGGGCAGCAGCGTTAAAGGCGCGAAACACCTGTAACTACGATTTGGCTGCCAAGCGTGACGATTAAGGTCAAAATTATTTAATACTGCTGTTGTCAACCCACTTGTCACGCGTGGCAACTATTGAAATAATTTTCTCCTATTAGGCAATCTTTTTTTTATAGAATAAAGTTGACAAACGAGCACACAGTCCACCTGATGGTAAGTGGATGTTGTGGCCCATAGACATCTATATCTATCCTCAATTAAGGATCAAAATGCAGATGCGTTGTCATCCCTGAGGACTAAGATGGAATGCCTCGTTTCTAGTAAAAAGGGTCTTCGGTTCTCTACACTCACCATACGAAACACAGAAGCATTAAGCTGCTATTTCACGCTGGTTTTCTGTGAGAGTGTGGTCCTTCCCCGGTCACGCCAACCCATTCGTTCTACAACTATAATATAGCTGCAGCATGACTCTACCACGTATTTTTTTAATTTCAACAAAGTAACAGTTTTAATTACAATATAATTTGTTCATGCCATCAAACACAATTGTGTTTGTCTTGGCTCTGCACAGTTTGATCTAATATATTATTATTTTACTTAAACTTTTATTAACATAATATTGAAGTTAACATTTACTTAAACTAAATATAAAGTGCTATGTTAAAATGGTGTAACAGAATATTAAACATTTTTGGTATTTACATTATTTTATATAAAATTTATAGTAGATATTTCTTAAACTATTTTTTTTTTGTGGAAAAGGTTTTTTTTTATAGTAGAGGGGTCAAACGAGCATGCGGCTCACCTGATGCTAAGTGACCACCGCCACCCATGAACAACTGCAACACCAGTGGAATTGCAGATGCGTTGCCGGCCTTTTAAAAAGGAGTAGGCTCTTTTCTTGAAGGTCCATAAGTCGTATCGGTCCGGAAAAATCGCTGGTGGTAATCAATTCCACAAGGAAGTTGTGCTACGAAGAAAACATCTTCTAAATCGTACAATGGTGGACCGCCAATCATACAGATGGTATGGATGGTATCACGAGTTTGTCGCGATGTGCGATACTGAAATTGAGCGGCTGGAATTAGTCCGAACAATTCCTCAGATCACTCCCCGTGGTAGATGCGATAAAATATCCAAAGAGATGCCACATCTCTTCGCAGCCCCAGTGAATCAAGCCTATAATATAAATCATAGGCAAAATAGAAATCTACATCTATCCTCGATTAAGAATCAAAATGCAGATGCATTGCCACTCCTGAGGACTAAGATTTGCCTTTGCCTCGTTTCCAGTAAAATGGGTCTCCGGTTCTCTACACTCACCATATGAAATAAAGCAGCTTTGTGCTGCTGTTTTACGCTGGTATTCTGTGAGAGTGTGGTCCTTCCCCGGGTCGAGCCGAATCCCTTCGTACTACAACCATAATATAACAAGCAAGTAGCTGTAGCAAGGCTCGACCTCGTAAAGAAATCTATATGTTCTTTTGATAGAAATAATCGAATTGACTTACTATCTACCCTTTTGAACTTATAAAGGTAACCATTATCAATAGTCCCATACTTTGAGACAGCTTAGAAGATTTTTCTTTTTAAGTTACAGCTAAATCAGATTTGTCTCAGTTGAACTTTTTTCGCAACTTTTAATCTTGTATAGTTCTTGCGGAGGATTACTTCATTTAAGAAGATATTGGGGTCGTCCCGTTATAACTTTAAGTTGCTTATAGAGAGTGTACTATTAAATATTAATGCTAATGTCGGTCGTATTTTTAAAGATATTAATAGAATACTAGCGATCCGTCCCGGCTTGGAACGGGTGATTTCTGGATCTCGACAACTGCGCTACCTACTGGGTCCAATTGTGGATATAATACATCCAGGGTTTGCTCACCCACTCAAATATCCACAAAACATTTATCAAAATGATATACACGATTTGATTTGACATTTAATTTAATCGCCACATTTGGCAGGATAACTGGCAAATACAGTAATAGTAATATTCTGCTTTCTTTCACATCATTGTTACTAGATTGGTATCAGAGGAGAGACATATTACACACTATTTTTGTTTGCTCAGATAATGTTGTTTCTCAAACCTATGGTACCTAGGTACACTGATTGTACTCTTGTGCTCACATTGTATCGCCATCTCGAGGGTAATAGCTGAAAATCAGTGTTTGCTCTCTAAGCAATATTAATCGCTGAGTTGGGACCCATTTATTAAACTACTACACCTATCGGCTCGATTCACTGGCGCTGCAAAGAGATGTTGCATTCCTTTGCATTTTCTTTCGCATTTACCACGGGGAGTGCTCTCAGGGATTGTTCGGATTAATCCCAGCCGACAAATTTCACGAACGCACATCGCGACAAAACTCCCTATACCATCCACACCATCTGGATGCTTGGCGGTCCACCACTGTGCGTTTCACTAGGAGTTTTCTTCCGCGTTTCTCTGTGGAATAATTTACCACCGGCGATATTTTCGGACCGATACGACTTAGGGACCTTTAAAAAAAGACCTTACTCCTTTTTAAAAGGCCGGCAACGCACCTGCAATTCCCCTGGTGTTGCAGTTGTTCATGGGCGGCGGTAGTCACTTACCATCAGGTGAGCCGTATGCTCGTTTGCCCCCTCTCCTATAAAAAAAACCACACATGTACTTTTAGATGTTAGTAGTATGTAAATTAATGTAACAGTTTTTTAGTACATACCTAGTTTTACAATTGAATGTATGTACATGTGTGATTGAAGAAACAAGTAAATGCCTTATCTACCTATTTACCAAATTATATTATTACCAAACGTCTCGCACTATTGGTGTTTCTGTATTTTACATTAAGTTCCTGTTGTGTTAGTAGTTGAATCTAGGATATGGGATAACGTCATCTAAGGCCACAAAATCATCTAGGGATCATGGAAAGTTAGATCGATCATGTTAGCACACGATGATTCAACCATTATTCAGTGGCAGAATGCTCGCCTGCAAATATAAAAATATAATACAATACTTATACCAATGTAAAAAACAGAAATATCTAAAGTTTATATATATTACGGTCGAATAGTTATAATGAATTTATCTTCTTATTATCATCTTTCATAACATTTTATAATAACGGCAATGTAAATCAATATAGAATGCATTGCAAGTGAAGTGGGAATAATTCAGACGTCGCGGTCCAATCGTATTAGTGCTCTCATGTGAATGGGCTGCTTCCAGCTCACGGCGTATAATTTGTTTGATCTTGTTTGTTCGCTTGGCACTATTTTGGTCTCTATGAAAGATATTAAATGGCACTATGTATAATATTTAAAAACAATAGAAAATAAGAAATTATTAACTGTAAAATTTCAATATTTATTGCTCTTCCAAATTGAGTACCTATTTGACATCATGACTGCCTCGCTGTTTGGTCGTAAGCGGTGATCATGTGAAACTGGGTTCGAATCTGTAATGCCTTTCAATAAATATTCTTGTAATCTATATTGAATAAAAATGATTCAAATCTAGGGTCAGGCCAAAGTTAGATATTGGTTTTTCTGCTATCAAATTCTTAGTAGCATACCAGTGTTTTATACTTGTACCTCGGAAAAGAATTAAAGTCGTTAGTGACCTGATTTCTCGCTGGTCGTGTCGAATTGCCGTTCCATCGGACTATGAGAGTGAGGGAACAGAAAATGCACCTGTACTTGCGCATACACTGGTGCACTATAATCCTGCCCTGCGCAGATGGCTTGTCTCCGTTGAGACTGGCCACTGTGATCGTGATTCGGTCTGGGAGACATTATTATATTTATCTTTTCATCTATCTATTGAAGTCCACAGCCGTAGCGTGGTTTTATTTTATAGAATAAGGGTGACAAACGAGCACACAGGACAGCTGATTATAAGTGGATACTGTGGTCAATAGACATTTACATTTATCCTCCATTACAATTTAAAATGCAGATGCGTTGTAAACCTAAAGGACTAAGATGGAATGCCTTGAATCCAGTAAAAAGGGTCTCCGGTTCTCACTACACTACTACACTCACCTTACAAAACACTGGACATTATAATATACGAACAACTGGTATTCTATGAGAGCGTGGTCCTCCTCCGGTCGAGCCGACCCATTCGATCTACAACCATAATATAGCTGCAGCATGGCTCTACCACGATGGAAAGGCGGTTAAGTGCTCACGGTTAATGTAAGCACGCGAGCAACCCGAGCCCGAACCTCGCCGGCATCACTGCAATTGTCAATAGTAGTTTTTAGTACTGACTAACCAACTACTCGGCAGTGAAGTAAAATATCGTGAGGAAACTAGTATGTCTAAGAAATAAAATATTTTGACGACTTGTGAAGTCCACTAATTGGGACAACAACTGCAACAGCAGGACAGTTAGTCCATTAAGTAACTGCCTTATAATTCTCCTGAAATTGTATGTACGAGTATGTCATTTCTGTGGATCTCTTTTCAGTGAAAATTTTACACAGTCGAGTTTTTAATTACAGTTTTGATCTTTAAACTGTTTTGTTTATGTTTAGGCTTAACTTTATCATTGTCGTCTTAACTTTTCTAAATAGTTATACGTTATCGTAAATTAAGAGTTTGGTGGTAACAAGTATGAAATGTCTTTTGAAAATAACCTTAAGGTATGGTAGTAAAATTCTTGTATAGCATGAAGAAGCATGCAAATAAAATTAAATCTGTAAAATTGCGATAATTTAAAAAGTATGTTAAGAGTTACTCTGACATGACAGGGTGAGAAAATGTGACATGCTAGACGATGTTGCTACCAGGATTAATAAAGAAATGCTTCAGTGGTTAGAACACGTAGAAAGAGAATTGAAGAAGCAAATTTATTCTGCTGAAGTGAGTGGCAAAGTTCGGGCAAGGGACAACCTGGACTGAATTTTATGGATCAAATTAAGAATTATAGATTGCCTCATAGGGGGGATTTTGCTATAGTTGCTACCCTTGCCAGGCGGGTTCGCAACCGCAGTTTTTTATAATTTTGGATTGTGTACAGGAAGATGCTGCTGCTCATCTCCTGTTTCAGTTTCCTTTTATCACTTCTTGTGACACACCCACGGTACAATATGGCTTAGTGGATATTCTTACACCGCCACTACATATATACTGTATATACTATGCATAGATATATAGATATAAAATAAGTAAGAGATGTGTGTCAGGTCCGGGTCTAATGGAAGCCCGTAGTAAGGGTGACAGGCGTGAGAGTTTATGTATGTATATTTATGTAAAAATAATTAACATTCATGGGAAATCACTACACTTCATTACCTCTGTGAGATTTGTTCTGTTAGAAAAATATTTTCTTACTTTGGGTTAAATAGTCTAAAACAAGTATGTGTACAGCATTTAATTTAATGAAATCATGGCTAACATCAGTACTAACCAACCATGTAGTAGTGGTGTAAGAATATTCACTACCTCACATCATCCCGTAGGTGTGGTAAGAGGAGATAGAGGGAAACTGAACCAGGAAATACGCAGCAGCATCGTTCTGATAATAGCTGAATAAAAAATAAAAAACTGCGGTAGCCAACCCGCTTGACAAGCGTGGCAACTATGAAAAATATGGGGGATAGTTGCCATATAGGAGGCAATCTATGGGGTAGGTGGAACTTTTGATAGGTTATCGTACTTACAAACTGTGAAATTTACTCTTTTATTCTTTAATGATAATGTCTAAATAAGAAGATATTCTCATAAATTGTTCACACCGCGTAAGATACTGCTTGTAAAATATTAACGCAGTGAAGAAGAATTTCCAAGACAGCTTAGTTAAATTGTTCTTATAATTTGTTTGCTAATACTTATCTTCTTTAGAGTTTCATAAGTCGAAGATCTTCTATGGATCTCTGACAAAAGTTCTAAACTAAGCAGTGTCACCAGCGAAAGCTTAGTAGCAGCAATTCGAGTGTTTAACATAATATTTCAAATACATATTTTTATACAGTCAGTTTGCTCGATAGAGTGTCACCGATCGGACGTGTGGTTAAAAAAGTCTTTATCCCGACGTTATAATGAATAAATCCGATTGTTGTGTAAAACCAATAACTAAAAGAACTCCCGGATTAGAATGCACGAAATGCGAAAAAATCATGCACGCGACTCATGCCTGTACTATTCTTTCATCTAAACAGATCGCAGCATTACGTAACGCAGATAGCCTGGAATGGACCTGCAAGGATTGTCAACGATACACTCCTGTAAGAAGATCGTATATTATCCCAGAAGAAGAATTATATACCATCAATAGACATTAAAAAGTTACTAAAGGATATTTCAAAGGAAGTAGAAGTCACTATAAAGCGTGAACTAGAGCCAATCGAATCTTTTATAAGTTACTGTCACGAGAAACTAGATGAGGTGCTAGAAAGTGTGGATGTTCTAAAACCAAGAATTATTGAATTAGAAAACAAAAATCTAGCATTAATCAACAAAAATAATGATTTGGAAATAAGAAGTAAGTGCCCTAGAACATAATATAGGAGAAATGGAACAAAAACAATACAGTTACAAAATTGAACTAACTGGTATATCGGGTATAGATGGCATAAATTTTTATTTTAATATCATAAATAATAATAAAAATTATTTTATATCATTAAGTTTAATATCGATGACTATACAATGCATAGTATCTTAAGAACCAAAAGAAAGGGGGGTGGGATAATTATTTATGTACGTAAGAACCATAAGTTTGAAATTATAACTATGAAAAAATTACAATGTGAATCACTTATAAGCAAAATTATCACCCATAATTTGCAAATATTCCATCGTTATATAATATATAGACCACCGAATGAGAACAAACACTCGTTTATAGAAGCGTTGTGTCACATAATAAAAGATAATAATATAAAACGGGTAGTTGTGTCGTCAACACGTAAATTTTAGTGTGCGCCTATTTATATTTATTATAAATTTAACTGTGTGTATTAAGCGTTATAAATGAATTAATTGGTAATAACCAAACTCATCTGCGCTCACGTTCTCACAACTTATCCTATAATTATACTCAATATTTGAAAATATTTTTATACCACCTTATATGGATTTCCAGCTGGCTAATTATCTTAGTGAAATTGAAAAGAGTCCCGAATGGGATTATGAAGAGAAGCTACTAAAAGTCAATACTGAGTGCAGTTCATCAAATCCTGACATACGAGGGTGGATTGAAAAGTACTCGGCCTAACCAAGAAAATAAACACATACTAAATCAGTAATATTTTATTTTTCTACATAATCACCATCAAGTTCAATACACTTTTTACAATCCCTTCCAAGCATTTAGACCGTTGAAAAAAATGATTCTTCCTTAGAGTCAAAATATGTCTACAGCTGCTTTGACCTCGTCGTTTGTCGAAAATCTTTGACCTCCCAAGTGCTTTTTAGGTTAGGGAACAGAAAGAAGTCTGATGGTGCCAGATCAGGTGAATACGGCGGATGCGGTAACAGTTCAAAGCCACAGTTGTGAATTTCAGCCATTGACTGTACTGATGTGAACACGGGCGTTATCTTGATGAAACAGGACTTTTCTTCTGAGCATTCCTCGACGTTTTCTTTTATTTCCTCTCGTAAACGACGTAGTAAGGTGCAGTTGTAATCAGAGTTTATAGTCTGACCCCTTTCAAGATAATCAATCATAATCACACCTTTCGAGTCCCAGAATACTGAAGCTATCACATTATTTGCCGACAAAATCGACTTAGCCTTTTAGGGGTGGTGAACCAGGTCTTCTCCACTGTTTTGATTGTTTTTTGTTTCCAATGTACAGTAATGAACCCATGTTTCGTCCATAGTAACAAAACGATTCAAAAATCATCTGCATCGGCTTCAAATAACTCCAAACAGTCGCGTGAAATAGTCAATCGCGTCCTTTTTGTTCAACTGAAAGCAGTCGCGGAACCCACCTCGCAGACACCTTGTGGAAACCTAACTCGTTGACAATGATGTTTTGAGTTCGTTCATAAGAGATGCCTATAATCTCGGCTATCTCTAATTTTTAATCTGCGGTCTCCCATTATTAAATCAAGTACTTTTTAATATTTTCGTCAGTAGTTGACGTCGAAGGCCTTCAGAGCGGGGTTCATCTTTCACACTCTCTACCACGCTTAAATTCTGCTATCCATTTTTGACGGATGAATATGACAGAGCACAATCGCCTAATGTACTGACCATGTCATCATGGATGGCTTTTGATGATAGCCCTTCTTATGGAGGTACTTAATGACGGCACGCTGCTCGATTTGCTCCATTCGCGGAAATTATGTCCGATTACTTTGTTAATAAATTTATAAAATCACAACTAATTATCGCACACGTTTCGAACTTCACACAATGAACTAGTCTGAACTGAACTAAATAATGTGGGTAGATTTGATTTTAGAATTGAATGGATCTGTGTTAGGCTGAGTACTTTTCAATCCACCTCGTATCTTCATTTTCTCGTGAGTTCTCTGAGTTTAAATCATTTGTTTGGCAAACCTTTCTACAATTAAAACACAAATAAATTTACTATGCCTTGGCCTTGATAGACATGAAACGGCGATGCGAAATAAAGTTCTGTTGTTCCATGGCATTGTCGAAAAGCAAAATAAAAACCTCCATGACGTTATTTTTAGTATAATATCTAATCAATCTAATCAATTAAAAAAATTAAAATCATATTAAATCAATTAATTATAATAATTAAAAATTAGAAAAGGATTGTGTTAAGGTTTGCCACCGGCTTGGATCATCTCAAAGTAAGACACGACCAGTTTTGGTTCGATTTTTTGATACTGAGCATAGGCGGCTTATTTGGGATAACAAAGCCAATTTCAAAGGCTCCGGTATCACTATCTCAGAGTTTTTAACGGAAACCAGGCATCACATATTTACTACAGCACGTAAACACTTTGGAATTAAGCACTGTTGGTCATCTGAAGGAAAAATTGTTATAATGCACTCTGATAAAACTCGACAAAAAATTTAAACGCTGGCTGAATTGGAAATACTCATCGTGAAATATCCTTCTAGCTCCGCTACAAAAGATAACGCATCACAGTCCGTTAATAGAACATCGATAATCGTTAATGCCCCGAACAAATCTCGCCGACGCATAAATAACTAAAAAAACAGTAGTATTGTTTTCTTTAAAAATTACATTTCTAAAATGGCAGCATTCAACTTTTTAAATAATTAATGTTCCATAATAATGAAGTTAACTAACATAGGCGGAACGCAAATACGTCACAAATAATGCACTTTTAATTTTAAGGTTAATAAAGATTGTTGCCCGTGTAGTGGCGGGTAAGAATATCCACTATCCCATATCTTCCCGTGGGTGTCGTAAAAGGCGACAGAGGGAAACTGAGGCAGAAGATCGGCAGTAGCATCTTACTGATAAAAGCAAAAACCAATTAAAAAACTGCGGTTGCCAACCCGCTTGCCATCGTGGCAACTATGGCAATATAGGGTATATTGCCATGAGAAGCGACACTAATAAACGGCCCCCAGTCCCCAGCGGCTCCGCTATTCCTGGATACGGTGGCGACCATGGTAACGGCGGGGCAGGGGGTGCTAAGAATCTCTGGTGGAGGTTCGGTTACCACCTATGACTACTCTTATAACGCACGCATTCTGAGGACTGACGAGAAGATCCTGGAGCTGAAAGAAGAGAAAGACAAGTAACGCTGGCATATTATAGGATTATCCGAGGTCCGAAGAGAGGGAGGGGGAGGACACGGTAATCCTCGCATCCGGCAACTTATTCTATCTCCTGCGACCATCTGTCCCAAGGAGGTGTCGGATTTATCGTCCACAAGTCTCTCATTAACAACGTTGTAAATATTGAAAGTGTATCGACGAGGGTTGTGTACCTTATACTCAGAATCACCAAACGGTATTCGCTGAAGGTTATACAGATTTACGCACCAACCTCATCCCGATGAGGAGGTGGAGGAAATGTATCAGGATATATCTAGAGCCATGCATTCCTCCAAAACCCACTATACGATTTTAATGGGAGACTTCAATGCAAAACTAGGCACAAGAGAGAACGGTGAGCTAAAAGTAGGGAAATTCGGATTAGGGCAACGGAACTCAAGGGGCCAGCAGCTGGCCGACTTCATGGAAAAAGAGGGACTCTTTATGATGAACTCTTTCTTCCAGACGCGGCCCCACAGTGGACCTGGTCGAACCCCGACGGTTCGACAAAAAATTAGATTAACTACATTATGACGACTAGACGGCAACTGTTCAGTGATGTCTCAGTGATTGTGAGGGTGAAAACTGGTAGCCATCACCGAATTGTTAGAGGCACACTGAACATAAACGTTAAGTTGGAGAGGTGTCGTCTAATGAAGTCAACGCTCCGTCCCCCTCGTGCTCTAATCCAAAGTCCCGAAACCTTTCAGCTCGAGTTACAAAATCGTTTTCAGTGCCTAGAAGATTGCAATGCAGTGAAGAATTACAAGCTCGTGGAAACTGTCCATGCGGTCGGAGCTAAGTTTGCAAGACCCGCCGCAGAAGAACACAAAAACTCTCCGATGACACTCTTAATCTCATGGCAGTTAGACGGGAAATAAAGATGCAGTCTTCAGTAGATTTGATAGCATACAGGCAACTGAACAGACAGATCTCAAAATTCATGCGGCGGGACTTACGCAACTTTAGTACTGCTCGTATTGAAGAAGCGATCGAGCGGAACCATGGCTCCAAAGTCTTTGCCAGAGATCTGTCTGCCAGAAAGAGCCAACTGTCGAAGCTGAAGACCGAATGTGGCAGTATCGTTTCCGGGACACCTGAGATTTTGAGTGAGATTGATAGGTTCTAAGGGAACTGTACACGTCATCGTTGAAGCCACACGAAAGTGTAAGTAACGATCCAAGAGCAAGTCTTATCCGCCACTATTCCGATGATATCCCGGACGTCAGTTTGAGCGAGATTAGAATGGCTCTCCAGCACCTTAAAAACGGCAAGTCCCTGGGCGAGGATGGAATTACAGCGGAGCTTCTGAAAGCGGGTAGAAAACCGGTACTAGAGGTCCTTCCGAAGCTCTTTAATTCCGTCCTCCATGGTGGAACTACACCGTAGGCGTGGAGCAAAAGTGCGGTGGTCTTGTTCTTCAAGAAAGGCGACAACGCTCTTTTGAAGAACTTACAGACCGATTTCCCTTCTGAGCCGCGTCTACGTGCTGTTTTCGAGAGTCATCACGAATCGTCTCGCACGCATACTCGACGACTTCCAGCCTCCCAAACAAGCCGGTTTCCGAAAAGGCTTTAGCACCATAGAACACATACATACCCTTCGGCAAATTGTACAGAAGACCGAAGATTAAAATCTGCCACTTTGTCTTGCGTATGTGAACTATGAGAAAGCCTTTGATTCCGTCGAAATTTGAGCGGTATTGCAGTCCCTTCAGCGGTGCCAAGTGGACTGTCGGTATATCGAAATGCTGAAGTATTTGTACAGTAGGGTTACGATGGTTACAGAGTACAGAACCAGAGTACGAAACCTATACAACTGCAGAGAAGTGTAAGACAGGGTGACGTAATATCCCCGAAACTCTTCACCGCTGCATTGGAAGACGTTTTCAAGCTACTGGAATGGGAAGGATACGGTATTAACGTCAATGGCGAGTACATTACTCACCTTCGATTTACCGACGATATAGTCCTTATGGCAGAATCGCTGGAGGAACTAAGCACTATGCTCAATGACCTCAATAGTGTCTTCCAATGGTTAGGTCTTATGATGAACATGGACAAAACAAAGATCATGTATAAAGACCATGTCACACCTATACCGGTAGTTGTTGGAAGCATTAAGCTCGAAGTTGTTGATGAGTATGTTTACCTGGGACAAATAGTCCGACTAGGTAAGTCCAACTTCACCGAGAGGTCAATCGATGGATTCAACCGGTTGGGCAGCGTTCGGGAAATTACGGCACATCTTCTCGTCAGGTATACCTCAAAACTTGAAAACGAGACTGTACAACCAGTGCGTGTTGCCAGTGATGACCTATGGAACTGAGACGTGGTCCTTCACTGCTGGCCGTATGAGGACGCTCAAGGTCGCTCAGCGAGCTATGGAAAGGGCTATGCTCGGGGTTTCTCTGCGTGATAAACTTAGAAATGAGGATATCCGCAGTAGAACCAGAGTAACCGACATAGCCCAACGGATTAGTAAGCTGAAGTGGCAATGGGCCGGCCATATAGCTCGAAGAACCGACAACCGATGGGGAAAAAAGGTTCTCGAGTGGCAGCCTCGTATCGGTAGGCGAAGTGTAGGGCGACCCCCACTAGATGGAGTGACGACCTGGTAAGACATGCAGGAAGTTGATGGATGCAGGTGGCTCAGGACCGTGCTTTGTGGCATTCTTTGGGAGGCCTATGTTCAGCAGTGGACTTATGAAGAGCTGTAATGATGATGATGATGAGTAATGGAGTGGCCTTATAACTGAGCCTTGTGCCGTACCTGTAGTCATAGGCATTTTAATACACAAATTATTTTCTATCTTTACTTGGAAATATCAATTGCTTACCTAATCTTTACACAATCTTAGGAAGGGTAGAGGACCCAGACAGGACACCAGAGTTTTCAATTTTTCTTATAAGAATGTCATGTTTTAAGGTATCAAAAGCTTTACTAAAATCAATGAAAGTTATTAATACATGCTTTTCTCATCTAAACATTTATTTACTTCGTCTGTAAAGTTGGACAGTAACTTTGTAGTAAATATTTTGGCTGAAATCCGTATTGAGATGCCGAAATAATTTTATGTTTTCGATAATAGTTATGAAGCTGGTTGGATGTGAATTTTTCTATAATTTTGTCAATGCCTGTAATTACTGTAATCATCTTGTAGACTTCTTCTACGTCCACTTTTGTAGATAGGTCGTACCAAACTAACTTTAAATCTATAGGATAGATACCTTTTTTATACTACTGTTAATTAACTTGACAATTACTTTAGCAATTTTTTTCTGATATAGATTTTATGTCAATCGTACGAATTCCGTCAGCACCTGGTGCCTTTTTATGTTAAGTGTTTGTATAATATTTTTATTTGCTTTGTGTTTGTTTTTGAAACCGTATAGACTTATCTACTAGATTGGTGTACAAATCTTCCGATAGAATTTTATTGGTACATTTTGGTATTATATTTTTAAGTTTCTATCGAATTTAGTGGCAAAATTATCGGCTATTGTTTTACTATTTTGGCTTTTGAAGTTAAGTGCTACCAGATTTAATACGTAGTGGTTTCATACGTGGTAGAGCCATGTTGTAGCTATATTAATAGTATAGTTGTAGCACGAATGGGTCGGCTTGACTGGGAATGACCACGCTCTCACAGAATACCAGCGTAAAATAGTAGCTTAATGCTGCTGTGTTTCGCATGGTGAGTGTAGAGAACCGGAGAGCCTTTTACTGGAAAAGAGGCATTCTATCTTAGTCCTCACGGCTGACAACGCATCTGCATTTTAATTCGCAAACGAAGATGGATGTAGATGCCTATGGGCCACAGCAACCACTTACCGTCAGGTGGACTGTGTGCTCGTTTGTCACTCTTATTCTATAAAAAGTGCCTTATTTAACAATTCATCTAGTGTTTCGGTAACTTTGCCACAAAGTTTGTTAACAATTCTCCACGTATATCTTGGATTACACACAATTATTATTTTTCATTTTTGATAATAGTAATTATTTCTAGTTTTTCATTAAATTTGATTGTTTTATTTATATATTTATTCTCTAGCCTATACTAACACTGCACGGTGCAAACAGAGCGATAAAACCATGGCGACCCCTGCCACGCTATGATGACTTCTGCAACATCAGGGACTTCACTCGACGCCGTCCACTACCATATAGAGACGGCGAGGCCGGCCTGCTCTTTTGACCGAGACGCAGGTGTCCTCTCCGGCTGATACTTGTACCTGTCCTACCTGGGTACAAATTAGAGCACTTCTTTGTGCTCCGGGCTGGAGTTTGCGTATACGTCAGAGAGGATATCTGTTCTCGACGCCTCGGCAGTCGAAGGTACAGACCTGTCCATCCTTTGGCTGCGCGTAGACAGCGACGACCATCCCGCGTCCACGGGTGCCTGTATAGGTCCCATAGCGGTGATGCCGACACAGACCGACTCACCAACCACGTCCAAATGGCTACAGATTTCTTGCTACAACAGATCCCATCCGTAGAGATCGTGATACTTGGCGATTTTAACGCAAATCTAGGCACAAGAGAGAACGGTGAGCTGAAGTAGGGAACCCAAGGGGCCAGCAGCTGGCCGACTTCATGGAGAAAGAGGGACTCTTTATGATGAACTCTTTTTTCTAGATGCGGCCGCACAGGAAATGGACCTGGTCGAGCCCCGACAGTTCGACAAAAAATGAGATTGACTTCATTATGACGACCAGACGACAACTGTTTAGTGATGTCTCAGTGATCGCGAGGGTGAAAACCGGCAGCGATCACCGTGTGGTGAGAGGCACACTGAACCTAAACGTTAAGTTGGAGAGGTCACGTCTAATGAAGTCAACGCTCCGTCCCCCTCGTGCTCTAATCCAAAGTCCCGAAACCTTTCAGCTCGAAATACAAAACAGTTTTCAGTGCCTAGAAGATTGCAATGCAGTGGACGATATGAATTACAAGCTCGTGGAAACTGTCCATGTGGTCGGAGCTAAGTTTGCAAGACCCGCCGCAGAAGAACACAAAAACTCTCCGATGACACTCTTAATCTCATGGCTGTTAGACGGGAAATGAAGCTGCAATCTTCAGTAGATTTGACAGCATACAGGCAACTGAACAGACAGATCTCAAAATTCATGCGGCGGGACTTACGCAACTTTAGTACTGCTCGTATTGAAGAAGCTATCGAGCGGAACCAGGGCTCCAAATTCTTTGCTAGAGATCTGTCTGCCAGAAAGAACCAACTGTTGAAGCTGAAGACCGAATGTGGCAGTATCGTTTCCGGGACACCTGAGATTTTGAGTGAGATTGATAGGTTCTAAGGGAACTGTACACGTCATCGTTGAAGCCACACGAAAGTGTGAGTAACGATCCAAGAGCAAGTCTTATCCGCCACTATTCCGATGATATCCCGGACGTCAGTCTGAGCGAGATTAGAATGGCTCTCCAGCACCTTAAACACGGCAAGGCCTCAGGCGAGGATGGTATTACAGCGGAGCTTCTGAAAGCGGGTGGAAAACCGGTATTTGAAGTCATTCAGAAGCTCTTTAATTCCGTCCTCCATGGTGGCAGTTATTCAAGAAAGGCGACAACGCTCTCTTGAAGAACTACAGACCGATTTCCCTTCTGAGCCGCGTCTACGTGCTCTTTTCGAGAGTCATTACGAATCGTCTCGCACGCAGACTCGACGACTTCCAGCCTCCTGAACAAGCCGGTTTCCGAAAAGGCTTTAGCACTATAGACCACTTACGTACCCTTCGGCAAATTATACAGAAGTCCGAGGAGTACAATTTGCCACTATGTCTGGCGCAAGTGGACTATGAGAAAGCCTTTGATTCCATCGAAATTCGAGCGGTGCTGCAGTCCCTTCAGCAGTGCCAAGTTGACTGTCGGTATATCGAGGTGCTGAAGTGCTTGTACAGTAGGCCTACGATGGCTATCCGGGTACAGAACCAGAGTACGAAACCTATCCAACTGCAGAGAGATGTAAGACAGGATGACGTGATATCCCCGAAACTCTTCACCGCTGCATTGGAAGACGTTTTCAAGCTTCTGGACTGGAAGGGATACGGTATAAACTTCAATGGCGAGTACATCACTCACATTCGATTTGCCGACGATATAGTCCTTATGGCAGAATCGCTGGAGGACCTAAGCACTATGCTCAATGACCTCAATAGTGTCTCTCAACGGATAGGTCTTAAGATGAACATGGACAAAACAAAGATCATGTTTAATGTCCATATCACACCTATGCCGGTAGTTGTTGAGAGCACTAAGCTCGTAATTGTTGACGAGTATGTTTACCTGGGACAAATAGTCCGACTAGGTAAGTCCAACTTCGACCGAGAGGTCAATCGATGGATTCAACTCGGCTGGGCAACGTTCGGGAAATTACGGCACATCTTCTCGTCAGGTATACCTCAAAACTTAAAAACGAGACTGTACAACCAGTGCGTGTTGAAAGTGATGACCTATGCAACTGAGACGTGGTCCTTCACTGCTGGCCGGATGAGGAAGCTCAAGGTCGCTCAGCGAGCTATGGAGAGGGCTATGCTCGGAGTTTCTTAGAAATGAGGATATCCGCAGTAGAACCAGAGTGACCGACATAGCCCAACGGATTAGTAAGCTGAAATGGCAATGGGCCGGCCATATAGCTCGAAGAACCGACAACTGATGGGGAAAAAAGGTTCTCGAGTGGCAGCCTCGTACCGGTGGACGAAGTGTAGGGCGTCCCCCCACTATATGGAGTGACGACCTGGTAAGATATGCAGGAAGTCGATGGATGCAGGTGGCTCAGGACCGTGCTTTGTGGGATTCCTTGGGGGAGGCCTATGTTCAGCAGTGGACTTGTGAAGGGCTGTGATGATGAATAATATGTTAGAGCAAACTGTGCAGAGCCAAGACAAACACAATTGTGTTTGATGGCATGAAGAAATTATATTGTAATTAAAACTGTTACTTTGTTGAAATAAAAAAAAATACGTGGTAGAGTCATGCTGCAGCTATGTTATAGTTGTAGAACTAATGGGTCGGCTTGATCGGGGAAGGACCACACTCTCACAGAAAACCAGCTTGAAATAGCAGCTTAATGCTTCTGTGTTTCGTATGGTGAGTGTAGAGAACCGGAGATCCTTTTTACTGGAAACGAGGCATTCCATCTTAGTCCTCAGGGATGACAACGCATCTGCATTTTGATCCTTAATTGAGGATAGATGTGGATGTCTATGGGCCACAGTATCCACTTTCCATCATTTAGACTGTGTGCTCGTTTGTCACCCTTATTCTATAAAAAAACATGTCTTTACCAATTACTATAATTAACATAAGAGTTCTTTAAATCTTTCAGTATAATTTTTAGATCACTACCAAATTTTTCACTGATGTAAATACAAACTCTTGTTTTTTGATCTCGTCATCGTAGACACCGTCTCCGATCTCATCGCTTTAGTGGGGTTATACTCATTATATGCCTTGCGGAGTTCATAGCTTTGGAACATATTCGTAAGATGTCGCTGTGGTCAAATTCGTATACTATCATTGCGCTTTAAGGCTTTAAGAAGCCTGAATGACCTTGACGAAACGGCGACCGCAGAGATTTTAGCCGTCGTCAACACCGTCTAGCGACTACTTTCTGTATTACTTAGAAAAGTGTAAAGATTAATAGACTGTAGAGGTTACAAGTATATAAGTGATATACTGCCTATTATGATTGCGCATCACTGAGAGTTGTGTTGCGTTTAAGCATCTTCAATTACATTGCACGGTGTGGTACTGTAGCTTCGTCCGGTAGGCATCACGAGCTATCAAGTGTTTTAAGTACGTAAGAATTTTTATTTAGCTCTGGGTCTAAGGGCTTGCTGTAAATTTCACCCGGGTTTGATCCACGGCAGCACCAATGACATTTTAAATTGCAATTTTAAGTGCGGATTTTGCAAGTGCTCGGCGGTGAAGGAAAACATCGTAAGGAAACCTGCATGTCTGAGGAATAAGAAAAAAAAATTTCGAAGACGTGAAGTTCACCAACACGCATTAGGGCAGCACGGCGGACGTTTCCTCGCCATAAGACCCTCTCAGAAATAAGAAGAGCCCTGTGCCCAGCAGAGGAAATTATATAGCCTGTTACTTTACTTTTGTATCGTATACATATTATGCAATATTCATATTCGTTTCAGATACAGAAGGGTACCTAATGCTGAGAAAAATATCATGTGGAGGCCACGAAAACGTAAAACATCTTTGTACCTATATAAATAATGTTCCAGTGATTGTCAGTCATTTTTTTCTATAGATTTTAGAACGTTTCAGATAGGGCAAAATAAAAAATAATACAAAATATTACGGTAATGATTTTTTAATAATATATACATTTATAGGTATTTATAATCAAAATAATGAACAAGCTGCAAGTTTCAACTAACTTCAAGTAATTGATGAAACGTAGTCAAGATCACTTCATATAAAATATATTTAATTAAATTGGCATATGGCCTATTTGGCCTTCTACTTGCAACTCGGCGGAAATTTGAAAAGAAAGATTTTGTATGTTCTTAATTATCTTGTGTACACCATTTTTCACAGATGTATTGTTTACAACTGGCGTGATTTCCAAAAGCATGATTAAGTGTCAGTTGTATATCGTCAATTAGATCCTGAACTTTTTTGACATTTATTTTTGTTTCTTTTTGTTATAAAGATATAATATACATATATACAAGAGTAACCTTTTTAAAAACTGACGCAAACTCATTAGTTTATTATTTGTTATTTTTTTTATAACGTATTGGGTATCGTGGATAAGTTTGTAATTTTTTTTAAATTTTATCACAAAATTTTCTCAATAAATTATTACGTTTTCTACAGTGATACTCTCCTCTTAGTTTCAGCGTGACTGTAGGATGTCATATAGGTACTGAATTACCGTCAGTTACTAAGCGGCCATAAATCATTATATGTATGTATAGACCTACAGATCTACATTTTTTTGTTTTCATTATTTTTGATTTTTTGAAACCTGGTAAAATTATTTTTTTCCATACCAATTGATGGGCCTGAGTATAATGCCGGTTGTGCTCTTTGGCTGAAGTTATTTTTTATTTTATTCAATTTTCAATTCATCGTCAATTTTGGTAATTTCTCGGCAGTTTTTAATTGTCTCGAACCCCAAGCTCGTAACAATATGGACATTTCACATCAGAGATTTTAAAAGTTTTCATGCGCAGTTACTGGAAGATATATTATTATATTATTACTGTCCCGTGTGAGACAACCTTTATTCTTATATTCCCATCACACGTAATACATTTTTATGGTTGGTTAGAAAAATGATATTTACACGCAAACTTTGACAGGGTAAATTCCTTTTTTTTACTATTCTTACCCAGGAAGTAGTTAAGCAACTACAATCCCACCTGACGGTAAGTGGTAATGTAGCAGGATTAAGTGAACAGTTATGGTGTTTTTTTTACTTAAATATCCAAGAATTTAGGCATTTCACCCGCTCTTAAGGCCTTAATCAAAATCAAACAACAGAATATTATTATAATGCCGGAGACAGAACAAAGCAAAACGGAAGTAAAACCAGTAAGGCCAGCGAAGAAATGACGAAAGACACTCCACAGGTGTCGATTTAAATTGTTTTGAAAGTCAATTAGGTATGTATTACTTGAAAATATATAAATGAAATCACTATCCTGACGTAAGATTAAAAGCAAGGCGTAAAAATATAAAACTAACAGAGCATAATATAAACCAAAGCAGACCGGCCCACACAAGCAACACTCCACAAGTATGACAAATGTGGCTGCCTAATCTTTTGTAATAAACTATCTAATCTGGTGTATTCGAACTTCGTTACCTTTTTTTTCTCATTATTAGTTTACTTTTGCTGTACTGCTATATTTATCTCTGCTTAGCCTAATGGTTGACTGGGAGAAAATGCCTTAAGGCATTAAGTCGGCCATATGTACGATTTTTCTTTTGTGCATAAAAGTTTAAATAAATAAATTAAAAACAAAATCTACTACCCTTAATTAGAAGAAGTCGAGATCGCATCGGAGTCTGAGGTGAAGGTACTGAAAGGTATGAGGAGACAAAATTTGAAGAATTTGATTTAATTTTAATCCTTTTAGTCTTTCCAAATTTTTGTTTTAGATATATGCGAATGGACAAAGCGTTTTTCTTTGCTTTCAATGTCTACTACAGTAAAGCATTGTAGTTTTATTTTATTTATTTTATCTCATATGGATGCCTGTTTATTGTACTTCTTTTGATAAAACGTTAAGCTACATTTATATTTTATATGTAAATCAAAATAAAATAATCATTTTCTTGTTGCCATTCCTAAAACAAGTGAATATGATTAATTTTAGTTAAAAGTTTTGTAATTATTTAAACATACAAGCTGACAGTCTTTTACTTTTATAAAACAAAGCTCCAAGAATATAGTAATCGATCAGCTGTAGTAAAAGTAAAAGAACTGTCTAATAAATCAAGTATACTAAATTACAGTTTAACCGAATCAAAATGGTCAACGTAAAATCCACATAAATCTAACTTGTAACACTCAGCGGTTTTATTTCGCGTAAGTCTAGCCATTTATCTACATCTAAAACGGTTTCCTTTTGTACATGGTCAGACTGCATAATTTTGACAAATTTTTTTGGGACTGTTCAACCGAAATAAAACTGCCTATTGATTGAGAGAAAAATGTATGAAGAAATATAAAGTATTTTCACTTTTTTCCTCGTTTTATATTCATAATGCGTGCAGAAAATGAGTGGATTAATTTGCCAGCATTCTGTCTTCCAATTTAATTACAATGTGTGTGTCTCCAAGTCAAGAGTGAATAGGCTTCTATTAAGCTAAATCAGTGAGATTTACTACCTTCGGTCACATTCGGCAAACATAGCCAGGTTTTCATTAAAATTATTAATAATTGATCTAATTCCATCAGCCAAATTTCACTATCGCACATTGCGTTTTTTATTTAACTTTTCATGATATATCCAATATCCGATATACTATAGGTCGGTGAAAAAGTTTATTCGTATTTTATCTGTATAAAATTGAAGAAATATCTCTTTGGTTGTACTGTTTGTATTTGGCTGGTTTTAATATCAATACATAAAGGACATTAGGAAAAAGAAAACTAAAAAGTATAAAACACTTTCCCGCTATTTTTCAATTGTTTTTCCGTCCGCCAAAATGAGTTAATCTAACGAAGAAATTCGATACATTCTGTTCGCGACGGTGAAAAGTGTTTGGAAACAAAGTGATTGAAAAATAATATTAAAATTATTTGTGACGAACCTAAGTGAAAAGTGCAATAATATAATAAAGCGAAAAGTCGACTAATCAGAGCGCGACACGTATAGAACTTTCTAGGCGTTTTTAATTAACTGCGTAATAGTTGATCACGAAAATGATGGAAATAATTTTTATGAAATAAAAGAATATTTAGCGTAAAGAAACTTATTTCCTATTTATAGTAAAATTAAAGAATTAATGTACCCAAATATTGTGAAAATTTGGGATATTTTGGTTAATAACTTTTTACATTGTTAATATATTAAGAAACCTTTATGATATACTAATAAAGGACTAAATTGCCGATTTAACAATGTATAGTACATTAGTGTAGGAAATAATAGTGTATAGAAAAAATTGTAATTTGAGACAATTGTATAGAGAAAATGTTATGCAATAAAGAGGCAAAACGGACATTGGCAAGCGGCTCACTTTAAGGTAACGCTCGAGTCTACCTTATGGCTTCGGGGCTCAGTAACATTGTAGTAGCTGAAGCGACTAGTAACAGAACCAAGAAGCAGCTGAATATAGAACATAATGAATAGTAGCCAGCAACATAGTAGCTGATAATAGCAGCTACACAAGTGATAGTAATAGCTAGTTGTACAACATAGTAGCTGATAATAGCAGCTAGACAAACAGTGAAAATAAAAGCAGATAGTACTAGTAGTAGTAAGTTACTACCGAACAATTTTGAAAATATTGATCACTGGGGTAAAAAATGGATCACCTATGACAAGAAACTGCGAATAAAATCATGGTCAAAGGGTAGTCAACCTCCACAGACTGTAGCGAAACCCGGATTAACACGCAATAAGGTGATGCTGTGTGTATGGTGGGATTGGAAGGGTATCGTTTATTATGAGCTTTTACCGCTGGCCAGAACCATCGATTCGGATCTCTACTGCCAACAACTAATGAGACTCAAGAAAAAAATTGAGAAAAAACGGCCGGAATTGATCAACGGAAAAGGAGTGGTCTTTCATCATGATAACGCCAGACCACAAACATGTTTGGCCACTCAGCAAAATTGAGAGAGCTTAGTTGGGAAGTGTTAATGCAATCACCATATAGCCCTGACCTTGCACCCTCAGATTATCCCCTGTTTCGGTCTCTTCAGAATTCTTTGGGTAGTGTTACGTTAACATCAAGAGAGGACTGTCAAAACTACTTGTCGCATATTTTTAATCAAAAATCCCAAGATTTCTCCAGCAACGGGATTATGACAGTAGCTACAAGATGGCAATAAGCAACAAGTTATCGAACAAAATGGCACATATATATTATAATTAAATGTAATTAAACTTTGAAAAAAAAATGTCTTGAATTTGTATATAAAATATGAAAAAACTTTTTCCCCGACCTTCTATTAAGCGAGACATTCATGTTTGCTATATTATATATATATTATATGGATATAAAATATGTACGTAGTTGGTTTATGGAAGCAACTCTAACGATTTGAATGAACTTTCGTATTTAGATAGAGTTTTACTTTCCAAGTTTATCTAGATTGTTGTTATCCCTGTTAAAGTTATATTTTTTACGCTGAGCAAAGCTCGGTCGCTCAGGTACTAGAAAGAAAAAGGCAAATTGAATGTCAGCATAAAACACTGACTTAGAAGTATGGTAGGTATATTTATATCTCTATGGCATAAAATACTTTAACAGCTATACATTGTTTTTGAAACACCTATAATTTTACACACTACTTTTGCGTTTCTGTTTTAAAATATCATTATCATTATCATCACTATTGTTACGTCAGTTTACAATTTAGTACATTAATCTTATAAAATATTAGGTACATATCTTTAGATCTACATATCTTCTTCATTTTATTTCAGTACGCGTGTTTAACTACTTCGGAGTACGTTAAGGTACGTTCAAATACTTCGAAGCAATAGCCAGCGCCGCAATAGTTGAAATCAACCGCCCAAGGGACATGTGTTCTTCGATTTTCACTTTATATTTTATTACCACCGGATATTGAGTCCTAGCGAACATATTGCGCCCTACCACGATTTCAATACGTTATTGAAAAGTGTTAAAGGTACGCCCGTTTAGGAGTGTGACGTACACGGAATCAGTTGCACAGGTTTGGTGTTCACCCAACAACACGATATTGCTCGATATTATTTTGAAATATTGGAAAACGTTTTTTTTTATAGGATAAGGGTGACAAACGAGCACACAGTCCACCTGATGGTAAGTGGCTGCTGTGGCCCATAGACAGCTACATCTATCTTCGATTACGAATCAAAATGCAGATGCGTTGTCACCCGTTAGGACTAAGATGGAATGCCTCGTTTCCAGTAAAAAGGGTCTCCGGTTCTCTACACTCACCATGCGAAACACCGCGGCATTAAGCTGCTATTTCACGCTGGTATTCTGTGAGAGCGTGGCCCTTCTCCGGTCGAGCCGACCCATTCGTGCTACAACTATACAATTAATATTGCTGCAGCATGTCTCTACCACGTATAATTTTTTTTATGATCGTTTTATGACGCATTAAGGAAAATTGAATACTAATAACCATGTGATTGCTTTCCATCACGATTTTTTATTTAATTATATGTAAGCATGAGAATCCATTATATCATTAAATTCAACAAAAGACAATAAAAAAAAATAATGTCGTAAATATTTGTCGGTTGCACATCTGTAACGAGGCGTTTGAATAAACAGAATCAACGTATAATTTTAACCTGTTTTATTTATTTTGTTCAACCCCCTATCCAATAATTTAAGTTATACCTGAGATACTGCTATATAGGTAAAATAAAGTAAAAGTAGGTAGGTACCTACCAGCACAAGCCTTTGTTTCCATCGCGACGAATCAGGTGAAGCTGCGGAACGCAACTTGTTTTGTAAAGTAGTAATTAGTTTGTATCTTTCTATATAGAAGTAAATTATTACGAGGAATACAGATAAAATATAATGTTATGATAATATTATCTAAGGAAATGTTTTTGTGACAACCCTTGCATATTATTAGCGACTAGACGTCGAGACAGCTTTGTGGGTATTTTGCGGTATAACAAAGGAGTTGACCCACTATTAGTATTTATTTGTTAGACATATGGCGATATCATGGAACGTCTATGTCTGTTGACGACATCCAAGGCTTGGTACGGGGTAGTGGATTCACTTACGCCGCCACTACAGTGTACACGGTATCAAAAGAAATAACCAAGGCTATTTTCAATAATATACATTTATGCATTTATATAATAAACTAGCTTTGCATAGAACTCAAAACAAAAAAACTGCAAATCTGTAACAATGTTCTGTGCAATCTGTTTCAGCTGAATCTGAATCTGTTTCATTACAATCGGTTAAGCCACAGGTTAGCCCTGACAGACAGACAGACAGACAAAAATTTTACAAATGTTTTTTGATATCACAGACACTCACTTTAATTTTATTTATATGTATAGATTTTTATTATAGAATAAGGGTGACAAATGAGCACACAGTCCTCCTGATGGTAGGTGGTTGCTGTGGCTCATAGACATCTACATTTATCCTTAATTAAGAATCAAAATGCAGATGCATTGTCACCCCGGAGGACTGAGCTGGAATGCCTCGTTTCCAGTAAAAAGGGTCTCCGGTTCTCTACATTCACCATACGAAACACAGCAGCGTTAAGCTGCTATTTTACGCTGGCATTCTGTGACAGTGTGGTCCTACTCCGGACTAGCCGACCCATTTGTGCTGCAACCACAATATAGCTGCAGCATGGCTCTGCCACGTCAAAAATATTTTTTTGTTATAATTTCTAAACATGCTCATGTTTAGAAGTTAAGCAAATAATGCAATAAGATATTATTATCAGTATGTTATGAAGATAGTTTTGAATTTAAAACAAAGAAGCTACACTTTGATTTTCCTATAACAGTAACATAGTACTTATTACACTTGCTCAGGCAATACGCTAACAAGACAAATACATCCCATGAGAAAGCTAAATGGCCGAAGATATCGAACCACACAGAAAACTAGTTACAAATAAAGTACCGTTGGGATAACCCTCGTTAAAGAGCAGAAATTTAAGGGTGTACAATAGATTGTTTTGTACAGATAAATTTGTTTTAAGTGAAAATATTTACCTAAATCATAACGCTTAAAAATCGTTTTTAATATTTATAACTTTAGTATAAATTTAATAATTTTAATTTCACAAATTATTATTTTATTAGCGCCCGAAAAGTCGGGAATTAAACTCAGTAAAATCCATAAAATTAGTTTTATTTAATGCATACAAATGTAAATTATACGTAAACATATAAATAAATATTTTGGTAGCTGACTCGAATAACCTTTAAAGCATTACGTAACAACAAAGAGGAATATAAAGTGCAACAAACAGTCGATACAAAAGATTTTATAATGACAATGCCTCCGCCCTAATGATCTATGCAGCCCATTGTAGGAGTACAAAGAGCTTTAGCACATTCAGACTGCAGTTGAAATTATTATAATAGAATTACATGAACTTTTTTTAACTTAGGTTAGGAATATAAGAAGTACTTTGAAAATCAATTACTTTGTACTTGTATTGATTCACCTAGTATGAAAGAATTTTAGTAGTGGAGGTGTAAGAATCCCGTGGGTGTCGTAAGAGGCAACATAGGGAAACAAATCCGGAGATGGGCAGCAGCGTCTTCCTAATAACGACTAAAAATAAGAAAATGCGGTTATCAACCCTCGCAAAGCGTGGCAACTATAGCAAATATCCCCCCCTCCTCTATGAGGCAATCTATGGGAGAGGCCTATGTTGGAGGACTGTAATATGTTACCTACTATTTTGCAAAAGCGAAAATTTATAAAGCTAGTTTCTACAATACATCGTTGTTGTGATGACTTGTATATTATTAGATGTATCTCATAACGATCATTTCATTCTTTCATTAGTAAAAGCTATCAAACGTCCATTGCTAAGCATATGTCTTACGCATAGATTGCCAAAGTTGCCACGCTTGGCAGGCGGGTTGAAAAACGCAGTTTTTATTATTTTGAGCTGCTATCAGGACGATGCTGCTGGCCACTGCCTGTTTCAATTTCCGTTTGTTGCCTCTCACGGCACGGGTAGTGGGTTATCTTACAACATACGCGGTATGATAATCTTTTTTCCCAATCAGTTCTTAGAGATATATGGCCGGCCCATTGTCACTTCAGCTTACTTATTTGTTTCTTATTCGTTGCGCTTTGACGGTTACACTGATTCTATTGCGGATATCCTCATTACTAAATCTATCACGCAGAGAAATTTCAAAACCTGGCCATAGCACGCTGAACGACCTAGAGTTTCCTCATACGTTTATTTTCATATTTTTTTAATAACACGAATCTCTTTATTGAATAATTGTGAGGTTTGGTAGTACCCAGAACGAATCATCTTACGCGACTTTCAATAAAATCTGCAGCTTAGGCACTAAAGACAAAATATATCACAAAATAAATAATATACTAGTTACTAAAGTATAAAAGAAAATAGGCGTTGCCTGTTTTTTACTGTTGGCACGGCTTCTTTGGTAATAGCCATTAAAAGCTTACTAAATGAACAAAGACCTTTACGTTAAAATATAATTTGTATTTAATAAATAAATTCTCTTCGTTTTGTGGTTATAACTTTTGTTAACTTTTACGTTCAAATTGCGTGAAAATGGTCCCGACATAGATCAATTTTCCTAACGGATATTTTTAAGCTAAATAATAGCCATAATTAATATCCACCGTGTAGTGGCGGTGTAAGAATATCCACTACGCCATATCGTCCCGTGGGTGTCATCGTAAGAGACGACAGAGGACCCGGTACTGATAAATATTTAAAATAATGTAAAACTGCGATTGCCAACCTGCCGGTCAAGCGTGGCAGCTCAAACAAAACCGAAAATACGGCTAGCTATGCGGAGGCCTATGTTCGGAATTGGACTTTTATACGTTATAATGGATGTAAATAACAAGGATTAATGTAAGTAATAATAATTTAAGTATGTTCATGTTTATTCGTAAAAAATCGTATTTTTAAATTATCAAAGAGTCCGTAAGCTATAGATTTTTTGCAAAACATTCAGAGTGCCATGCATAAATTACACTGAAAATTAGTATTATGTTCTTTTTCTGTATGAGCCCGTGAACAGCCTTCTACTTGACATGATTTTCTTTCATAGTTTAAGAGAATCGACGCAGTATATATTTTTAAGTTATTATCTGGAAATCAAGGCAATTAAAATATTATATTGTTGATGGTTCGGCACAATGGCTTAGTAGTAAGTGCCGTGGGTTCGAATCCTACACGGATCAGCTATTTATATGGCCTATAAATAATTGTTATTTTTGTCCTGCAATTTATGAATGCAAACTGCCTCCGCGATACAAGAGAAAATCCAACTGTATTGTGGGGAGTTGAAAAGTTTTATTAAAAAATTCAAAAGTTATTGGCTTATCGCAAGATGATTAAAGGAATTATTTAAATAAATAAATATAGTAACTTTCATTAGCCGAAAATATGTACGAAAACATTATTTATGTACGAAAACGTGAATTTTATTGACCAAAATAATGATAGACATTATCGTGTATTAAGAAACAGTACCTATACATATTGTCCCGTGAGTGTGGTAAAAGGCGACAGAGGGGAAATGTAACAGGATATTGGCAGCAGCATCTTCCATCAACTAATAAAAATTGCGGTTGCCAAGCCGCTTTCCAAGCGTGGCAACTATGGGAAAATCCTCTCATGAAACAATCTATGAAGGAGGCATATGTTCAGCAGTGGATTTCTATAGGCTATAATGGATGGATGGAAGAAACAGTCACAATATAGATATTCCTAAATTTAGACTAAGAAAAGTAAATAATTCTTTATTGGGCAGACACCCATTTAAAATAAGATTAATAACCAAGTAGTAAGTAGTAAAACTCTTTGAAATAATATAAAAATAAGTGTTTGTGTTTATTTTTATAGGCCTTCTATACTTAGAATGATTATTTTGATGATAACAAAGCGTGGAATAGTATCGATCCACCCTAATACCAATATATTCTGTGACAATGTTTTCCTGATGAATAACTTATTAATAATAAATTTATTTATTTTATTTATTTATACACTTTATTGTATTAAAGGTACAAACGGCGGACTTAATGCCATATGGCATTTACTACCAGCCAATCGGAAAGTTAGTGGGAGAAGTGTGTACTGCAGTGGGCTAGGATGAAAACTTGCATTTCACACACACACACACACACACACACACACACACACACGCGCGCGCGCGCACACATACACATACATGTAGACCGTATTTATTTAAATAGATATAAGGATATTATACATTATATATATATATATATATATATATATATATATATATATATATATATATAAAATAAACTTTAAAAAGAACATTTTGTAAAATAGATCCGTTAAAAGTTACAGCCTATATACTTCCCACAGCTGGGCACAGGCCTCCTCTCGTTTTAGGGCAAGGAAATGTCCGCTGCGCTGCCCCGATGCGTGTTGGCGAACTTCATTCACATCATGTCTTCGAATTTTTTTTGTATTTCTCAGACTTGCAGGTTTCTTCAGGATGTTTTCTTTACCGCCGAGCACGTGGTAAATCAGCACTAAAAATTGCAATTAACAATTTCAAGTGCCGGCGGGAATCGAACCAGGGTTGCTCGCATACTATGAAATTTACAGCGAGCGCTTCGCCCCTGACCTACCGCATTGTAAAATAGTTCCGTAGAAAATTACAAACATGCTGTGTAAAATGGGTATTTATAATAGTTTAAGGTATAAACGCGGTGTATAAAGTTAAGTGTAAGGTGGACTCAGGTGTGCCATGCTTAAAGGTCTTTGCCTGCGACGGCTTCATGTGGCGGTTTGTCCACTTCCCTTTAAAATGGTCGAGGAGGGCGAGGGCATCGGCTGCCACGTCATACTTGTGAACAGGTGCTGCTTGTGGGGACTGGTCTGATCGGGTTTGCAATATATTTAATTTAATTTTTTTAATGCTTGATTTTATTACACATAGAACATACATTGATTAACTATGGGCCTATTCCTTTTCATTTTTGATTAAGAATACTGCATCCTTTAAAAAGTGACGAAAAAGAGAATACCTGCACAGATACTTTCGCCGTTTCTTTTTCTGACAAAGGAACCTCCTTTTAAATGGACTATCGTTCTTATCTACTAAGATTAAGAACCATTTGACGTTTGACAAACGAAAGTTTATTATTTTACGTTCCTTTTCGTTAGTATCCTTCCGACTGCGCCATGTCATATTTTATGATTTGGGATGCGTTAATCCGTGTAGTGGCGGTGTAAGAATATTCACTGCTCCATATCATCCCGTGGGTGTCGTAAGAGGCGACAGAGGGAAGCTGAATCAGGAGGTGGGCAGCAGCATATTCGTGATAACAGATGACTAAAAAAAACTGCGGTTGCCAATCCGCTTGGCAAGCGTTGCTACTATGGCGAATATCCACCCTATGAGAAATTCAATGGGACAGGCCTATATTCAGCAGTGGACTTTTCAAAAGCTTTTAATGGCAATTTCTGCAAATAACATCTATTTTGAAATATTTATATAATATGCTATAATCGTTAGTGCGGCTGTTAGTGATCGTATAAAATTCTGAGCGACTTGAGATTGAGGTCATAATTTAATACAATAATTCGTTTTGTTGAGACGATAGTTTATGGCTATGCCAATAACAAAATCTATATTTATGGACTAAACTGACTCATATTCGCAATATAAGTTGGCTTAGTGCCAAAAAAGAAAATCACAAAATTTGGACACGTTAAGTAGCGCTGTGGTTAAGTTATTAAATTAAAGTTAAAGTTACAGCATATATACGTCCCACAGTACAGGCCTCCTCTCATTTCTGAGGGGGTTTTAGGGCGAGAAAATGTCCGCCACGCTGCCCCATGGCGTGTTGGCCAACTTCACATGTCTTCGAAATATTTTTTACTTATTTCTCAGACATGCAGATTTTCTCACGATGTTTTCCTTCACCGCCGAGCACGTGGTGGGGGTCAAGCCCGGGTTGCTCGCGTACTGTGAAATTTACAGCGTGCGCTTCGCCCCTGAGCTACCACGGCTTACATTGTAAACTGTGATTTTTTTGACACTGTAAAAAGTTCTGAGTGAATTTGGAGGGAAGCTTACTGCGCCACCTACCGGAAAGATCAGATATTAAGCGGTCGCCTCAAATTACATAATAATCAAGCCAACCGAGTTCGATGCCCGCCGGCACCAATGAAGTTGCTAATTAGGTAAAATAAATAAATAAATAAAATTTGATAAGTATGTAAGATATAAAATAAATATTTCATTTATGACATGTGAATTTACATGGGGGCAGCGCTGTACACTCTTACTTTCTCTAAAAACCCTCTCAATAAGAAAAGAAGACCTGCATCCTGTTGTGGGATGCATAATAAAATCATTTTCAAGCGAATTTAAAAAAAGAAGGAGGTTCTAATTCGACTATATTTTTTTATGTGTGTTATCTTAGAACTTTTTTCTAGGTAAACCGATTTTGATGAATCTTTTATTTGAAAGCTGGTGCTTTCCATGTGGTCCCATATTAATTTTATCAAGATCTGACAACTAGTTTTTGAGCTATCTTTAACAATGCGTATTTAATTGACTTCGACTCATCATCATCATCATTACAGCCCTTCACAAGTCCACTGCTAAACATAGGCCTCCCCCAAGGAATGCCACAAAGCACGGTCCTGAGCCACCTGCATCCATAGACGTCCTGCATGTCTTACCAGGTCGTCACTCCATCTAGAGGGGGGACGCCCTAAACTTCGTCCGAAGGTACGAGGCTACCACTCGAGAACCTTTTTTCCACATCGGTTGTCGGTTCTCCGAGCTATATTGCCGGCCCATTGCCACTTCAGCTTACTAATACGTTGGGCTATGTCGGTCACTCTGGTTCTACTGCAGATATCCTCATTTCTAAGTTTATCACGCAGAGAAACCCCGAGCATAGCCCTCTCCATAGCTCGCTGAGCGACCTTGAGCTTCCTCATACGGCCAGCAGTGAAGGACCACGTCTCAGTTATATAGGTCATCACTGGCAACACGCACTATTTTTACAGTCTCGTTTACAAGTTTTGAGGTATAACTGACAAGAAGATGTGCCGTATTTTGCCGAACGCTGCCCAGCCGAGTTGAATCCGTTGATTGACCTCTCGGTCGAAGTTGGACTTACCTAGTCGGACTATTTGTCCCAGGTAAACATACTCGTCAACAATTTCGAGCTTAGTGCTCCCAACAACTACCGGCATAGGTGTGACATGGACGTTATACATGATCTTTGTTTTGTCCATGTTCATTTTAAGACTTATCCGTTGGGAGGCACTATTGAGGTCATTGAGCATAGTGCTTAGGTCCTCCAGCGATTCTGCCATAAGGACTATATCGTCGGCAAATCGAAGGTGAGTGATGTACTCGCCGTTGATGTTAATACTGTATCCTTTTCAGGCCAGTAGCTTGAAAACATCTTCCAATGCAGCGATGAAGAGTTTCGGGGATATAACGTCAACCTGTCTTACACCTCTCTGCAGTTGGATAGGTTTCGTACTCTAGTTCTGTACCCGGATAGCCGTCGTAGCCTTACTGTACAAACACTTTAGCACTTCGATATACCGACAGTCAACTTGGCACCGCTGAAGGGACTGCAGCGCCGCCCAAATTTCGACGGAATCAAAGGCTTTCTCATTGTCCACATACGCCAGACATAGTGGCAAATTGTACTCCTTGGACTTCTGTACAATTTGCCAAAGGGTATGTATGTGGTCTATGGCACTAAAGCCTTTTCGGAAACCGGCTTGTTCGGGAGGCTGGAAGTCGTCAAGTCTGCATGCGAGACGATTCATAATGACTCTCGAAAACAGCACGTAAACGCGGATTGGAAGGGAAATCGGTCTGTAGTTATTCAAGAGAGCGTTGTCGCCTCTTTTGAAGAACAAGACAACCGCACTTCTGCTCCACGCCTCTGGTGTAGTGCCACCATGGAGGACGGAATTAAATAGCTTCTGAAGGACTTCAAGTACTGGTTTTCCACCCGCGTTTGTGAATTTGACTACATCGATTATGTTCTCATTTATTTATATTGAAGGCGGTTGTAATTTTTTTTTTAATTTTATCACTTGATTGATTATTATGTTTCATTATTTTAATGGCAGGGCTGGTAGATGATAACTGTTCATACTTTAACTGTTTGTGGGAGACTGGTCTGCTCATGTTTCCGATGCACTTGCAAGTTTTTTTATTTATTTAACCAACTGACATTTTATTTAGAGGACACGTTTAAAATCGATTAATCCATTTGATTATTTATAAACTATATCTTGGAAATATAATAATATAAAATGAAAACAGCGCAGTTATTTTCACAATTTGTTTCCCAATTACATGGAACTCAACTTCAAAACGGACGAATTAAAAATTAACGATATTTTATATTGTCAGTTATAATAAAATTTTTGGATTTTGTAATGATTTCTTATATTTACGCTAACACAACATATTAAACGAAACTAATATTACAAATTCTATCGCGTTTAATTTAATTTTTTAATTCCCGACGTTTCGGGTGCTTTACAGCACCCATGGTCACGGGGGGGACTGAGGTGTTTGACTTCCCAATGTCATAGTTAGCCCAGCTATCCTTAGTTTTTGAATATTAATTGTTGGTCCGATCTACGCAAAATGAGCTTACAGTATCTTGAAGTCTTGCAGTGGTATGCTTGGGTTTGGGTTTAATTTTATTAATTATAGGATCCCACGCAGATCCACCCATCCATCTTCTCTATTGAAATCAGGATGTTTTTTTAAATTTCAATAGCCTCGCGAATTAGCCTTGGTAGCAATCGGTGTTCTTTTGCGAGGATTTGTGGTCTATCAAATCTATTGTAATGGCAGAGATGATTTTGAATATGTTCACAGACTACAGACTTCCCGGACCGTCGGTGCTTCAAGTCTGCTATATGTTCTTTTACGCGAGTTTTTATAGATCTTTTTGTTTGTCCTATGTGAGAAAACGAAATATCTAAATATAATGAATGCAAAAATAAACAAATACCAAAATACCAAAAATTAACGATCAAATCAAATGCCCAACATCAGTTTCAACGTAGAAACGAAACGCAACCGTTGACCACAGACGCGAACAATAAACAACGCACGGTCTATAATCTGTCAAAACATACACTGGAAGAACCAACAATAAAAGTATTATCGAAAGGCTTGAATTTTGCATCGCGAAGAATCCCGTACGAAAATATTATCTGTAGTGTTTAGGATTGTTTGTTTAATAATAATATCGGTAAGGAGGATCTAGAGGCTATACGTCAAGACATTTCGTCCTTGTTACGTTGAAGTTCAACGCCGAAACTAAATCTCTCCAAAGACGAGTTTAAAGCGTTGTACAACTTACGCAACAGACCAGAGTTCACGATTCTTCGCGCGGATAAAGGAAATGCTACGGTAATAATGGACACGTCAGAGTATAATTTCAAAATACAACAACTTTTATCGGACGATAGTACATACAAAAAGGTCAAAACAGACTCTACAACTACTACGCTTGAAACAACTACCAATTTAATAAAAAAAATACTCCAAAAATTTACTCTCGACGCGAATTCGTTAATAATATTGTGTGCAAAACCACCGAGGTTGTACGGGTTACCGAAAATATACAAACCAAACACTCCACTACGTCCCATTGTGAGCTAGATCGATTAACAACTTATAAGTTGGCTCAACACTTGGCAAAAATACTGTCACCACTGAGAAGACACTCCAGAGCACACAGAAAGGATTCATACCATTTTGTTAGTGAGATAAAAGACCTACATCTCGCTGACAATGAAATTATGGTCAGTTTTGATGTTCAGTCACTATTCACATGATTACCTATTTAAGACTGCATCTCAGTTGTAACTAGGAAGCTAGAAGATAACAACATGCCTACAGTACTACTCAAAAACTGCCTTACATCTGGCAATCTATTGTGGAAGGAAGAGTTCTAAAAGCAAGTAGACGGTGTGGCGATGGGCTCACCTGTATCTCACGTAGTCGCCGACATATTAATGGAGGACTTTGGGGAGAAAGCCCTTCTTACTGCACCTGTAACTCCAAGGTTCTACAAGCGGTACGTAGACGATACTTTCACAATTTTACCATCAGACAAAGTAACTGTATTTTTAGAACATCTTAATTCCATAAACTCTAAAATTAAATTTACTATGGAGTTAGAGGCAAATAATTCTTTAGCTTTCCTAGATGTGTTAGTCATCCGAAATCCTAACAACACCATAGGTCACACTGTGTATAGAAAAAAGTCAAACTGATATTTAAACAGTGAATCTCACCATCATCCTTCACAGTTAGCTACCCTGGGAAAATATTTGTTTCAGAGAACACAGGGGATCTGTGACGGAAAACATTTGGCCGCCGATCTTCAGCACGTCAAGCAAGTATTGCAAGATAACAAGCTTCGGGTCCCGCGCTTACGTCTCAGAGACCGAGTGAAGCCGGCCACTGTCGACCGTATTCCAGCTGTACTGCCATATTTCAGAGATGTCACAGCCAAGATTGGCTACATCTTGAAGCGAGCTTGCATTAAAACCTACTACAAGCCGCCGAAGAAGGTTAGTCAATTTTTACCATCCGTCAAGTGTCATATCCCTCTACAAGATGCAGGAGCGTACAAGCTGGATTGAACGTACGCCATTACATTGGATTTGATAGACTACAAATCCTCGCAAAATAACACCGATTCCTACCAAGGATGGTTCGCGAGGCTATTAAAATTAAAAAACACCCTAATTTCAATAGAAAAAATGGATGGGTGCTGCCATCTGCTTGGGATCCTATAATTAATCAAATTAAACTCAAAACCAAGCATACCACTGCAAGACTTCAAGATACTATAAGCTCATTCTGCGTAGATCGGACCAAATATTAATATTCAAAAACTGGTAGCCGGGCTAACTATGACATTGGAAATCAAAAACCTCACCCCCCCCCCCCACCTCGTGACCATGGGTGCTGTAAAGCACTCGAAACTTCGGGAATTAAAAAGTAACATTAAACGCGATAGAATCTCTAAAATTAGTTTCATTTAATGTTTGGATTTTGTTCTTATGAAATTCCAATGATAGTAGTATAGCAATATTCAAACTATTAAGTTTTAGTCATTGCGTTAGAAATGGAAGCAGAGAACTAACACAGGGAATTTTAGTAATTAATCATTAGTTTCGGCACCGCGATTGTCAAATTCTAATGAATTCGATGCCTAACAAAGTTTCCACTTCTGCAGTTGGCATTTAATATACAGTGAAATATGAATATTTAAATCACTTGAGTCAATTGTGTAGATGTTTCAACCAATTAATGTCAGTCGCAGTATTTTAATTTGCAGATTACAATGTAATGCTATGAATATAATATCTTATAAAATCAATGGAGTGAAAAAACAAACATCGTTTATCATCGTGCAAAATTAAAGATATTACCTGGTAATTGCTATTTTGTCGCTACAGCTTGGCGCTTTTCCATCTCCTGTCATAATTTGCTTTGGGAAGGCTGGGTTTCTTCAACATAATTTCCTCATACTCGTATTCATTCTGTGATTTAGTGTGGAAGTACTTCCTTAAATAGGGCACCATTTCAAGCACGATTTAATAATATCGGCTTTTGTGCATATTAACAATAAGAAAATTGGCTGAGTGTGAATATCCTTTTTAACACATTTTCTGAATTTGCGTTTATTATGTAAATAACTTCGATAAATTTGCCCCCATATCGCATATAATTTTTCGCCTCGATTATTAAATTATACTTTGAAGTTGCTTTTGAAGCCACTATTAAACACATGTATGTTCGTGCATCACACTGTCG
The DNA here is from genome assembly GCA_029286625.1 of Parnassius orleans. Lineage (NCBI taxonomy): Eukaryota > Metazoa > Arthropoda > Insecta > Lepidoptera > Papilionidae > Parnassius > Parnassius orleans. Next base: position 850,352 of record JAGSMP010000221.1, read on the forward strand.
ACAGATACACCAATAATTTCTCCATATAAGTTCGGTATGACTCCGTGCTGTTAGCTCCAGACGGGCTGGAATCAAAAAATATTATCGCGCGCAAAGAAGATTCCCGCTAGGAACCTGTCGCAAAGTATTATACGTGTCAGATCATTTAACGTGTTAAAGCCACGCTGCAACTATATTATGGTTGCAGCACGATTGGGTCTGATCGGCTGGGGAAGGACGCCTGCTGTGTCTTATGGTAATGTAGAGAACAACAGGCCCTTTACACTGACAATGGGGCATTCTATCTTAGTCGGCAGGGATGACAAAGTATCTACATTGTGATTCTCAATCGTGAATAGTTAGAGGTATGTTCATGGGCCACAGCATCCACTCACCTTCATATGGACTGTGTGCTCGTGTGTTACCCTTATTATAAAAACAGCTACGTACTTACTACACGGGAAATAACCTAAATCATTCCCTGTGATCGATTGAAACGCTTGATATCCGAACACGTTGGTAGAAGTTACAGAAATATGCTCTTTTTCTTACGAATAAAGAGTAAGAACACGACCGACAAAGTGTAAGCTCATAATTCTAAAGAAGCTTCGCAAATTATTGAAAAATTTCAACCCAGTCATCATCTTGTATTCATCATGGTTTGGTGAAAAGTGTCCTATACTTCGGTCGCCGAGCACGAAGCATTTTGTACAATGAACCTAAAACTTTGTACAATGCGCCACAGAAAACAAGTAATGAGTACTTGTTTTCTGTGGCGCGCACATATTAAATGTATTACCGTAGCGCTTGCATTCAGGCGGTGACTACCATCATCAGATATTGCAATCCTTTTTTAGCCATAACAAAAATGCTTGTTTTTGTACACGTGTTTTTTGGTTTGTCTTGACATTCTTGTTCATTTTGAAACTAGAGAATAAACAAAACTAGGGAATCTACTGTGATGCGTTAGTGATTAATTAGTTCTCTGACTCGGTTAAAAGTTTTTGAAGTTAAGTTTGTTGCTTGTGTTCGTTGTTTAGAAGTTTCGTTACTCATTACTGTTATAAAATAAATCCAGTTCCATATACGTCAAGTCCATTCAAAGCGTTGGCCTTTCCATGGAAGAAACGAAAATGTCTCACTTTAATGAAAGTGAGAGGCTAATGATAATTAACTTATTTAAATACGTAAACAAGACCTGGTTTCTAAAAATGTCCTTCAAAACAATACATGAAGACAAAAAGGTCAATTATCTTGGGCATATCTAAATCAGCGGAGTACCGAGTTATGTACTTAAGTGCACAGTATCTCCTCAAAAAGAAGCCTAATAAATACATTTAAAATCTAATTCCCTATCTACTTTAACCACTTCGAAATGTTTTACAGATTCGATGTTTATTTTAAAACTAGCTTCACTCGCGTGAGCTTCAATTTAGGAACGTTATCACCGCTTCGTGCCAAAATTAGCAAATTGGATCACTTAGGGAATCACCTCAGTGTCTGTGTCGCTATGTCTCACTGGAATTTTCTAAGAGACTATTTGACGTAGACGATAGAAATTTGGCATAGTTATATATGCTAGGTACAGTAGTACGGAAATTAGTTTTTCAGAATTGTATTAAGATGCAGAATTGCGTTATGCATAAGTAGAATTTAACTTTCGAGTGTGAATTATACGTCTAGCAAAACAAGGAAAATTATTTTGGAATCAGAATTCCATTATGTGCTTTATACTCTTTACATGCATTTCAAATAAAGTTAATATAGTTTTGATAAATAATGATGAATTGCATGGTCTTCTTTTAATTCACGCCATAATGTTTATAGGCGATATTTGATTCATATCATTCGCCCCATTGAATGTTGATTAGCACCATAAAATAGATACTTATTGATATTATTTTACGTTTTAGTAGACATAAAAATAGTTCAATTTACGAAGAACGGGAGAAGAACTACATTCATAAACGTGAGTAGTATACATTCACTGTTTTGTTGCATCGTAAGAGATTCCACTTTTCCATATCGTCCCGTGGGTGTTGTAAGAGACGAGAGATTAAAACTGAAACAGGAGATGGGCAGCAGCACCTTCCTGAAAGCTCAAAATAATAAAATGCTATGGTAACCTACCCGCCTGCCATCTTTGATAACTACTTTTTTTTTTTACTTCTCAGACATTTTTTTAAATAGGGTAAGGGTGACAAACGAGCACACAGTCCACGCGGTGGTAAGTGGTTGCTGTGGCCCATAGACATTTACATCTATCCTCTATTACAAATCATAATGCAGACGCGTTGTTATCCGTGAGGACTAAGATGGAATGTCTCGTTTCCAGTAAAAAGGGTCTCCGGTTCTCTACACTCACCATACGAAAAACACAGCAGCGTTAAGCTGCTATTTTACGATGGTATTCTGTGAGAGCGTGGTCCTTCCCCGGTCGAGCTGACTCATTCTTGCTACAACTATACCAGTAATATAGCTGCAGCATGGTTCTACCACGTTAAAAACATGCGGATATCCTAGCAATGCTTTCCTTGCTCACCGAGAACGTGGTAAATCGACACTTCTAATTGAAATAAAAATTTGAGTGGTATCGGTGAGGATTGAATTTGGGTTGCTTACGTACTATGAATTTACGTTTGGATCGGTTCGAACAACGAATTTGACATGTGACTTTCAAAGTTTTATCAATGCAGTTCTACTCATCATCATCATCATTATCATTACAGCTCTTCACAAGTCTACTGCTGAACATAGGCCTCCCCCAAGTAACGCCACAATGCATGGTCCTGAGTCACCTAAATCCATCGACTTCCTGCATATCTTAACAATTTTTTTATTTTAACTACCATAGTTAAAATAAAAATAAATAAAATAAACTTTGTTTAAAATTTATGGTACTTTTCCTCAAGTTGTATAATATATTAATGTGAGCTATGAAACCGGGTCTGTCTCAAAAATCTCTATATGTCTATAATGTGAAGTATCTTAATGTAAAGTAGCGGCATACATACACAAGTCTCCTAATTCATTACATATGTTGTTTTGTGGCCATGGATGAGTCCGCCGCAATGCTCCAATGCGTGTTTGCAGTTTTCATAAGTCCACGATTTTTTGTAGACATCTAGGATTTCCCACGATGTTATACTTCACCACTGTACCGTTGAATACGTGCTGAATCAGCATATAAAAGTTTCATTGGTCCTCGCGGGAATCGTATACGTATTGCTCTCGTGCCGCTAAGTCTTACGGTTAGCTGAATTTTATTTAAAAAAATACGAGAGCCGTACTCTCGTATTCCCTGCTCTCGTATTTGTTTAAATAAAATTCATAAAAACCGAAAAGAAGCTTTTTCACGATTGTGTACCACAATATACCTAGTAATTAGTCTTCCAACGATGCCACAAACTATTCCATCAAATAGAGATAAAGATCTCATAGTGCACTTTAGTTACTTATATCAGATAACTTATACGATAGACACCGAATACATTCAAGTAGTAGCGGAAAATCATCGCAATAATGGCCACCGGTCTGGATATTTTAAGCCTAATAATTTTTGATGATGCACTAATAAGTATTCACTATTATTATTTAATAAATGTTTTATTTATTGCTGGTTTATTTAGCAGTAAGTAGGTGGCGGTATAGATTAAACTATGAAAGCTGTAAAGGTGAAAATATAAAAACCTATTAATCTCTCAATTTATCTATAAGAATAATGAGATTTTTGTGCAATAACACACCAGTTGTAATCAGTTTATCTATAGATTAGTAATTAAATAAAAATCATGAACGATAGAACTAAGGAATAAAACTGAAAATTCCACAACCATTTAATAAACACAAATACTTAATCATATAAATGATGATAGTGTCTATTTAAATAAAACCAGTTTTACGGATTTTGTCGCGTATATTAACTTATATTCCCGACGTTTCGAGTAATTTACAGCACCCACGGTTACGGGGGGGACTGAGGTATTTGACGTCCCAATGTCATAGTTAACCACGGTTACCTCCAGATTAAAAATTATTAATTTTTGTTCCGATCTGCGCAGTATGAACTTACAGCATCTTGAAGTCTTGCAGTTGTATGCTTGGGTTGGGATTTAATTTTATTAATTATAGGATCCCAAGCAGATGGTAGCACCCAGCCATCTTCGCTATAGAAATTAGGATGTTTTTTGATTTCAATAGCTTCGCGAATCATCCTTGGAAGGAATCGGTGTTCTTTAGCAAGGATTTGTGGTCTATCAAATCTAATGTAGTGACAGGGGCGATCCTGTACATGTTCACAGACTGCAGACTTCCGGGAGCGTCGATTCTTCACATCAGCTATGTGTTTTTTAACGCGGGTTTTTATTGATCTTTTAGTTTGTCCTATATAAGAGAGACCACATTCACAATCAAGCTTGTACACTCCTGCATCTTGCAGAGGAACATTACTCTTGACTAATGGTAAAAACTGACTAATCTTCTTCGGCGGGTTGAAATATGTTTTAATAGAAGCACGCTTCAGGATGTAGCCAATCTTGTCAGTGACACCTCTGACATATGGCAGTACAGCAGGCACTCGCTCGACTGTGGCCGGCTTCACTCGTTCACTGTGACGTAGGCGCGGGATCCAAAGCTTGTTGTCGTGCAAAACTTGCTTGACGTGTTGGAGCTCAGCAGCCAAGTGTTTGTTGTCACAGATCCCTCATGCTCTCTTAAACAAAGACTAACGCACGGTAGCTAACTGTGAAGGATGGTGGTGAGAATCACCATTTAAATATCTATCTGTATGGGTCTTTTTTCTATACACAGTGTGGCTCAAGGTGTTATCAGGATTCCGAATTATTAACACATTACACATTTTCCGAATTATTAAATGTGTAGTGTTCGCGTAATATAAGAAATCATGATAGTGTCTATTATTAAATTAATTTGTAACAGAAAAAATTAATAATAGAAAGGAAGTAAAAAAAATATAACTTTCCTTTTTTATGTCCCGTAATAGGGTAATAAGTATTCTATAAGTTGCCCTGGGTTCAAAATATAAGTTGCCTGGGTAACTACCTACATTCAAAATATCATGGAAATACGACCATTAATTTTTACGAGACATACAGACAAGCGATTTTTAAAAAAAACACTAATTTGGCTTCAGTATCTTTTATTTAATCCCCTGGACTTGTTTTTTGCACGAATATTAGAAATACAGACACAAAAATTCTACAGATTTTTTATGTATATTTATTATGTTGAGGTTAAAAGTAGTACAAAAGTCTTCGTACTCAGCGGCTGGACTTTACCAAAGAATTACTAAGATTCCTTTTCGTGAAAAAGTTGTAAAGTCTTCTGCCATAATTTATCAAATTGATGTCTTGGATAGTGTGAAACCTGCCAGAAATACAGTTTTCAAAAATGTACAGTGAACTTTAATGCTCTTCTGTTCACAAGACACGAACAACTCAAACCTATAACGTGAATATTGTTTCGGACTTTATAAGAGCTGCAGACTAGCCCTTGTCCAGTTCAGATCTTTAAACAGTACCCGTCGCGGCCATTGCATCATAAGATAGATACGAACCCAAAGTAGGGCCAACATATTTGTGATAGAACAAACATTCTTAATTTTCAATTACTAAGGTTCCTTTTCGTGAAAAAGTTGTAAAGTCTTCTATCATAATTTATCAAATTGATGTCTTGGATAGTGTGAAACCTGCCAGAAATACACTTTTCAAAAATGTACAGTGAACTTTAATACTCTTCTGTTCACAAGACACGAACAACTCAAACCTATAACGTGAATATTGTTTCGGACTTTATAAGAGCTGCAGACTAGCCCTTGTCCAGTTCAGATCTTTAAACAGTACCCGTCGCGGCCATTGCATCATAAGATAGGCGAACCCAAAGTAGAGCCAACATATTTGTGATAGAACAAAAATTCTTAATTTTCAAGCCTCATGAAATAAAATGTACAAACTCAATCTTATTCACTGCTTTATTAAGAGCAAGATAATTTATAAACGGACAGCAATATTTCAAGTCGCAGCGACAAGCAGACGTTATTATTAAATCCGAATATCAGTCTTCGGCAGCCTGGCGCCAATGTTAGTGCAATGAGATATTTATACGCCAACAATTGATCATATGGAAAGTTCAGCCAACCGAATACTTTATTTAATTAATTACAGCTTATCAAAGTCCACTGCTGGACGTAGACCCTTCGCATAGTTTGCTTCAAGATTGGAATATTTGTAATAGTTACCACGCTCAGCAGGCAGCCGCAGTTTTATTTAGTTGTTATTAGGAAGACGCTGCTGCCCAACTCCTGGTTTGTTTCACTCTGTCATCTCCTAACCTTCTGGACGATATTTTTTACTGTATATTCTTACAGCGCCACTATACAGTCACATTATTTAATACGTGATAGGCTGGTCAATAAGTTGAAAAACGTGAAAAATAGACATAAAACTCCCAAAAGTAAGAGCAATGGCTCCTTGGATTCGGAACGACCTCTAGAAAAATGTATTCTAAGGGCTTATTAGCATGGAAAAAGTTGCAATTATTGTTATTAACAAAATAAGACTTTTGAAAAATTGAGATAAAAAAAATCCAACGAATATTTATTACTTGAAGTGTCCAGATGATACCATTTTTTAAAATAACATTATATGTTAAAAAAATATTTTATCAGGTGTACTCTCTCTAGCGGCGACGCGCGCATGTCGTAAAGGCCTCGCGGAGCCCTATTTTCAGCGTTAAATTAAAATTATAAATAATGGAGATAGAGTTTCGCTAGACGTGATTTTTGTATTGGAAATTTCCTCCTCTTTAAGAATTTTTCTTTTCAAAATTCATTAAATGTTAATAGTTTTTGAATTAATAACAAAAAAACTGTATACCATTTTTTTTTATCTTAGTTTGTTAATAACAGTTGCAATTTTTTCCATGCTAATAAGCCCTTTTAATACATTTTTCTAGAGGTCATTCCGAACCCAATGAGCTATCGCTCATATGTTTAAGGGCTTTATGTCTATTTTTCACGTTTTTCAATTTGTTGACTAGACTATTATGTATATTACTTAAATTTCTTTCAAATATGTTTTTCCTTCACTGTCGCGCACGTGGTAAAATGAGGACCTTAAATTGCTATTAACAATTTAATTTGTGCCGTCCGGGATTGAACTCGGGTCGCTTTCATACTGTGAAATTTATGGCGAGCACTTAGCTCCTGAGCTAACACGGCTGCACTTTAACCTATTATAATTTTACCCTGAACTAACCTGCATCTTCCAGATAATAACTCTGTGACTGAACTCAGAGTCTGTGATCGTATGAGATGATTCTTCTTTTACTTAAAGTATGTTTAGTCAACGGGAATGGACTTTCCTTTCATCTTTGATAGATTTCAGTAACAGATACGAGTATCATAAGACACGACTTTATATTTACACAAAAAACTACGTTAAAAGGACACAACAATCATTTGTAAATAAACATTATTTGTTTGTCATAGGTGCGTGTGATGTGGGTTACGCTTCGAATAGCTTTGTTTGATACATTTTATTTCTTTGTAACAAGTAACAAAGTTCAATACGATTTTTTTCAATCGAATCAGCATTGAATAGATACAATAGCAGGTCGTGTATAATTAAAAGAATGAGATGAATTCCATTATATTGATCAGTCCAGATAAGAGCATCTCTATATGAACGTTTTTTTATCTGATGGCGTGGAAACACAAAAAATGCAATTAAAATGCAGTTTTTTTTCTGTCAAGCTTAGTTGCGTAATTTTTCTGCCTAGTAGGCCGTCTTTGTAGGTAAAAACCCTCTTCATATTCCTTACGCCTAATAGCGTTGCGCCTATTAAAGTTTATAGTAAAGTATAGCAGATGTTCCATGGACTGCAGTAGCCTGTAATCACCAGGCGTACTAGCTCATTTGTCACTTTCACATTAAAAAAAAATAGCATTTCGCAGCTATAACGACTTTAAAAATTGTGCGGTAACTGCGCTATAATTTACAAATTTTGTTTAACAAGGCTTCAATAAAATTTATCTGATATACGATATTTATGGGAAGTTATTAATTTTCTGGGAAAATTTATAAACATCTGCTAGATGTTCCATGGACTGCAGTAGCCTGTAATCACCAGGCGTACTAGCTCATTTGTCACTTTCACATTAAAAAAAAATAGCATTTCGCAGCTATAACGACTTTAAAAATTGTGCGGTAACTGCGCTATAATTTACAAATTTTGTTTAACAAGGCTTCAATAAAATTTATCTGATATACGATATTTATGGGAAGTTATTAATTTTCTGGGAAAATTTATAAAGCGAAATGCTTAATAGAGTTTTCCATGAGCTTTTGATGGCGATAAATTATTCACTATATAATCACAGCATGTAAACAAGCTTACGTAAGTCATTTTTAAAGTATACTTGAACTAAAGACAATATTAATAAGATACTGTCACCGCTTACGACACCTACAGGATGAAATGGGTAGTGGATTCTCCTACGCCGCCACTACACGGCGCTGATGGTACTGCCCATTACATATACCGTATCGAGATTTAGTAGTTTTTTGTGAAACTATTTCTTGATACATTACCATACTATTCACTATCTAATCACAGCATGACTAGCTTACGTATGTCATTTTTATAAAATAAAGACAATATTAATAAGATATATTGTCACCCTTTACGACACCCACGGGATGGAATGGGTAGTGGATTCTCCTACGCCGCCACTACACGGCGCTGATGCTACTGCCCATTACATATACTGTATCGAGATTTAGTAGTTTTTTGTGAAACTATTTCTTGATACATTACCATATTATTCACTATCTAATCACAGCATGTAAACAACGTTACGTAAATATTTTTTAAAGTAAACTTCAACGTAAGCGTATATAAATAAAATATTCGTGAATCATTCATTACAGTTATTCAACCATGTAGTCATTACACTACATGGTTGGCAACCGCAGTTTTTTCTATTATTATTATTCAATTGTGATCAGGAAGATTTTTTTAGTTCATTCATTTCAATCCTTCAGAAGCCCACTGCTAATCTTTCGGCTCCCTAATAGATTGCTTCATAGGGTGCAGTACAAGAGTAGTTTTTCTTATTATTTTGAGTTGTTATTGCGAAGATGCCGCTACCCATCTTCTGTTACATTTACCTCTGTCACCCTTACGGCATGATAGTCGATTCTCTTACGCCGCCACTACACGGAGCTGGCAGGAAGATGCTGTTGCCATTGCTGCAGTAGTTTTTGGTGTAACTATTTCTTGATACATTACCAAAGTTGAATTATAGCGCCAAAAGTGCTATTGGCGCCAATTTAATGAAATAAAACAACGTTTTTCCTGCTGTGTGTTAGTTAATTGTACATGACAATACCAATAATGTTTTTTAGTTGTTAACTGATTTATCTCATAAGATAACTTCGAGTAAGCTTGCATAATTAAGAAATTAAAAAAACATATGTCGGAGACGTAAAGTTAGTCAACACACATCCTGGCCGCCGGACTCGTCCTGCTCCAAAAATCCTTTCAAAAATTATTTTTATTTATTTATTTACTTATATATTTATTTGTTTTTATAAGCACAGTCGAGCGTGTGCCTACTGTTCTACTATATGTCAGAGAAGTCACAGATTGGCAATATCTTGAAGCGAGCTTCCAGTATGTATTTATTTATTTTTATTAAAAATATCAGTTCAATTATAAGCACAAAATGTTTAAAAAAGTAGTTTAGTTAGTAGTAGTTGAGTTTTCGATATTTTTGCATAAATAAAAAATAAAAATATATGAATATAAATTACAAAAAAAAAAATAATAAGAAACGAATAAACATCAGTAAATATTGCCTTATTTTAACATCTTTCAACGTGGAACTAAGGGAAAACAAAGAGCACGAACTTATGAAGTTTCGTAAATGGTCTAGAGTTGTATTTGTAAAAGGTCTTTTTACTTGTGGTTTTTGTGAATATTTTTTACCGCCCATACAGCAAACTCTAAAGTTCAAAACTTTATCAAGACACAGACAACAGCTCGAGCTTGACAAAAATGTTGACATTACAAAACCATTTTTTCTTATAATTTATAAGTGGCTTAAGGAAACAAAAATAAAGTTTTGAAAGGTTTTCTTGCTTCATAATAATTTAACATGTAAAATTCTTTACAATTGGTGGAAATATTTACAATATGCTATACATAAAATTGCTATATATATAATAATATGCTATATATACAATTGCTGGAATATTTTACAATATTCAGTGATTTTATGCGATTAAATATTTAATTCCATTTCATCCATCTATCTATTACAGCTTATAAAAGTCCAATTCTGAACATATGCCACCCCCATAGATTGCCTCTTATGAAAGCTTTTGCCATATTTGCCAGGGAATTATGCAATAAAGATATTTGTGACACGTTTTTGCTAATAAATGTATTTTTAACTTTAATTTTTTTTGTAAATATTACAATAATCACTATCATAACTAAGGCTAAATCTTACATTAATGTTAGCAGTAAAAAAAAATATATGAACATTTACGGAACGCTTGATGACATACACATTCATAAGTATTCTCGATTACATTTTGAACACTTTTTCATTACTTTAAACAATTTTTGAAAAAAAAGGACAAAAAAGGGTGGTCTGAGGTCATGTTTTTCACGTGCTGGTTGAAAGCTAACACGGCCTCTTCTAGCTCCATAAATGTCAAATCTTTCAGCAATTTTTTTTAATGAAAATAAATAAATCACTTGGTACGAGGTTTCAACCGTGTGCGGGATGGGTGACGAGCTCCACCTTTTCAGAAGCCAAAATGACTTTGTCTCGTTCGCTGTGTGCGCCAAAGCATTGTCATGGTGCAATAGGATGCGACCTCGTGGTCGTTGGTCACTAACTTTTCAAAGATGCTGGGTAAACAAATGGTGAGGTACCACTCAACATTACTTGTCTTTGCTCATGAAATGTGATCGTGTAGGCAGAACCCGTCTGGGAGAAAAAACGCAACGATTCTTGCCTACGCTTCTTGGCTGCCTCAATTTTGTTGGTTTGCTGTCGCCTTGGGGCACCCACACAGAAGACAGTTGATTTCTTTCCAGAATGTAACAATATATCTACTCGTATGTTCCATCCTTTTATCATCTTCCCTCCCAAAAGCACTTTGAAGATGATCAGTGTAATCTTGCGGAGAGAGTGAACTTTTAAATGTATTGCTCTAAAGTCTTTCCGCGTTAACTTAATTTTGGCTACGGATGACGAACTTCAACTTGTGATAAAAAAATCAAGGATTCTCGCAAAAATAAATTTTAATCGAAAGATAAAAAAATCTGTTTTAAAAAATATAAACTTTGGAAATCCAATCATTTATGAGCGGCCAGGAGTGCAGAACATTCAGTGTGCCCTATGCACAGTACAGCACGCGACTTCCCTATAGAATGTAAACGCTTTACGGATACTCGTCGCCCGCACATGGACCTGCTCGACACTATTTGTAGTAAATCATGATACGTTCATGTAGTAAATGTAGTTAAAAACACATTTTTCATAAAAATATTATATTTTATAATAAAAATAAGTATTGAAAAATACTTAAAAGGAGAACTCTGTGTACTGCTAATGATGTAAATTTATTACAGAATAAACGTTTTTTGATTTTTTTTTGAAATGCACAGTTTTATGATAAATTAATTAACAGTATTTTCCTATAAGAGCCGTGACAATATCACTAGTAGTTAAGCAATAGTAGCAAAAGTATTGGAAATAGTCTCATTCGATTTTTTTGCATAGTATTTAATGTGACTCAAAATAAAGAAAGAGAAGTTTAAATATTTTTATCTCAAAATTTATGACGGTTTACATATAGGGCCCTAGGCCCTTAAAAACAATGATTTAATACTACACACATCTTAAACGCTAAATACGAGTATGTCTTAAATGGAGTAAGATACACAAAAGACCTATGTGTTCACATGCTGCGAAAACACTTCTACTTTGCTGTGTGAAAGAGTAGTTGGGTCTGTGTATTTACTTCTTGCGACATCTTTCCTACAGCTGCGTGAAACGATAGATATATCTGTGTGTTTATTAGCTGCAATATCTTTTCTTCAAACTGTGTGAAAAGGGAGATCGGTGTGCAAATTTGAAAACAAGAGTTCACAGGAAAGGCGCAGACTAGAGATTTTCACAGATGATGCTTCTTCTGCTAGGTTTTAAGCCATTTATATTATGTTTAGTAATGAACTAAGTCTGAATAAAAAAAATATTATTATATTAAGACAAAGTAGTCTTCACATGAGCAAGGGTATAAAAATTTTTGTGGATGAAATTAGAAAATAAAGATATAAGAATTGAGAGTACAGTCTTAACCACCCTTATTATTTTCATTATTATAAAGTGCGGCGCAAGCAACTGGCTTGAATCAGCCATTCAATCGGTGTTGTGATTCTATCTGTCTCGGTGATTCTTTTAATACAAACAAATAGGTTTATGTTGCGGTGAGGCTGCCCTGCGTCACATCGAAATAATGAGTGTGTAGTTATTTTGTATTTACTTTTAACTGATTACTGTATTTCACTAATGTTTTATAACGTAAAGTCGTTACTAAGATATATTCCTTTTAATTAACTTATTTTGAGAATGATTCATAACAGAAGCAAATAAACTAGCTTATCGCTGAAGGAAAGGGCACTCCCTGGTACTACAGTCCGTGGGTATTGAAGTCAAATTCAGAAAAAGAAAAACATGACTATCAAAAACATGTACCAAGATACCTTAAAGCCTAAAATAATGTTGATTTGTCTACCTTTCTAAGAGAATACAACTATGTGTGCACTACTGTTTAGGGAAAAAATAGGTTGAGGAGCGTAAGCCTATTGACACGGATTTGTGATTTAAAAAAAAAGGCTTTTTAGCTTCCTTTACAGGTTGCAAATTGCGAAGAAAGTAAATTAAAATCGCTGGTGTATAAGTAATATCATATTGCTAAAAGTTAAATATAAAATTTTACGCCGCGTTTCGAATGGCGAGTAATGAGAATATGAGACCCAATTACTATCAACGAGACATTAAATCATAGTCCTCTAGGGATTTAGGATGCTCTATCTATAATAAACTAAATGCATTGAATTTGCGTTACCTAATGCAAAATAAAAAAACGAACGAATGTCATTACCTTGCAGAGTGATAAATTAGACTTTACTGAAAATCATTCTGGATTGTAGATTGCGATGTGGTAGTCACACGTGAAACTTTAACTATTAAAGGGCTTGCTTAGTTTACTTTGGTAACCGTGAAACCTGGCAACTTTGCCATTTTTGGAAGGACTTAAAAGCTTAGGACCAATTTTCCAACAAAGTCTGTCAGACTGGGCGTCAATGTTAAATGTGACATTATATTCTTCATAGATTTGGTATTTATTAGTGATTTAAATAAATACTAACAATAAATAGACAAAATACTCAAAAATAGAAAATGGCAAAGTTAGGTAAAAAAGTGAGGTACTTTGGGCAACTTTGCCATCAGGGTTTATAATGAAAATAATGGGATTTCACTTCAAGGTTCAAGGTAAGTTTACCTCAAAATATAATACACAACACTCAGAGTTATGATTTGCGCCTTTAATTGTGTTGGAAATAGCAAAGTTTACGCTTGTGGCAAAGTTGCCCTCCCATTTTTAAATTTTTCATACAAATTTGAAAATATGTGACAGGGTTGTTAAAAACCCTTGATTACGTACTTTACTTTATTTTTTTAATTTAAATCTTGTCACAATAGTTTTTTAAGCAAAAATCTAAAATATATCAAACAAAAATACTCTTGTCTAAAATTTAAAATCAAATTGGTGCAATAATAAGTTTAAATCAATTATAGTATAAATAAAAAAAAGCTTGTCACAATAATTTTTATCAAGTATTCGCTTTTTTATTAGACATCATCATCATTTTATTACGGGTCGTAATAAAATGATGTAGGGTAAAAAACATATTGTAATCAATCTAAATAATGTTTTCCCACAATAGCAAAACATTCATAATCATTAAAAATTACACTGTTTTTCGGTTGCAAATTAATATACTAAGTAGAAATTATGAAAAATACTGAGTAGTAATAATATTATTAATGCCCGACAACGCAGTAAAAATAATATAGATTTCTCTTTTCTTATCCTTCACTTTTGATAAAGGTGAATTGATTGACGACTCATTTAGTAAAATCGGTCTAATGGGATGCTACGGTGAAACATGCAAACGTGATAGAGCCACGCTGCAGCTATATTATGGTTGTAGCATGAATGGATTGGCTCGAGGGGTAGGACCACGCTCTCTCAGAATACCAGCGTAAAATAGCATCTTAATGCTGCTGTATTTCGTATGGTGAGTGTAGAGAGAACCGGAGACCCTTTTTACTGGAAATGTGGCATTCCATCTTAATCCTCAGGGGTGACAACGCATCTGCATTTTGATTCTTAATCGAGGATAAATGTAGATGTCTATGGGCCACAACATCGACTTACCATCAGGTGGACTTAGTGCTCGTTTGTCACCCATATTCTAAAATAAACATCGATACAAACATACATACATAAAATGTCAAGAACAGAAACCTTTCTTTAAATAGTCGTAATCGGTTAAAAATATAGGTTGAAAGTGACAACCCTTGGTTGTAGCAAAACATGGCAAAGTAACCGTCACATCGTTGCATCACTAGTATGATAACTTTGCCATGTTAGTTTTATAGATAAATATTAAAACCAACATGTTAAAAAAGATATATTACATTTGATAACCATTAATATTACTTTACTACAAAGATATAGATACCTACATTCAGTATTCCAAACGAAAATTAACAAAAGTTCTGGAGCACTGAACAAAAAGGTTATTTCGCCGGCAGAATTCCGCGTTAAAATAAAATGTCAAAATTAACTCTCATGTTACTATATCGAAAGCAATGCTGTCAATAAGTTATTGTATTTTCATCCAAAAAATGCCATATCCCGAAAAACGTTACCTTTTCCGTGTTAATCGTAATTTTGTACCAGTACACCCCTGATGGCAAGGTAACCTTCCATCGGTAAAGTTGCCAGACTTGACTGTACTTCAAAGCATAATGTCTGACTGACTGTATTTAAAAAAAGGACAGTGTTACGTTTAATTTATAATTTACACTCTCGTGATTCGTTAACTGTTTAAAGAAATTAATATTCCAACTTTTACAAGCCTTAGATTAGCGTATAGATTAAGAAATAATAACAAAATTGATAACCCGAAAAGACTATCTAAGTAAGTCATGGGTCAATGCACACGAATATATAAAAATCCTTATGACATTCTATATATAAAAGAAAATTCAAAAATCATGTTAAAATATTAATGTTTCAAAGCTTAATAAAATTAAAATTAATATTTTGATGACAAAGAATCATGGATCACTCCAGTTCAACAACAAGCTATGTAAATTCGTGCCTTAACTATTGGTTGTATCAATACATAATGTTATGTAGCTATATAGTTCTGTAGGCGAGAATTGTATGTCTTCCCAAGGGAAATTACAAGTGTGTTCAGTAAGCTGTCTTGATTTCGTGTTTTTCGGTTATGTCGTATGGATATGTAATGCTCGGTTAAATGTCTTTACTTGTGGCGGCGTCGTGTGATACTTCCCTTTAATATGATCGAAGAGAGCGATGATTGCCACATGCGTCATACTCCAGGTGCTGCTTGTGGAGGCTAGACTTCTTGGGAATTTTTAAGGTTGTTTTTTGAGTGCATCACAGAACATGCCTCAGTTACCGATGGGTCTGTTATAGTTTTCCATTCTATATATGTACCTACTACTAGCTTTTACCCGCTATTTCGCACGCGCAGAATCAACAAAAAACACCTGCAGATCTATTAGTGTGATAGTATTTTTGGGCAAGTAATTCAGTAATTGAAAATCAATTTCAAACTAAAGCTATTACTATTATCTCGAAAACTGTGTGCTATATGCAAAATGTTAAAATAAAACTTAAAGAAGAAATTAGAAGATTAATGTTACGTAAAATATATCTTAACACTCATAGTTTTGTTTTAAGAAGAGTGTTTAAGTAAAAAAAATATTTAAAACGATTTTGCATCATAACTTTGAGAGAATGGAGATATTAAAAAAAATTAAACTCTTTAAAAACGTATAGTTTATGAGATAATATTTTTAAAAAAACATTTATTTCAGCATTTTTTTATGATTTCACAAAAAATCCGGCACGGTTTCGACTAAAATATAGGTTTGATCACTATCTGTATTGTTCTTTATCTGATCGTGAAGTTTCATTACAATCGGTTTAGCCTTTTCGAAGACTAGTCCGGATAGCCACACTAGACAGATAGACAACAATTTTAAAAATGTTTATTTACGTCTTGTTAGCATATAAATAACACCCTGAGCTTAATATAGTTCAGTTATTTCGATATTACAGAGAGAGACACTTCAATTTTATATATATGTATAGATACTATTGTAACATTAACTACGTAGTACTATTATTTTATTATGTGCATTAACATTAAAAAAAATGATCAATAAAGAGGATTCTGAAGAACCTGTCGACTTTCTTTTGCCGTTTCTTTTCCGTCATTTCGAAACAGTATTAGAATACAAAAACACATTTGACAAACGAAATTTTATCTATTTATCATCTATAAAGTACGGGATGAGGGAGAGGTAGCATCACTCTAGTGGAGCATAATATCGATGGTGGCGGAGTAGAATTGAGGGTAAATCAGAAAACACCTCGTTTGTGAAGTATAAAGTTCACTGTAGGCGCCGTGCGCGGAAGATTCCGCTAAAGTCATTCTACGAGTGTAGTAATTCTTCTAGTGCAGGCAAGGGGGATGGTGTTACTAGGGGGCTGCTACAATGAGATGGGTAGTATTGCTGTCGGTTTGCATACTTTGGTGTTATCATGTAATTACGTCCCTCATGTTACATTACTGTGTAATTGTGACTGGGACATATTACGGTACGGTCGAACTGTAATTGCTCTATACTGAATGTATAGTGCAGTACACTGTTTTATTGCTGATAATGATTAATTGCGTAAGCAGGAGTCTCCAAGCTCTACTTAAGTAAGTCTAAAAACATTTATTATGCTACTTGTTATAAAACTATTAAGATAAATGTTTGATAATGTGTTTAAATTCCTTGCCAAGTTTTGGCCACGGTCGTAACTTACTAAACGATCACACTGTCCATCTGATGGTAAATGGATACTGTGTCAGTTTCAGGTTACAGGACTATTTCTAATAACTGACATAACAGAAAAACGTAGCTCCATGTCATTTATATAGATCTTCACTATTACTCATAAAAGGAAAGAATTATTGGTTATCAACTTTGTTGAAAAAAAAAATCTTTTTGATAACTTTCACCTTTTCCGATTCGCTGAATTGGCGATAAAATATCGTACAATAACAATGAGTAATGACTGCCGGGTGAAGCGCAGGCCAGATTTAACAATATTCCCTATATGGTGTAAAAAGATAATACGTAATAATAAAGACTATTATTACGTATTATATTGATCGTCTACTCTTTCCGTTGAATCCTTCTAACAACTAATGCTTAACTTTATATTCGCCCATGTTTCGAATTATTTAGGTCTGTTGTGTGTATCCAAAATAATTATTTTTTTTAAATAATATTTGCAAAAATTAAAAATATGTTACCAACATACTATGTTTTATCAAAGCATCGATCACAAAATTTCGCAAGTGATGACTAGGGGAAATGTGAGAAGATGACTTATAACCCCTGAAAACCCTTGTTGGCTCATAACTTTGAATGAAACTATTTATTACAAATTTTATCGCGCTTAAAAAAACTTCTTATTATATTTTCATGTTTTTCTTACAAAAACTATTTTATATAACATTTCAAATTAAAAAATCAAATGAACGAGACTTTATCCACATCAACCTGCTGAGCGTGGTGATTATAACTAGTCTTTCCTACTATGGAAGAAGCCTATATCCAAAATGAACTGCTGGAACTTGATGAAGGTAAAGAAGGTAATAACTATGTAGTGGCGGTGAAAGAATATCCTCTACCGGTGACAACGCATTACATTTTGATTCTGAGCCGAGGATAGATGTTGGTGTATATGAGCTCCACTTACTGTCAGGTGGACTGTGTGCAGAAAGGTGACAAACGACGTTTTATCTATAACGTCGTTTGTCACCTTGCATCACAATACAAAAGTTTTAGCGGGAATTTAACACCCGGCGGGTTGCTGCTCAGGTATTTATCGTATAATGGATTGAAGTGGATTTTAATAAATATAGGTTACCACATTGCGCCTGCCGTTTCATGTATTAAATGTCTAAGGTTATTAACTATTAGTGGATATGATGAAACTAGTGATCCGATGGTGATATAAACATGAAGATATTTTATCACCTCCAGATACCATCATTGAACACCATATTCCCTTATTATTTACTAATGGTAACGTTGTCAACAAATTATTTCAAAAATATTTTTACAATCACTATTACAAATTAGAAAATAAGTCACTGATTAGTGAAATAATAATAAATAAAAAAATTATCACTTCAATGCACTAGAACTGTTACAGCGAAGCCCTAACTTTAACTTCCGTCGCCGTCGAGTTGACTTCCTTTTCCCTGTTGAAAGCAACCTGCGGTGCTAGCTTAGTGCTTCCTGCTATTGAATTACAGTCTTCTATAGAGTTCTTTTTATAGCAATTGCACAAAAATATATTATAAAACTAGCTGTTCCCCGCGACTTCGCCGGCGTGTAATTTATTACGATTGGATTTCATGTGTTTTTTTTTGCGCGGAATCCTAATTCTTTTTCAAAAACAAAATAGCCTAAATTACTCCTCCTTCTAGCATCAGCCATCTGCCAGTGAAAGTCCCGTCAAAATCGGTCCAGCCATTCCGGAGATTAGCCGGAACATACAGACAGACAGACAGACAGACAGACAAAAATTTAAAAAAATGTGTTTTCGTTATAAGTACCGTCTATACTTTCATATGCAATTAGTAAAAAGTTGTTATTTTGACATTACAAACAGATACTTCAATTTTATTTATTTGTATAGATGTATAGATGAGATTTACATATTTGTTTATATATTTCATAATGTAATTGCTGAGTGTTTTATTGAGTGTAAAGGGGAACGTACCAATTTGTTCTCCTAAAATATCAACCTGATTTCGATGTACTCCACCTATAAATAAATATCAGTAGAGCCTTAAATAATTGATTGTTTAAAAATTGATGATGAATAACAGTCTTTTCCAAATGAAGAATCTAAATTCCAAAGACTCATGCTGGAATACGACAAGAGTATAAGGCTATGTGCTCACCAACGTGTCAGTCCTGAGTACCTACCGTTAAGTATTAGCCAATACTCACCGTACTATTGTAAAATAGTAATATTTTTCTTAATATTAGACTTGCTAGGTTTTCTATCGGCAATACTATATAGTGTCTGAAAACGAAAGTCTAGATTCACAATTGAACTCGGTAGGTGGCGCTGTTGTCCTAATTGACCTAGAAATCATCCGTGCGAAGCCGGGGTGGATCGCTAAAAGAAAATAAATATGTTTTGTAAGATTTATGGCTGTTTTATATATTTAGTGTACTCGTATCTGGTTTTTAAATTAAAATAATTTACGAAGGGGCGCAACTTTGTTGAGTGCCCTGGGCGTAATTTTCGATTAGTACGCTCCTGCCTACCGCATATCGTCCTGTAGGTGTCGTAAGATGCGACAGGGGGAAATGGTAGCAATATCTTCCTAATAACAACTCAAAATTATAAAAAACTGCTTTTGCCAATCCGCCTGTTAAGCGTGGCAGCTATGGCAAAATGCTCCCTATGTAGTTATCATTCTTACTTATAATAAGCAAGTGAAAATTTAAAAAAATATGTATAATTTTTTTTAATATACTCGTACTACGTTTTTTTTTCATAATCTTACATTGTCATCCAATACTGAGCTATCTTAAAAATTTTAATTCGACTCGAACACAGTACACATACACGAAAGCGAGTTAATAAAAACGCGGTAAAAGTGGTTTTGTTTTTGTGTAAAATTATAAGTAACACAAGTTTTTAAATCCTACGTTTAAGAATAATTTTACTTAGAACGTCAATAGTTTTCGTTGCCCAATTCAATCGTTCTTTAATCTCCTTAAGCGGGAGTGCAGCTGAGCCAACGGAATACTCAATCTATTTTGTAAATCAAGTTGATACGTAAGCTCTAAATGCAGTGTGAGGCATTTATTTTATTATGCTTTGTTTTAAGTCAAAGTGGTGATTTTTTTGGAGTGGAATAATTCAGTTAGAGATTAATTTAAAAAATACTCAGTAATTTTTTACGTCTTTAGAGTTCGTTACATTATAGAATTTTGTTAAATATTTATAGAACTCGTAGTAATAAAGGATAACTTTAGTTATGAATAAAAAATGTTTTCAAACAGTATATTAAAAAGGACAAGGTCAAAAAAAAATTTAATTAAATGGGATCAAGCTCCGTAATTAGCACCATTATAAATTTAAATGTGACTTTAGTACATTAAAAGAAGTATTTAATTAATTACTTTTATCACAACAAAACAAGTGTCATAACATTAATGAGCTTATACTCTCATATCACCATCAGTATAATTGCTATAAACCTAAGCTACGACAAAGAAAGATTTTTCACAATTTAGTAGTGAAAAAAAAACATAATAATTTACATATCAAAGACATTTTATTGTACGTCCTTAAATTTTCGCTCATTACCGAGGGTTTCCCTGCCGTACTTTATACATACATAACTAGTATTTTACTTGTTTAGTTTTTGGGATTATTTTGCACACTCTTTGAGTTTTTGTTTTTATTATCAATTAATTTTTTTTGTGATTCGAAATGTTTACTGACGGAGATCACAAATGAACGTCTAAATTAAATTCGATTTTTTTTATAGAATAAGTGTGAAAGGGTGACAAACGAGCACACAGTCCACCTGATGGTAGGCGGATATTGTGGCCCATAGACATCTACATTTATCCTCGATTAAGAATCAAAATGTGGATACGTTGTCACGCGTGACTAAGACGGAATGCCTCGTTCCAGTAAAAAGGGTCTCTCAGTAAGTTACCCAATAATAGCTTAACTGCTCTAATTGAAAATTGAGAAATAACTTTTTGCGATGTTAGAGTGCAAAAGCATAACCAAACGTGCAACGGGCCTTCCTGGACCTGGACTTTTACGGACAGATGTAGAAAATTATGATTTATTATGGATTGTGTGTTTTTTTATTGTTATTTTTTTAATACTAGCAATGCTATTAACATTACTATATTCCATTTAACCACTCCTGGTAAGCTTAAAATGCTTGTGTTAGGAGTAGTTCACGACAGTAGTCGAATGGCGGATTCGATCGACCTTTTGAATTCGCGGTCCGCATCCTGCCATTAGGCTATTGTCGCTTACGATAGCGATAGCGTATTTGCTTGACTAGATTGACTGCACGGTTTATTTTAATCCGGAAATGCAAGCAAGGCCAAGAGTTGACCAGATACTGTTATGTTAAAAGTAGAGTTAGAGCCCACATACGCCTCACAGCTGGACATTTTTTGTTTTATAGAACATGGGTGACAAACGAGCACACAGTCCACTGTTGCCCATAGACATATAGAGCTATCCTCGAATACGAATCAAAATGCAGGCGTTTTGTCACCCCTGAGAACTAAGATGGAATGCCTCGTTTCCAGTAAAAAGGGTCTCAGTTTCTATACACTCACCATATGAAACACGGCGGCGTTCAGCTGCTATTTTACGCTGGTATTCTGTGAGAGCGTGATCCTTCCCCGGTCGAGCCGACCCATTCGTGCTACAACGTCATAAATATTAACTGAATAATTACTGAAAGGGTTCCAGACTTCACTTAATCTCGAAATATTTTTAATAGCTCAGACATGCCAGATTTCTTTCACCTTGTAATAAACAGGAATTTATCAGATTTGCTCGTATACTATGAAGTTTTCAGGTAAGGGTACGGTTAATATTTAGAGCCAAATCTACGTCCCTTCCTCCCTTCCGCGTTCAAAGCCCTCGTCTCAATGGAGCGGTTGTGGCTGATTGCCAATCAGTATTCAGTGATTGGCGAAAAGGGCGAAACAAATACAAGCATATACTCGTACCTTGACTTCAATTGTGCTGGACGACTGTGTCTTTCTCTTAATAAAAATGATAATGTAAGTCGTGTATGTATATTTAATTTTTGTCCCTAAAATCTGCAATTGAGAACAATACTAAAATGGCCGAGAATAAAGGTAACTTTGTTTTTTTTTACTATCGAGAAAATATTATCCTCATATGTATGTCAAAAATTACGGCACTCATTAAAAAATTAATAACAATGAATTATATTTGTTTTCAGTTTTGAACTGGATTCACTATAGTAAAATAAAAACCAATATTGCGTGAAAGCTATGTGCTCAGTCTATTTAAATAAATAATTTTTTGTTTCGTTATTTTTAACATAAGTTTTTACATCTGGCAACTATTAATTCTCCCCATAAATGCCCATAAGGCATTAAGTACTTCATTACAACCCTAAATTTCAAGTGTCTCCTAATAAATATTAATTATAGATATAAATATATAAGTAATTGCATATATACATGAATTAGAAAAAATAAATAAAAAAAGTACACTAAACTTTACTAATTACAATAACTCTATAAGGTATTCATTAATCGAGGCAAAATAATAAAAAAGCTGCGGTTGCCAACCTGCCTGCAAAGCGTAGCAACTATGGCAAATTTTCCCCTAATAAGGCAGTCTATGGGGTGGCCTATGTTCAGTCGTGAACTTTTAATAGATGAATGAATGAAAATTAATCAAAAATAATAGGTGCTTTTATTTTTTATACGTTGACATCATGTTCAATGGTGTTTCTAGGCAAGAAAGTATTAACATTTTTAACATGTTTTTAAATATTAATAAAAAAGTAATTAATACGTCATTTAGCATTTTTTTTATAAACACGTTGGATCAGTATCACATAACTTCAACTTAACCTAAAAATACAGGATAGCCATTCCATTTCGAAAGTGATGGCTGTTTTTGATACAAGGGTGGTAGTTGGACAAATAATGATAGATGTTTTTTTTTTTTTTTTTTTTATTTATTTATTATAATATTAAATACAATTGGTTCAAAAACATTAAGTTCATAAACTGAGAATACAGTTTATTGGCGAAACTGCACTCATTAAGGTTTACACTTGCATTTTAATATTTCTCTAAAATAAATTTTAAAACAAAACATATTAGTAAACATATAAAGTAATTAAAAAAACTAAAGACTAAGTAGGTAAAGTACACTTATCACTAAATTAATAACAAAGCTATAAAAGACAGAAAACGAATATCTTAAATTAAATTAATAATGAATAAAGATTAATAAAAAATAATTAAGATTAATAATTAATAATAAACTAAATATTACTACTCTAATACTACAGGTCGCCGATGGCATTCAGTAGCCAATATTTCAATTTGTTTTTAAAAATTTGTTTTGTCTTACAGGCCTCTTGTGGCACGTTTTCATTAAATATTCTTGGCACTAAATACCTACGCGTCCTTTCACCAAAGTAGTTTTGCTTGGTTCCTCAAACAATTTACAGTATTCTTTCTTAAATTACCATAAATTGATTTCCTAACTAAAATTTACTTTTGTATCCTTCAATTGCTAATAAATACTTTGTTTTCACGTACTGGTAGAATATTGCATTTCTTAAACAATAGATTATAGTTACCCTTACTTTTCTCTTTAGCTTGCTTACTAACTAACAGTTTAATAAATCTTAGTTGAAGATTATGTATCCTATCCATGTACGTTCGGAACGTACGTCCATATGCTGAAAGGCCATAATTAATTACAGAATCCACGAGAGCATAGTACAGAATGCGTAAAGTTGTTTTATCAACTACGCTTTTAAGGTGTACAAACTTACATAATAACGATCTTAATTTATTACATACTCGTTCTATATGGAAATTCCAACTAAAATTAGTATCTATGGTTAATCCTAGATATTTGTAATTCTCAACAAGCTCAATCGATTTACAACCAATGCATTGTTTATTTCTATGCAAGCAATCATACGAATGGCCTATGATATTTATACTTGTAGGTATACATGGTTTATGCAGGTATGGCGATTGAATGAGCATACATTTCGTTTTCTCTATATTTAAAATTATTCCATTATCGTGGACCATTTGATTACGTTATCAAAATCCGATTGTATTTTGTTCTCAATCACCTTCGTATCCCTGTCAGCATACATCATGCATGTGTCGTCAGCATACATGTATGTTCTGCAGTTTTCACAACGTTTACCATGCTATTTACATGCATGATATAGCCCACAGGCCAAACACAGAGCCAGTAGGAACTCCAGTTCTAACTAATTTACCATGACAAATGGTTTCTTTTATCTTTGTGCACAACATTCTGTTGTAAATAGTTACGAAACCATGAGCTGATTGGCCCGCGGATTCCGCACTCTTCCATAGCTACCAACAGCTGCTCATGGTCCAGCGTATCAAACGCTTTTTTAAAATCTATGAATAAAAGAAATACATACTGCTTACTACCTAAGCATTCGTTGATATCGTCGGTGAAATTTGATAAGGCCGTCGATGTACTACGTAATTTTCTAAATCCGTGCTGCTTTTCTGTAATTATGCAGTTTTTTTCTAGATACTCACTAATTCTATTAACTATCACTTTCTCCACTATTTTATTAATAACAGACAATATTGCAATAGGTCTATAGTTTGAATAATTGCAATGGTCTCCTTGCTTATAAACAGGGCGGATAATAGACCTTTTTAAACTGTCTGGGTATAAGCCTGTTTTAAAACTAAGGTTCACAAATTTTGCTAATATTGGACTTATTTTTCTTTAACTAAAATTAGATCTTGCGGCCTTATTCCATCTAAACCTGGCGATTTTTACTATTTAGTTGACTAATTATTTTTTATTTCATTTTCGGTTACCTTTTGTAATAGAAAGTGGTATCACTCGATTTTATAGGTCTCGCGATTTAGTAATTTAATATTACATTGATGTTTTATTTTATCAATTTCTTTTGTAAATGTTTCTGAGAATTTTGAACATATATCACTTATATTATTGATTTTTCCTAGATACTTAATTACTACGTCATCTAAGCTATTTTACTATTTCCTAGCCAGCAATTTATTGTTTCCATAATTTCCTAAAGTCTCCCTGACAGCGTGATAGTTCCTGCCTTCTATAGTTATTTTTAGCTTTGTTAATAATTTTATTTGTTTGATTTCTGTGTTTCGTATATTCTAATCTATAAGTAACATTTTGAGGACTAGTCTTCCACCTGCGGAATAAATAATCTCTTCTATCTATCAATATTTTAATTTTTTAGAGATCCACGGCTGTATTACCGTTTTTTTATTACAATTAAGGCTAACTTTAGCTTTATCGTAGATAGGTGCAAAACATTACAATTGTTCATAAATTATCAAAGGACAGTCTATCTCTACGAGCTTACTCCAATCAACCTGCTCTAACTCACGAGTTATTACTTTATTATTCAAAGTATACATTTTATATTTGCCACTAGTAAGACTTATTCTATTTACCCCTTTTGATTCTTTGGTAATACTTACACCTACCATATAGTGATCCGACAACTTGCACGTAAACATATGTGAAGCGAATCGGCGGCTGCGTGTACGTACCCATACATGATCGATGCACGACGTTACGAGTCTACCGGCTAATATTTCCTCGCGAGTAAAGTCATTGATAACGCTCTGCATTCCGTAACTATACATTGCGTTTTTGTATTTATCGGTGGTTGTATTTTTTTCTAATAAGTTGATATTCATATCACCTGCAATAATGACGTCCTCGTATTCGGGAATTTGCTTAATTAGTACAGATAATTCTTGAATACAGCATAACTTATTTGTGTTTGGCGGTTTGTATACGGTGATTATGTGTATGGTGGTGTCAGAGCTCTTAAGTTGACTGTGCAATATTTCCAAACCACAGCTTTGGGTTTACTGTTTGCAGGCGCAATTCATTTTAGAGTACACTAATAAGCCTCCTCCTCGTCGATTTTCTCTTGTAAACCCGTGCATATCATACCCATCTATACAATATAACGGCAGCTCCGCTTGTCTGATATTTATTTCACTTAATAATATAATGTCTATACTAAAATTAGTGCGCTCAAGCAGTATTAGCAATTCATTATACTTCTTCCTAAGAGAACGAATATTTAGGTGAATTATTTTAGGTCCTCCGTGGATGTTTTAAGTGTGCTCCACGTATTTGCATCTAGAAATTTTTTATACTCATATTTATCCTCGATGTGTGATAAAATATCATCCATTTTGTGTATTTAGGTATTCACATACAGTGAGCTTCCACAATACTAATTTATTGTGTTTTATTTACTATACGCTGCTGTTATCAGTGTTGAAACACATATTATTGATATCTGCATCCGAACGGATCCAGCGTATTTTCAGTTATCATCTTTTTAGCCAAAACTTTAAGGTTTTGTGGCCATATGTGTTTATAAACGTCTTTTAACATTTTCTTCGCGTTCCATAACAATTGTCGCGTATTTTAGGAAGATTTTCATTTATATACACCCGCTTGCCATTGCTGTTGCCGAAATTTCCTTATTATATACTAACACTTTTCTTTGCTTTAGCCATTCATCTCTAGCTTGATTGGTTCGTAGGGTAACGACTATAGGTCTCGGCCTACCCTCTCCTTTCTTTTCTCGACCTACCCTATTTGCGTTCTCTATATTACCAATGTTTAAATTTAATTTTTGTGCAACAATTTCAACAATTTTCTTTGTATCTTCCTTCTCTGACTCATCCAGGCACGCTATTTCAATATTTTTCTCCACTTCCCTTTGTTCTAAAAACATTATCCTCTCTTCTAAGGAGTCGTTGCACTTTTGTAAATACTTATTTCTATTTTCCAAAGCAGTCATTTTCTTCTCCGCGGCTTCCTTAAAGTTAAGCATCATTTGGTACTGTTCAGCGTAGAAATCACGGCCTCTGTTAGGTCATCAATTTCTTTGTGTTTGATAAATTATTTCCAGTTTTTATTGACCTCTGCTAGAAGCGTTTCTGCACTAGCTTTCTCGATATCTACATTAATTTTAGGTACTTGCGTTTTAGGGCTGATTTCACTTTTGAGACATGATTCACACAGCTGGGTTCTTTGGAACTCCTTTACGTTCGATAAGCATTTTTTGTGATACAGAGTCACATGATCCTTTACACTTAATAACATCATCTTTTGCTAAAGAAACAAATAACTTGCACTTTTTACACTGAACCATTTTACTTGGTACTACCTACGAAATACAGAAATAATAATGAGCAACACGTCCGTACGCTGAGCGCGCGCGCCACGGAGTCGCGCCATGTAGATGTCTATGTGCTACAGAATCCACTTACCATAAATTGGCGCTTGAATGAATGAATGAATTTCTTTATTTTGCAAATATGGGTGATACAGAATATGGTAACAAATATATAGTATAGATTCCACCATATTTTACCAGAAGGCAGGCAAAAAATATGAAATAATTTTTTTTATCAATTTACGTAGATATGTCATTCACAACACAATATCATATTAGATTACCAGAAATAAAAAAGTCTCTTCAAATTACATGTTAGTCTAATAAGTCAATCGGTACATTATTATCACTATTATTTAATTATTATAAGCCATCGTCAAATTAATTACATCAATAATAATACAATTTATAAATAAATATCCATGTGACAAACGTACAAATTTTAACATACCATTTTGTCCATTAAAAATTCATTAATATTATAGTACAAATTGTCTGCTTAAAGTTTCGTAGCCTTGTCTTGAATAATGAAGTGTTGAGATCCCTCCAACCCTTGGGTAATTTATTGTAAATAGCCGGCCCCATACAGCAGACACTGTTGCGTATTAGTGCTGTTTTTCCTTAGGAATATAAACTCTACTATTGTAGCGTCTGTTTCTTGGGGCAAGGTCTGCTAGGCAGTTAAAACGGTTCTGGTTCGACTTTACAAATACTACCATACACATAGTCAAACATAGATCAGTCAGACAGACATAGTCAAACGCCTGGGTCATATCACAAAATATGGCACAAACTGGTGTTCTTGTGTCCATATTCTTAACAATATTGTGTACAAAGTCGTATATTGCCATATTTATTGTTTTACGCTGCCTAAATCCTTTTTGTTCCTCACACAATATGTTATGTTTTTCTACATATTTATATAATTTATTGTAAATGTACTTTTCAATTATTTTTGAAATTATGGGAATGAGTGAAATTGGTTTATAGTTTTCAATTAACTCTCTATTTTTTTTCTTAAATAATGTTTTTATTATAGAGGTTTTTAAGGCATCTGGATATATGCCAGCACAAATGCAAAGATTAATTATGCAAGTCAGGTGATCACATATGTATCTATCTCATTAGCCACATATTTAATTACCTTTGTACAAATGTCATCATAACCTACACTGCATGTGTTTTTCAGAGCCATTATTATTTCCTTTACCTCATATGCTGTACTAGGCTCTAAGAACATAGAGTTAGGTAGTGTTTATATTAATTACTTTTGGTTTACTTTCGGCATGAAGTTTTGGTCGAATTTTATCGACAAAGTAGTTGTTAAATACATCACAAATTTTCGCTGGGTTCGATATAACTTGGCTACTTACCTCAAGTTTATAATTTTTTTGAATATAATAGAATAATTTTTTAAATTAGTTTTATTGATATGGTTAGGTTTTAATCTCGACAGCCACAAATGTTTTCGTTTCTTTTCTAATAATCATGTCAATTTCACTTCACAAATTTTTTAACAAATAGAAAAATCTAAGAAAATATACATAGATATATGCTTACAGCCCTTACTTTACCCATTGTTTGTATTACTAATAATTATACTAATTTCATCTTTTTTATCAAACACGAGCTTTTTCAGTTGTAGAGAGGATTCCTACAACTGAAAAAGTTCACGCTTGGCAGGCGGATTTATGATCACAGAACGATATATACGAGATACATTTCACAACATTAACGATCATTCAAATGAGACTATCACTTATGGACCTACGTAATTCTAAACATTTATATAAAAAATATATACCGGCATTAAAACATTTTGTAATAGTCATTATCTTATCTAATGCCACATAAAACTTGTATTTTACTATCTTTTGAGGAAAATGTATGGCACTGGTGATGATTCACAATAAAGGCTTCATTGTTTCCTTGTTTAGTGTTTACTTGATATTTGTGATTATATTCAAAAAATGACAAATCTAAAGGTACATTTGGAAAAAATCAATATGAAAGTAGAAAGGCCCAATAATTCATTTAAGTTATTTGTTGCAAAAAAAAAAGAGATAAGTCTCTCCTCGGTGATGATAAAATCTCTAACACTTAATGGCCTTAAGAATGTTACCTTTGCAACCTTCAACTATAAAAGCGTAGTACAGTCAATCGACTGTATAAGAAAACTTTGTGCGGCAGATATCATAATGCAGATATCATAGGCTCCTTTCGCATGACGTGCCTTACCTTGGATGCATCGAAGAAGACTTCGGGTATGCCGGGAAATCTGCATTCGACACGTCTACAAGCATACTAAGGGGAAGACCATACGGTGGAGTGGCGCTTTTGTGGAAGAAATCAGTGTTTCGTTCGGTTTCCATTATAAACTGTCGCAGTGATTGCTTAGTGTGTATCAAGATTGAATTTGACAATCGTACTTTGCTAATTTTTTCGATATATATGCCTACAGATAGTATTGATAACCTCGTAGAATTCACGGAGTGTCTCATTCAGATTGTTTCTATTATTGAGAGTAATGGAGTGTGTAGTGTAAATGTTTTTATGCTAGGAGACTTTAATGCTCATCCAGGTACCAGATTTACAAGTGAGTTGCTCACTGTTTGTACTGATCTGTTATGGTCTTGTATTGATATGGAACTTTTACCCACTGATACTCACACATTTATGAGCTCAGCTAATAGGTCTCTAAAATGGTTAGATCACTGTGTTGTGACCTGTGCGGCTAAGCCCTTAGTAGTAAAGTCCTCGGTATTGTATGGCGTATATTTGTCGGACCACATTTCTATGCCGATAGAGTGTAATATTAGTTTGATTCGACCTAAGATCGTTACCTCACCTGTCAATAGTAATAACGTATATTAAGGTGTAAGAGACGAACAACAAATAAAAAAATATCTTGGTTATTGTAATTCTAAACTACGTCAAGTTGATTTCCCTACCGAATGTAGCATACTTTGTATAACAATACTGAATACTTTTTGCTATTAGAAATGTATCGAGAGATAATATGTATACTTAAAGGTGTAGAATTTTCGCATAATTTTAAAGGAAATAATAAATGTAAAAACAAAAAATACATACCGGGTCGGAATAAGTACGTACGTCAAGCTCACTGTGAGGCTCGATTACATTATAAAAATTGGATATTATATGCTAAACTGAGATGTTTTATGGTTATGTATATTAAACAATGTGTATTTCAAGAAATATATTTAAAAATAAATTAAAATCCTTACAGTACAATCAACTACAAATAAAAATGGACAAAATCACTCAGTTTCATTCGGGAAAACAGTTTAGTAAATTCTGGAAGTCTACTAAAAATTTTAGTCACAAGACGAGCCTGCCTGTGAGCATGGCAGGTGTGTGTGGGCCATCTGAAATTGCTAATGCATTTCGTAAGCATTTTATGGTCGAGCCTCCAGTAGTTAGTATTGAGCAGGTGAGCAATACTCGGGCCACCTATCCGGGTGACTCCCAAATTGGATTCGTGGCTAAGATCATTAGAGACACTATTCAACGCATGGTAAGAGGCAAATCACCCGGTTATGATGGTTTGAGCATTGAACACCTGAAATATGCTGGCGTTCACTTACCTCGAGTACATGCTATGTTTTATAGTTCATGTGTAAACCATAGTTACTTACCGGCGGAGCTTACTAAAACTGTTGTAGTGCCTATTATTCAAAATAAGACGGGGAATGCCTCTGATATTTGAAATTATAGGCTAATATCCTTGGCCACTATTATGTCGAAAGTACTGGACAGTCTGCTTGATAACATATTAGCGGAGCATGTACAACTAAACGATTATCAATTTGGATTTAGACGCAGTTTGTCGACCGAACACGCTATTCTGTCCCTTAAGAAGACTGTCCAATATTACACTGCCAGAAAAACGCCTGTATTCGCATTTTTTTTGGATTTGTGGCGGCGCTGTCGTCGCACCACAAGCGAAAATATATCGAAGCCTAAATCGCGCTATCAAAGTTCCGAAGCAAAAACAGTATATATAGAATAGCTCGAACTACCACGTTGGCCGCTCCCGGCAGAACACCTTGCCCGGCGGAGACCTCCATTTCCTTCCACCTGCCACAGTGGTGACCCCGACGTGATGTGAACATGCAACCAACAACCTTCAAACTACAACTGAAACTGTCATCGTTCATTCGCTCCCGAGCAGATATTGTCTGCAGTCTTCACATCCTGCAAAGCCATCTAGCTTTACAAAGGTTCATCGCAGCACTGGAATAATGCTTCCTGCTCCTTCAAGCTACTCTCTGCGCTACAGTGTTCGGCACGGCTCTGAGCCTTACTGCTTGCCTCCGCTTCAGGGCACTCTCGCAGATTACTTGCCTTCTTCTCGACTCACCGCAGACTACAAGGCAATTCCCTGGCACTTGCACATTCGTCGACATCTAGACTGCACTATCGACCTCCGGTCTGAGCAGGGGGGTGATGTGGCGGCGCTGTCGTAGCAGCACAAACGAAAATACATCGAAGCCTAAATCGCGCTATCAAAGTTCCGAAGCAAAATCAGTATATATAGAATAGCTCCCGAACTACCACTTTTGGAGCGTTGGCCGCTCCCCGGGCAGAACACCTTGCCCGGCGGGAGATCTCCCCTTTTCCTTCCACCCACCACAGATTTATCTAAGGCTTTTGCCCTTGTAAATTATGGTAAATTGTGGCAGAAGCTCCAAGATTGTTCAACCTCTATGGAAACCAGCTGTATTTGTTGATCGTTGGGACTTGCCACTTCTACAAGCGTCAGTGCGGGTCCACACAGCAGCATAACAGTTGAATTTTTCTTTTGTTTTTATAGTGTTTTAATGTATATATTTTTTTTTACTAACCCTTGATATAATTTAATTCGTTGATAATACATATGGGCTCTGCCTGAAATAAATATTAGGTTATTGCAAAGTCCTTACATATGAAATTGGCATTTTGTACGGGAGGAATATAAAGTCAATTATTTTTTTTGTAAAATATATTTAATTAATCAAAGTATGCACCGTTGTTATCTATGCACTTTTGCCATCTCATAGGTAGTTCATTGATCCCTTTAATAAAAAAAACCATGGGGGGCGAGAATCAATAAACTCTTTGAAGGCGGTTTGGACTGCCGCATCGGAGTTGAATTTTTTTCCTCGTAAGAAGTTGTCCAAATTCCGGATAAAATGATAATCTATTGGAGTCTGTATCTATCTAGTATCTAAGTTCCGGGGAGTACGGTGGATGTCGCAGACATTCCAATTGTAGCTCATCTAACTTAGTGGTTGTTTGTTGTGCAGTGTGTGGTCTAGTGTTGTCGTGAAGCAGCAGTGGCCTAGAGCGATTGACCAATCTCGGTTGTTTAGCAGCTAGTTCTTCCTTCATGGTTTGCAGTTGCTGACAATAGATATCTGCCGTAATCGTTTGGCCAGATTTTAGAAAGCTGCAGTGAACGACACCGGCGCTAGTCCACCAAACACTCACAAGTAACTTTTTCCGAGTCATTTTTCGTTTAGGGCAGGATTTGGCTGGGTCTCCAGGGTTCAGCCATTGCGACGACCGCTTCCGATTATCGTACAGTATCCACTTTTCATCACAAGTAATGATTCGATTTAAAATCCCTTGGTGGTCCACCACTGAGCGATTTACAAGAAGTTTTCTTCCTCGCACAACTTCCTCGTGAAGCACCGAAATCATAAGCTTGTGGAAAAATAGGCTTGTAGTCCGTTGTAGAAATTTTTTTTTATACAAAGCTGTTTTTACAATTTGTAAAAATACCTACAAAATTAAACTAATCTTCAATAAATCTAATTATATATTATGTATTCTTTATTTTATTATTACATAATTTACTTTTTTTATCATTTTGATTAATTGTTTAATTATAACTAACAACTTTATTCAGTATAGTTATGTAAGTCACAGACCTATTATTGTAGATAGATAGATAGATGATAGATAACACCTTATTGTACGCCAAAAAATAACATAAATATTAACAAAAAAGGAGAAAAAGAAATGAGGTACAATGGGCGGTCTTATCGCTAGGAGCGATCTCTTCCAGACAATCTTTGGATGGACAGGATTGCAAGAAATTGTCATTTGTATTGTAATACCCGAAAATAATAGTTAAGTTGTAAGATACATCATATTTTAAATTAACGCCTATTGTAACTTACAATAAATATTTTGAATTTGAATTTCTATGTTGTGAAATTGTATGTTATTTTATGAACTTAAAATTTTAAAATAAATTTAAATAATTGATGTAATTAGGAGTTTTGGTATTAGCTAAATCAGTACTATTTTACTTTGATAGATAATACTGATTTCATCGCGTAGAAAAGATGACGATAATATCGTCTTGTGGTTAGAATTTTCCATAATCGCCGCGCTTGGTAGACGGATCGACGATCGCAGTGTCAGACTTTTATGCTGTAACCCTTTACAAGTTTGGGAGTTTTATCCTATCGTACTTGCGATCATCAATACATTGTCCAAGCGCAACAATCTTAGTAAATTATTATCACCATCAATTTTTCCGGATCGATACGACTTAGGGGCTTACTCCTTTTTAAATAGCCGGCAATGCGCCTGCAATTTCTCTGGTGTTGCAGATATTCATGTGCGGTGGTAGTCACTCACCATCAGGTGAGCCGTGTGCCCGTTTGCCACCTCTTATGTAAAAATCCTTCCTGTAGTGGGGGAGAGACCCATGTTCAGGCTGCGGGCTTTGATGGGCTGTTTAAAAGAACATAAACAGTATTACATAACATTATATTAATAAGCCTACGCTGTGTGTGCATGGTAAAAAATTGTGATGAACGTTTTCACCTTTAGGAATACGACAAAGATAGATAATACAGTTTTCCCAACTATGTGACGGCAGGACCGTTTTGGTGGATGACCGCCATCAACCTGTTGCCGCACATAGCAGGTTCTCGGGCGTTAAATTGCCAGATAGTTTTGTGTGCTGTAGGTGACTGTCACAGAATACGATAAATAAACTGGAAATAACCGTTTGTACCAGCACATAGTTTTTTTCGATTATTTGTTTTGGGTACAATAGCATTTTTTTATGGCGCAACGTAAAACCGTAAAAGGAATTTAATATTAGATGTTGACAGTGATAGTGAATATTATTTTTATTTGAATAAACAAAGTCCCGTTATACGAGACTTACGAGATAATATTAACTCGGTCAATCAGCAAAATAACAGTTTTAGAAACTAGCAGATTTACTCCACAGTTCCACAAAAACATTTTAGTTTTTTCTCTCGCCTATTCGTCTGATTGCACCATACTGTCATTGCAGGTAGGAACATGAAGCTATAGCCAGGTGGCAAAGTAGACTACTCAGTGCACAACACGCCTCACTACGAAGAGATTATGCTATGCTAATTTTGCTAACATGTTAAAACCTAAGACATCATTTTTCTGAGAACAATAGTTTGAGCAATATGCTTATGCACTAGCACTAGGCAGTTCGCATTTAGGTGAGTTGTCATATTTAAAGGCAGAGCCAAAACTTTTTCAATTATTAATTGAGCTTTAACTCTTAACTCGAAAATTTTTTTCGAGTTACGAGTTAAAGTTAAAGTTAATATGCTCGATCTACACATAAGTTAATTGTAAATTGTAAACGATTGGATTTTAAGCTTTCTGAATAACAGACAAAAATGGGATAGAGGCTATTAAATAGATTGGACACGTATGCGTGACCAGCAACTAAACCTCTGTGGAAAAGTATTCTTGAGCCGAATTCCTATTTGTAATAGGATTTATACTAATCCATGAAACGCAAACTTATTTTGATTGCTGTCGATGTTAAAACAATTGTGTGGAAGAACAATAAAACCTCTAAATGGCCGTACACACAACCTTAAATGAGGCTTTAAATAGTTTAAAGAAGAATTATTGATTACATTTGACAAAAATTCTTAGTATTTATTTTAATAAACCTATTTACATTGTGTATCATTTTAATATCAGAACACTAAAATACTTTTTTTAATAGTGGCTGTTTCCACGAATTTCTAGGCATTACTTTTAATGAATTTTGCAATACGAAAATTCCTAACATTAATTTTAATGAAACTAATTTCGTTGTGTTTCATTTATTTGACAGTACACTAAAATACTTTTTTGAGACATTTGAGTGATTGTTTGTACGAAATTCTTGAAATTAATTTTAATATTCTCTTTGACCTGTATTCATAATAAATAATTGTGTTTTTGCAAGAAATGGAAGAAGTGTATTGTCTCTAAACAGCTATATCTACTTGTAGTGTATCATAAAATGCGTGTCGTCCTTTAGGTATTATTTCCTAGGGTAATTTCTATTTAGTTAGGAAGTCAGATTCTTAAAATGACAAAATAGTGTTTGATGTAGAAATTATTGGTGTGGATTATTTTGGTAATTACTAGACATAACAGTTAAAAGTTAAAGCTACAGGCTATATACGTCCCACTGCTGGGCACAGACTTCCCCTCATTTCTGAGGGGGTTTTAGGGCAAGGAAATGTCCGCCGCGCTTTAGATATTAAAGAATAACTTTACATAAAGAATAATCTTTGATATATCTATGTATGTTAAAATTAAACGTCTTTCGAAAATCTCAAATCTCTCTCATAAAAATATCAATTTATACAAAAATTTAATTTGTGTACTACTGCATAATGACTTGCTGTAGAAAATAAGGTATGTATATCTTATATGGTGGTCAAAATATGTAATCAAATACCTAGTATAAAAACTCTAACTTTTATATTTTATTTGTGGAATGTTATTCTAAACGATGGACGAATTTTTTAAAGATATATAAAATTTATAAAATATTGTCGGGAATGAGGGTAAAAAAATATGAAATGCGAACAAATGAACGTATAACGGTAATCTCCCACTTATTCTAGCAGTATAAAGTATTGCGCAGTCGACTAAGAGGGATCAGTCGGTAATTCTACGAGTCTCACTTTCGTTACTATGCCCGTTCGGGTATTCTACTAGTATAGGCAAAGAAGATCGTGTTGCTGAGGGCTGCTCTGTGTTACATTGAGATGGGTAGTGATTCTGTTGATTTGCATACCTTGGTGTTATCATGTAATTGGGTCCTGATAGTAAGCAGGGTTTGTTACCTAGTAGTGTTCTTTTATTTAAATAATTTTGAGAATAATTTCTAACATCGGAAGTGCAATAGTTTCTTACATCAGAATTGGGATAAAGTCCCTGTTATCGCTCACATATAATCTTTGAATAGTGTTGGTGAAAGACTATGACGCGCCTCGTCTTTTGATTTTAGGTTAAATGTCGTAATGAAATTTGCTGTCCTATTTACGACATTGGCAAGTCGTCCTATTATACAAGCAAAAGTATAAATCGAAATGTTTTAAGCCAAAAGTTAAATCTTTTTGTTCGATTTATATTACTCGCGGGTAGCGAGTACGTTCATTGTTTCTAAACGTACCCAAATATGTTAAAAAATGTCGAAAGAAATATTGCAGGTATTCTATTCTAGACGAGTTAGAATTTTGCATTCAGTGGAAATTTAACTTGCTCTAGTTTTGTTATAATTTGATAGTTCGTGCGAAATATGATTTACAGGGGCTACATTTTGAAGTTCGAAATGTTTAAGCGATGTACCAAAATAAAGGATTAACTTTAACGTGCTATGAATTGAAAAAAAAAATAAGTAGCCTTTTTTGTATTCTAATGTGTTGATAAGTGTTACAGTTTTCTCCGAAAATGATGTAATCGACAAAATTAGGGTTTGATGTCGAGAGGTTCGTAGAAGTCGCTACAACAATTATCAATAAAATAACAATTGTCGTGACTGCTAATTGGACATGGTCAGGTGCGGCCGAACCCTGGTAAGATTGAGGCTACACGGCTACAGCCTGCATCTTATCGGCGGATCTTACAGCAACACAACTCAAGACGCTGCCGATCACATGGTTGCGAGTGGTGAGCCATGTCACTCAGATATCTATCCGACCGAGACGACTTAATGACGATTGCAATTTGTGTGATGTCGTTTGCAATGTGTAATATTTAACATAGTTGCCTTTTTTATTTTTGCAATGTGTGATATTTTATACAGTTGCTTTTTATAGTAGCAATGTGTGTAGTGGCCTACACCTTTGCATGCCTTTTGCAATGCGGAGATCTTGCGCAGTTGCCTCCTTCCCTTTGAAATATGTGGTGGGATCAGTCTCTCCACATAGTTGCCGCTTTTACAATGTGTGCAATGGTTTGTGAGTGCCATGTCACACAGTTGCCGTTTCTTAAGAGAACTTGTGGTGAACTTTGGAAGTCCGAAAATCTATGGTTCGCAATACATTTATTTTCATTTATTTAAATTTGTAAATTATGCAAAGCAGATTATTTATTTGTTTCATGCACCTGAAACGTTTTACATCTGTTTCAATCTTAAATTACTTTGGATACCTATTTTGCGAGATATGTGTTGGATGTACTTAAGCGCACGTTTGTGCATCTGACGTAGTTGTTTCCATGTCTTTTGCCTTTACTGTTGTGTACTTCAAATTTTACATTAAAACTACCGTGAGTAAAATTCAATATGAAAAAGGTTTCGGGTACTAGTTAACGTTAATTTTGTGCCTATGTCAACAGCCACTGTGAGGTATGCAAACTTGATGCCTATGCCTACAATGAAGTCTGTACATCTTGCTGGCGCGATTGTAACACTGCGGCTCGCTGGCACTGGTGCGTCGCAGCGGTTCGCTGTCGTTGGTGCGGCGCAGCGGCTCGCTGGCGCTGTTGCGGTGCGACAACTTGCTGGCGCGAGTGCAGTGGGTTCGCTGGCGCTGGGGCAGCGGAACCGCTCGCTGGAGCGCATTTAGCTGAGGGGCCTGTGTCTTCATGTATAGTACGATCTGTGCCGTGTGCGCAGTGTTCCTCAGAGAAGATTGTGTTATCTATGACGTGCGTTAAACTGTAATAGGATGCGTTGTATACTAACATCTGATTTGGATGATGTTTTCAATTCTGTAAAAGCTTAGTCTGTATTAAATGTATTCAAGAGCTCACTCATTATGTGCTGTTGAATAAAAATTGGTAAATATTTGAAAACAACGAGTTTATCGTTTCATAGTCAGAAAGGGCCGAGCCGGGAAGTTACATTAAGCAAGTTACGTTACTTTAGCCTCCACACGAGGTTTGTGCTTGCCCCATGCTTACTTTGAGGGTGAGTAGTTACACATGTGTCAGAAATAGCTAACGTAGTGCTTTCTTTCTGAAAGAGTAATATTGAGATACGCTAACGTTGTGCCTCTTTCTCAAAAGTAGAAGGCGGAGAAGCTAACGTCGTGCCTCTGTCGCGTCTAGCTTAAGATATGCTAACGTCGTGCCTATGGCTTAGTTGGTTATTATTTTGTTAAGTTATGCTAACGTTGTGCCTATGACTTACTCAGGTATATTTAACCGACTTCAACAAAGGGAGAAGGTTATCAAAACGACTGCTTTTTTATGTGTGTTACCTCAGAACTTTTCTCTAGGTGAGCCGATTTTGATGATTCTGTTTTGTTTGAAAGCCGGTGCTTATCATGTGGTCTCATATAAATTTGATCAAAATCTGATCAGCAGGTATTGAGTTATTCTTAAAAATGCGTATGTATTACTAACTGACATTTCATATTATTTATATTGAAGTCGGTTGTGCAATTTTTTTTTTTTACCACTTGTGTTAAGTTATGCGAACATTGTGCATATGACTTACTCACACGATACGTTGTGCTAACCTGGATATTCTGGATATTCAAAGCTAAAGGGAGCCCGAGGACGGTCTCCTGTCAGGAGATGCCGTGTCAGGAATGAGGGTAAAAAAAATGAAATACGAACAAATGAAGGTATAACGGTAATCTCCCACTTATTCTAGCAGTATAAAGTATTGCGCAGTCAACTAAGAGGGATCGGTCGGTAATTCTACGTCGTTACTATGCACATTGGGGTATCCTATTAGTATAGGCAAGGAAGATCGTGTTGCTGAGAGGCTGCCCCGTGTTACATTGAGATGGGTAGTGATGCTGTTGGTTTGCATACCTTGGTGTTATCATGTAATTGGGTCCTGATGGTAGGCAGGGTTTGTTACCGAGTAGTGTTCTTTTATTTAAATAATTTTGAGAATAATTTCTAACATCGGAAATGGAATAGTTTCTTATAATACTATAGAAGATATATAATATCACCTTATAGTGACGGAGTAAGAATATCCACTACCTCATGTTGTCCCGTGGGTGTTTCGTAAGAGGCAACAGAGGGAAACTGAAACAGGAGATCGGCAGCAGCATCATTCTGATAAAAACTTAAAATAATAAAAAACTGCGGTTGCGAACCCACCTGCCAAGCGTGGCAACAATGACAAAAATTCTTCTATAGGGCAAACTATGGGAGAAGCCTGTATTCAGCAGTGAACTTTTATGGGCTGTAATGGATGGATATTATACAAAAAATTTGTCATTTAGAATATTTATTACTGCACTTTATAAATCAAATTATTACATGTGCTTAGACCGACTGTAATAAAAATACCAGCAACGGAAAACAATGACAAAGCGCGAGAAGTTAGATTATCT
The DNA here is from genome assembly GCA_029286625.1 of Parnassius orleans. Classification (NCBI taxonomy): domain Eukaryota; kingdom Metazoa; phylum Arthropoda; class Insecta; order Lepidoptera; family Papilionidae; genus Parnassius; species Parnassius orleans. The sequence continues at coordinate 890,401 of JAGSMP010000221.1, forward strand.
ACCGTGTTTTAAATAATTTAATTTTAAATTTTGAGCTTACCTAAGAAACCTTAGATTTTTTTTACTCGTATTCTTATTTGGTATAAAAAAAAACTACTGACATCACTGAGTCTATACTAATGTTCAAATATGTGCTGTTGTTTTTGTAACTTATACTTTACCTTTCCATCTATAAATATAAATCTATTCTAATACAACCTTTTAAAGGTGTTGTTAGACTAGCTGATGTGATGATGGACCATCCGGGTCCATTGTACCATATTATTGTATTGTAATCTAAGTTATATAATATGTAAGAATAGAATAGAATAGAATAATTTTTATTCAATATAGATTATTACGTAATTCTTATTGAAAGTCATTTTTTTATTTACCACTCGTTCGGAAAATACCTCTGTCCTGGGAAGAATCGGCAAGAAACCCAGGGGGACTTTTTTTTAAAATATTTCACTTTACAATAATTTTGTTTTTTTGTTTGTTCAAATTTTAAATTGGTTATGATGGAACCAGCATAGTAGCGATCACCTCATTCCAAGGTGTTTTTTTTTCACTTATGTATTCTTTGATATTATAATAACCCTTTTTGTACAATTTTTCTTTAATAACTTAATTATTGACATATTTTGTACATTTTCTATGATTTTGTTGTAAAAGCGTATACATTGCCCCATAAATGAATTACTAATTCTGTAGAGTCTAGTAACTTGTATTATAAGCTTATGTTTGTTTCTAGTGTTTAAAGTATGAACAGCTTTATTCTTATCAAAGCTATTTATGTTTTTATGTACATACATTACATTTTCACAAATATATTGCGATGCCAAAGTTAATATGTTTATTTCTTTAATTTTTTTTCTAAGGGACATTTTAAGTTATAAATCGCCCGTACGGCTCTGTTTTGCAAAACAAATATGGCTTCAATGTCAGTCGCATTACCCCATAGCAAAATTCCATAACACATCACGCTATGAAAGTAACTAAAATAAACTAATCTAGCTGTCTCAACATTGGTGAGACTTCTAATCTTTCTTACAGCATATGCTACTGAACTAAGCCAGCTTGCTTATTTAGATATATGGGGGCCCTATTGAAGCTTCGCGTCAATAGTAATACCAAGAAAAACAGTGGTATTCACAAGACTCAACTCCTCCCCATTTAAGAACACATTGGTATTTGAATGTTTAACATTAGGTATTATAAATTTATTACATTTTGTCTTATTGCCGTTTGAGAGCAAATTGGTGGCGTTAAACCAATGTACTAATTTCGATAGAGCATTATTTACATTGTCAAAATTAATTGATTGTCGTTTGAGTTTGAAAATCAAAGAGGTATCATCAGCAAATAATACTAAAAATGCTTCAAAAATGAAACAACAAGGTTTACGAAGAAAGCAAGTTAAATAAAAGCTTGTAAAACATCTCTAACAATGCATCAAAAGGTTGTATTAGCCCATAAAAAATATCACAAAAATGTCACAGCCTTTAAATGAGGGTCTAACCTTTAAATCGATAACATTCCGCTGCCACCTGCAAGACTGATGAAAGTTCTGATAAATGACTCTTTTTGCTATATTTCCTGGGAACTATGAGCGAAGCTTTTTACGAAAAATCTTGTATTGATGACATGACTAGATAATATTAACTTGAACTTTCTTTTCATTATAAAAAGTAATACTTGGACTTAAACGAATATAATAGAAACAAATTCGAATTTCGAGGAGGCCACAAGAAGATCAACTTGATTTTAGTTTGAGGGCTTCTCTCACCAATAGTCAAAATATTTTCATATCTTGCTAAAATCTCTAAACAATCTACTATGTTTTTATAGGTATAAAAAAATAAAAAAAATACTTTTTACGGTCTTAAAGGTACGTCGGCGATGTCATACTTCTCGAGAACTTACTTTTATCTGCAAGTAAGGGTTACGAATGAGCCTCGTTAGGCAATAGCCTCGAATGAGTAATATTGAGCTTATGATATTATTTAGTTCACTCAAAAGTGTAACAAAATTAAACTTTTAGAATAAAAACCAATTTTAAAAAACTGAAACGAACAAAATAATTCCCACATAATAGCTTTAGAAGTCGGGTACATCAATTCTTCAATACATTAACAGATATTTTTTTATTAAATATAGATTGTACAGAATACTTATTGTAAGTCACTCTATTGTTTAATTTATTACTGAGTCGGAAAAAACCTCTGTCCTGGGAAGAACCAGCAAGTATCCCAGCCGGACGTTAAAAAAACAGCTTGTAATCATATATAATAATAATAATAATAATAATGTCCTCCAGACCGAATTTCGGCCACGGCGGCCAGCCTCAAAGGAGACTAGCCATCGGCGCAGGACAGGATTATAGTGCCCAAGTGTATGCGCAAGCACAGGTGCACTCTCTATTCCCCCGCTGTCATAGTCCAATAGGACGGAAAACCGACACGAGCGGAGAGAGATCAGGCGCAGGACCAACAGCTTTACGTGCTTTCCGAGGCACGGGGGTGAGATACCGCCAGCTTCCTGACTCCGGGCAGCTACTGAGAGTTTCTTGATGGAAAAGCTCAATTACTGATTTTTTTGGCCCGACCCGGGATTCGAACCCGGGACCTCATGATCAGCAGTCGCACTACTACATCCACTAAACCAACGAGGCAGTCATATATATTACTCAATTAACAACACAAAGCAAATTAGAAATAGCTTGGTAGCGATCACCCCACCATTCTGTCTTAGCACCGACTTAAGTCATAATATTTTTAGTTAATGAAGTCGGTTTTTACTTTTTATTAAAATTTTATTTTTCATTTATGCATTTTCGAACGGATACCACGACCACTACCACCACCAATCCATCACAAGAACCTCGTTAGTTGCTTATAGGAGAACGATTTGCTACACATCCCCCTTTCACTCCAACTAACACTTATCTCATTTCATTGTGTCAAAAACAAATTACGTTTTGTGGCTAAAAGGCCGGCAACGCATCTGGAATTCCCCTGGTGTTGCAGTTGTTCATGGGCGGCGCTAGTCACTTACTATCAGGTGAGCCACATGCTCGTTTGTCCCCTCTTATATAAAAAAGCGTTCTAAGTTCTAACACGAGGGTGGCTATAAAGGGAAACGGTATTTTAATAAGCGGCTTTGTTAAGAATCAGTAATATAATAAAGATATTATTAAAAATAAACCATGCGTGACACGTACAATGAGTAGGTATAACAGAGATGAATAAAAATATTTTCTATTTCAATCTTCAAACCAATCTCGGAAATGAGGGGAGATTTGTGCTTAGTCATGCTTATATTTGGCTTGTGCCCAGTAATAGATCATTATATACGATCTACTGGATATAGGCTGTGCTTTGCTTTTAAAATTTAGCGGTCTTACTAAAAAACATGGTTTGTTGATAGTGTCGGTTTTAAATGGTCTTTGTCATGAAGTGCTTTAGCCGCGGCGTCACAGTCTTCGCAAAATTTGACATTTGCTGTCAAATTCCATACTTTACATTTTACTTAGATTGTTACATACTTATATATATTATTATATACATATTGATACATGCTTTATTTTAATCATAGACTAATTGTGAACACAACACATACCCCGTGTAGTGGCGGGTTAGAATACCACTACCCCATATCTTCCCGTGGGTGTCGTAAGAGGCGACAGAGGAAACTGAGGCAGAAGATGGGCAGCATCTTTCTGATAACAGCAAATAACAATAAAAACTGCGGTTGCCAACCCGCTCGCCAAGCGTGGCAACTACGGCAATATCCCCAATGAAGAAAGTTACGAAGAGACGGCCCCAGTCTCGGCGGCCCCGCTATTCCTGGCTACGGTGGCGACCATGGTAACGGCGGGGCAGGGGTGCTAAGAATCTCGGTGGAGGTTCGGTTGCCACCTACGACGACTCGACCTGGCAACTTATAACGCACGCACTCTGAGGACTGACGAGAAGATCCTGAGCTGGAAGAAGAGATAGCTGTTGCGCTGGAATATTATAGGATTATCAGAGGTCCGAAGAGAGGGGAGGACACGGTAATCCTCGAATCCGGCAACTTGTTCTATCACCGGGAGGGCGACCATCTGTCCCAAGGAGGTGTCGGATTTATCGTCCACAAGTCTCTCGTTAACAACGTTGTAAAATTGGGAGTGTGTCGACGAGGGTTGCGTACCTTATACTCAGAATCACCAAACGGTATTCGCTGAAGGTCATACAGGTTTACGCACCAACTTCGGCACACCCTGATGAGGAGGTAGAGGAAATGTATGAGGATATCTCTAGAGCCATGCATTCCTCTAAAACCCACTATACGGTGTTAATGGGAGACTTCAACGCAAAGCTAGGCACAAGAGAACGGTGAGCTGAAAGTAGGAAATTCGGATTAGGGCAACGAAACCCAAGGTTAGCAGCTGGCCGACTTCATGGAGAAAGAGGACTCTTTATGATGAACTCTTTCTTCCAGAAGCGGCCCCACAGGAAGTGGACCTGGTCGAGCCCCGACGGTTCGACAAAAATGAGATTGACTTCATTATGACGACTAGACGCCAACTGTTCAGTGATGTCTCAGTGATCGCGAGGGTGAAAACTGGTAGCGATCACCGAATGGTTAGAGGCACACTGAACTTAAACGTTGTTGGAGAGGTGTCGTCAAATGAAGTCAACGCTCCGTCCCCTCGTGCTCTAATCCAAAGTCCCGAAACCTTTCAGCTCGAGTTACAAAACCGTTTTCAGTGCCTAGAAGATTGCAATGGTGGACGATATGAATGACAAGCTTGTGGAAACTGTCCATGCGGTCGGAGCTAAGCTTTGTAAGACCCGCCGCAGAAGAACACAAAAACTCTCCGATCACACTCTTAATCTCATGGCTGTTAGACGGGAAATGAAGCTGCAATCTTCAGTAGATTTGATAGCATACAGGCAACTGAACAGACAGATCTCCAAATGCATGCGGCGGGACTTGCGCAACTTCAATACAGCTCGTATTGAAGAAGCGATCGAGCGGAACCAGGGCTCCAAAGTCTTTGCCAGAGATCTGTCTGCCAGAAAGAGCCAACTGTCGAAGCTGAAGACCGAGTGTGGCAGCGTCGTTTCCGGGACACCTGAGATTTTGAGTGAGATTGAGAGGTTCTATGGGCAGCTGTACACATCATCGTTGGAGCCACACGCAAGTGTGAGTAACGATCCAAGAGCGAGTCTTATCCGACACTATTCCGATGATATCCCGGACGTCAGTCTGAGCGAGATTAGAATGGCTCTCCAGCACCTTAAAAACGGCAAGGCTCCAGGCGAGGATGGAATTACAACGGAGCTTCTGAAAGCGGATGGAAAACCGGTACTTGAAGTCCTTTAGAAGCTCTTTAATTCCGTCCTCTATGGTGGCACTACACCGGAGGCGTGGAGCAGAAGTGCGGTGGTCTTGTTCTTCAAGAAAGACGATAACACTCTCTTGAAGAACTACAGACCGATTTCCCTTCTGAGCCGCGTCTACGTGCTGTTTTCGAGAGTCATTACGAAACGTCTCGCATCTTCGACTCGACGACTCGACGACTTCCAGCCTCCCGAACAAGCCGGTTTCCGAAAAGGCTTTAGCACCATAGACCACATACGAGTACATACCCTTCAAAGTCCAAGGAGTACAATTTGCCACTATGTCTGGCATATGTGGACTATTAGAAAGCCTTTGATTCCGTCGAAATTTGGGCGGTGCTGCAGTCCCTTCAGCGGTACCAAGTTGTCGGTATATCGAAGTGCTGAAGTGTTTGTACAGTAGGGCTACGATGGCTATCCAGTACAGAACCAGGTACAAAACCTATCCAACTGCAGAGGTGTAAGACAGGGTGACGTTATATCCCCGAAACTCTTCACCGCTGCATTGGAAGACGTTTTCAAGCTTCTGGACTGGAAAGGATACGGCATTAACATCAATGGCAGTACATCACTCACCTTCGATTTGCCGACGATATAGTCCTTATGGCAGAATCGCTGGAGGACCTAAGCACTATGCTCAATGACCTCAATAGTGCCTCCCAACGGATAGGTCTTAAGATGAACATGGACAAAACAAAGATCATGTTTAATGTCCATGTCACACCTATGCCGGTAGTTGTTGGGAGCACTAAGCTCGAAGCTGTTGACGAATATGTTTACCTGGGACAAATGGTCCGACGTCAATCGACGGATTCAACTCGGCTGGGCAGCGTTCGGGAAATTACGGCACATCTTCTCGTCAGGTATACCTCAAAACTTGAAAACGAGGCTGTACAACCAGTGCGTGTTGCCAGTGATGAAATACGGAACTGAGACGTGGTCCTTCACTGCTGGCCGGATGAGGAAGCTCAAGGTCGCTCAGCGAGCTATGGAGAGGGCTATGCTTGAGTCTCACTGCGTGATAAACTTAGAAATGAGGATATCCGCAGTAGAACCAGAGTGACCGACATAGCCCAACGGATTAGTAAGCTGAAGTGGCAATGGGCCGGCCATATAGCTCGAAGAACCGACAACCGATGGGGATAAAAGGTTCTCGAGTGGCGGCCTCGTACCGGCGGACGAAGTGTAGGGCGTCCCCCCACTAGATGGAGTGACGACCTGGTAAGACATGCAGGAAGTCGATGGATGCAGGTGGCTCAGGACCGTGCTTTGTGGCATTCCTTGGGGAGGCCTATGTTCAGCAGTGGACTTGTGAAGGGCTGTAATGATGATGATGATGATGATGATGATGATGATGAATTGTGAACTATTTTATTAAATAAGACGGAATGCTATTGAAAAGTTTGCAGGTTTTGAATTGGCAAAGTAACACTGTAACACTGTGTTGTTTACTTCAAGCACTTTGTATTGTAATGTCTAATGTACTAATATTCCGTTGTAGGTCAGTGTCACGCGGCATAAACACTAAGGAGTGCAGCGGGTCGTGTGTTGGATTTGCACATGAAAAGATGTTTGTATTGCATATGAATAATCGATTCAGGTCTGGATGTTTGTCTATGAATAATAAAGGTTTTTAAAAGCCTATGCGAACCACACACAGGACTTATTATATAGAGAGAGAGTTATCATAATTATTTAACATCATTCATTACAGCCTATTAAGAGTCGACTGCTGAACATAGACATGGTATATATTCTTTAAAAACATAGGCTACGTGCAGTTAACTATAAAATGATAATAGATTAAATGTCTTGAGAAATATTAAATTACTAGTAAAGCCTAATAAAGTCAAATAATAATATTTAAAGAGCACACACATAAAGTACATATGATTATCGCTACCGTTACAGCCTATTAAAAGTCCACTGCTGAACATAGGCCTGTCCCATTTGCCTCATATATAAGAAAACATTTGCCATAATTACGCTTGGCAACCGGATGGACAACCCCAGTTTTTCTATGGACTTCAAAAAGGAGGAGGTATTCAATTCAACTTTGTTTTTTTTTTTGTTTTTTCATGTGTGTTACCTCATATCTATTTTTTGGGGGAACCGATTTCAATGAATCTTTTTATATTTGAAAGCTGGTGCTTCTCATGTGGTCTCATATAAATTTGATCAAGGTCTGACTAATAGTTTTTGAGTTATTCTTAATAATTTATATTGAAGTCGGTTGCACAAAATTTTTAATTATAAATTATTGTTTATTTGCGTTGAGGAAAGAAATTGAAATTTTTCCTCGAGGTAAGAAGTAGTGGATGGATGATTTGGAAGATAGAGAAGAGAACGAGTGAATTTCTAGAGTCACGCCTCTGTTTTATGGTGAGCCATTTAAGGCAAGAGCGATAGTGAGAGATATAATCATACTTACGAAGACTCAAAATGTTTCTGATGCAATTGTTTAGAAGGTACTCTAGTTTGTTGAGAATATTTTGGTTTTAATCTGGGTACACGTCTGCATTATCAATAATCGGTAGTATAAGTAACTGTACTGGCATAGGTTTAGTCTTAAAGGGTAGAATTTTTTTAAGCGGTAAAGAGAACGTAAAACTCCAGAGATTTTACGACATGTTTCAGAGATGTGGATCCCCTAACTTTTATGCAACACGATTGCAGCGATCACTTCGCTCTCTTAAAACCCCCACAGAAATGAGGCCTCCCCCTAGCCGTGAAATACATATAAGCTATACCTTTACTTTTTTAGATATACGGTGTTCGTATTTTCAGTTCATAATTTAAAACCAATATATTCATAATAATACAATTAACATATTTTTTCAAATGTTATAAAAATTATTTAGGTTCTCGAGGGCAGTCTCGGACCGGGAAGGGCGGCTAGAAAGAGTGACTCAACAACAACAACTCAAAAGTTTGTTGGGCTGTAATGTTAAAAATAAAAAGTAACTATCAAAATAATTATGATAAATTTAATTTTCTTATCATGCATAAGTAAAATAAGAAATAGGTGTAAGCAGTCTGTTTAATTAAATCTGAATTTATAGTTTATAAGAAACTAGCCCGTGCCCGTGGCTTCTCTCGCGTGAAATTCGCAGGCAAGCAAACATTTGAAGAACGAAAGGGTCCTTTTATGTTTGTATATTTAGAAAGGATTTTGGAATACATCTAAAACAACTTCTTCCTTATTACTACACCGTGAGGCTACACATGGAAAACTTCAACCTAACATACGCAATTCTGCAAAATTAATCAAATGCACATGATAGTAAAAGCCGACTCTTGGTGATTCGTAAATTGTTTTTATTTGAGCTATACTATAGCTTAGCGTTAGGAACGGAAGCTTCCTTTCATGAGAATTGATAATGGTAAGCCAAATTATATTATTATACTCTATAAAATAAAATAAATTAATAACAATATTATGTAGTAAATTTCTTTCATTTGTCTGAAGATGATGCATAGTTTGGAAATAACGTTTTTTTTTTAAAAAAAAAAACAAAAAAAGTAACAAAAAAGTTATATCAATTCAAATAGACTATTACATTCAGCAGATGTAATCGAAGTTGGATATACATTTGGATATACATTTGTTTTATTTAACGACCATTCTTGTAACAAAGAGACTATAAAAGGTAGCACAGAGCAATCGTTAATGAAAACGAATAAAGAAATAATTTATAATTTATATGTTACGTAGACCTCAAAATTTGAAAACAATCATGTATGACCTACAAGTATGAATCTGAGACGTGGTCCTTTACTTTTGGCCATATAAAGAAGCTCAAACTCGCTCAGCAAGCTATGGAGAGGGATATACTCAGAGAAACTCTGATAAATTTCGAAATGAGAATATCCGCAGTAGAACCAGACCAACCAACGTAGCCCAACGGATCAGTCAATCGAATTGTTGACGAATATGTTTACTTAGGCCGGGTTGTCCGTCTAGGTAAGTTCAACTCGACCAAGACGTTAATCGACTAATACATCTCGGCTGGTCAGCGTTCGGGAGATTATGACACATCTTTTAGTAATGTATACCTCAAAAATTTAAAATAAAGGTGTACAACGAGGCTCAACGTCGTTCGTTTTTGGAAAATAAATTTCACACCCCTTAAAGTCCTCCAGGGCAACCTGAACCACTGCCGCAATGCACAACATCTGCTTATGCAGACCATTGTGGAGTGGCGGGTTGCCCTTGCAGTAGTAGCGGAGCCCTATTCCGTCCCTGACCATCCTCGCTGGTTCGGTGATGAATTGGGCTCTGTAGCCATCTACTGGGGGAGTGCAGAGGAGGCCCCACCCTGCGCCCTATTGAGAAGGGGGCAGGGCTTCGTTGCAGTGCAATGGGGCCCCCTGGCCATAGTGGGCTACTATGTCTCTCCCAATAGGTCCCTTGCCGACTACGAGGCGTACCTAGACGAGGTGGCGAACTGTGTTCGCGAATGTCAACCTCGTCCGATGATCGTTCTAGGAGATTTTAACGCCTACACCAGGGCTTGGGGCAACTCCAGAGACGATCCGAAGGGAGAGACCTCCGATTAATGAATCAGGGGTCCGTAAGCACATGTGTGCGGTGGCAGGGGGAGTCCATCGTAGATCTTACTTGGGCAACTCCTCCTGCAATGCAAATGCTGTCGTGCTGGCGAGTGGCGGAGAAGGTGGTCACACTGTCCGACCACCGCCACATCGTGTTCGATGTCGCACTTCGCCAGCCCAACAGTAACCCCAGTCGCCGAGGGAGCAGACCACCGCGGCGTTGGTGTCTTAAGCGGCTCGACCGAGACAAGCTCGAAGCCGCCGCCATCGTCGCGTCCTGGCCAGATGACGTCGAAGAGGTTCAGTCCGATCCTGAAGTGGAAGCGAACTGGTTTCGGGGTACGATGGTGCAAATTTGCGACCTTTCAATGCCCAAAACCAGTCGCCCCAAGCACAGAGCAGTGTACTGGTGGTCGGCAGAAATCGCACGGCTCCGTGCGCTCTGCTTGCGGAGTCGGCGCCAGTACACCAGATCTCGAAGGAGAAGACGGCGAGCTCCGCCTGAGGAGGTAGCCAGACTCTACGGTGCATACCGAGCGGCTACAAAGGCGCTACAAATTGCAATAGCCAACACCAGGTCTCGGTTCTGGAAAGAGCTTCTGGAGGGACTCAACGAAGATCCCTGGGGGCGTCCATACAGGATGGTACTGGGCAAGCTCCGGCCTTGGTCGCTCTTGACGGAGACTCTTGATCCGGATCTTCTGGGAAGGGTGATCAGCACTTTCTTCCCAGAGGACCGGTCAAGTCCCTCAGGTCACCTACCGTCGTCATGAGAGTGGCAGGATGAGATGGGGGTGACTGTCGAAGAGATGGACCGAGCCGTTAGCCGCTTAAAAGCCCGGAACACAGCACCGGGGCGCGATGGAATACCGGGCCGGGCTCTAGTGCTGAGTCTGGCTGCCTTGGGGGACAGGCTCAGGCAGCTGTTTACCAGCTGTATGCGCTGTCACACGTTCCCCACAGCCTGGAAAGAAGCAAGGCTGATCCTCTTGAAGAAGGAGGGCAGGGCCGCTGATTCTCCCTCAGCGTACCGCCCCATATGCCTGTTGGACGAGATTGGCAAATTATTCGAGAGGATAGTTGCCAGTCGGCTCAATAGGCATCTGTCGCGCATCGGTCCCGATTTGGTCGATAGCCAGTTTGAGTTCCGACGGGAGTGTTCCACTTTAGATGCGATTATGCGCGTCCGCTCCCTGTCGGTACAAGCAGTATCCATGGCGTGGCGTTGGCGATAAGTCTTGATATCGTCAACGCCTTTAACTCCCTACCCTGGGATGCAATCAGGAGGGCACTGGCACATCATCAGGTGCCCCCTTACCTGCAAGGTACTATCGGGGACTACTTGCGCGACAGGTACATCCTGTACATGGGGCAAGATGGCAGGAAGATCCGGAGGGAAATCAAACGTGGGGTTCCACAGGACTCGGTGCTGGGGCCGCTACTGTGGAACCTCGCCTATGATGCGGTTCTGCGAATCGATCTTCCCGCTGGCGTAGATATCAGCGGGATCACTTTCGAGAGGACCAAGGAGCTTGCCGAACTCGGGGCGGAAGTCGTCGTCGCCAAAATCCACAAGCTGGGATTAGAAATAGCGCCTCACAAGATCGAGTCCCTATGGTTCCATAAATTACCAAGGGGCAGGGAACCACCCGACTCGTATGTCCGCGTGGGTGGGTCTGAAGTCAGAGTGGGGAGATACATGAAGTACCTAGGCCTCCACCTGGACAGTCGCTGGGGCTTCGAAGAACATTTCGAGCGCCCAGTCCCCGGATCGAAAGGGTAGCGGTGCTATGCACAGACTGCTGCCCAATCTAGGGGACCGTCGGAGGAAGTACGTCGCCTCTATGCGGAGTTATACGATCCGTAGCCTGTATGGAGCGACTGTATGGCAAAAAGGCTGGCCATCCGACGCTGTAGAACTAAAATCTACAGTGTTCAGCGGAGGATGGCCATACGGATCGTACGAGGACACCGCACTATATCCTTTGAGGCGGCGACAATCCTGGCTCGCTTTCCACCACTAGATATACTGGCGGAAATGGACGCGAGGTGTACTTCCGAATCCGTGCCTCCGCCAGAGCGGTGGTGGTAGTGAGCCAGAAGAGCGCTCGAATCAATTAAACGGCAGGAACGACAAAACGCTCTGGCGTCATGGCGCTCTCAACTCGAGGAGCGCCGAACGCAGGCGTGTCATTGAGCAATCCTGCCGGTCTTCGAAGCCTGGATGCAGCGATGAGCAGGAAGACTCACCTACAGACTTACACAGATGATTACCGGGCATCGGTGCTTCGGTGATTATCTGTGTGGGATCGGACGCGAAACGACGGCGAACTGCTTCCACTGTGATGGACGGGACCAGGACTCCGCTCCCCACACGCTCGCAGTATTCCCAGCGTGGGAACGGGAGCAGACGAACCTGGTGAACCGCATCGGACAGAACCTCTCCCTGCCAGCAGTCGTGTCGGCGATGCTGAGCGGGGATTTGGCGTGGAGGGCCGTAGCCACCTTCTGTGAATAGGTTATGATTTCAGAAGGAGGCTTCTGAGCGGGATCGGGAGAGGGCGGATCCCGCGCGGAGACGACGTCACCAAGGCGTTCGTCACGGCCCTCTTCTAGAAAACGGTGTTCCCCTACCAGAAATGGGGCCTCCGGGGTTGCAGACTCGGACTCGGGGCGGGGGCCTCGAGCGCCTAGTTATGTAACCCCCGAGGAGGACGATGACTCGGAAGTGGTCTCGAGACATCGTGGTAGCACTGCGAGCGTGCTGGGGGTAGCAAGTACTGCCCCCGGGACGTGCTATTAGTGTAGCAAAGCGATGGAGGGGCCCCGGTTGCGTTCCGAACGGAGATCTCGGGACCCCTCGTATACGCTGATGGTGACCACCGTGGGGTTTTAGCCGGTAGGAGTCCGGCATAACCTTTTCGTTGCCCCCGCAGCGGAAGGTATCCATGAGGATTTCCCCACGAAAAAAAAAGGCCGGGTTGTCCGTCTAGGTAAGTCCAACTCGACCAAGACGTTAATCGACTAATACATCTCGGCTGGTCAGCGTTCGGGAGATTATGACACATCTTTTAGTAATGTATACCTCAAAAATTTAAAATAAAGGTGTACAATGAAGCTCAACGTCGTTCGCTTTGGAGATCTCTGCGAAACATAACGGATCAGTAAGCAGAAGTGGCAATGGGCCACCGCCTTGTGTCAATCAGTTCGTCAAGTTGACAGTCTTATACCGGTAAGCGAAGTGGGTAGCCACCCACTAGATGGAGTGACGATTTGGTAAGTGAAGAGGAAGTCGATGAAGAAGATATAGTGATTTGTGGTTTAGGGGAGGCCAATTTTCAGCAGAGGACTTGTGAATACAATTATATTGATGATGATGATACTTAAGCTCTTTTACTAATTATTCATTTAGAAAAAGTATAATTTCGATTCAAGACATACGAGTACAGATTTTAATAAATTATAAGCTAGTGTAGCAATCCTGTATGGAAAATTTCCCTAGCTTAGAAAAAGCCTGTTCACTGCACACACATTGTTTTCAGAAGGAAAGACTGGTACTGGCATTTCTTCCCATCGTTTGCTTTGTTTGGACCCGCCTTAGGTTCAAATGGGACTTAATGATCAGGTATTATTTGGACCAATAGGCGCAATGCTCATAAATGCAATTTTACTTAGCCTCAGGCGCCCGAAGCTTTTCTTTTCTTAAATTTCTAAGTAAATATGTCAGTTCGCACTTTTTACCCATAAGCTCTCAAAAATGCACACAGCGATGGGATGTATGTAGACTGTGATTTCTTTATATTCATGTTAGTTAGAGTATGGATTATCGCAATCGCTAAGCTTGGTAAGCGCCTTGGCATTTGAAGTATCGGATCAGATCTCGTACGCTTGGATGTTGCTTTCCGCCGCCAGCCTGGGTATTAAGTATATTAAGGTTATTATACATCTGTCATATCGAGATCCTCTTTTCCTATAATCAACATTAGCGAAACCTATGGGACAAATAGTCCGATGAACGCTCTTACGCTGCTACCACATAAGTAGGCTGTTACTTTAAGGATAAATTGAATATTAAAATAAGAAATCGAAAATATTATTGTTTCTAAATCGAGATATTCTTACACCGCCACTACATTGTAAACACCGACACTATGCGGTATTACGCTACCTTCACATAAAATGTGTAAATTATTATTACTACTTACTAGTTTACCACCTACTACTAGGTCTACACCAGCAGTTTAAAATGTATTTACCTGCAATTTATTTATGGTCATCGCGCAGCAAAGCCTGGAAATTGAGTTGAAACGGGAAATTATCGAGTACCAGGGGGATAAATACTACTTTCCCATTTCCACAACCTGACAGAATATCCGCTTAAATCATATTTCGCTGAAGATTAATGACTTTCACTCGAGTCCCATTGCGTAACTTTGGTGATGTCAGGACCAATCTTCAGAGAAATATAGTGCGCTGTAAGAACAGAAGTACTTAAAGAATTCAATAACTTTACTGGAAAGAATGATTTCTTATATTTACGCGAACACTATACATTGAATAAAACTACTTTTACGGATTATATCGCGTTTAATTAACTTATTTTTATTAATTCCCGACGTTTCGGGTGCTTTACAGCACCCATGGTCACGGGGGACTGAGGTGATTGACGTCCAGATGTCAGAGTTAAGAGTTAACTAGTTAAGTTAAACGCGATATAATCCGTAAAAGTAGTTTTATTCAATTTACTGGACAGTTCGTTGCATCAATTCAGACTAAATCGATGCATCCTGTAATTTTTGATAAAGTTTTTGTATTAACTTTTTTGTATTTTTTGGACGCTTTTTGGATGGGTAAAATCTTAATAGCAGTACATCTATAGCTATAAGTACGTGTTATGCTTGGACAGCAATGAAAGAACATATTGTACTTGTATAATACATATATAATATAATATAAATACTAAAGCCACTAAAATACGCGAGTAAACCGGCACCAATGAAATTATTAATTGTAGTTTTAAGTGCTGATTTTCCACGTGCTCGGCGGTGAACGAAAACATCGTGAGGAAACCAGAATGTCTGAGAAATAAGAAAAAAATATTTTGAAGACATGTGAAATTCGCCAACATACATTAGGGCAACGCGGCGGACATTTCTTGCCCTAAAGCCCTCTCAGAAATGAGAGGCTGCCTGTGCCCAGCAGTGGGACGTATATAGGCTGTAACTACTAAAACCACTGTTATTTCATAGTTTTAAGTTTTTACTACTGTTGGCAGTCCTCAATTACTGTCATTCTTTTTACTTACCACCTGGTAGTAAGTGGATATGAAGCCCTAGATGGTACTTCTTAGCGTAGCCAAGGCCTATTCACTCTTGCCTTGAAGATTATTCCACTCTTTTGCTGTATGCATTAAGAATGACGAAGCAAACCATTTGGTTCGTATACGCGAAGACCCGCCGACCACCTGGTTGTTCGATGGTGGAAAGGGAAGGGAAGAATTAAGGCATGTAATTCCTGCATTAAAGCATGAAACCCTTTAACTTCTACCTTATCGCTATTCCATGATACGCCACACACAGATTTTTTGTTACGATCTAGATTGATGGGAATTTTGTATTCAGTGTGAGCTCTTTACCACCAAGAAGTAGTGATGCTGCAACATCTAATGTCACTGTCAAAGATATTTTCCCATTTCTTTTTGTTGAAATCTGTACAGTCCTTTTTTCGTGATAAAGTAACAAACAGATAAACAGAAATTAATTTTAAAAAACTGACCAAGTGCCCGTCGGGCCACGCACAACGTAGAGGTAGGGTTCTTTAGTTGCCCGTCACAATATGTGGGCTTTCTTGATAATCACCATAATTAGTGAGTTTGCGGTTTGACAGCTATAACGACTAAAAATGGGCCCAAATAGGAAGACGGTAACTGAAGGACATATTTTCAAATCAGACATATAGGGAGTGGTATTCAAAAAAGATTAAAAAAAAATTTCGTTTTTGAAAATTATACAATTTAAATCAAATCATTCACATGCCAAGTAAGTACGAAGATGATCATAGTTGACTATCTGTCTATATATTCGCGGCAGTGCAACCCTAAGATATACATATATGAGCGTAACGAACCTTCACGTAACTAAATTGCCCTTAATTATCCTGAGGTCGCCTGCGTAAACCAAGAGTGTGACGAATGAAACTGTATAAGGCTATATGATTGTATGAATACTTTGAATGAGCCCTACAATAACTACCAACTAAAAAATAAGTGAAAGTAGTAAGTAAGTAAGTAAGATCTTCACTTCCTATCCCGCAAATGAAAAAAAGTAAAGCTTTTCTTCATAAAATGTTTATTTTTAACAGTTTACTATAACATTACAAAGTTATAATGCAGCTAGTTTTAGGTTTTTTCTATGGAGTTGTAACGAAATTTTTTCTAATCCAAGTGCATTTTATAAGCTGGTCGACTATTACTCGTTAACTTCTTAATTTTACTTAGCAGTGATAGTTTTCCTTTTAACTTCATTATATATACTACTATCGTGTATACTTTTCACGTTTCCAAAAACAGCGGTTTAGTTGGTAGAGGGGGAACACATGACTCTAATGAAAAATACCAATTTAAAGCTAAATATTTCGCAAACGGACCCTGAATCGAAAAAATGTTGTTCCACACCCCCAGTGTCTTTAAAGACCAATCCAACGATACCTCATACGATGGAATAGACGGGTAAAAAAAATCATCCTCCATTTACTTGTATGGGAGGTACCCAAAATAAAAATGTTTTTTAAGATTTCATTTCACAGTTTTGTAGGCGTGATTAATATCTATATATTTGCCAGATTACAGATTTGTAGCACCTAGGGTATCTGAGTAAATCAGCGGACGGACGGACGGACGGACGGACGGACATGGCGAAACTATAAGGGTTCCTTGTTGTGTAACTACGGAACACTAAAAATTACTATTTGCCGTATTTCAGTATATATTTTAAAAATATCTATTTCTCATTTGTTTCTCCTCTGTAAAGATTTCTTTTTTATGTTGGTTGTTTGTCACATGTCGTCGCAAAGTTGAAAGTTCACACAATAATTTAACTTCGCACACGGTGCACTTTGCTTTAAACGAATCATTATCCACAGAAGCAATCCAGTTTTTGAATAAATCATCACTCTCCTACTGTTTTCGATACTTCTGTTTTATGTTTCCCCTTTTTTGTCTTTTTGGCAAAGTAGGGACTTTAGAGTTACATTCACTCATATTATCGATTATAATTTTACTACTTTAATCAGTTAAATTCCGAATGAGCGCTCGGTCGTACTCTTATTTTATATTATATTTTTCGTTAGTAGAAGCACATGAGTAAAGAAACCGTACCGTAGTAGAAGTACGTCTTATCATTTGCAACCCTTTCTTTCATTTTTAAACAAAACGAAAGTTCATTACACTAGTGAAAAAACGTTCGTTTTACCTTATAGCCAATTGATTTACGGCAATGAGGGGCTTGCCGTATGTCGTATTTTCTGTAAAACAAAACGTGAATTGCCGTATAATACAGCAATTGCCGTATCAATAACAATTTCAATTAATTTATTAATTAAGTTCAATTTGTTCAGATAGAGCTTATGTCTGGCGCTAGGTTAAATATTATATTTTTTATGGCAAATAAATTAAATTTTAAAAATGATCGTATTACGTTTCTTCATCACAGTGTTTGTGTTATTTAGTTTACAACGTCAATGGACGAGAGAACTGAAATATAGTTCGAGCGCTCTTGTGACCACATGTTGCTTACAATCTATTGAACACGATTTGTTTGATCATTCCACCAAGTATTATTTTGGTCCAAGGGTTGATAACAAATTTGGACGGTATTTAGGCATTTTTATGAAATTATAATAAGTAGTGAAATCTGAGAAGGTTTTTATAAAACAACGTTTGGATACAGAAGGTATTTAAAGCAATAAGACCATAATATTCTTTACGCTTTTATTTCAGGAGTTTACTCCTTAAGAATCGTTTCATATAAAGCGTACGGTATGCAAAGGAGATGGGTAGTAAAATCAAGCGTGAACAAATAGTTAAGTTATGGTTTTCCTCTGCGCAACATACTCACGCATCTCATAGCACTCCCTGCTCCTCAGCGCCAAGTACACATTTACCCTCTCCCTTTATCAATCTCTATCTCTTTCTAAATATGTGGAAAACATCGTGGGGCAAGCATAACAACGTGACCACTGTTTCTGTAATTTAACTATAATATTCAATATACATGTACAATATCGGTCATATATTTTTAGGTAATATAACTTATATATTATATTTTATCAAATCAATATGAATAAATATATGGGTTTATTTACTTCCTTTGCCTATTGTATATATTTTATGACTTTCTTTACGTGGTAGAGCCATGCTGCAGCTTGATCGGGGAAGGACCACGCTCTCACAGAATACCAGCGTAACGTGATAGAAGCGAATAGCAGCTTAACGCTGCTGTGTTTCGTATGGTGAGTGTGGAGAACCGGAGACCCTTTTTACTGGAAATGAGGCATTCCATCTTAGTCCTCACGGGTGACAACGCATCTAAATTTTGATTCGTAATCGAGAATAGATGTAGATGTCTATGGGCCACAGCAACCACTAAACATCAGGTGGACTGTGTGCTCGTTTGTCACCCTTATCCTATAAAAAAATTGTGATTACTTCCTTTGCCTATTGTATTTATTTTATGACAATCGTTTTTCATGAGTAAACTCCAGTCACGCGTCGGAGCTGATTTTTTTGTACGCACAATTTTTTTTTATTACTAGCTGGTACCCGCCGCGTTGCTACCGCAAAAGAAATAATAGTGGAAATACCGTTGGAATTGTTTAATTAGGAATGATAATGATGATGATATATAACTTTCAAATAAATTGGTCAGTACGATACGCGCGCCACCTACTTTATGTCAATTGTACTATGTCTGTAACATTCGCGAGAGTGCAAGCAATAAGTTGACAAAGTTTTACCGCAATCTGATGAATGGTATGGCAGCGTATGAAATACGAACAAACAAATATTAATTTTTGTATATTAGATTTTGATTATCCCTTTTGGCGTAACTGAGTAACAAATATATCCAAATATACAAACATTCAGTAAGTTGATTTAAAATGGTGACATTTCGATTCCACTTTTTTGCAGAAATGGAATAATATCGAGAGAATAT
This sequence comes from Parnassius orleans, assembly GCA_029286625.1. NCBI lineage: Eukaryota > Metazoa > Arthropoda > Insecta > Lepidoptera > Papilionidae > Parnassius > Parnassius orleans. The sequence continues at coordinate 909,536 of JAGSMP010000221.1, forward strand.
GGAGCCATCCTTCAATCTTTTAGTGGCAGCGACAAAAAAAAGTAGCTAAAACAGTAATGTATATTTTAATTATGTATTTCATATTAAAATTTGAAATAAAATCGTCTAAAATGTATCTCATAACTTACAAGCCTACTCGTTAAAACCCTTTAATGATTTTTAATATAATCCTTATACCAGACGAAAAGTAATAAACATTTAAAATTATAGACTGATTCTCCTTGAGACTCTGTCTTATAAAAATAAAGCCCCAATTTCAGAAGCTATTGTGTTTTTTATATATATGTATTTGAAAATTGTTTTAATCTACATTAGTTTTAGTAGTTGGACTTTAATTTTTATTAAAAGTTTTTTGACCCTTTCGAGTGGACTAAGGAACAGCAGAAATGGTAATAAGAACAAATAACAACCTCAAGGCTCAAGGCTAAACTAAAATGTAATATTTAAAGTTGCATTAAAAAAACGTCATCCCCTATTTTCGCACCCTTAGTGGTGGAATTTTTCTCCAAATTTATATGGGACCACAACAGAAGTAAAACTTATTTAATAAAAATATCATTAAAATCGATTTACAATGGACGACAATATCGCGTAACATACAATATAATATAAAAAAACCTACAGTCGAATTAAGAACCTCTTCTTTTTATTGAAATCGGCTTGATATAAAAAGTATATTTCTAAAACATAAGAATAAGGAAAATATTTGCAAAAATAGAAATTTTCAAAGACCAGGATTGAGAATTTATAAAAAGTTACATTTACAAAATTCGGCAAACAAAAAAGATACAGCTGTTAGTAAATATATAAAGGGAAATCAAAGATGAACATATAAGCTGCCTCCTCCTTAGACATGTTTAACTTAGTTAAGTAGACACAAGCGAGGTCCTGAAAGCATATAATTTGAAGTTAGCTGAGAAACAACAAGAATTGTCTGAGAATTTAAAACATGGTATCATATTTTCACCGATAGCTTAAAAGATCGCAATGGTATGGGAGCTGCGTCCTAATATCCACATTTTAAATCCAGAAATACTTTATAAATAAATAACAATGAGATATAATTTTACATTTCTGTTGAATTGGCAGCCATATCTGAAGCTTTTTCTTATGTTGAAAATATACGGCCCAAAAAGGCAGTTATTTTAACGGGTTCTAAGTGCTTGTAAGAATAAAATGCAGTTTCAAACTTTGACTAAATTTATTTTATAGAATATAATTTACGATAACACTCTGAACTAAATTAACTTGCTGGCACACAAGAAAAAGGGAAGTAGCCTATACAAATTATCCTTTATTGGGTTGCAAGAGTTAATTAATACAAATTTACCGCAAATATATTTTTGTTTAAGATTTTCTTGAACAGTGCTCTTTTACATCTACAAAAATGTATCTCAGGAAATATAGGAGACACTCTAATTAAATCCAATCACCTACAGAGTTCTAAAGATATATTTTCATTCATTGATTCTATCCCATATTGGATTCAGAGTAAATGCCTAATATCAGGCATTTCGGGCGGCTGAAAAATTTGCTATATGAACTTATAGAGAAAGAAATAATATTTTAACTATTCTTCATTGGCCTGAAATCATAAGCAAGTATAACAAATACCGACATAAAGAATTTAAAGAGTACATTGATAAAAGTTCAAAGGCTATAGGCATTTGGTACAAAATTTTTAACTTGTTGCCTTCTCATATTATTTGGTTCGTAAATAATATGCTAAGTAGACAATAAATTGTGATGGCTATTAGATTGCATGCTGGACATATTTTACTGAATATGTTTATCTTTTTAATGAAGAAATATGACTCCCCTTTATGTAGATTATGTGGCAAACTAGACAGCGTCCAATATTTTCTATTTGACTGTGCCAAAAATGAAATTAAGAGACAAAGGTTAGTGCCGAAATGGATTATATATATTGTATGTGGGTGTATTTAACTCTATTTTGGCGGCTCCTACATCAGATGACGTATATTATGTGGTATTTAATTTTAATTGAATTTTTTTATCGTTATAATTTTAATCTGGATCTGGTACGATGGTACTGCCATCATTACCCTGTTTATGAAAGTCCCTTAATGAGATGAAATTTTAAAAATTGGGCCTTGGATAAAGTGATTGTGATAAAAAAGGTAATAAATTATGTCCAGACATTGCTAGCGAGTCGACTTATGTGGCTCCAACAGAATATAAGCGCTGCGGTAACTTTGTTACTGTAGCATTATGCTGAGTCTAGCCTTTTTGTTCCTGCAATCCGGAGTGCAACTAACATGCTATTTATTTTAAATATTTTGTTATTAAGTTTTTTTTGTATATGTAATTTCAGCAATGAATAAACATGTTCTTTATTTCTTTCTTTTATATAAGTATATTATCTTACATTTTCATTCAGTATCAACTTATATTACTGTACACAGTGGCATTCTATTTAATATATTATGGAACCCACACAAAAAAAATTTGATTATTGTTACATATTTAGGGCGAAAGTTTTAAACAATTAATCATTCTTTTTTGAGATTCAATTTTATTGAGCAAATTTATTGAGTTTTATAATTGTCAAAAACAGTTAGACCACTTATTTAGTACACATGTACCAGCCAAAAATATTACCCTCTCTTGGGCTCTGCTAAAGTCGGATAAGAAATAATTTCAAATAAATCCGAACATGTTAAAAACAATCTACCTATCCCTCTCCGTGTAGATTCTAGTATATCGAATTTATTTAGCATTGGCATAACATATTAAATGATAAAGAATTTAAGGAGGTGAAATTTAATTTAGAAGTCTTGTGTAATTCTAAAGTACTAAAATACTTGATCGTATAATTTTTAAGCATTCTTTTCCGCCTTACTTACTCAAGAATTCTTAATAGTTCCCAAGTTACTTCTTAAAGGAAAGTGCACGTTGGCTTTCATTAAAAATGTACAAGTAACTTTTTGAAAGTTCAATTTGAAATTGCTCATCAGAGACTTTGAAAAAAGATTTTCATTAATTCACTACAGTAAAAAATTCTGTATTTTAAAATCATTATTATAATCCGTACTATTAGTAGTCAAGGATAAAATTTAGATCAGTTTTGTAAGTAAAATAATCATTATTTTTGTTAAAAGATATTTTTCGCTAGTAACATAATAACGCGAAGGCTGACAAAGCATTTTTCACTACATAAAAGCAAGGTGAACTACTTCCCTCAAGACGATCAACACGACGTGTTACGTATATGCTCTATAAATGTGATACTTATATAAGTATACTACAATGTGACCTGGATGATATTTAAGAAAGCTTGAGGTTTTTACATATTATAATATATCGTTGTATGTATCGAAAAAAAATTAAATTCATTCCAATCACACTTCATCTCTGAGGTGATGTGAAGAGAGTATTTCTTTTGAAGTCATTATATGACAGAATTCCCATATAATGGTGACTTAAGAATATCCACTATTCTATAGCATCCTTGGTGTCGTAAGAGTCGACAGAGGGAGACTAAAACACGAGACGACAGCAGCATCTTTCTGATAACAACCCAAAATAATAAAAAATGCCGATCGCTTAGACGAAGGCTTTCACTTGTGAAAGATCAAAATATACCCTGAGAAAAGGGTAGCGATATGGTTTTCAAGGAATTCCATCCACAAAAAGCGTTGGAAATGATCACCCTATATGGCCATCTAATCCCCTGGACAAAGATGGCATAAAACCTCGGATTCACATTCGACAACCGTATGTCTATCGCGAAACACATTCGCGTAGTGCGCAACCGAGCGAAATTCGATACTACTATTTTTATACGTGGTAGAGCCATGCTGCAGCTATAGATGTAGCACAAATGGGTCGGCTCGACTGATTGAAGGACTACGCTCTCACAGAATAACAGTGTAAAATAGCAGCTTAATGCTTTTGTGTTCCATATGGTAAGTGTGTAGAGAACCGGAGATCATTTTTACTAGAAACGAGGTTCCATCCAGTCCGCCATCTCAGTCCTCATCATCTGCATTTATCTTAATCAAAAGTGTGCTTGTTTGTCACACTAATTCTATAAAAAGGCTCGTCTCACAGAGAGACTACACATTCATGTCACAGACATAATCAGGACTACGGATCACCTGCTCATACTGTGAGAGAAGGGGTCCGGCCGCACTCCTATGCTCGGACTGCGGTTTGATAACTTACAAACAGGTGATCTGACGATTTATTATGAACTAAATCATCATCACCCTCATCGCTTTTCTCTTTTATAAAGCTCGAAACGCTCATACAGAAATAGCTGTAAAAGCCAAAAGGCTAATAGGACTACCATCACATAATATCGTGTAAGGACTAAAATATCGCACAATTAGACTAGTCTACTTCTTTTTTTATTTCCTTTTTTTAGGTCGTAGCACTCGGACGAAGCGTTTTGCATTAGCTAAGGGAATAACTTGCTTACATCAGTCATATACCCGAAAACAATGTGAGTTATGTGTGACTTTAACATGCTCTTATTAAGGTCATGCATTTTATTATCCAAGGCTGCGTCACCACTTACCATTATAGTTGTTTTTTTTATTTATTACGTTCCAACTAAAGTCCACTACCGAACATAGATTATTATCTTTTATACCTCTCCAAAAGATTGGCCTTGAAGGATGATATTTTCCATAGTTGCCACACTTGACAAACAGGCTTGCATTAGCAGTTTTTTATTGTTTTGACTTATTATCAGAAAGATGCTGCCGCCCACCTCCCGTTTAATTTCCCCCTGTCGCCTCTGACGACACTCACGGGATGATATGGAGCAGTGGATTCTCTTAAACCGCAACGGCATGGCACCCTTGTTTGCAATATATGTATATAGCCAATATAATGCAATATACAAAGCCATAATATGTAGCCAATTATAACACATAATTTATATAAAAAAATTTGGTTAATTTTCTTATGGTTTTATCAGAACACAAATTTATGATGACATATAAATGACCATCTATGGAAATGACAAATAAATATGATATTCGCATCACAGTGATTAAACTACTTTTTTAATTCAGAAGTGACGAACCAGCTAATATAGACTATTCTGTCGGTAAGTGCCGACTGCAGTCCATGGATATTTATGATCAAATTCTAACAAAGGAGGCTACACATGTGTATTAAGATATAAGGTAAAGATTAAGATAAATGCCTTACAGCCTATAATTATACTCGCTCTCTGACCCTTCAAACTGGAAAACAACAGTGAGTGCACTGCTGCGTGGCGGCAGAAATAATTAAGAGGGAGGCACCACCCAGACCTATTCCTATGCAGATAAAGCCATCTACTACTAAAATAAACATCTCGCATTAAATGAAACAAATTTTACGGATTTCATCACGTTTAATTTAAGTTACTAAACTTATTTTTAATTCCCGACGGAAAAAAATTCGTTAAATTGGTTTTATTCAATGTCAAGTATTCGTGTATATATAAGAAATTATTAAAATTCTCACATGATAAAATAATAAATATCAAACAAATGTGAACACTTCATTATGTGAAATGACTAATCCCCCTCACCGTGTAAAATGTCACGTGCGATAACGTCAAATATAGAGTACTTTGCAGATAAGGTCCTAAGAAGAATCGGAGCAGTATTCAAACTTTTTTTTGCCTCATAACCCTAAATGTTTCGTTCAATTTTAAGCCCTATTATCACCTCGGTAGTAAATATATCTAATGTGATAAACAAGCTAGCAGATCATCTAATAGCCAAAAGCTACTGTGATCTATTAACACTTGAATCAACTTGAAACCATGAAGGTAACAATTAAATTGTCACCACTTAGGACGAAAGTGGAATGCTTTATAGATTTCAGTTATATAGGATTTCCCTACAATAATACAGGTTGCATAGCTGTTTAGCGGCAAAGGAGAAGGAGACGTGTCCATACATTGTTGGGCCCAAGTGTTAACAAGATGAAAGTAGGACCATTTGAAAGCGTATATATAAACAATTCATAGCTGAAAATCTGGCAAGATTTTTCAATCTAGGAGCTGAGTTGTTGTAGAACTAGCTTTTGCCCGCGACTTCGTCCGCGTGGAGTTCGTTTATATCGCGCCCATGTGTGAAAAAGAGTCTGCTGGCACAAGCCACAATTATAACTGGATGTCGCGGGCAAAAGCTAGTAACCTACAAAACTTCTTTATACACCACATTTTTTGCTAATCTATTATTGTGTGCCAATATTATCAGACTACTGGGCGAGCTTACGCATGAGCAAGCCACATAGAATTGCCCGTGTGAAAAACAATTTTCTCTCAAGTCTATACCCGCAAATTTGAATGTCTGCCCTTGTGATTTGTTTATGGTCATTGCAAAGCAGACTTTGAGGGGAAACTGTATTCGTTTGAATTCAAAGGGAAGATCATCGGGATCAAGGGAATTCTTGGTACAAATACAGTTTCCCCTTGCGCACATCCAGTTATAATTGTGGCTTCTACTACATTGCGATGTAACGCTTTTACTTTTATTCTGGTTCCGTTGCACAGTTGAGGAGGTTTTAAATTTCGCAACAACATAACAGGAGTGTCCACGCGCAGAATAAGCTTATGATGTGGAAGACCCGATGGTTTCAGTGAATTAATAAATTCGACAGGGTAGTTAATTGCGTCCTCTGTGTTGACCACAGAGTCTATTGACGTGTATACCATTTCTTCCCCCTCAAAAGACGTTAACAGTATATCGTTAATTGCCGCTGATTGGTCGTTTTTCGGGGTTAGTATGGAACGTTCACAAAACCATTCCATTGGCCTATCGTGGATATGAGCAATATCTGGGTAAATTTTGGATATTAACTTTATTATCATTCAGTCATTTATCGGGTAATCACCGTTGCCGATTTTCCAAATGAACAGCGAGGTGGACTACGGGAGAGAAATGCTCATGAATGGGAAATTCAAGGATTCGCCATACTGCCTTTGATGAACTTATATATCTTCCACTTGAGTAGGTTTAAACTCCATCCTTCTCATTCTTTAAAGCAAACGATGCCTGGTCTGAACCTTTATTTACGTATTTACAGACGTATTTTATTGATTTCACCGAATGACAATATTCCACATTTAAGTGAGCGTTAATTGTTTTTAATAATACTGGATTATAAAGGACTACCCAGCAATTATCTATGATTGTGCCTTTAATATCAACAGAGAACCCACCGTCATCTAGTCAACGTCTCTTGTACTGCGGATAACCGTCTTCACCAGTTTGAGTTTCTTATGAGAGCCCTGGGGTATCGTTTACTGCACATGTTATATTTCATACATGGTGACTTTTGATTTAAAGTTCCACATGGACCATGTATCATATTACATTTAACTATTTCGTGAAGTTCTGGGTCACGTTTGGAATCCGGTATTTCAGCACAAATTATATTGTCGATTTGATCCGAAATAATACGTTTGTGAAGCCATAAAAGAATATGCATATGTGGACCTCTTTGCCATTCCGTTGAGTGCATTGCATGTCACCAAATATTTTGCCCTTTGTCAATAAGTTCATGATCTTTTTCACCTTTAGTAGAAACAACCTCGAAATTATATCATGTCTATCATGAGATAGTTGTACTTGAAGCAATTGCTCTTTACTTTGTCCCAGCGAGGATTGCATGTGAAAGTGATAAAAGATCAGGCCGGCCGTAATTCCTAACTTAGGTCATAGCGTCCTGTGTTCTTTCGTGCATATTCCTAGGCCCCTCCGTAAAGATGATGGAAGGACAACCATTTGTCCTATTTGGTTGGCTTCTGCGTCTTGTCGTCCAATAGCATCTTTTAAATGGATATAACTATAAAACAAAATAATCAAGATCTAGGTGTAGATTAATAATCAAACTAAACTGTGGTTCAGGCAGTTGTTTCAACAGATCAAGTTGCACTTTTCCAGCGCTGCAACACATATCAGGTGTCTTATCCTTCCATTTCAGCGCATTGCACTACTGACACTTGTATGTCATAGAATGCAAGGGTACACTACTGTCAGTTCTATAAGTAATATCAGGGTCATACTCCATAGCGGAATGGACCTTGTTTTTCCATAAACGCAGTGTAATGTTTTCCTCATACCGTGAATGAATTGCTATATTTACTTGTGGATTCGCAGTTTGGTAATTTGCAACAGCTTGCCTGTGTACATCGGGTTTTTTCTGATAAGCGGACACAGCTTTACGATTTGAATCTGGCTTGTTCTACCTAAATCTTTCTTGTGCACTTTTAATTGACTTTTTCTTGTGTTATTAGTAAATATCGATCTTCGTTTATTTTTCATATTTTAATGTCGACAATACATGTTGGTCTGTTCCGATGGTTGGAGATGATATTTCACTGTTTACAAAAGATGTAACAGTTAAATGGTCAAGCTCTGAAAAGGATCACGCTCTTCGACAGGTACCTCCATGCGACGCTGTGTAATTTTCGCTACAATAGGCAGATAGGCTTCAAAATTTCCATTAGATAAATCATGGCTAAATTGTAATCGCCTTACTGGACAGATATCTGTTCCGGACTCTGTGTATAGCAGACCGTTTCGATATACTTTAAACCGAAACGGAAAAATTAATCCTGCAGCTACCAATTCACAAAGTCCACCGTAAGTTTCATTTTTAACATATCAGCTGAATATTCACTTGCTGTTAAATAACTATCGCCATTTCTGTCATGGGTCATAATTGAAAACCTAGGCCATTCATTTATCACAAATCTAACAATTTTGAAAGCACTACCATCGCATTTTCTTGCGTTCCGTACATTAAAATGAAAGAGCACGAAACAAACAGGCGCCTTCACCTATAATGGGGACGACAGTAGTTTCTGTAGTCATTTTTTAGTGAGAAAAATACTTCTATCAACAATACCTAATCACAAAGCAAATCGAATTCCAAGTTTGAACAGTGGTTGTAAAAAGACAAAATCAAGCAACTAATCCGAAACACGAAGCAAATCTTAAACCGTAAGCAAGCAAACAAATTCGAAGTCTAGTCAAATATCCGTTAACTGTGAATAGGTACCGTATGTGGTACAGGTTGAAGCGCTCATTCACCATTCACTTTATATAAGTTCGAAAAAACACAACATTACTGCGTTCTAAACTGATACCAACGCCATCTATTGGTAGGGATTGGAACTTGAAGATCAATACAAAATAGGTTGGTACCTAAGTGTTTTTTTGGTTTTGAAAATATATGTATTTGGTTTGGTTGTTTATTTTCATTGTTTTTAATTTTCATAGTATTTTTGTTCAGGTGTAATTTTGTGCAAATTTTTGTACAAATCTTCTTGTCTATTTTGTTTTATGTTTTGTGCAATAAAAGTATATTATATTCTATTCTAATAAATTAGGTTTAAAATGTTTATCAATATAATTTACGTTATTTACGACCCAAAACCTTAAAAATGACACCCAAGTCACCCAACCCATAATGATTTTACATCTATCTATCCTTGCATACATGTTGGTTTCAAAACAAAAATGCCATTTTCGTAATTAACGTCCCAAAAATCATAAACGACACCCATATTGACATTTCAACCACATCGCACAGGGTATGATGATATTTCCATCTGCTACGTTGGATTTTGAAAAAGTTGTTGTTTTCGTAATCAGCGACCCGTTAAACCATAAAAAAGATACTCATGTTGATTTTCAGAATTTGTCACCCCTTTTCCACCTTTTAGGGGTTGAATTCTGAAAGAGTCTGAAACACTTGTTTACTCATTTATTGATAGGAGTACTCCTGTGAAGTTTCGAATAAAATAGTTTAACTAATCTTGTTTCCCAATACAAACTTTCAACCCCTTTTTCACCCCCTTAGGGGTTGAATTTTCTAAAACCCTAGGACACGTAACTTTATTTCTAATCGTTAACCTAAAACAAAGTTTCAGGTTTCTATCTCTAAAAATGACGGACTTCCATACAAACTTTTAACCCCTTTTTCACCCCTTTAGGGGGCGAATTTTCAAAAATCCTTTCTTTACGGATGCCTACGTTATTACAACTGTCTGTATGCCAAATTTCAGCGAAATCCGATCAGTAGTTTCGGCTGTGCGTTGATAGATGATTCAGTCAGGTTTGCCTTTTATATATATAGATATGTAGATAAGTAAAAGTGAGATTGTCTATTACCTACACTGTAACAGGTGATTCTTCACTATTATTACACTGTAACAGGCTATTTTTCACTATAATTACTTAAAGATATAAAAGCAGGATCAGTATAAAATCACAAAAAAGCTGTGGTTAATAATGAAACTAAATGGTGAAATGATTAACGAAAGTTAAAACAACATCAACTATGAGAAGCGAATAGTCGGGATTTCGATCTGAGATCGATTACTTGAATTGTTGTTGTAACTTTTACTTGTTGGAATGTTGATATTTTGTATTTTTTATTATTATTTTGTAGATGTGTACGCAATTATTTTTTATCTCCCTAGTTAACACAGAAAAATAATCGAAAATAGATATTAAAATGCTCAATTTAATCGAGAATCGATTATATTGCGCTCGTTTCAAATATAATCGAAAATTTGTCTTTTTCTTTTAAGTAAATAGTTTGAAGTTTGAACCGTCAATTCAAGTTTCAAAATGAGAAGTCCTCTATTGGAAGATAACGTTCAGAAATGAGAATTTCACTAGTGTATTCTTTATGGTAATCGATTTATTGCCATAAAGAATACACTACAATCGATTTTTTCTTATTTTATTGTTTTTTCGAATTCTAGATTACCAAAAGAGCTACTTTTTTGTATTTTACTTTAGAAAAATATGGCAAATTTTTTAAAGTATAAATCAATTAGCTTATTATTATATAATTAACTTCAGGCCCAAAATTCCCATTCTCCATTAGGTAAGTGGTTTATACCTAGGCTAACTTGAATACAGAACAGGAGTCGTGCCGTGTAATAAAAATGTATCGTAAGCTGTTGTTGCACAATTATTGTGAAGCTTTTTTCTAAAACTGAAGTGACAAACGAACTTACCATCCAGTTCGTGGACATCTGCAGCCAACTTTAATGAGGCTACAGATGCGTTGCTATCTCTGAGTGCAAGCAATACTGTAAAGCTAAATTAATGTGGTAATAAAGTTAAATACTAAATCATTTAAATTAATTTAAAATTAGTATGGCTTAGTAATATACAGGAACAACTTTATGAAATAAGGACATTAACGAAGATATCGCGTAAAATGCGTACAAAAAGAACATACAGTCGAATTGAAAAACTCTCCCTTTTTTGAAGTCGGCTAAAAAATGAGGTTCCTCTGACCGGAGGAAAACGGAAGAACGAAAAATAAACTGAGCAGATATTCTCTTTCTTATTATTTTATTAGTCAAGTAGAGTAATGGTTAATTTACTCAATAAAAAACTCATTGATCACCAAAGTATGATAGTTGTTCAATAATAATAACCGGCCAAGTGCGAGTCGGACTCGCGCATGAAGGGTTCCGTACCATCCTAATACACGTTTCAAGTAGGGGAGCCTTACCCTGAATACTTAATTTATTTTTATTTTTATTATTTTTTGTTATAGCGGCAACAGAAATACACATTCTGTGAAAATTTCAACTGTCTACCTAATACAGATCATGAGATACAGCCCGCTGACATACAGACGGACGGACGGACGGACGGACAGCGGAGGCTTAGTAATATGGTGCCGTTGGTTACCCTTCGGGTATGGAACTCTAAAAACAGAACTTTAATGTTTTGGAGCCCATCCGTGAATAGCAAAGCAAACCCGAGCAAACTAACTCCTCACAAACGGAATCTTTTCAAAGGAATACGGCTCCTCGGCTTTATATAGAGAGAGTCAACTCACATACATAACTATTATGCAGTAAAATTGAATTAAAATACTGCAACTGTATCAATCGTATGACCTTATTACAACATGATATTAAAGCAGCTCAACAGTAAAATATGAATGAGAAAATATCTACAAAAGGTTGCCAGGCAGTGGACAGAGAGGCTATTGATACGTCACGGGACGGTTCTCATTAATAAGAAGATTTTTCTTTATTCGAATCTCACAACTTTTTAACGTGGTAGAGCCATGCTGCAGCTATTAGTAGTATAGTTGTAGCACGAATGGGTTGGCTCGACCGGGGAAGAACCACGCTCTCACAGAACACCAGCGTAAAATAACAGCTTGACGCTACTGTTTTTCGTATGGTGACTGTAGAGAACCGGAGACCCTTTTTACTGGAAACGAGGCATTCCATCTTAGCCCTCACGGTTGATAACGAATCTGCATTTTGATTCATAATCGAGGATAGATAGAATCGAGACTGTATGCTCGTTTGTCAACCTTATCCTATTAAAAAAAAGCTGCGTATGATATGGGCTAATTAATTATTTGACATCACTACTATTTAGCGAGATATTGTAATAGAAGCCTTAATCCATTATTAACTCTTGACCGATGGTAAGAACTGACTAAACTTCTTCAGCGGCTTGTAAAATATTCCTCTACAGGATGCAGGAGTGTAAAAGATTGATCATTAATGTGGTCTCTCATATATAGGACAAACAAAACGATCTATTAAAACCCGCGTAAAAGAACACATAGCTGACGTGAAACACCAACGCTCCGGAAATTCTGCAGTTTGTGATCATATCTTAGACGGCCCTCCATTACATCATATTTGATAGACCACAAATCCTCGCGAAAGATTCCTGCCAAGGATGATACGTCAGTCTATTGAAATTAAAAAATATCCTAATTTCGACAGAGAAGGTGGCTGGGTACTACCACCTGCTTGGGATCCCGTAATTAATAAAATTAAAACTAAGCCCAATCATACCACTGCAAGACTTCAAGATACAGTAAGTTCATTCTGCGTAGATCAGATCAAAAGTAATAATTAAAAAGCTGAAGGTACTTCGGGCTAACTCTGACATCGGGACGTCAATCACCTCAGTCCCCGTGACCATGGGTGCTGAAAACCACCCAAAACGTCGGGAATTAAAAATAAGTATAATTAAAAGCGAAAAAATCCGTAAAAGTAGTTTTATTCAATGTGTAGTGATCGCGTAAATATAAGAAATCATTATGAAATATAAAATTTATTATTAACTCAACCACAGCGCCAACTGTCATATGTGGTAAGTCCATATATATTGTATCTAAATGTGAGTAATTTTATTTCATAAACATAGAATTATATTATGATCTGAGTTGAACCATAGTCCAGTTAATGGATTTCTTTCCGTCATTCGTGGTGCCAAGTTAAGAAAAATAATTGATTAACTGATTTTCGAATTAGTGAAAGCGGAAGCATGTCGCATTTATCCAAAATTTTTATAAATAATCTTTACTGTACATAAAATAATAGTCATTTTCAACATAAATGAGATCGTTTTCGTGGTTTGTAAACCCTCCAGCGCCAATAACTCATCAATCAAATTAACATCTAATTCACATTTTATCAATTTTAACCACTACGACACTTAATGCAATTAACAAATCAAATTCATCGCGCCACCGGAAAGGACAGAACAACGACTGCCGAGACAGCTAGTTTAATCTATATACATAATATAATAAATCTGTAGAAAAGTCGTGTCTGTAATTCTAATATTTCTGGAAAAAAAATTCCAGGGGACTAAATAAAGGGCACTGAAGACAAATTAGTGATTTTTTGAATTTTTGTCTGTCTGTCTGTCTGTGTATTCCCGATTCACGCAAAAACTACTGGACATATTTCCATGAAATTTTGTGTGGGTAGATAAGAGCCCGCAGCAACTTATAGGCTACTTTTAATCTGATTACGGAACTTTAAAAAAGGAGAGTTAAGTATTTTCCATCCTCAAGATGTTAATTTCTATTTTATATGATTGATGTATTTTTTTTACGAATATAACAAATAACATATTTATAAATAAAGCCTAAAATTACTTTTAACCGTTGCGTAATAATTTGAACTACGCCGACAATCTAAGCTTCACTTTTATCAAAACGGTGCCATCTAACGTGAAATTCAAAAATTAGTAACATTTTACCTCCAGTTACTAATAAATAAAATAAAATAAATAACTTACATTTTACATGTTTAAATAATTAAATTCATAATTATTTGAAAATTCTAACGTTCATTGTTCATTTTTTCGTTATTTCATTTTAGTAGGAATTAATAAAGTTTATAGTAACTAATTACTACTTACATAGATAATAGTGACATCTATCGAACATCATAAAATCTGAGATGTTTCTAAGTTTAATTTTTAATTTATAAAAAGTCTTTAGTACGTATTAGTTTTGTTTATCTATAAATATACTGATAAAAACTGTAACTATTGCAAAACTCTCACTATCCATATAATTTAAATAAAGAGATTTTTATATAACATGTGTTGGCCAAATCTTAAAATTAATAATATCATAAAGTAGTCGATTATTGCAAGAAATTATGGTATTTAATTCAACTTAACATTATTTGTTGACTATATCATGATTTAAATAATTACTAACTTGAACAAATCAATGAACAGAGATCGTTTGGCAATATTAACAACTAAACACAACATTGATATTGTTATATTGTAACATAATTTCATTACACACCGATTGCAGCGCTAATACCGTATATTTGACAAAAGCAGAATTTTTAATAGAATCTATATCACTTTATGCCTAATTTATGTATTGTACTGGGTTATTTTTCAAAGAGTCGCCAAATTTTAAAATTATTTCAAATATATAAATAATGATATACCGTTATTGCAGTTTTTGTAAATACGAGTAAATAAGGCTTCTAATTTTATTTGAAATTATCCCAAATTGAATGTGATTTATGGGCAACAATGTTTTTGTCTACCGGCCGCCCTAACGAATGTGTGCGTGCGCAGTAAAATTAGTTAAAATAATGCATTACCACGTATATTGAATTTAAAAGATTATCATTTTTTAAATTAAGTTTTCTTCACCATTTGCCTATATTACTTATAATTCTGAACCTTCCCTGTAAATTTGGCTATAGCAAAATAATCCTGTATAAATGTTAACGGCTTTGTTGTGTGATTGGGCCACCCCAGTCTTACCTCAAATCATTGTCGCTGAGTACCTACTAGAAGGTACAGTTTTTGTTTTCATAGTTTTAATCTCATAATAGCACCATCTACTTACTGCTAAATAAACTAATAATAAATAACTGATCAAATTAAAGAGAATTCTATTGAATACTTATTCTTCCAGCATCAAAAATTGTCGGAATTAAAATATCCAGGATGATAAATGATCCAGGGATGATTTATCATAATTGTCACTTTTAGCAAAATGACTAACAAAACTGTGTACACAAAACTGTGATTAAGAGATAATGTCTTTAGTTGAATATGTTGGGTGTCTGTCAACGTCGCAATATTTCACCAACTTCTTTTTGCATCAAGTCCGATGTAAGTAATTGAAAATTAAGTGCAATGTAAGATTTTCATCTCTAAATTCGATCCGTTCCGACACCATTCATATTTTAATTGCAATTTGAAGTTCGATTTACCACGTTCTCGATGGTGAAGGAAAATATTGCGAAGAAACCCGCATATTTGAGAAGTAGAAAAAATATTTCGGAAATCATTTGTAAGGTATACTTACTTATGTGAAGTCGGTCATCCCGCGTTAGAGTCAACTCAATCCCAATAATGCCCAGTAGTGGGATGTATGTAGGCTGCTATAGGAAAAGTCTTCGTCTCCTTCCACTTCAACCCTCTCTAAGCTGCTGCAAACGTAAGTCGTCTAACACAGGACGTCTTTAATATTTTGCATAAAAATATATCTCGATCAGATCAGCTATCATTCACGGCTATTACAGCAATGGTAGATCAGAAAAATTTCAAAGTAAGCGAGTAACCTATAACCGGTTCCTGCCTGCACAAGTGTGAAGTATGTATAGCTGATTTACTACTTCCTCGGCGTAAAAGTAAAACATCGCAAGGAAACTCGAATGTTTGAGAAATTATTCATATTTCGTTATTATGCGAAGTCCGACAATACTCAATTGATTTGACAGCGTGATATTATGGAACGGAGATCTCTTTGCTCTTCCTTTTAAAAATGTGATAAGGCCTGTGCCAATTAGTAGAACATATTATGTAGGCCGTTTCACTTTACTGTTAGTGAGATAACAAAAGCATTTCTATATTCATGTGTGTGAAGTTATATACTTGACGATCCGTCCTACAACAGTAACAGCTGACTGCAGCAATTACGTTGAGTGGGTGAAGATTAAATTTAGCGTTGTTTAGCTATAATGGAGTTGAATGGTAAGGTTTAATGTAGTTATTTGAAACAGACGACAAATGTAATGATTTTATCCTATTTTTAAATATAATGAAGTTTTCTAAATAAATGTACAACGTATTTCAATTGTATGTTAATTTGAAAAAAGTCCTGCTGGTTTCTTTGCTGGTTCTTCGCAGGACAGACTTTTTTCGGATCAATGGTAAAAGTAAAAAAGACTTTCAATATGAATTATTTATAAATTTTATTGAACAAAAAATATTCTATTCTAATCTATTAGTATTTAAAAATGTTGTAATGTCGTTACCAGATTACAAAATTTTTTAATTTTGTAATGTGGTGCGTAAAAGTGACTATAGGACCCGATATTTTAGATCATTTCACCTTTGCATCAAGTTTAATTTAAATTATATCTGAATAGGTTAATGTCGATATAATTTTAATACAAACATTGACGTAAATTCATTTTTGAACATACTACAAACATAATTAAGTGTAAATATTCGTAATACGATCATTCCTATTTGGAATGAAAATATCAATTTGCATACACACGCGTAATAAATAACAAATATTGGCACATATGTTTAACTAGCTTTTGCCCGCGACTCGTCCGCGTGGATTTCGCATATATCGCGCCCATGTGATAAAGAGTCTGCTGGTACAAGCCACAATTATAACTGGATGTCGCGGGCAAAAGCTAGTAAACTACAAAACTCCTTTATACACCACACTTTTTGCTAATCTATTACTGTGTGCCAAAATTAACGGACTACTTGGCGAGCTTACGCGTGAGCAAGCCACATAGAACTGCCCGTGTGAAAACAGTTTTCTCTCAAGTCTATACCGCAAATTTTAATGTATGCCCTTGTGATTTGTTTATAGTTTATAGTTTACAGACTTTGAGGGAAACTGTATTCGTTTGAATTCAAAGGAAAGATCATTCGGGATCAAGGAATTCTTGGTACAAATACCGTTTCCTTGCGCACATCCAGTTATAATTGTGGCTTCCACTACAATGCGATGTAACGCTTTTACTTTTAGTCTGGTTCCGTTGCACAGTTGAGGAGGTTTTAAATTTCGCAACAACATAACAGGAGTGCCACGCGCAGAATAAGCTTATGATGTGGAAGACCGATGGTTTCAGTGAATTAAGAAATTCGACAGGGTAGTTAATTGCGTCATCTGTGTTGACCACAGAGTCTATTGACGTGTACACCATTTCTTCCCCTCAAAAGACGTTAACAGTATATCGTTAACTGACGCTGCTTGGTGGTTTCTCGGGTCAGTATGGCACGTTCACACAACCATTCTATTGGCTTATCGTGGATATGAGCAATATCTGGGTAAATTTTGGATATTAACTCCTATAACGTAAATACAACTGTGCACAAATTATCAGGGATGGTTATCATTCCGTCATTTATCGGGTAATCACCATTGCCGATTTCAAGTAGGAGATTTGCAAATCCACCAGCAGATTCTTTTCTCCTAAGTGTACCCGCATATTTTTCGAGTGCTTAAGGATTTTAATTAGAGGCTATAAAGTGGATCTCTTAAGACACGCCTTAACTTCATCTGCTCTAGTTTCTTTTGGCACTACAGGTAGAGTCTGTCTAAAATCTCCAGCCAGCAAAACCGTTACACCACCCATTAACTTCTTATTTCCTCTTATATGTTATAGAGTTCTGTTTAAAGCCTCTACGCCACCCTTATGAGCCATGGTTATTTCATCCCACAATATCATTTTCGTATGTTTTAATACTTAAGCAAAATTACTTTGTTTCGTTATATTACAAATGGGAGTATCAGCTATTGTTAAATTGGTGGAAACTTGAAGGTAGCATGAGCAGTTCGTCCACCCTCAAGCAGTGTAGCTGCGATCCCTGAAGAAGCCACAGCCAAAGCAATTCCATGAGTACTTCAAACTTTTGCTAATAGCAAATTTATGAGGAATGTTGCCTGTTCCAACGGGAGCATCTAAAAGAATATTCCACCCTCATTTAATTCAATTTTAGTGTTAATTTGATTGTAAACTGTTTTTTGTTCGTCATTCAGTGATCCTTCATTATTTTAACTGTGTTTCTAATGATTCTAAGTCGTAACTTGTCTCTTTAAGAAAGTCTCTATTTTCAAATTGTTGCTCTTTGCTTGGCTGAGGTAACCCATACTCTTTTAGTAGCCGACCACCCAACGCTAATACGGCATCTTATATTACCGAAAGGCATTTTTAAATACCACATCTGTTATGTGCTGTACATCCACATCTCCTGTCTTTCTAATTGCCTTTTAAAATCTTCAGATAGGTATCCTTTGAATTTCTCCCAAATGCTTAAAGGGTCTGATACTTGGCAGAACACTAAAATAATCGTAAAAAGATCCCAAATCATTTGCGGTGATTGGGTCTTCCATTGCTGCGAACAAATGCTGATCATCTTCAAGCAAGCCGAGAACTTTGCACGCTGATTGGAACGTGGAACATACATGACTATCTACAGTTTTTAGCGTTTCAAACGAAATTGGGCCTAGGATCTCATGAAGAAGCATGCGAAAGTAATAGCATTCTGTATTGTTCGGATGCATAGTTTATACTATATACAGGTTTTATAACCTGCCCAGAGTGTGCTCTTTTGACCCCTGGCCAGCCTTCAACGTTTGCTCCTCTCTTTCTCCTTTGGAACTTTCTTTTATCCCAAACGTAGTATGCAGGTACTTCTAGGTAGAGCAATGTTTTTGCAAAGTTATCCACTTTACACAAATCGAAAAAGGATAGGAGTGTGGTTGTTGGAGGACTATTCACTCTTTCACTCAGCTTTGCTCATTAAAATAAACCCTTTGCCCATTTTCGAAATGAACAGAGGTGGACTACGGGAGGGAAACGCTCATGAATTGGAAATTCAAGGATTCGCCATACTGCCTCTGATGAACTTATATATCTTCCACTTATGTACGTTTTAACTTCATCCTTCTCATTCTCTAAAGCAAACGATGTCTGGTCTGAACCTTTATTTACGTATTTACAGATGTATTTTATTGATTTCACCGAATGACAATATTCCACATTTAAGTGAGCGTAAAAAGTTTTTAATAATACTGGATTATAAGAGACTACCCAGCGATTATCTATGATTGTGCCTTTGATATCAACAGAGAACCCACCGTCATCTAGTAAACGTCTCTTGTACTACGGATAACCGTCTTCACCAGTTTGAGTTTCCCTTATGAGAGCCCTGGGGTATGGTTTACTGCACATGTTATCTTTCATACATGGTGACTTTCGATTTAAAGTTCCATGTATCATATTACAACCATAAAAGAATACGAATATGTGGAAGACCTCTATTTTGCCATTCCGTTGAGTACAAATAGCATCGCACTTCACCAAATATTTTGCCCTTTGTCAATTAGTTCATGATCTTTTTCACCTTTAGTCGAAACACCCTCGAAATTATATCGTGTCTATCATGAGATTGTTGTCCTTGAAGCAATTGATTTTTATCTCGTCCCAGCAAGGATTGCATATGAAAGTGATTAAAAGATCAGACCGGCCATAATTCCTAACATACGTCATTGCTTCCTGTGTTCTTTCGTGCATATACCTAGGTCCCCCGTAAAGATGACGGAAGGACAACCATTTGTCCTAGTTGGTTGGCTTCTGCGTCTTGTCCTCCAATAGAATCTTTTAAATGGATGTAACTATCAGCACGTAATTTGGCTTGATTATTTTTGATATAGTTTAATCTTTCTGTTTCTATTTTGCGTATTCATCCACCAAATATTGACTAAAAGAGCACGATAGTTGACTAAATAGTTATCTTCTCCTTCTTTGATCATTATTCTATACGAATAGAAACTTGCAGAAGAGATAGTTTTATTAAGCGACAACTTAGTTGTGGGATCGCGTTGTAGTATGTTGATTGAATACCCCAGCAAAACATCAATGGATACTGTAGCGCATCATATGCTCGATGTATCTCACTAATACGCTGAAGTGAATTACTTCGGCTCTCGAGGATGATGTCCTTTCGATCAAATTGTTGATCCACTAACACTAAAGCCACTTCATTTGTAGTTGGTGCATTGTACCTACCTCTATGTTCTTCTGGTGGTTTTTTATCAGCATGTATGACAACTTTGTATGACTCTGAAGGAGGGGCTTTATCAATGGCACTTTTCAGATCTTTTATATACGGGTTCACTTGATGCAGCATATTCTGCAATTGTTTGATTAAATTTGGCTTTAAGTTAGGAAATTTAGAACATCGAACCTTTGCTTCTCGATCATCTTCACCTACAAAATATATTTGAAGTTACTGAGCGTTATGTTTGGCTTCTGGTTCCGGTTCCAATTAAATGGTAGAACTGGCCTTGTACTTTAAAAGTCGGTGAAACCATCTGCTGTTACCCGTTTACCACCAAAGGAAGTTATCTGGAAACAGGCATTATATTTACGAATATTACCCATAAAATGGTCACGATCTGGGTGTAGATCATTAATCAAACTAAAGAGTGGTTCAGGCAGTTGTTTCAACCGATCAAGTTGCACTTTTCCAGCGCTGCAACACATACCTGGTCTAATCCTTCCATTTCAGCGCATTGCACTAATGACACTTGTATGTCATAGAACTCGAGGCTACACTGCTGTCAGTTCTATAAGCAATATCGGAATTTACTCCATAGCGGAATGTACCTAGTTTTCCATAAACGCAGTGTAATGTTTTTCTCATACCGTGACTGAATTGCTCTATATACTTGTGGATTCGCAGGTTGGTAATTTGCAACAGCTTGCCTGTGTACATCGGGATTTTTTTCTGATAAGCGGACACAGCTTTACGATTTGAATCTGGCTTATTCTATATCTTTGACTATATCTGCCTATATCTTTCTTGTGCAATTTTTAATTGACTTTTTCTTGTTTTATTTTAAATCTCGACCTTCGTTTATTTTTCTTTTTTCATATTTTAATGTCGACGATACAGATTGATATCTGTTCCGCTGGTTGAGATGATATTTCACTGTTTACAAAACATGTAGCAGTTAAATGGTCAAGCTTTGAAAAGGATCACGCACTTCGACAGGTACTCCATGCGACGCTGTGTAATTTTCTTCGCTACAATAGGCAGATAGGCGTCAAAATTTCCATTAGATTTATCATGGCTAAATCGTAATCGCCTTAATGGACAGATATCTGTTCCGGACTCTGTGTATAGCAGACCGTTTCGATATACTTCAAACCGAAAAGGAAATATTAATCCTGCAGCTACCATTTTTACATATCGGCTCAATATTCATTTGCTGTTGAATAATTATTGCCTGTTGAATAATTATATAGATTGCGGAAGCCCGTCTGGCTACGCTGAATGTATGTGGAGCAATGAATGATAAGATAGATGAAGTATACGATATGATGTATGATAGAGGAATAGATGTGTTATGTAAATGAGACGAACGGAAGGGAAAGGATGCCACTACACTTGGCATATATACCGCGTACTGGTCTGGGCGACCAGTACGCGACCAGGCGGAGACCGAGCGGGCATGCCAGGGAGTCGATATCATCCTTTCAGAAAGAATGGGTCATTGTGTGAAGGACTATGAATGTAAGCCTGAGACTGTTATGGATACGAATAAAAGTGGACTTAAAGAACTTGTTTATGCTAGGTGTACGCCCCAGACATGTCTAAGCCCACTTATATCCGAGAGCAGTTTTGGGAGATTGTAAGATGGTGCTAATGAAATGCAAGGGTAATGAAAATATTGTCATATTAGGAGATTTTAATGGAAGGGTTGGCGTGAAGAGGCTTGGTTATGAAAGGATATTGGAAACGTTTGGTGATGAAAGTATAAATGAGAATGGTGAAAGCCTCACCGTATGTGGAAAAGAATATTTTGTGACGAAAACTTTCGTCATAAGGAGATTCACATGTATACATGGGAAAGAGGTGGTGATAGAAGCATGATAGATTTCATAATTTTGGATGAAAGAATGAGGAGCGCAGTGGTAGATACAAGGGCTTACTGGGGTTCAACGTAGGGAGGATCATTACTTGATCTTATGCCGAATTAATGGTCTATTCAGACGTTGGCGGCATCGGACATCTGTGTCTACCACTGCGTTACAGCGTATAAGAACAGAGAGGTTACAAGATGAAGGTGTGAAAGAGAAGTTCAAATATAGACTGAGAGAAAATATAAGTGGTAGGGATGAATTGTGTATGATAGATTTACACTTGGAGACTGTGTGCATAATGTCAAGAAAGGTTTGGTGGATGCAGCTACCGAAGTATGTGGTGTAAGTAAGAGAACGAATGAAAGGAAAATAACACTTTATGGTGGGATGATGAGGTACGCATGGAAGTTGAATCAAAGAAGAGCATAACTAGATTTACTAGCAACCAAGGCTAGTTATTCTAGCGGTATGAATGATGATATTGAAAAAAAAGGCAGTCTTTAGACATCTAAATAAGAGAGCAAAGAAGTAGTTGAAAGGAAAAGCAAGAACGAACGGACAAGAATGATGGAAGAATATCGGATAACTTCCAGGCAAATATTAAAATGTTCTGAAACTCGTAAGATGTTTAGAGTATCACTCTAAATGCTAAGGGCTGGAGAGGGAGTGGTGGCAGACCTGCTATACACCTTGTTTAATTTATGTTGGGAACTTAAGCGGGTACCGGGAGACTGGTGCAAAGCCGTGATAGTCCCAATATATAAGGAAAAGGATCGCAGGAGGACTGTAAAACTACCGTGGTATCAGCCTTTTAGCATTGTGGGAAAACTGTATGCTAAGGTACTAATTGAAAGAGTTATGAAAGATACTGATGAAAAAATTTGGAATGTGCAAGCGGGATTTAGAAAGGGAATGGGACGGATCAGGTCTTTTCCATGCGCATGATCGCGGAGAAGTTTTCGCCAAAACCAAAAGGGTTTTGTGCGTTCGTGGACTTGGAAAAGGCTTATGACAGAGTGGACAGGGATGTGTTATGGCAAACACTGAACTCATTTGGGTTGAGCGCTGGGTTGATACAGGCATTGAAGTCTATGTATAGGGACTCCAGTGCTTGTGTTAGGATCAACGGAGCCTACTCGGACTGGTTTGGCATCCATAAAGGTGTCAGACAGAGAAGTCTGGCTTCCCGTGGCGGTTCAACCTATTTATGGTCAGTTGTTTGGAAAATTTGAAAGTCGAAGAATGCGGGTTAAGAATGGGTGAGTTAACCGTCAAATGCCTTTTGTACGCCGATGATCATATACCGATGGTCATACTTGCGTCATCGGCGGCCGAGTTGCAAATGATGGTTACATTAATGAACAGGTCATTAAAAGAAAGAGGAATGAAAGTGAACGCAAGTAATACGAAAGTTATGGTTTTGCAAGTGTTAGTACCCACTTTAATGTATGGTAGTGAAAGTTGGGTGTGACAGAAGAAGCACGAGAGTAGAATAAATGCTGTAGAAATGCGGTCATTAAGGAATATATTAGGCTGAATCTGAATGGCAGAGTGAGAAATTGTGTGATAAGAGACGAGCATGGTTTGCAAGATGACGTTGTGACCAGGATTAAGAAAGGAATGCTTCGGTGGTTTGGTCATGTAGAAAGAATGAATAAAGAAAGAGTGACAAAGCAAATTTATGTTGCAGAGGTGAACGGCAAAGTCGGGAAGGGACGCTCTAGGCGAATGTTTATCGACCAAATTGACGATATATTGAAAATGGGCCAAATTAAGGCCCTTAACCGACGAGCGTGTGTGCGTAGGTATATGGATGTGGAGGAGGCGAGAGACGTGTGTCAGGATCGTGCCAAATGGAAGTCCATAGTCTCTGCCTACCTCTGGGTGACAGGCGTGAGTGTTTATTTTATATGTTATGTAATTATCGCCATTTCTGTCGTGGGTCATAACTGAAAACCTAGGCTAATCATTTACCACAAATCTAACAATTTGTGAACGCACCACCATCGCATTTTCTTGGGTTCCGTACATTAAAATGAAAGAGCACGAAATAAATAGGCTCCGTCACCTATTATGGGGAAGACAGTATGTTCTTCCATTTTTCCTTTAATATTAAGAGTGTCTGTAGTCATTTTTCAGTGAGAAAAATACTTCATCAACAGTACCTAATCACAAAGCAAATCGAACAAAATCAAGCAACTAATCCGAAACACGAAGCAAATCTTAAACCGTAATTAAGCATACAAAGTCGAAGTCTAGTCAAATATCCGTTAATAGTGAATAGGTACCGTATGTGGTACAGGTTGAAGCGCTCATTCACCATTCACTTTATATTAGCTCGAAAAACACAACGTTACCGCGTTCTAAAACGATACCAACGCCATCTATTGTTAGATTGGAACTTGAAAATCAATACAAAATAGGTAGGTACCTAAGTATTTCTTTTGGTTTTGCCATTTTATTAATTTGTTAAAAAGATATTTGGTTTGGTTGTTTATTTTCATTGTTTTTAATTAGTATTTTTTATTCAGGTGTAATTTTGTGCAAATTTTTTGTACAAATCTTCTTTATATTTTGTTTTATATTTTGTGCAATAAAATTATATTCTATTCTAATCTAATTAATTAAGTTTAAAATATTTATCAATATCGTTTACGTTATTTACGATCTAAAACCTTAAAAATGACACATAAGTCACCCATGATGATTTTTACATACAAACATACATCCATCCATCCTTCCATCCCTGTTGGTTTCAAACCATAATCGATGCCATTTTCGTAATTAACGTCCCAAAACCATTAAACGACACCCATATTGACATTTCAACCACATCGCACGCCCACAGGGATGATGGTAGGTATTTCCGTCTGCTACGTTGGATTTTGAAATAGTTGTTGTTTTCGTAATCAGCGACCCGATAATCCATAAAACGATACCCATGTTGATTTTCAGAATTTGTCACCCTTTTCCACCTTGTAGGGTTGAATTCTGAAAGAGCCTGAAACACTTGTTTACTCGTTTATTGATAGAGTATTCCTGTGAAGTTTCGAATAAAATAATTTAACTATTCAACCTTTTCACCCTCTTAGGGTTGAATTTTCACAAACCCTAGGACACGTGAATATTTACTAGGACCTACTGACCGCGGCAAGTGCAACTTAATCACGCAGATCTCTTGATCCGCGCAACTATTACTTAACCACGAGTTCCTCTTCTCTACGACTAACGCTGTAGGGGACGAACCACGCTTTTAAGCCCTCGGCACAATGTCGTCGGACATCAAGCATGAATCGGGCATCGAGCGTTGTGAGTATCAAATACTATGGAATTTGTACTATCGCGTCTCATGCGCGGGCGTCTAGTGGCGCTTCAGGAGCATTACAAAATATCTATACCTAACTACACTAAAGTTTTATCACTGCGACTTGGGAATATAATCCGAAGTTCCGAAGCTCCGCTCAACCCTTTGGGGAAAATAGCGTGATGCTATGAATATTGTACTAGTGTGACCGTGAGGCTGTGCGGTTGGTTAAGTAAGTAACATTTATTTTTGTTGATAAATAGATCTGTAATGTACCACTGTATAAAAATATGTCTCTATATTTACCTAAAGTTTTGAAAGTTAAATTTTGAAATCTTATTATAACAATATTTTACTTACTGGTACAAATAATGTAGAAATGACCTTTTAATAAAATTGTTTTTATTCTACTTTTCTTTTATACTTCTCAAGAAAATGTGCAAATTGTTGAGTTCTTATTTGCATACCAACCAACCCGTTCAATTAACCTTAACCATTTTTTCTAATTATAGAATCCGGAGGGAATCTGTTTGACAAACGGCAAAATAAAATTACATTTTAGATCGCAAACCGAGGATTTATTTTCTTGTTGTTTGGGCAAGTCTATCGATTCATTGTAAACATTCAAGATAAATATCGACATTCATTTTGATCTAGTTTAGTCAATCCCTAGCGTATATATAAAATATTTTGTATAAAATGTATTTATTAAATTCATGCAAATTATCAACAACGTGACTTTTTCTTTGCAAAATATCAAAATTAACAAAATACTTTAAAACGTTTTATATTTTAAACAGTATATAATATAAATTTTAACCAAAATAAACGCTTCATAACATTGACGACGTCTTGAGAATTTACCTGTGAAATGAGCAATTATCAGGATTATTTCTATTATTAACACCACAATTACTCACAGAACAAGTAAGCATTTTGGGAAAAAGTTACTTACTAAAATAACCACTATTACACTCTAAAAATTACAAAATATCTAGGAGCTACTTGCGTGCCGACTTGTGCCGACCTGTCATTGAAAATCGGTTACAGAGTCATGAGATTTGGTATCCTTTTCTATCTTGCATTTTACCATAACGAATTTTCTTCTCCTTGCACATTATGTAGGTCTATACGCCATTATATTTATTCTAAGTCTATGCGTTAAACCAATGTACTAATTTCGATAGAGCATTACTTACATTGTCAAAATAAATTGACTATCATTTGAGTATGAAAATTAAAGAGGTATCATCAGCAAATAATACTATATCGTGATTGTTCCCTACAAGATAAGGTAAGTCATTAATATAGACTAAGAACAGGAATGGGCCAAGAATCGAGCCCTGAGGAACGCCAATTGATACTACAGATCCGGAGGATTTCTGTTATATAAATATGAAATAATAAGTCTAAGCGCAATATTTTTGACACCGTAATTTTGTAGTTTTCTGATTAATATTTCATGATAAACACAATCGAAAGCCTTAGAAATATCACAAAAAAATACCTAAGGCAACTTGTGAACTCTACCAGGCATTAAAAATATATTTCATAAGCTCAACACGTGCGTCAGTCGTCGAGCGACCCCTTGTGAAACCAAATTGATTTTTATGGAGTAATTCATATTTATTAAAAAAAATATTGATCTAAAATTATATTTTCAAAAAAATATATACCTTATGTATAAATTTTATTAAATTATGTATATATTCAAAAATATATATATTATGCATATAATGTATGTATATTTGTATACCTAATGATAAACATAATATAAATAAACCCAATATATGTTTGTAAAACGCCGTCACGATGCAGGAGACAATCCTAATTTAGGGGAATTTTTTTTAAACAAGCATTTTTTATAATATTAAATGTCATTACTTCAATATTAAAAAAAGAAGAAAACTGAATAAGCAATGACTTAATGCAACTGTACGTCTAGTTCTTAACTAATTACCTAAGCTAACGTAAACTTTAAGGTGATTTTTTTCTTCATGGCCGAGCTTGAGTTATAAATTAAATATAAGAGTGAATTTCAATAAGTATTATTTATAATCTAGTATATATAAGTATTATATTGAATTAAAAAGTTTCTATTTCTATTTTTATTTCGATCAGTATTTAAAATATTATAATTTTACTATGCGGAAAGAGTGACAAATCAAATTCATACTGCAGACGAAGACTACTTCTGCAGTATGAATGGGACATCCTATACGAAAGTTCATCTACCAAATTGGCAACATTTTGAAGATAGGCTAAAATAAGAATACCCTAACCGACGAGCATAATGTATGCGTAGATATATTTTACGGCTACGTGGCGTAATGTCATAGTATTGAGTAGCGGTGCTGAGGGCCGCGGGTTCGAATCGTGCACGGATCAAGTATTTGTATGGTCTACAAACATGACTACTACTACTACGTGACTGTTCTGGTTCTGACTGTTTATCCTTGTGCAATTTGCCTACGTAAACTGCCTCCATAATACAGAACAACATCCTAGTGTGTATCTATTTTATATATGGATGTGAAAGAAGCAAAAGAGTTGTTTCACGATCGCGCCTAATGAAAGTCCAAATTCTTTGCCTACCCCTCTGGATGACAGACGTGAGGGTTTTTGTTTTGTGTTGAGGTTACGTTGTAGAACTAAGCTGTAATATTATGGTTGTAGCACGAATTGGTCGGTTTGACCCGGGTAGGACCACGTTCTCACAGAATACCAGCGTAAAATAGCAGTTTAATGCTGCTGTATTTCGTACGGTGAGTATAGAGAATCTGAGACACTTTTTACTGGAAACGAGGCATTTCATCCTTGTTCTCAGGGGTGACAACGCATCTGCATTTTGATTCTCAATCGAGGATATATGTAGATATCTATGGGCCACAGCATCCACTTACCATCAGGTGGTCGGTGTGCTCGTTTGTCACCCTTATTCAATAAAACAAAAGGTTATGTTTAAAAATTACAATTATCAATTTCATTGGAGCCCGTTTTGAACTCGTTTACTCGCCTACTCTGAAATTTTAAGGCATACTCAGGGTTACTGAATTACCCTGGCACTATAAAATTTAAAAAAATGTATTCCGTGGTTGTTTACATTATAAATGAAGTTATAGCAAAGGTCACGTTCTAAAAACAACGTTATAATTTTATGCCATAGCGTGGGCGCCATTATAATTCAAAGTTGGTTTAAGGCTAAATAAAATGTTAGTTAAATTTGAACAGTTATTTATAATATACAGCGTGCTATGGAAGAGTAGTCGTGTAATTTGAATTTATGTAAATTTAATGTAAAGAGAACCTTCTTTATAAAATTCATTCGTAAAAAAATTGTTTATGGTTTTGCCTCGGCAGATTAAAAAAAAACTATCATTGGTAACATACAATTATATCCCCCTTTTATCCTCTACTGAATATAAGCTTTTCGTTAAATTTTTTAACTGGCTTCCATTTTTTAACGATTTGTCCCACCTACTTACTACTTTCCATTCCATTACAACCCATAAAAGTCCACTGTTGAACGTCAACTTCCTCATAGATTTCCTCATATTACATTTTATTTTACTTCATTCACTACATATTGTGTTCTGGTTTTAAAGGTGGATCTAGAATAATTACAGGCTATGAGGCATTCCATCTAGGTTTTCAGGTTGACAACACATATTCAGGCTTTAGTAGTCCATTCCTTAACAACCTATAAAAGTCCACTGCTGAATACAGGCCACCCCATAGATTGCCTCATAGGGGATTTTGCAATAATCATAGCCAGGCTTGGTAGGCGTATTGGCAACCGCAGTCTTTAATTATTTTAAGTTTTTATCAGTAAGATGCTACTGCCCATCTCGTTTCATTTCTCTCTGTCACCTCTTACGACACCCACGGACAATATGAGGTAGTGGATATTCGTACACCGCTACTACATGGTAAGCATATTTTGTTAACTGGTGTGACTACATAAAATAATGTGTGATTAAATTAATAGAGCTGGTAGTTGCAAAAGAAGCTCAGGGTCGCCCACCGAGCTGAGTAGAGGGCTATGCTCGGTGTTCTCTGCGTGATAGACTACGTAATGAGGATATTCTCAGTAGAACCATAGTAACCGTCATAGGTAAACGGATCAGGAAGCTGAAGTGGCAATGGGCTATCCATAAATCTCAAAGAACAGCTAACCGAAGGGGTAATGAAGCTTTCGAGTAGCATCTTCGTACTGGTAAGTGAAATGGAGGCTCCGCAACTGATGGAGTGACGACCTGGTAAGAGATGTAGAAAGTTAATAGTTAACTCAGGACCGTGTTTTTTTGGCGTTTTTTGGGAAAGATCTATATGAACTTGTAATGGGTTGAAACGATAACGATGATGAGATCCTTACCGATTGCTCTACCAATACTCAACGTCAGTTACCTAACCTTGCCTGAGGCCTGAATTACGATTTTGTTTATAGGTATATATGTAGTCGTATTGGCTTGGAGCAGATACTATTCATCTATTCAGTCTTGTTTTGAAGACACACAGATTGTAATCAGACGAAAAGACGCTGGTAAACTCCTTTGCTGTACACAGTACGAAAGACGATGTTAACCATTTGGTTCGAATACGTGGAATAAAATGTTAAGACTAGACAGTCAGCAAGACCGGCTAGTTGTCCGATGGAGAGGATGGATTAAGGCATTTAATTCCTCTTTATACTCTCCGAAACGCAACCTATAGTACACCGAGATGCTGGCTACTCTGAGCCTATGCTCGAGGCGGACAACATTGGTTTCAACCAAATCAAAGTCACCAAAAAGCCGCTTAGCACGTCACTCCATTGAGTCCAATACAGTACCGGCCCATATGTGATATGAAGCAATACTCTATGCACGACTATTTATAATATAGGGTCAGAAGCTGCCCGGTGTGAAATACCGCCGAACCTTTGCAAGGATACCTTGTTTCCTGTCTTGGACTTAATAAACCTCAAATAGTAGTGGTTCGGAGAAATTCAACCCCAAAGTTACATCCCTAAAAGTAGGAGCCCAGATTAGCGGGCTCCTTTTAGTGGTGAAGAGACGTTTGTGTTTTGAAGGCGTTGAATCTCACAAGATTAGCATCGCACCAGTAGGAAACTTTAAAACCTCTTGCGTTTTAAAGTATTCTTAATAAAAACTTTAATTAGAAATAATAGTTATATTTTTAACATTTTCCATGCTGCATTGGAATAGTTATAGTGTTTTAACTTAAACTTACCTAAGGATAAATAATACCTGCAGCGAAAATCATGTAAAAGTAAAGTTACAGCGTATATACCTCCTACTACTGAGCACAGGCCTCCTCTCATTTCTGAGTGAGTTTTAGGGCACGGAAATGTCCGCCGCACTTGGCGAACTTCACATGTCTTCGCATTTTTTTTGCTTATTTCTCAGACATGCAGGTTTCCTCACGATGTTTTCCTTCACCGCCGAGCACGTGGTAAATCCACACTTACAATTATTGCAATTAACAATTTCATTCTTGCCGGCGGGGAAAAATTATTGCTAATTATTATTGAAAAATACTTGCTGATCTAAAATAGATACCTGAACTTGGAATCGAAATCAGTCATATCAGTCTATTATTTTATTAGCGATCTACTAGCCAAATAGCGACCTTGGTAGTTCCACTTTACCTTGAGGGATTACCAAAGTGCAATAGTAGTCCATATCAGACCTATTTTTTGAAATATCAGGATCAGGAGATTGAGATTTAAAACAACATAGTTTTGTTTAAAAAAATATTTAATATAAATTTTACGACAACCCATTAATATTTCAGTTTTATCAGTTAACTAGAAATAATACTAACGTTAGACATTTCTCTATATATTAGTGTTTATCTTAAAGTTTAAAACATTTATTGGCTTATTAAGAACTGAACTTTATGTAAAAATACATTTAAGAGAACAATAACTGTTAGTATTAGACAGGCACTCTGGTAATGATGAATTTATTTCGATTATGATTTCGAACTAAAAATATAAAAACTGTATTGACCTCTGTCCGATTTATATATTATGTAATGTTAATATTTGGCAAATTAATTTGTTATATTTGAAACGGTTAAGATCTGCTTCCGTATATAAAAAAACTAGAGACTAGAGAAATTTAAATGTATTCCAATTTGAAGACTACCATTTGTAATCTGAAATAGGTATCACTAAATGCGTAAAGTATTAGAAACTATTTTTTAACAGTATTGACAGTTTTACCTCAAAGAAATAAAAAGGCAAATTAGATTTTAGGCCGTTTTTGCATTCTAAGGGTGGTATGTTAGTGATAATTTTTTAAGGTTTTCAGTATTTGTTTCTAATTAACAAACACCATCTGTTATAACTTCTTGTAATACCGGTGATAATTATAATATTTATTTAAACTTTTTATTAATTGCACTGATCTATTCAAACCAAAAGTCAATTGCGATGTAAGACTTGCGTTCAGTGTTGCCTCTTCTGCTACCCATTTAACGCTTTCCTTTATTAAAATAATTTTTTTTGTTGCCATAAATATATTTAATTAACTTTTCACCATTCTGTACTGTAAATTCTGTCTCCAAGTATTAATGACGTGGAAAATGTTATATAAGTTATATTAAATTTGTGACGAACTATTGTTTTTCTTATTTAAGTATGAAAAATATTTATGCCTAATATGATTATATATACTGTGGTTATAATACTATTCATTGAATATTTCACCAAAATACCAAATCATGATATTTTCAATTAACTGAAAATAGAAGCGAATCTCCAGATATTTTATATTTTAAGTACATTTTATATTATATCACTATATTAATTGAGTATATCTTTAAAATTGTGACTTGAGTAACTACACGATATGAAGGGAATTGCAAAATATGGAAAATATGCTTTTGTATTTTTGTGGGTACAGACAGTAACCACAGTTTAAAAGAGCCAATTACCTTATATTAACTTATAAGGTATATTTATTATAAGAATTTTATTTATTACTTTGGTATACTAGGTAATATTTAAAATATATTTTAACAGTCAGTAATAAAAACGAAAGGACATTTTAGACAATAATGTGATTTTGAAGATATAATACGTACTCCAAAACAAATGTTATGAAATAGTAATTAATATTATATATTAAAATATTACTCATACAAACCACCTTAACGATTCAAACAAACAAATCACTAGATATATGTACGTCAATGCAACTTACAGTGCTTAAACATACCAATAAAACACTTAAAACGACGAAACTATTACGACATCATTTTATGGTTATAATATAATAGTACATAGTTGAGTGTTCACTTACGACTTTATTTTTCAATATTTATACAAATAATTCGAAGCGTTTACTCGTCATTATTTACAACATAAGAAGACGGCAAAGCTTATTTGAAAATTATTTACATCATTTACAAAATTACTATTATTTACAATAGCTAATCAATAAATCACAGCTCCTGATTGAAAATTTCAACTTCACAAAGTGAAATTTGACTAGAAATAGACCATTAAATTAATTATTATTTAAACATTATGCTAAACACATTAATTAGTAATTACTTCAGCTTTTACCTGGTATGACACTTTTTTCTTGTTCATGTTTTTTCTCAACGACTGTCGTCGACTCTCACTTTCTAGACTAACTTCACTAACAGATTCAGAGTCTTGACAATAATTTTCATTATCTGTAAATTTTAAGTGTCTATCGACGCAATGTATTTCATCGAAACTTGAATGGGAATGTTCTAATGTCCGCATGGGAAAGGAATCTAAGCAATGTCGGTCGCCGCTCCGTCGTCCAGAGCGACGTTCCCTGCATCAAGAACAGCGTGCGCGCGGAGGTCGACAAGGGCCCGCGCGCGCTTGTTGTCACAATCGGCACATTTCGTGCTGAGACACCGATGAATACATCATTGTCGACAGGGGATACTGTAAAATTAATATAACGTCAAAACTGCACTCAATCTATGTTTTATTTTCAACTCCATTAAATGCAAGCTTTATCATTTTTTTACTTTTGCACACGTTTATATATAATTTTAGTATTGTTTAATTATTTCAACTTTTGTTTTAGTTATGCTAATAAAACTTTATTCAAATATATTTTTAGCAATAAATGAAACACAATGTGTGTGTAGTTTATAATAAGCATAACTGTTTCATGCACAAAGGTAAAATCGATGCGGTCGATCAAGGTGTTGCGGGCAATGTTAAATAGATACGATAAACAAAACTTCTTAACAAAACAAAGAAACGCTTCATTTTGGCATAAACCAGTGACGTACACAACACAACAATATACAAATATATAAAAAACTACATAAATATAATAAATGATATGTACGTCGTAAGCCATGCCAATAAAGATCATCACTCAGCATGAGTTGCGGTAAACCACAACGCTGATGTTCAATGATGACTGAGTCAGTTTGTCAGTGATGACAACTGAATTAAAAATAAATTATCTTTAAAGTTTTAAAATAACGCTTAATTGAGATGAGAGGTCTTCATGCAGTGTTTTAGAACCTGTAATAATTTTATTTTTACAACATTAATTTGGTGTAGGTTTTAGAGACAAAATTACTTTTAAAACCATTGCTTATTAAATTTTAACACAAAGTGCAAATCAAATACGGTTTAGATAATAACAATTAAACGGAAAGCGAGGAGAGTAAGGTTTACACTAAAACAGAGTGCATCAGATATCGTGAGAGAAGGAGTATGTATCCACACGTACCTCTCATATATCGAGATGTTAAGACGACAATTATCGCGAGTATCCATAAATTTCATTGCGTTTCGAAAGGATGTGATAATTTAATCTAAGTCTACAGGTGTTTAACAAACGTATTTAAATGATAAATGTAGACAATTTTTTCGCAAAGGCACTTGTAAATACAAAATAAACTTAAGTTCTTAAAAAGTTGCTATATGAATGTTTGTTCACATGAATTTTGTCTAGTTTGCTGAATGCCCGTGAGTTCACTTGATGAATAATAACGACGAGTTGTTCTGAACTGAAATTAAAATAAATAATGGATAATGCCTAAAATCAAAACAATATAATACATTCATATTTATTTCTTTATGACGCTGATAAGATTGTCTGACACAGTTGTTTCGATTTGATATTATGAATTTGTTACCCACCTGAGATTGCTTAAAACGAAGCTGAGGTTGGTATTTTCGACGCAATTTTCGAGGGCAACATGTACATAAAATTCTAAGGAAGGCCCTGTAACAAGAAATTTATAACATAAAGTTAACTCTAAATACATTACTATAATCATTATAATGTACTAAACACTAGAATCATTAATTACTTATGTCAAAAATCTGTGTACAATATCATGTTCGCTTCTTGATAAATAATTAAATAAATAAAAATAAGAGATATAATAACAATACGGCTACTAAGAATTAAAAGAATCAGTAAATCATTTGCTACCAACTTTTCCATAGAGCATATAATTCAATTTTAAACTTATCTAAATGGTAGAGTGGTCGGTCTTACCGAATAATATATTTTACAAGTAACATTTTTAAATGGAAAATACGGTTGAGTTTTCAAGGATCACCGCTAAAAGATTTGTATAGACCTAAAATATTAACTAATCAAAAAATTCTATGTCTGAAATTATTTCAATTGTCTTCCGTTGATTTCCGTGTCATAAAAGGCGACAGAGGAAAACTAAAACAGGAGATGTCCAGCAGCATCTTTCTGATAACTTCTCATAATAATAAAAAACTGCGGCTGCACACCTGCCTGCCCTGGAAACTATAGCAAATGTTCTCCTCCTTACCGAAATTTGGTCACGGCAGCCAGTCTCAACGAAGAATACCCATCAACGCAGGACAAAATTATAGTGAGAACAAAAATGTGTTCGCAAGCGCAGATGTATTATCTATTCCGTCACTCTCATATTCCGATGGGACGGTAATCCGACACGATCGGAGAGAGAGACGCAGAACAAACGAATTAACGAGCTTTTCAGGGAAGAAAGTGGAACACTTGGAACTTTCTGACTCCGGGATGCTACTGAGAATTTCTTGATAGAAAATCTGAAATAAGAACAGAACAGATCCGACCCAGGATTTGAACCGGGGACTACATGATTAGCAGTCGAGCTTACGACCACTAGACCAACGAGGCAGTCTGTCACAAATATCCTACCTATGAGGCAATCTATGGGAGAGACCTATATTCAGCTGTGGACTTTTGATAGACCCAAATTCGCGTCATCTTTTAATTCCTCCCTCTCCTTTCCACCATCGGACATCCAAGCGGTCGGCGGGTCTTCACCCCTTTGCTGTCGATAATCCACGTATTAGAACCAAACGGTTTGCTTCGTATTTCGTACAGCAAAGGAGTGTAATAATTTGCCGACATCTGTCTTTCCGTCCGAATACAATCTGGGTGTCTTTAAGGTAAGGGTGAATAGCCTCTTGTTACGCTATGACAGTGAGATTTACCGTCTAGGGCTCCATCACCACTTACCACCAGGTGGGATTGTGGTCTAGCACTGGCTTATAATAAGTAAAAAAATCTTGTACTATAAAGTAATGCAGTGATACTAAAAAGTTAAAGTATTATTCGGTACCTATACGGTTACATATGCGGCTCTATAATGACGTTGATATTTGATTAGGTTATAATAAAGGGACGTATCGATGTAATTGACAACAACCGCGATAACAGTAGGCAGATATGGAGCTATTATTTATGGTATACTTTTATACTTAATATGTATGTGTTAACAAAAAACCTTGCCATGTATTCTCTATTTTAGATTCAAATAAGAAAAACATTATACCCATTAACTATCCTAAGTTTTATTTATATTTATTATAATTATTGATAAAAATTTAAAAATATACCTCCTAAAGTCACGACTCCAGCATGCGTAAATTACAGGATTCATCGAAGAGTTGACCCAGCCAAGCCACGTTACAACTACGTTCACAATTTCTTCATGGGCGATACAAGACGAACATATGCCAGATAATAAGTTCACTACAAAGAAAGGCAGCCAACACACAATAAATACTCCCATGACAATACCTAGAGTCTTTGCAGCTTTCTTTTCTTTTGCAAACTTAGCAAGTTTTTTGGACAGAGAAAAATTCTTTGGCACATGCTTGTTATGTGCAACATTTGTTAGACGAGTTGAAGACCGTGATAGACCATTATTCTGTAATGCAGTTAAAGGCTCTTGATCAGCTTCATCAGGAGTACAACCTCCATGACAAACATCCGCTCTCTGACGTACTGTACCTCCGCGGTGAATTCTTAAAGTTAATTCTAGCTCACCACCGGGCCTCATTACTTGCTTCGTTCCAATTTTAAGGGATCTTGTCTGAATAGA
This sequence comes from Parnassius orleans, assembly GCA_029286625.1. Lineage (NCBI taxonomy): Eukaryota > Metazoa > Arthropoda > Insecta > Lepidoptera > Papilionidae > Parnassius > Parnassius orleans. The sequence goes on from JAGSMP010000221.1 coordinate 946,423, forward strand.
CGCTGCACGATATATACGATAATACGTGAACACCATAACAAACAAAGGAAGATAAAAGGATATAGTTGATGAAAATATTATATATTCTAAGTTTTCCGTAAAAGGGCATTTATAATCTGGAACTTCTTCCAACCGCACTGCTCGCCACCAAGCTATCGCTGGAAATGATATAGCACCGGAACATACCCATACAGCTGCTATAAGAAAAGCGGCTTTTCGACCACTCATACGCATCGGGTATGTTATTGGATCTGTGATAGCCCAGTATCGATCTAGTGATATAACACATAAATTAAGTATCGAAGCTGTACTAAATAAAACATCCAAAGATCTCCAAACATCACACCAGTCTACGCCAAAAAACCATGTGTGTTCTAAAACTTCATATAGTGCTGAGAATGGCATCACAACAAGCCCCACTAAGCAGTCTGCTACTGCAAGTGATGTGACAAAATAATTTGTTGACGTTTGCAAATACCGTTCACGTATAACCGCCATTATAACAAGCATATTTCCGAAAACAGTAGTAAGTGAAAACAAAAGAAGAAAGGTAACAAGAAGAGCTCTATCTCTAAGCAGATGTATGTAGTCGTTCCAGAGCTCGACCGAATCATCTGTGGCATTATAACTTGAACTATTATCGAAAGTAGCATTAAAATCAAGTACAACATTGTAAGCAACACCCTTTGGCTCAAATATGTATTCAGGTCCTAATTGTGAAATTTCCTGCTGGCCCTTTGCCAACAATATATCGGGTTCGGAGGCGTTCATATTTCAAAATTGTTATTCGATCTCTAGCGCCATGGCCTGGGTTTATATTTCCCTTGTTTCGTTAGTAGCCATTTAGAGATTATATTCTGGACAGACATCGCTTTCCCCAATTTCAGTTTTAAGTCCATGTTCCATTTGCATATTTCGTTTTCTCTATAAGATACTCTCCCGTTTCTGAAACAAAAAACAAAGACGTATAAATATAAGAATTTGAGAATTGCTTCTTGAACTTATTTATATGTGATTTCTCAAAGAATTGTAACTGCGACTAATTGTCACTGCTATTGATAGGAGAACTTATTGTTTTTTTTTTACTCTTACATTAAACACAAGCAATTGAAGAAAAAACGCAGCCAGTGTTCATGGCATAAATTAAAAATAAAAGTGATTTAATATTTAAAAAAAACTAAACTGACAGATGAACTTACAGTCCACCTGATGGTAAGTTATGACTGCATTCCATGGATAATTGCAGTCAACTTCAAACTAAAAAGGCTACTGATGCGTTGTCACCTCTGAGGATGAAGATTGAATGCCTGATAGCCAGTAACTATATTGGCTCTCTGTACCCTTCAGACCGGAACACAGCAGTGCAAGCACAGCAGCTATTCGGCAACAGAAATAGGTAAGAAGCTGGTACTGATCCAGACGGACTTCTAGAAAAGGATTCCTACCACCTAGTACATATAGACACATACGAGTACATGCAATCTACTTCAAATAGGGAGGGTTATAGTAACTTCTCTTCTTTCTCACGTCAGAGACCTAAAGCAATTCCATATGCCTAAACTGTAAATACACTGACTTTCCATATCCATGGCCACAGGAATAGCTAAGATAGTAGTATCTACCCTGACGAATTCCTAGGCAGAAAAGGACCTACCATATTACCACCTAGCATATTATATTGATCTTTATTATCAACAACGTTTTACTCTGTAGAAAGAAATTAACTATTATTTAATATTACAATTTAATGCATATTTATCACAATATTTATATCATCACGATACTGTAAGAGTTTAATATTTAAAAATGACAATAAATATCAGTGTCATACAATATTCTAATAAACATGTACCTGCTTGAATTCAATATAAATAGCGTTCAGTGAAGAGGCGGAAAGATCAAACAAATTGTGTTCTATGGACCGTGAACAACCTATCCACATGAGGGCGCTTGAAGAGAACTCCTTTCGTCATATACTGTTCACAGTTATTCCTCTTTAAATTGAGCATCTTGTTTAATTTATTAATAAAACTTTCGCTCCTCATAAACTTTGAAGCATCTCACTTAAACCTTTTAGTATAAAGCTTTTATTCATGACAGCAATCTTGATCGATTTAGATCACGTTGATGGGGTCCAATTTTATGCAAACAGGGGTTAGGTTGGTATTTGGAGGAAATTTTACGTGCTAAATAATGAATATTATTTAAAATATTTATTAAATGGTTTTTCAGAAATTAATATTGTAAAGCGCAATCTACCATTAGTTTTTATTGATATCTTCTGGCTTTCAACAATAATTTCTTACATTTTTAATTTTTTTGCAATGCGGGTTTCTCACTCCGTACGCATTCTTATATCAGTGATATTCAATATAAGTTGTACTGACGTTGTCATTTTTAACAACGTAGGTAGCAGTCACTACTGCAGTGACCTTTTGCAACCTTAACGGCTTAAAGGTTTTGCGAAAGGCGAGGCGTCGTTTGATTTGTCTTTATTTCTAAAATATAAGCTACGTGCAGTTAATTATAAAATGAAAATAGACTAAAGTTCTAGAGAAATATTAATTTATTAAATAAGCACAGAGTAAAGCCGATAGAGCTATAATAATAGATTAGTGCCGTTTGGTTCATTATTTTTAATAACATTGTTATTTGTTGTTCTACTGTGGCGGGGCTGTCGACGCATTACAAGCGAAATGAACCGAATGCTAAATCAAGCTATCGAAGTTCCCGAATTACTTCTGATCAAGCCACGAGCCCTCTGTCCGATGAAGCTGTAAAAGCCAACTGGCTAACAGCCCTAAAATCACAGGAAATAGTCAATTACTCCGGTATATAACGAACAGCTCCGTACTTCCCACATGGAGCGTTGGCCGCTTCCTGGAACAGCTTGCCCGGTGGGAAATCTAAGTATTCTGTGAGAGCGTGGTCCTTCCCCGGTCGAGTAGACTTGCTCATGGTGTAATTATAATATAGCTGCAACGTGACTCTATCACATACAAAATTCAGTTACCCATTAATATGCTATGTATTAATATTTATTACCTATTATTGTATATTATTAAGCGTAATTGCTGTTGTAAGTATTTTTTTATAGCATAAGGGTGACAAACGAGCACAAAGTCCACCTGACGTTAAGTGGATACTGGGGCAGATGGACGTATACATCTATTCTTGAATAAGAATCAAAATGCAGATGCGTTGTCACCCCTGAGGGTTAAGATAAAATGCCTAGTTTCTAGTAAAAAAATCTGGTGGGACTGTGTCGGGGCACACGGCCGTTGGTTCAACATGAAACGTCTAAGTCAGCGAGTCGCTTTCAGTGTTAGAAAGGAGAGAGAGCGCCGGTTTTGGTCAATTTGCGCGTTATCCCTTCCCTGCCAACCCGCCTAGCCCTGATACAAACTCAAGGTCGTAATAGCAAGCTGAATAGATGTATAAGTTAAACATTTCACATAGGTCTCTAAGACTAACAGTTTCGTAATTATTGAGGTAAGACGATAAAGACCTTTTCGTCACGGTTCACTTTTTAGAGCTGGTACCCGTATGGTTCGGTGTAATTTTAAAGACGTTTCACGTCAAAAGGGACTCTTTCTGGTTCCCTACACTCACCATATGAAACACAGATGCATTGAGCTGCTATTTCCCGCTAGTATTCTGTGAGAGCGTAGTCCTTCCCTGGTCGTGCTGACCCATTCGTGCTACAATCATTATATAGCTGCACCATGGCTCTACCGCGTGCTTAAAAAAAATGTTTTTCGATTTGCGTGTTTTAGAATAAAATTCATTATTTATAATTTCCACATTTCAAACCAGAGGCGGCACGACAAACTTCCAACAATACAACGGAAAACTTTAACAAACTTAGCCAGCATTTACGGAGAAATCTCTACTGTTATATTATTTTCCATTTTGCTCACTTATTAAGTTGGGTAGGTGAAGACTAGATAGATTGCTAGATAGATAGTTACTTGTTATCTCTAAATTGTCGCAATGAAAAATTCTTGAATGTTTATTTTTTATAACAATTTTACCATTTAAGTGCAAACAGCGCGACAGACTTAATGCACCCTCTCAGAAATAAAAGCGGCCTGAGTCCAATTGTGGGACGAAGAGTTGTGGAGAGAAGAAGGTTGTGACATTACTTTCAAGTTCAGAGCCAAAGGCACGGCATGCTCATTTAATTTTTTTATAATTCAAATATATAAGAAAAAATAGAATTACACATAATTTTTATTACATGTGTAGGTAGTTGAGCCACGCTGCAGCTATATTATGGTTGTAGCACGAATGGGGTACCGGGGTAATGGGTAACCGGGGTAGGACCACGCTCTCACAGAATACCAGCGTAAAATAACAGCTTAATGCTGCTGTGTTTGGTATGATGAGTGTAAAGAACCGGATATCCTTTTTACTGGAAACGAGGCATTCAATCATAGTCTTCGGAGGTGACAACGCATCTGCATTTTGATTCTTGATCGAATATAAATGTAGATGCTTAATGCTGCTGTGTTTCGTATGGTGAGTGTAGAGAACCAGAGACTCTTTTGACTAGAAAAGAGGCATTCCATCTTAACTCTCACGGCCGACAACGCATCTGCATTTTGATTCGCAAACGAGGATAGATGTAGATGTCTTTGGGCCACAGCATCCATTTACCATCAGGTGGACTGTGTGCTCGTTTGTCACCTCTATTCTATAAAAAATATTATCGCGTTTATGTTTAAAGCATAAGTTTAAATATTTTAATAAGTATTTATGCCTCTCAGCTAGATGAGAATATAGGAATATCTCACCATAATGTTACTTCCACTTGCATTCATTTTAGCAAGTTATTTTAAACTAGCGACCCGAGCCAGCTTCGCCTAGATAGGATCTATTATCGTCTTTATTCGGATTTAAGATAATCAAAGACCATTTATTTTAACAACATTTCGATTTTTTTTTCAAAAAAATCTTCTAGATTTTCGGGTAAAATATAGTATATCTGTTCGTAAAGTTTCATTACCATCGGTTCGGCCAAAGACAAAAAAATAATTATTCATGTCTTCAGGGCATGCAAACAACCCCCTGAGCTCAGTAAAGGGCACTTTTTTCGATATTACCGACAGACGCTTCAATTTTATTTATATGTATATATTTATATATTTTAATTTGGAGTTTATATAGGATGTTATATAATTAAGCGTGGTAGAGCCATGCTGCAGCTATATTAATTGTATAGTTGTAGCACGAATGGGTCGGCTCGACCAGGGAAGGACCACGTTCATACAGAATACCAGCGTAAAATAGCAGCTTAATGCTGCTGTGTTTCGTATGGTGAGTGTAGAGAACCGGAGACCCTTTTTACTGGAAAACAGCATCTGCATTTTGATTTGCAAACGGGGATAGATGTAGATTTCTATGGGCCACAGCAAGCACTTATCATCAGGTGGACTGTGTGCTCGTTTGTCACCTCTATTCTATAAAAATATTATCGCGTTTATGTTTAAAGCGTAAGTTTAAATATTTTAATAAGTATTTATGCCTCTCAGCTAGATGAGAATATAGGAATATCTCACCATAATGTTACTTCCACTTGCATTCATTTTAGCAAGTTATTTTAAACTAGCGACCCGAGCCAGCTTCGCCTAGATAGGATCTATTATCGTCTTTATTCGGATTTAAGATAATCAAAGACCATTTATTTTAACAACATTTCGATTTTTTTTTCAAAAAAATCTTCTAGATTTTCGGGTAAAATATAGTATATCTGTTCGTAAAGTTTCATTACCATCGGTTCGGCCAAAGACAAAAAAATAATTATTCATGTCTTCAGGGCATGCAAACAACCCCCTGAGCTCAGTAAAGGGCACTTTTTTCGATATTACAGACAGACGCTTCAATTTTATTTATATGTATAGATTTATATATTTTAATTTGGAGTTTATATAGGATGTTATATAATTAAGCGTGGTAGAGCCATGCTGCAGCTATATTATGGTTGTAGCACGAATGGGTCGGCTCGACCAGGGAAGGACCACGTTCATACAGAATACCAGCGTAAAATAGCAGCTTAATGCTGCTGTGTTTGGTATGATGAGTGTAAAGAACCGGAGATCCTTTTTACTGGAAACGAAGCATTCAATCATAGTCTTCGGGGTGACAACGCATCTGCATTTTGATTCTTGATCGAATATAAATGTAGATGCTTAATGCTGCTGTGTTTCGTATGGTGAGTGTAGAGAACCAGAGACTCTTTTACTGGAAAACAGCATCTGCATTTTGATTCTTAATTGGGAATAAATGTAGATGTCTATGTGGCATAGCATCCACTTACCATCAAGTGGAGTGTGTGCTCGTTTGTCACCTCTATTCTATAAAAATATTATCGCGTTTATGTTTAAAGCATAAGTTTAAATATTTTAATAAGTATTTATGCCTCTCAGCTAGATGAGAATATAGGAATATCTCACCATAATGTTACTTCCACTTGCATTCATTTTAGCAAGTTATTTTAAACTAGCGACCTGAGCCAGCTTCGCCTAGATAGGATCTATTATCGTCTTTATTCGGATTTAAGATAATCAAATACCATTTATTTTAACAACATTTCGATTTTTTTTCAAAAATCTTCTAGATTTTCGGGTAAAATATAGTATATCTGTTCGTAAAGTTTCATTACCATCGGTTCGGCCAAAGACAAAAAATAATTATTCATGTCTTCAGGGCATGCAAACAACCCCTGAGCTCAGTAAAGGGCACTTTTTCGATATTACAGACAGACGCTTCAATTTTATTTATATGTATATATTTTTATTTTTATTTTATATAGGCTGTGTGATGTCTTTACGTGTTTATATAGGATTCGATGGTTAGTTATACTTCTATTTATGTCTTTAATATACTATTTTTTAACAAATTTTTTAACACATTTACACATAACGCACCTATCACATTATCTCACTACGGCCAAGGTCATTACGTCTGGGAGAGAATGCCTACAGGCATTAAGTGCGCCCTTTGCAACCCCTTTGTTAAGATGCTGTTACAATAAAGTTTCGATCGTTTGTGTTCTCATATACACTGGAATCTTTATGCCATTAAATAAAAGGGGTCGAGTTTTATGCTGAACAGCTTCTTATTCTTGTGATAGTATAGATTTTTTTCCTCTTTAAAAAATGTTACCCCCCACTAGGATTTTCTTCTGTATCGTGAATTAAGAATCAATAAATTAGTAAAATTTATTGATTTCCACTTACCATCAAGTGGAGTGTGTGCTCGTTTGTCATCCTATTTTATGTAATAAATAAATAAGTGACAAGAAGATTCGTCATTATATCCCGAACACTGTCGAGCGGAGATGGATCCTTCGATTGACCTCTCATTCAGGTCTCAAGTTGGACTCACCTAGTGGAACAATTTGTCCTAGGTAAACATACTATTTGTGAGCTTAAAATTACTCTTGCGTTATACCGATCTGGTTTATATTCTGTAATCTAAATATTTAAATTGTTTAATCAAGAAACACATTCAAAATAAATTCTAGTGGAAAAAAATTACCCTCGTGCAGCTAAATTGTTTATTTTGTGTGTTGTGTTCGTGAATATACACGAGCTATTCACTTAAATATTTGCAGCTAGCTATATTGCCTTTTATAGCTCTTGCGGTATTTATTTCTCTCAAACTGCCCTTATTGTACTATAATTGCTCAAATGACCTTAATATTTTTTGTGGGACTAACATTTTTCTTTGAAAGTCTTGGTAATAAGCTCGATATATTTTATCTTCATTTTAAAGGAGAACGCCATATTAGGATTATTTCTTGGATCTTGAATGCATTTTCCATACAAAAACTGTACATGAAAATACGTCCACATCCGGAATAATAATTTGTAGGATATACAAAACTGCAACAAGTTTTTGCGAAATTTGAACCCGCGGCCTCTCAGCGCCGCAATCACTGTGTCACTTTCATAAATATTATTCGCCATTTATTAATTAATAATCATTTATTAATTACTAGTTACTTATTTAGTCGCCATTTTTGTAGTTCACAGACACCTACTCTGTCATCTCCGAAGACTAAAATGGCATTTTTTGCTTTTTTATTACTAGGAAAGGTGTTCTCTTGTTCTAGTCACCCATCATAGCTGCAGTACACACTTCTCCCACTATCTTACTGGTTGGCTGATAGGAAATGTCATATGGCATTAAGTTCGCCGTTTGTAACTTTAGTTAGTACAAAAAAGTGTTGAAATAAAAATAAATAAAATAAAATAAATCATACGAGTAACATCAGCTTTATGCTGCTATTTCACACAGATATTCTGCGAGACCGTGGTCCTTCCCTAGACGAACAGGTCACATGTCAACTTGCTGCAGCATAATATTTAATAGCCATTCCTATCACATATATAACTTCAAGGTTTTTTTCTGACATAACAAGATTATGCAAGCTTCGGGTTCAAATATCTTGATCCTAATGCCGCAAAAGTTTTCTTCGCTTCAATCAGGAGAACTGTGGTTACAATTAGGAGAGGAATCGTTACAATTAGGAGAGGGATAAAATGATCAAATTAGTTTTAATCAATGTATAATATTTGGGTAAAGAAATCATGTCACTTCATCAGTGCCTCTGCACATATGTTCTTTTTACCATTTTCCTATCAAAGTATGTGTGTACTTGAACTATTCAAATAAATAAATAAATAAACAAAATTGTATGTTTAACATTAAAAGAAACGATATAGTCAAATCGAAAAAAGAAGTAACATATTTAATACCAAAATATTTTAAGGATATATATTTAATAAGGACTTAATATCTTTTATTGGAAATTAAAAATATATAACATTATATACTTTCTTTCCTTTCTCGTTTATTTTTTTTATCTCATTCAAAATACTTTAAGGAATTACTTAGTTCAGTTACAAAGTTATTCGTATTTGATTGCGATTGCACCTTTAACCATTTCACTGTCCCATGAGTCATATATAAACATTTCAATTGTTTAACTATTGTGTCTATTTCTCGGACAGGGAAGTTGTTAATATTCTTTTCGCATATTGGCTGAATATGTATTTGAATCAAAATTGCGGATGCTCTTTTTTCAGCTTGTTGTAGTAATGCGTACAGGAAAGGAGTGTAATACTCTGCCAGCATTTATTTTTCTACCCATTACAATTCATGAATCTTCAAGGCAAGAGTGAATAGGCTTTTATTACGCAAAGACATTTCTATTTAATACCTAGGGCTACATCACTACTTACAATCAGGTGATCTGACACTAGCTTCTAGTAAGATCTGCATATATTTCCCACAGCTGGTTACAGGCCTTCTTTAATTTGTGGGAGGGATTCAAAACGGGGATGTGTTGAAATATTTCTAATTTCTCACAAAAGCTTTGCCGCTTTTCAAAAAATGAATGTAAAGATAGCCTTCCTGCCCCATAAAATAGATTATTTATCCGTTATCCATTACAACATATAAAAATCCACCGCTGATCATAGGCCTCCCTCATAGATTGCTTCATAGGGGGGATTTTGTGAGAGTTGCCATGCTTGGCAGGCGGTTTTTTATAATTTTCAGTTGTTATCAGAAGAATGCTGCTGCTCATCTCCTGTTTCAGTTTCATTCTGTTGTCCCTTACGACAGGTACCAGACGGTATAGAGTATATTCTTACACCGCCACTACATGGTTACGATAGATTATAAACACAATAGATAATATTAGAAATAATTCAATACTCAGTACAATCACTACATAATACTATCATCTTTCCCGTTCGCTGTAGATATGGATATCGATCTCTATTTACTCCGTAATTAATTACATTGCACAGTCATGCCGGCACCTGCAAATTGCATGACGCAAAAGCTATTAACTTTATTATAACATAAGTAACGACAATAAACTTTATGCAACTAAATTATATATAGTTTCTTTGTTATTATAACCTTATAATATTTCAAGCAACACTAAGTGGTAATAAATGAAAGCTGCAATATTTTTTTTGCTAAGGAGTTTGGCTGGGTAAAAGAGCCAAAGAAGATTCAGGTTGGGAGACCTTCCATGTTAAGCCGCCGCGATGTTGATGATGGTATATATTTGATTTGTATATGTTTTTTACGTGGTAGAGCCATGCTGCAGCTATATTAATATTGTATAGTTGTAGCACGAATGGGTCGGCTCGACCGGGGAAGGACCACGCTCTCATAGAATACCAGCGTAAAATAGCAGCTTAATGCTGCTGTGTTTCGTATGGTGAGTGTAGAGAACCAGAGACCCTTTTTACTAGAAAAGAGGCATTCCATCTTAACTCTCACGGCCGACAACGCATCTGCATTTTGATTCGCAAACGAGGATAGATGTAGATGTCTATGGGCCACAGCAACCACTTACCATCAGGTGGACTGTGTGTTCGCTTGTCACCCTTATCCTATAAAAAAAAATAGTCGAAGGTTTCTGTTTCTGTTTCAATGAGCTGCAGTGATAAAATAAGATAAACATTCATAATATGGGTATGAGAAATTAATCACAAGCAGTATCCGTATTAAAACGCTTATTAAAATATAAGAGACGCTTCGTATATGAATCATCCATGTCATAATATGTATTGCTAAACAGACGTATATATTCATAGTTATTTGTATGTACTAATTATATATGTATATATTTGTATTTGTATACTGTAAAAGCCCGTATTTGGGTAAATCTTAGGATTTTCTTTTAAATCTTAGAATTTACCAATATGAGCTGGTAAATGTAAGGTTTGGTATAAAATGAGACGATTTTTCGGGCTTTTACCCACGACTATTAGTAAATGTTGATTTTGGAAATAAAAATATGTAATAAAAGTAGAAAGTATTTATAAAACATTGAATCATGTTAATCTGCTAAATTTTAAAATATTTTTATGATGACTTTTTAAAGTAGAATATTTGTTTTCCTCTCAGAAACATAATACCTTCGTTGGCTAAGCTTACTATTCATTAATTTTTCATCATCATCATCATCATTCACAAGTCCACTGCTGTACATAGGCCTCCTTCAAGGAATGCCACAAGGCACGGTCCTGAGTTAACTGCATGCATTGACTTCCTGTATGTCTTACCAGGTCGTCACTCCATCTAGTAGGGGGCCTTCCTACACTTTGTCTGCTACTGACTGTGTCGTGCGGAGAGAAGTGACACGGGTAGGGGGTGAATTGCTACTGGAAAATCTTAGGATTTGCCGTAGTTCTAGCTTTTACAGTAACATATACTTATTTATTTTATTTATTATTTATTTATTAGTTAAATGCATATATTTTTATTTTGTTTTTTTTTTTATTCTATATTGCTACACATGCATCAAATTCTCACAAATCCAAGTGTTGACTGGTGGAGAATCCCTCAAATCATTAAGTATGCCCTTCGTATTCTTCTCTACATAGTATAAAACAAAGTCGCTTCCCGCCGTCTGTACGCTTAGATCTTTTAAACTACGTTACGGATTTTCATAATAGACAGAATGAAATCCTCATTCTGTCTATGATCAAGAGGAAGGTTTATATGTATGTAAAGTTTACATGCATATGTTGTCGAGATCCAAAAATCACCCGTGCAAAGCAGGGGCGGATCGCTAGTTTGTTATAATGAACGCAATAAAAAATACATAAATAATTATAGAGACAATCAAATTTCACAATAATGACACTCGAATATGCAACCGAAACGGCTTAAACCCGAGTTCAAGAAACGTTTCATTATCTATAACGATTCGTTTTAATGTATACTAAGTGCATATAAAAGTGGGTTTCTTAAAATCTACTTGTTCGGTACATAGGACAACTTAAAATTTGACAATTTTAAAAGGTTTATTTTGGTTAACTGTAGAATCGTTATCTATACACTAATACTTACGCAAAACACAAAATTATAACATTAGGCCGGTTCCACATTTGATCATCTTTGCGTATCATACCTTCGTTGCGTGGCATCGACGAGTATCCTTCGTATCTGATACACCTCGTATTCAGATATACTTAAAAAGTAATACACACGTAATATGGACATATTTTCATACGATGATGCAACGATGCGGTATGCTCCTTGATGCGCCACGTAATATTTCCAGCCGGTTTTTCCCCAATCATCAAAACGGAAATTACTCGCCGCTACACGGTCATGACAAGTTTGGACATAAATGCGTTTGATTGCTTTTCTAACATATTAGTTTCTGTTTCTAAACACTAGTAGTCTAGTTCCACCTAACGCTGCAGTCAACGTTTTATTCTGAGTTAAATTCTGAGCGATCAATGACTAAATCATTGATATGCCTTAACTCAATGAGAGGCGGCTCAGCAGGGCAGTGGCTTATCACTTGGCTTCGGCACTGCAGGCTGCGGGTTCCAATCCCGCACGGCACAAGTGTTTATGTGGCCTGGAAATAATTTCTCCGGGTTTGGATGCTTTTCCATGAGTAATTTATGTAAATAAACCGCCTCCATGATACATAGGAGAAAGTCCTAGTGTAAGGTAAAAATAAAGAAAATAAAAGAAGAAGAGAGCTTAGAATGCCCTGAGAAATACGACCATTATGATAATTGGAGAAAAAATACCGAGGATCAGAAGAAAATTTGTAGCGGCCTTATATTCAGATATGCCGAAACGCTGATATTAAGTAAAGTGTAAACGCGTTTTCATGACACAATACGTCTAATGATACGATATGGTTGGAATCGGCGTTCAAACTTAAGATACAAGTACCTATTTGATACAATACGCCAGAACACGATACATCAAGATGTACGAATGTGGACCCGGCCTTAAGCGTCACACTCAGTAGACGGATTGACGAAAGCAGTACCAGACGTCTGCACCGGACGCTGCTGCCCGTCGCCGTATGGATATACCTCTTGCGTAAACGGGAAGGCATAGAACAAATAGAATAATTTTTATTCAATATAGATTATAACATAATACTTATTGAAAGACATTATTTTTATTTACCACTGGTTCAGAAAATACCTGGGAAAAATCATCAAGAAACCCATCGAGATTATTTTCGAGACATAATATATAATTTTACAATAATTTTGTACAATTTTATTTATATGAAATTAAATAGAACCAGCATGGTAGCGATCACCTAATTTCAGGGGTAATTTTCATTAACATATTCTTTAATATTATAATATACTTTTTTGTACAGTTTTTGCATAATAAAAATTTTAAGCTTGTTGATTGACAAACTTATATACGGTACTTATTCCTATCTACCGTTTGTATACCGCTGTCTATGAAGATCTATGAGAAACCATGAGATTTTTCTGTTATTACAGTTATAGCATGAATGGGTCGGCTCAACCGGGGAAGTACCACGCTCTTATAGAATATCAGCGTAAAATAGCAGCTTAATGCTGCTGTGTTTCGTATGGTGAGTGTAGAGAACCCTTTATACTGGATACGAGGCATTTCATCTTCAGGGATGGCATTTCATCCTTAGGGGTGACAACGCATCTGCATTTTGATTCTTGAGCAAGGGTAGATTTAAATGTCTTTCGGCCATAGCATCCACTTATCATCAGGTGGGCTGTGTGCTCGCTTTTATCATAGTAACTGTTCACTCTTTGTCCCTAGTCCCAAATGCGAGAAAAATGAGTACATGTGCAAGCAGATGGCGGCTACGGAGGAAAGTGCATACTGGAAGAGCGCAAACTAACTTTACTTTAAATTTCCTTTGAATTCTACAAGCAGTCTCTGAATGGGCGATTCGCCAATTTCATGAAATTCAATGCCTCCGAATTACAAGCATGTGTCTTCACCGCAAAAAGAGCTCGGTCACTTTGGCTCTTTGCCAAAATATTATTGACATACATCAGTCGCTTTTAGTTATTGAGCTTGAGATTTAGAACCTCAATTTAAAATGGTTTATTCAGTATGGTTTATTGCAAGAAAGTTACGAATGCCACCACTTTACACATTTACCGACCGGCGGCTATGTAGCTCTTACTAGAACAACTTCTACTTAGAACAATAGTGAGGAGTGTAGGGTTAGAAGAGAGTAGCTGTCGTTGAGAAAACTCACACAACAATTCATATTATTTACCCTAGCGCAGTGACGTAAGTTATCTATTACATGCAACCCACGTTATTAATCTTACAAGTATTTCCATAGACAAAAAATAAGGATTAGGAATCTATGCGGAGTTTATAAATCTGTATGGCGCTAGAATAAATTATTTTATAATATCTGTTTCAAAAATGTGGTATGTTATTTTGTGTTTAATTAAATATTAAAATAATTACTTTATTTTTTATTACAAAATAGTCATAATGAAAAAAGTTACGCAGTTGCAGGTTAGTGATCATATACATCCGCCACAATCGCACAACAATTTGATAACAAATCTGTTACCTTTTTAACACGCTTTTATTAGCTTCGCGTGTATCTATCTATCTATCTTTGTAACGGAATCTTTTAATGTAATTTTCACTTGTAGACGGCCGACTGTCTTGAAAATTTGCACTGGTATCAAGGACTGATGAAAATACAATAATTTAATAATTTTATCCTAGTATCCTGATCAGGATCACCAGGATAAAATAAAATAATTATCAGGATAACAGTTGATCTGATTGATTGAGTTGATGATCAGTTTAACAGTTAACGATCAATGCGTGTTTATTAAGTTTTTCTAAACTCTTATATCATTATTTGTTTGAAGTTAGCTGCAGTTTTTGCTAATGCAATTTTATGGGTCACACAAAACTACATCAAAACATATTGTTTAAAACGTAAATTGTGAATTTAATTAAGAATGTGATTGTAAATGTAATTAAAAAACACATTTCAATTTAAGGGTTAAAACCAAGACGCCTTAAGTGAAAAATCATATAGCAATATTTGAAAACGGATGTTTAAATGGAATATTAATCCTTCGTTAATGAGAAAGACTATCTGGGTAGAGGAGCCACCTGGCAATTTCCAGAAGTATACATTTTAAATACGACCTATGACTATATATTTTTAAAATAAATTAAATCCAATTGCGATAGTGATGAAGCAACATTGAAGTTTTACAAACCTTAATTTTTGGATTATACGACTGGGCAATGTAAAAATGTGTAATTTTCACATTTAACGACAAATTTTTTATTTGCGCCGTGATTTAACAAATCCTCCCTTATTCCCTGTGCTCACATTACGGCCGAAAATGGTTAATGCGAGCATTGACTAACGATGGAAGTACAGTGAAGTTATCACCCATTAAAATGGTTTACGGGAGCAGTTTTGGTCCTGAAATAAATAAATAACTAAGTAAAGGTGTGTAAGCCCAACCAAAAAGTATAATTTATTGTCATTAAAGAAACATTTTATTAAAATAATGAAGTAAGTTAGGAAGTAATAGCCTCTATATTATTTATTTATTTTATTTATTTATTTCAGGCAGATCCCATATGAGTTTTTAACAAATTAAAATTATAGCTAGGATTATTAAAAAATACATTAAAAAAATCTATAAAAACAACAGAAAAATTCAAACAGTTGTGAGATAGATCCACACAACAACATATACACTGTAACGCTGCTGTGTAGACCCGCACCCACCCTTGTAGAAGTGGCAAGTCCCACCGATCAACGAATACCCCAAGGATACTGTTGGTGCTGTTCCGCAAACGGGTCAGCGCGGAGGCACACCGCCTCTTAACTATCGCGGTGAAGCCATCAATACGGCTCTTAGCAAACATACCTGAGGCGCTACATCGCCATGGCAGCCCCAACAGTACTCTCAAGGCATTGTTGTATTGGACACGTAAATCGCTGCCTGCTCGCTGCGTATAGCTCACCCACAGGCTGCAACAGTAGAACGATTGACAGAAAGCTTTAAAAAGCGTTACTTTAACCTGCCTACTACAACGCACAAACTTGCGAACCAGCATATTACAACGAACCGCCAACGATCTACGCTCCCTCTCCATGTCCATATCGTCTTTCAAATCAACTGTAACCCAGTGGCCCAGGTATTTAAAACTCTCAACCCGCTTCAAAGGTTTCCCACACAATGTAATTTCCGGAAGTACAGTGTCATGCAGTATTTACAAGAGGTCGAAATTGCTGCTATGGACTGGCCAGCGCGTAGCCCCGACTTAAATCCAATCGAGCATTTGTGGGATGAACTTAAAAGAAAAGTTCGGGCTAGAAATCCTGCACCAGCCACGAAATTGGACCTCAAAGCGGCGCTCATTGAAGAATGGGATAGCATCGAACAAGATCGGGTAAAGAAACTTATTCGATCCATGAAGAAGCGATTGGAAGCTGTTATTAGGGCCAGGGGGGGAACACTAAATATTGATAAGTTAATTTCAATTAAATTAATATTTTGACGAAATTAAGCTTGAATTTTCTTTACTGTTAATTATCACCTTGTTTCATTGTTTATGACTCCTTCTCATTTAATATTGTTTTCCTTACCAAAACTAAATTTAAAAAACCAACGAAGACCACTCATTTTAAAGATAAAACTAGCCGCTTTGAGATGCTAAAATCAGAAATAGAATGAAAGCTTCAGATTTTTTGCTATAGACTTTTAACCGCGAACGTGCGTCCTGAGTCGATTTTTTTGGCTCACATTCGGTAGGGAAATCAATTTGATGTAATTTAGAATTACAATAATCTAGGTATTGTTTTATTTGTTGTTCGTCTCTTACACCTCAATATACGTTGTTACTATAGACAGGTGAGGTAACGATCTTAGGTCTAATCAAGCTAATATTACACTCAATAAACATAGGAATGTGGTCCGACAAATATACACCATACAATACCGAGGCCTTAACTACTAAGGGCTTAGCCGCACAGGTCACAACACAGTGATCCAACCATCTTAGAGACCCATTAACTGAGTACATAAATGTATGAGTATAAGTGGGTAAAAGTTCCATATCAATGCAAGACCATAACTGATCAGTACAAACAGTAAGCAACTCACTTGAAAATCTGGTACCTGGATGAGCATTAAAGTCTCCCAGCAACATTTTCCACTCCATTACTCTCAACAATAGAAACAAAGGCATATATACCGAAAAAAATAAGTAAATTACGATTGTCAATTTCAATCTTGATACACACTATGCGATCACTGCGACAGTTTATAATAGAAACCGAATGAAAAACTGATTGTTTCCACAAAAGCGCCACTCCACCGTATGGTCTTCCCCTCAGTATACTTGTAGACGTGTCGACGGCAGATTTCCCGGCAAACCCGAAGTCTCCGTCGATGCATCCAAGGTAAGGCACGTCGTAAGGAAGGAATCAGGTCTCTTGTAGGGCTATGACGTCAGCATCCGCATATAGTTTTCTTACGCAGTCGATTGAACGTACAACGCTTTTACAGTTGAAGGTTGCAAAGGTGTTCTTAAGACTGTAGTCCATTTAAGTGTTGGAGATTTTATCACCACCGAGCAGAGACTTAACGCAGTCACTATTCTTCTTAAAGTAAATAAAACGTCTCAACCTGATGCCTTCCGGTCATAGCTTATCATCTAAGAACATACTCATTTTATGTTTTGCAACAAATACCTTAAATGAATTATAGGGCCTTTCTACTTTCATATTGATTTTTTCCAAATGTACCTTTAGATTTGTCATTCTTTGAATATAACCACAAATATCATTCTCAGTAGTCTCTTTGTTTACATTGGATATAAAAGTGGAATTTCAGTTTCCGCCGCTTTAAAATTCCCAGATCCGGTAGACGTTGCAGTCCCGGTTTTTCCGTTAAAACGATTAGTGAACTTTTTACGTTGCACTAAAATCCAGTTATTTCTTGGGTTATTTTTGATCTCAAGCCATTCGCCCTATTTAAGAACATCTGCCAATGAAGCTTTACGCATCTGTTTCCCTGATGAGCGAATAGTCAAACCATCTCGGTCTTCCAGTACAGTTGAGTTAACAGGTGTAACTGCGACGCTATTACTGCTTGGAGCATTGTGAGTTCCTGAGTAAATGAGGGAGCAATATCTCGGTGCAATATCATCGTCACTGTGTGACACTGTGTAGCTCTGTGCCTCTTTCTCTGGCGACAACGGTTCCAATCGAAATGGCCCACTGTCCGCAGTATACCCTCCTCTAATTTCGTTCACATTTTGGTTAAATATTTGATTTGGTAATTGATCTGCTACCTTTTTCATGGATGTTTCTAGATGTTCTTTAGTCACATAATCGTTTTTAATCTCCGTTATTTAAGCACGTAGAACCAAAATATCTTTTAACAATTTTTCACATCGACATGATCAAAGGTGGTAACTTATACAAATCATAAGCTACAACACTGGTAATTGATCAAGATCAGTTGTTTTAAACACAGATATCATGTCTTCTAGGTCTTTTTGCTTTTTGTCTTTTCTTCTTGAAATTATTTTTCGATTCGTCTTAGTTGAGGTAAACAATAACTTCTTGGCTTCATCAATCTCCTCTTCAGAAAATGCCGACACACATAATCTTATTAAGCTTTCATTGTAAATAACATCATGTCTGCTTCTAATGAACGCAAGAACTTCCAAAATTACAACATTGCAACTTGCACATTTTATTGTATTAATACACTTCACTGTATTAACAGCCATATTTTATAAATATAAACCAATTTTGTAAATTAATTTAAATTATAAATATATTACTGTCATGACAGTTTGACAGCTCGACATTATTATGCACATTTTATATCCCTCAGCTGGGTACAGGCTTTCTCTAATTACGGAGAAGGTTTTTAAGGTAGCATGGGTCCGTTACGCTATCCTAAAGCGTAATAGTAGACTTTAGATGTCCTGTATTTTTTAATTCTTGGATATCGGCCAAAACACGTACTTAAAATTCAAAAGGCAGTCGCTTATATACTGAGCTACCACAGCTCGCTTAAAATATTCACAATTTTATAAGTAAAATTAATTAATTAAAAAGGTTGTCAAAGTTTTTAGCCGACTAATGTTGCATTTGGGTGTGTCATTTTGCGATCGATTGTGATCATAGATTTAAAATATATTGCGATTGATATTGTTGCATCCACTTGACACTTTTAGATGTCAATCGAAATAATCAAAGTAGTCTCTCTTCTTTGGATTGTCTCTGCGCCTTCTTAATTATTGTGGTGTTCAGAAAGTAGTGACTTTGCCCAACTGCGGACTATATACTATATGATAAATGACTTAAATCTCGTATCCATTCTCGTATACCTACAAAATGTAGTATAATTTTTAAACAACCTAAGAATTTGGAAGTAGAATTTAGTAGTTGTGTTATAAATTGATGAATGAATTAAATTTTGCACTGAGCGAGCTAAAACTTAAAATGCAACTAAAAGCAGAAAACTTATTTCTTTTTTGTTGTAGCACATTATTCTCGTTGCTGTTGAAATCAGAGTAATAAAAAAAATTCTATCTATCTTCCATCTATAATTTAATAACTATTGTTCTTACGCTAAATAACATTACATTAAGCTCTTTTGATTTTTTTTACTGTTACCTGCACTAAATAGAAGCCAAAACAATTTTTTTTTCTCTCTGTCTGTCTGTTCCTTTGAACATAGCAGATTTTGAAACTAGTGGATTCATTTTGATGAAATTCGGCATGGTTATAGCCTGGAATAACATTAAGGATATATTTTTTCAGTACACGATCATACAGCGTTGGCTTGACAGCCTTATTACTTGATGCAACCTTCGGGGTCGCATCATTTAATAACGATGTAGTTTAGTAAGCTTGAGTGCATTCAAAATGTATGTCTCAGAATTATATTTAAACTCCGCAAATATTTTCCGGAGCCCAAATGACTCCCGATTCACCTTCGTAGGAATACTCACATTCTTTGTGCTTTTTACGACGTGCTGTTTAATCATTGCAACCCTCATTACTTAAAAGACTGTTTCCAATATACCCATGCCTTACCCATAATCTGTTCTTTCGATCCTCTGTCAATCTTTCTCTGCCTGTGCACTGTTCCTCCTTTTTCAGAAATCCTTTACTGTGATTGCTGAGCTCTTGTGGAATTCTTTACCTCTCCACATCCGACATGCTAAATCTCTTAAAATTTTCAAAAGTCTTCATAAAACTTATTACTTAAAACGCTAATATATAAATTACTATACATTTTCGTACTTTTTTTTGTTTTTATAAAATACAACTATACAGAAGAGCGGTTTAAAGATTCAAGAACTTGTAACTTTGATATAAATCGCTAGAAATGATTGTAAATTTGATATGTGATACCTGAATATTAGAGGAAAAAGATGGCATCATTTATTTTTAATATTTTTTATAATTTGGAAAATAGTGTCATTAATTTATAATTTGCGGAATGCACCAGTTTACGTAGGACTCGTCCATTTGTACTTATCTTATAGATATTTTTTTCGTACACCTCTCGACGTTGCACACAGCGGGTGTGGATCTTACCACTAGCTATAGCCACTTCTTTCTCTCCTCTGTCCTACTCTCCAAGCAATCACGTATTGAAATAAGCTTTATAAAGCGACTGAAAAAAATAGGTTGAATTCTTAGATATTTACTATATATTAATTATTTACCTATAAAATTGCCCTTTTGTGTGGGTAAATTAAATAAATTTTATTTTTTCAGAAAAAACAATTAATCAAAATATTTGCATTAACATTTGCTCTTAACGCTGGTGGAGCCATGCGGTGCAGGTGAGCTTCAGGTGGGCGACCGAATACTAGACTGTATTTTATGCTTAAAATTAATTTAAAGCATGCATAAATTAATTTTTGGCACAACTAAATGTTTGATTACCAAAAATATTCTTACCATAGACAGTTGTTTGATGCCCTTGATCTCCTTAAAGAATTCTGCTGCACGAAAATCGATAAACTTTTTAAAGGCATTCTTTACTACTTCATCGGCATTGAAATTTTTGTCTATCAAAAATTTATCTAAACTTCGAAAACATGGAAATCTCTCCGGGCAAGGTCTTGAAAATATGGTGGATGATGTATGTAGGGTTTCTAGCTTTAGCTCTGCTAACTTTGCCTACGACACTGTCGCCAACCGTGCATTACTTAGTTCGTGAGGTACCCATTTGTTAAGCTTCTTTATTTTTTGCAAATTATCTATTAACGTTTTGACACTTACGTCAACTGCTGACGCTAGCTCAGCCGTAGTTTGAGACGGATTTGCTTCCACTATCGCTTTTAGTTCGTCATTATTATCATTCTTGTCCGGTTGGCTACTACTATGTTCATATGAGGGGTCAATACGAATTAAATTTCCATACTCATTCGTTAGTAGTGCTAGGTATACGTCATTGATATTGAAATCATACTCAAAATAACACGAATTTTCATAAAGCTAATGGTTATAAATATAGCGATATTGCAGAAAAAACAAAACCCAGAGAAACAAATGAATAACTGATTTTGAATAAAAAATTGATTTGAATTGAGAATTATAAGTCAAACTATAGCTATTACAGTCCAAAGTGCTCAGATCAAAGTGACGGTAATTTTATAGGTAAAGATATAACTTAATTTAAACTCTCACGACTGTTACCCAGAGGGATAGGCAGAGACTACAGACTTCCATTTGGCATAATTCTAAAACACCTCTCTCGATTCTTTTACATCCATATATCTCGCATACGTCGGTTAACGCTACTCTTAACTTGGCCCATCTCCATTATTTCGCCAATTTCGTCGACAAACTTCCGTCTAGGACGTCTTTTGCCGACTCTGTCACTCACTTCTGCGGCATACATTTACTTTGCCACTCTTCCGCATACATTCCTTCTACGTGTCCAAACCACCGAAGTATATTTATAGGTAAAGACCGAATTGATTATTTTTGTTTTATGTAAATTCTTAAAGGCTTTCTGTCTTTACACAATTTTGCGAACGTCCAAGTGAACGAAGTTACAGATACAACTAGTATTTATACAGGGAGTTTTATAATAATACGTTATGTAAATATAGCTATATTATGATAAGGATTTTTTTTAATCAAATCAATTACTTTAAATTTTATTTTGTGTAATGAAAGCAAAAGAAAATCAGTAAATATATAACATACAAATTTGGAAACTAAATGCGTGTAAAGCATAAAATATAGACTTCAACCATGTTTCAAATCTGGGACTAGGGAATGGCAAGCACGCTTATCGCTTACCATTTAATGTTAAGTTTCTAATGGCCAAATACTCAAATGCTACGCAATTTTAAGATGTCGTTTAGTCTCGTGGTGTCACAGTTACTTTGACTTAAAGTGATAGAGACAGCACGAAACTTAACAGCATCTTAAAATTGACTAGCGTTTGAGTATTCGGGCATAAGCAGCCACAATGATCACTAGTATATCCATTGTAAACCCAATTGACAATCTTGGTAGTTGCTTGTTTAAACGCCAAATTTATTATTACCACGAGTTACATAACCGAGTTAAAATATAAATTTCCGACCAATGATGAAAACTAACGGAGATTGCTTATTTTACAACAAAAAGCTTCATTACATAAAGAGCCTTATAAAACTATAAAATTATTTATGGCAAACTATAAAACAATTTGTGCTTTCTGCTGGTGGCGTAAGGAAATCCATGGTTTTCATAATTGTCATCTGTGGGGTATGCTGGAAAGACCTCATGGCCTCCGATAGATGGCGGTATAATTTTTCCTGTTTGGTTTTACCCCAGACCCACAATAAGAAGCGACATCGAAGGTGAGAGAGTACAGCGATCTCAACCATGGTTTTTATGGGAAAACCTCCATACTGTGGCAGAAACCCACGTCTAGCACTATATGAATTATTACGAGCAAATAAAGAAAAATAATTAAATTGTTAATATTTTGTTTTAACAACTGTTAAAGTAAGTTTGTTTTTGGGGAAAAAAGACTTGTTAACAGGACAATGGTTTAAAGAAATTTTATGTTAAGTAATATTTCTGGTATATATTATCACGTATGCCTAAATATTTATGTTGATTTTATCGTAAAGTATTAAAATATTTTTTTTCATTTAATCATTCGTAACATTCTATCAAGAGCCCACTACTGAACATGTCCCTCAAATTTATACTACCTATAAATAACCTCATAGGGGGGATGTTTGCTATAGTTACTGTGAGTTGTTTCAGGAAGATGCCGTGGCGCTTCTCCTATTTCAGTTTCCTTCTTTCAACTCTCCCCTTAAAAATTATAAATGTGGCTAATTTTAAACAATTATGTGAAATGATAAACATCATAACAGCCCTTCACGAGTCTACTGCCGAACATAGGCCTCCCCCAAGCAATGCCACAAAGCACGGTATGATAAATGCAGGGTTGATTCAATTCACATCGTTTTTTGCCGACCAAGTGACCCTTATAAATGTTGCATGCGTAGTAAAATAGAAGGCGTTAGATATTTATGAATGACAATCAGTTAAAATAATGCATTATCACGCATTAAAGCATAAAAGATAAAATGGACAGAATTTTTGAGATTTTAATTTAATTAATTTTTCTTCACCATTCGCCTATTATTTATTCTGAACCTTTTCTGCAAATTTGGGCGTATATTGCAAAATAACTCTGTATATTTACGAAAAATTTACTCTTAATTTTGTATTATGTTCAATGTTTTCGTAGTTTTTTTTCAGTCAAAAAATAAAAATAATTTTTATACCTGAAATAGTATTTAAGAAAATAAACAATATAATCCGAATTAAACACTATATTCCTCTATGTTCTATCCGACTCACTTTGAATATACAATGTGTTAATTTTACACTTGATCAAACGAAATGTGCGGATACTAGATAAAAAATTATCGGTAAAAAATTGAAAAAATTTTTTTTTATGTAAACCTTCACTTTTGAATTTTGTGCTCAGATTACCTACCTAATTTTTAGTGATTATCTTAACAACGAAAAGAGATAGAACGCATGTAATTTTGGAGAACTTGTACAGTAAGCTACGAAGTTTAATAAAACATGCTAAAAAGGTTATCTCAACGTACTAGTTTTGAAGTTACAGATCAAAAATTAAAAAGAAAAGTATTTCTTTAACAAAAAAAATTATCTTATTATTTTTTTGACAAATTTCCTGCTTGATATCGTAATTTTTTTTAATTTTTATTGCTAGTTAATCTTTCTAACATTCAAATAAAACTACTTTGAAAAAAATACACCATTTACTTAAAGAGAAAATAATTTAAAACCGAAGGATGGGAATTTTACCAAAAAAAAATTAAAATGCTTTTATTTTTTAAATAGTTTACATAAAAAAAATTTTTTCGATTTTTTATCGATAATTTTTTATCTAGTATCCGCACATTTCGTTTGATCAAGTGTAAAATTAACACACTGTATAGTCATAGAATACCAAAGTAAAGCATATTTGAAATTCAAATTATATTTGGCTTGAATACTACTTTCATTAAAATCTCCATAAATCTAGAATCTCTACAAATTTAGAGCTTGGTATTATAACAATAGCATCTTAAAATTTTACACAGTTTAAGAAAATATTTATCAAGAAATTGTTTGAAATACTATAATTTGTTTTTGTTCACCAACTCGAATAGTTCTAATTATATTAATGAATTTTGCAACAAAAGTTCGATTAATAATTTAAAACTTAATCAATTACAAAAAATTTTGAAATAATTATTTATTTCAACTAGAGAGTATCAGTCACTTCAGTACACATATTTTATATAGATACAACAAAAATATTAATTTAATATTTCCCTTTCTATTATAATTTATAAGTTACAAATTTTGGTTCTTTACTATGAAAACACTCCTTTTTATTATTATTATATGAAATATATCTATAAAGTGCGTCTTTCCTATCCGTTAAAATATATGCATATAAAATTTAAGTTATTATAAGTTAATTATGTGTGGTGTAATTAAAAGTTTAGAAAGTAAGTGTAGGTAAATGTATCTTAAGCTTTTAAGATTTTTAAAATAGGGATGTTGTGAATTTTTATTCTGTTTAAATGGATTATGCGAATAGAGAAAAGCTAATTTATACTCTGTCAAATTTAGCTTGATAATTTTGACAGGTCACGCCTACAAAGTTTCATATTTTTTTAGATAAACTATCATACAGATATTGTTGTACTTCATGGATGGGTACCGCCTACTCACGATAGTGATGTGCCATGCTAAACACTATGCCATGCCATAGCGAACAGCCACAGACTATCAAAAATCGGTTTTGAAATAAATCGAATGTATAAAAATCTCGTAAATATGTATTGGAATTGGCTCTTTATTGGCAAAATATGTTCTATTAACGGTACTGATTGCGTGTCAGCTCTATATTGTCAGCTTTTATTCTGAAAAAAATATGGAAATCAAAAATAGTATCTATTGACTCCAAGATTACAGCCTGTCATCCTTCTGTCAGTCAGCCATTTTGAAGACACGGAAAATAACTTCAAAAAATTGTCGACGCCGACTAAGAAAAGAAGGAGAGCTTCGAGTATCACTGCGATTGATGACTTTGATGCAACCGCAATACGCAACCATGTATACGCGTATTTTAGACGTACTGAATATCCAACACTAAGAAAATTAATAGTGTCCCTTAAAGACTCTGATTTATTTAAAGGCAGTTTGCAGTCATTGGCCACCATAGTACACAAAATTGGCTTCACTTATAAAAAATGCGATTAAAGAAAATAATAATGGAGCGCACAGATATTGCCTTGGCACGGGTGGACTTTTTGAGAAAAGCCAAACATATTCCAAATTGGGATAAAGTCGTATTTCTGGACGAGACGTGGCTTAATGCGAACTACACTGTACCGAAAGCGTGGACTGATGACACGGCACAATCAGTCACCAAATTGCCCGAAGGCAAATGACAACAGCTGATAATTGCGCAATTGTTTCTTGACTTTCAAATCAACAGAAACAACAGAATATCATGAGACGAATTTCGAAAAGTTCAAAGAGTGGTTTTTAACATTACTAATAAAATCTTCATGAACCACATATTATTATTATAGATAATGCGCCGTACCATTTCTTACAAAAGGACAAAGCTCCGACATCCAGCAGCAGAAAACTGGAGCTTATATCTTGGCTGCAGAGCAAAGGCATTGAAGCCAATGAAAATATGTTGAAACGCGAATTGGTCCGATTAGTGAAAGAAAACAAACCCAGAAAGCCAGCCTACATTTTGGATGAAATCGCTGAACAACATGGCTATACGGTGCTTAGATTGCCACCATATTATTGCCATTACAATGCCATTGAACGGATTTGGGCCCATGTCAAAGGTTTGTTTTTTTTTGTCGTTATACCTAGTACCTACGTTTACTACATATATAGATACTTATTTTTTTTTAGGTCATGCAGCCAAACATAACACATTTCCACCATTTACGGCTAAGAAAATGCTGAGTTCATTGCAAAATGCCTGTGATAACGTTACTGTGGATGACTGGAGAAAAGTCGTGGAACACACAAAAAAATATATACTAGAAGACTGGGAGCGAGATGTCCACTATAACAGAGTTTGTGAACAAGAATTAATAATCTACGTAAGGGACAGTTCCAGTAGTGAGCCTAGTGATGATGATGATGATGATGATGATAATAATAATGAACTTGAATTAGGTTGTGCACCATTATTTTAATAATAAATAACTTTAAGCTACAATTCCTTGTTTTACTTCACATTAAGCCCTTTCACAAAAATTATTTTGCATGTATTCTACTAAATAGTCTGACTGACCAAATAAAAATATGCATATCGTTATTTTGGGAGGATTTTATTATCATATTAATAATTTATTATTTATTCAATAGATAAGAAATTGTTCAAAATTCCAAATCCATACAGCATAAATATGCAACTATCGATTGCAAGTTCTATGAGAATAATAATCGAATAGATTCATTAACGATTATACACCGCCCACCCCTACAGTGAGCTGTCAAAATTATCAAGCTAAAATTGACAGAATATAGAGACAAAAACTAAACATACACAACATACGAAAGTATGTTTATTTTTTGTCGCTATTAGTTTTTATCTCTATTAGTTTTTAATATTTCTAGTATATTTCTGAAATTGAAATTAATTGAATTTTAATTGTTTAAAATAATCTCTCAAAAGTTTTTTCCGGTCTGTCCCTCTCTTATTTCTAACCGGTTGTATGTTACTATATACATAAGAAAAGTGAATAAAACATTTTGACTGTGATATAATTGACATAGGACTACTCCATAAATCATTTATCATTTATATCGTCCACTTCATTGCAGTCTTCTAGGCACTGAAAACCGTTTTGTAACTCGAGCTGAAAGGTTTCGGGACTTTGGATTAGAGCACGAGGGGGACGGAGAGTTGACTTCATAAGACGAGATCTCTCCAACTTCACGTTTAGGTTCAGTGTGCCTCTAACCATTCGGTGATCGCTACCAGTTTTCACCCTCGCGATCACTGAGACATCACTGAACAGTTGTCGTCTGGTCGTCATAATGAAGTCAAAACCATTTTTTGTCGAACAACGCTCTCTTGAAAAACTACAGACTAATTTCCCTTCTGAGCCGCGTCTACGTGCTGTTTTCGAGACTCATTACGAATCGTCTCGCACGCAGACTCGACGATTTCCAGTCTCCCGAGCAAGCCGGTTTCCGAAGAGGCTTTAGTACCATGGACCACATACACACCCTTCGGTAAATTGTACAGAAGACAGAAGAGTACAATCTGCCACTTTGCCTTGCGTATGTGGACTATGAGGAAGCCTTTGATTCCGTCGAAATTTGGGCGGTGCTACAGTCCTTTCAGCGGTGCCAAGTTGACTGTCGGTATATCGAAGTGCTGAAGTGTTTGTACAGTAGGGCTATGATGGCTATCTGAATACAGAACCAGAGTACGAAACCTATCCAGCTGCAGAGAGGTGTAAGACAGGGTGACGTTATATCCCCGAAACTCTTCACCGCTGCATTAGAAGACGTTTTCAAGCTACTGGACTGGAAAGAATACGGTATTAACAGCAATAGCGAGTACATAACTCACCTTCGATTTGCCGACAATATAGTCCTTATGGCAGAATCCCTGGAGTACCTAAGCACTATGCTCAATGACCTCGATAGTGTCTCCCAAGGGATAGGTCTTAAGATGAACATGGACAAAACAAAGATCATGTTTAATGTCCATGTCACACCTATGCCAGTAGTTGTTGGGAGCACTAAACTCGAAGTTGTTGTAGTCCGACTAGGTAAGTCCAACTTCGAACGAGAGGTCAATCGACGGATTCAACTCGGCTGGGCAGCGTTCGGGAAATTACGACACAACTTCTCGTCAGGTATACCTCAAAACCTGAAAACTAAATTGTGCAACCAGTGCGTGTTGCCAGTGATGACTTATGGATCTGAGACGTAGTCCCTCACTGCTGGCCGTATAAGGACGCTCAAGGTCGCTCAGCGAAGCGAGCTATGGAGAGGGCTATACTCGGAGTTTCTCTGCGTGATAAACTTAGAAATGAGGATATCCGCAGTAGAACCAAAGTAACCGACATAGCCCAACGGATTAGTAAGCTGAAGTGGCAATGGGCCGGCCATATAGCTCGAAGAACCGACAACCGATGGGGAAAAAAGGTTCTCGAGTGGCAGCCTCGTACCGGTAGGCGAAGTTTAGGGCGACCCCCCCCCCCACTAGATGGAGTGACGACCTGGTAAGACATGCAGGAAGTCGATGGATGCAGGTGGCTCAGGACCGTGCTTTGTGGCATTCCTTGGGGGAGGCCTATGTTCAGCAGTGGACTTGTGAAGGGCTGTAATGATGATGATGATGATGATGATTACCCCCATAAATTGCCTAGTAGGGGGGATATTTGCCATAGTCGCCACAATTGGCAAAATTATCGCAATCACAGTGTTTTTAATTATTGTGACCTCTTAACAGAAAGATGCTGCTGCCCATCTCCTGTTTTAGTTTCTCTATATCACATCTTATGATATCCACGCGTGTTGTGGGTTTTTGTAGTGCATTTCACTACACTTCAACAAATTATTTCACTATTTTCGTTAAAGTATGTCTAATGTTGAATCTAATTCCAGTGGAAATTATATAATGGTATTGAATGCTGCTATGTGGCTTTCTATTTTATAAATAGGAAAATGTAAATTCTATTTTAAGTCAAAATTGTTCAGAGGCCGCGGTCGAACATGAATGAATGTCCGGATATGCATAAAACGTTATACGATGTAAAACATTTTCGTTCACGTAATATTAGGTATGCAGTGATATTCTTTGGAAATCATTTTTTTTTCATAAGTGGCAAGCAGTCATAGAATTACACATACTTTTTTCATCAAATGTTTTTATTTATTCTCTCTTACCCGTCAAAATCGTTATCATCTTTTTTCATGGAGCAATGGCTACGGTTACCTATCTGGTGGGGACATAGGCATAGCCTATTTTTGTCGAACTTCCACCGACTAAAACCCTATGGTGTTCCAGCTTTGCCGAATATCGGTAGAGCCACGGGAACACTTTCGCACACTTCGGATCTCCCCAACCACGAACATAGAAGTAGTCAACTCAGGCGGCCTCCTAGGCGGAAAAGTCTTATTACCTAGTTAACCTTCGAATAATATTCGAAGCTGACAACTGTACAGTGGATGTTACACTGCCCTATATGCACGCCCGTATTAGACTGAGATATAGTGCCACACATGGAAACAAGCACAAGATCACTACACAATCTTGCACAAATGCCTTCTATTGGGATAACAACCCAGGAACTACGATTTTTTACTATTATTTATCTCTACATTATTACGTACATTTCAGATGACGCCAAAACCATACATACATAAATTATAATATTTATTTATGTGCGTACATGGGATTTCATAACCTGAAATAAACAAATAAATAAAAAGCTATCTAGACTGATTATACGGCAGAGTTTGAGGTACAAAAGTTCTGCACTACGGTCGCCAATCCACCTTTTAAACGTGCCGATGATGCCATTTTTTCCTTGCCACCCTACATTATGCTTACGCAGTACAAGTTTGAGCGATATGATTGGCCACTTCACCTTACTTATCCTCTTTAGAAAAAGCTTTCATATTAATTGATATTACGTTTTTTTTTTTATGGAGAGGGGTCAAACCAGCATACGGCTCACCTGATGGTAAGTAACTACCACCGTCCATGAACAACTGCAACATCAGGGCAATTGCAGGTGCGTTACCGGTCTTTTAGAAAGGAGTGAGCTCTTTTCTTGAAGGTGCCTAAGTCGTATCGGTCCGGAAAAATCGCCGGTGATAAACTATTCCACAGAGAGGTCGTACGCGGAAGAAAACTCCTAGTGAAACGTACAGTGGTGGACCGCCAAGCATCCAGATTGTGTGGATGGTAACGAAAATTTTGCCGCGATGTGCGTTCGTGAAAATTGGCGGCTGGGATTAATCCGAACAATTCCTCAGAGCACTCCACATAGTAGATGCTAAAGAAAATGCAAAGGGATGCAACATCTCTTCGCCGCGCCAGTGAATCGAGCCGATTGGAAAGGACTCGGTCGTTGACGATTTGAGCCGCTCTACGCTGGATGTGGTCAAGTGGAAGGAGCTGGCACTGGGGAGGCCCAGCCCAGAGATAGGAACAGTATTCCATGGGAGGCCGAACCTGCGCCTTGTAAAGTTGCAGGCGGTGTGCCGGCATGAAATACTGTCCCGCTCTGCTGAGCACGCCAAGCTTTTTAGAGGTCAATTTGGCCTTCTCTTCCAAGTGACCACGAAACTGCACGTCTCTCGATATGTCGACGCCGAGGATTCCGATACTGGCTGAGGCAACAAGGAAA
Organism: Parnassius orleans; assembly: GCA_029286625.1. Taxonomy (NCBI): domain Eukaryota; kingdom Metazoa; phylum Arthropoda; class Insecta; order Lepidoptera; family Papilionidae; genus Parnassius; species Parnassius orleans. The sequence continues at coordinate 977,209 of JAGSMP010000221.1, forward strand.
GTGACTTGAAATGAGGAGATACGACAAAGGGGTTCTTTTAGCGGTAATTTAGGTCTTCTGAGGATTAAACTGGACTAGATTTAGTTGCACCTAATCCAAGACTTTGTTCAGCAAAGACTCGACTTCAGACACAAGTTTGTTCCGGTACTCGGCTTCTCGGTTTTACCGAGAAATTTTCTTCGTGATAATTATATGCCATGTTAACGCAGCTCAGCTATTATGATATAAACCGGGTCTTAACTGCTATCCCACCTGATTCCAAGTGGTTTTATAGCCGATGATGTGTGAGTGCACTGTAAAAGGTGCACAGAATTAGCTTAGCAAAAGACTTTAATTTTATCTTGAACATTCACAATGTAATCAGAGGGAAACCAGACGCTAGCAAATTAATCCACTTCACTGCTGTACGCATTACGAACGAAGAAGCAAACCGTTCAACTGAATTGTATTTAACAACAAAGGGGCGGAGACTCGCTGAGTGTCTGGTCGTGCGATTTGTCGCTTTTCGTCACTTTCCAAGAAAACAGTCCGGGGCGTGGCATCCGACTTAAATTTTATATTACTCGAGCAACCTCAGTTTGTACCGTGAATCCGACATTGCTAAAAAGATTACTTGCAATTTAAAGCACCGAATTACTTACATGCACGTTGTTGAAGAGAAACGTTGTAATAAAATCTGCGTGTATACAAACATTTTAAATGTTGGCCTGATTTGATTTGGGTTTATTTGGATGCTAGCACGCACATGAAAAAGTCTCTCCACAATTCACATGTACTTTATATAAAATATATAATACCGAAGACTTAAGTCTATACTACTTAAGACTACCTTAAGATGCATTGGACATTTTTGCACCAACATAAATCTTTATACAATCCAGTTTACTGTATACTGCAGTGTGTTTATGTACTTTAAATTTTCTTGACAACATATGTTTTGTTTTATTATACTTATTTTAGTATCAATTAACAGTGGTAGCCGAGGAGAAAAGTGGTCGACTAAAAATGCATAGTTTGCGAATTCGCTTCCTTTCCGCACCGATGAAATTCCTAAAAGCAATTTTGAGCGCAGAGCGAAGAAAACATTGCGAGAAAACCTGCATGTCTAAGAAATTCGAGGACATATAAAACTTGCTAATATTAAAAGGGACAACGCAGCGGACTCTTAACAACTCAAAAGCTCTCTCAAAAATAGACGAGGTCTATATCCAGCTGTGTGATATATGAACGACCCTTACCCTATTCTTAGTTTCATAAACGAGAAATCAAATCGAAGCTATTTTTATTTCAGCGAAATATACCTCTAACATTTTACATTATAGCTTGGATTTTATTGACGTATTTTATACGAGCTCATGCACTAAATCCATTGAAAAGGGATTTAAAATTCAAATAGTGTTTGCCCTTGTTTTTATCAGAACTGTAGAACAAAATGTTTTGTCGACTATCATTTACAAAATTTCGAGTTTCAATTTTATTACGGAACTTTCCGGAGCGTTCGAATTTTAAAACTCCATGAAAATTTATTTGTTCATTTTTACAAATAATTTATAATTTATTATAAAGACTACATTTACAAATAATAAACATATTTTATAGGACAACAAAATTATTGCGTAATATTTTTTTGTAACGAGGTAATTTCAGAGTAGCGTAGAGGCGACAACAGGAAAAACCACACAGCCTCGTGTTAATAGTCTCAGATAAGATAGATGAAGACTAGCGATGGGAGGCGGCGACAAAGGTTCGAGATACCTATTACTGCGATCGCCAATCCGCCATTCAAACGTGGCGATTATGTCAAATCCTTCCTCTAATGGGAAATACATATCCAGTAGTGGTCGGTAACAGGCTGATAAAGAAGAATGGAAATATTTCATAGAGGGGATAGACCAGTTATAGCCTATATACGCCCCACTGCTGGGCAGAGGCCTCCTTTTATTTCTGAGAGGATTTTAGGGCAAGGAAATGTCCACCGCGCTGCCCCAATGCGTGTTGGCGAAATTCAAATGTCTTTCAAAATATTTTTTGTCTTATTTCTCAGTCATGCAGGTTTCCTCACGATGTTTTCCTTCACCACCGAGCACGTGGTAAATCAGCACTTAAAATTGCAATTAACAATTTTATTGGTACTGGCGGGGATCAAACCCGGGTTGAACTGTGAAATTTACAGTGAGTGCTGTGAAATTTACACTGAGTTAGATGCATGCAGATGTATGCAGATGTCTCAGGACCACACTTTGTGGCAATCAATGGGAAAGGTCCACGTTCAGCAGTGGGCTTGTGATGGGCTGTAGTTATAGTAGTAGACATTTTTATTATATAAATAGCAGACCCGGCAGACGTCGTTCTGCCCTCGGAACGTGGCGCGATGAGATTCACCCCGAATTCTTTCCGGACTTTTTAAAGTGTTAATGTAAAAAGAGAATGGGATTTTTGTGCCAGATGTAAACTAATTGATTTATACTTTAAAAAAATTCCATATTTTTCTAAAGTAGAATACAAAAAAGTAGCTCTTTTGACAATCTAGAATTCAAAAAAACTATAAAATAAGAAAAAATCGATTGTAGTGTATTCTTTATGGCAAAATAATATAATCGATTACCATAAAGAATACACTAGTGAAATTCTGAACGTTATCTTCCAAAAGAGGACTTCTCATTTTGAAAAGAAAAAGACAGATTTTCGATTAGATTTGAAACGAGCGCAATATAATCGGTCCTCGATTAAATTGAGCATTTTAATATCTATTTTCGATTATTTTTCTGTGTTAACTAGGGAGATAAAAAATAATTGCATACACATCATAATAAAAAATACAAAATATCAACATTCCAACAAGTAAGAGTTACAACAATTCAAGTAATCGATCTCAGATCGAAACCTCTACTATTCACTTCACTTAGTTGTTGTTGTTTTAACTTTCGTTAATCGTTTCACCATTTCGTTTCATTATTAACCACAGCTTTTTTGTGATTTTATACTGATCCTGCTTTTATATCTTTAAGTAATTATAGTGAAAAATAGCCTGTTACAGTGTAATAATAGTGAAAAATCACCTGTTACAGTGTAGATAATAAATAGATAATCTCACTTTTACTTATCTATATATACAACGTGTTACAAAATACCCCGTAAAAAATATAATTAATTATCAAAGCCAAAAATTTTGTCAACCCTAGTAAGCTGTCATGTCAGGGAACCAGATTATTTAACAGAAAGGCCTACGTACCTATTTTACATAATAGTTGTCTACTTTAATAGTTTTTCTATTTTTCATTCATAAATGTTTGCTACCTTAATACAAGGATGTCATTATCCACTCAAACGTCCGGGCGACGCGGCGACAATAGCCTTGCACGTCCGGCGCCGCTCGTCGCGGTTTTTATACGGTCCGATCGCGACCAGTTCGACTAAAACGGTTACCACGGAGAAAGTTCTTTACTTATATCAGAATAAAAATCTTCCACAGAAAGCTAATGAAATGCAGAATTTAATTACGTTAGTAATAATATTTTATTAAAATAAATAATATATAATACAAAAACTTAACGAAAAACCGACACACAAAGGCGAAGTTTTCGCATGTCGATTTCATCACATATTAATTATATTACTTCAAATATAAAAGTAACATATAATAAGTAATAATATAAAAATAACATTACTACAAATTTTGGATTCATAAAACTTGTAGATATACGAAAAGAAAGCATCTTGAGGATTATTTTCGTTTATAATACTAGTACAAAAGTATAATAAACACATTATTACTTACATTTTAAATGCAGAACTCACAGTAGATACTACCGACAAAACTTGAAACAACGCTTGGTTTTTTTGTTTTTTTCAATGGTATCTTGTACCTGGCATAGACTTTTTACTAACCCATAGACGCGATTTTTAATATAGAGCCATCTAGTGTAACATTCATGAAGATTTTTGTAGCTTTCCATTGATAAAAAGTCGTTTAAAGTGTAGAAGTCAGCGAGGCCGCTCTAGTCGCCCTAACGTTAGACCGGAAAAAGTTTTAGGCGACTATGGTCGCCCGGACGTTTGAGTGGTTATACTCAAGTACTGGCTTCAAAAAATGTCAAATTGGAAAAAAAAATATGTTGTCAATTTCAAATCATCTAATCGATATCCTACAACTGTTTCGAGTTTTTTTTTAACATTTTTTGCAAAATAACGATGCTTTCTAACTCGGAATATTACGATATGATGTTATGCGTAGGCCATAAAGATAGCAATTTAAATCGTGCTCGCGAACTGTATCGGCAACGATTTATCGATGGTAGACCCCCCAATGAACAGCGCCGGCTGCCTTCGTACTAGTGTTTTCTGAACATGTCAAGACGACTACATTCCACCGGCTCTTTTCATCGGTCTACTGGAAGTGGACGTCCAAGCACAGTCGACACCAGGCAGGCTGAATTAGTGTTAGTGCATTTTGAAGAAGAGCCGACCACAAGTACGAGGCGAGCCGCAACAAGATTCGGTATACACCATGTTGCAGTTTGGCAAATTGTCACTATCGCCATACACAGGAGCTGATACCCTCCGATTTTGCACCATGGAGGAACTTCTGCGAATTGTACCCCAGGCAGTTAGAGGAAAACCCTAATTACGTAAACTATGTTCTTTGGACGGACGAGGAAACATTCACGAGGAGTTTCAAATATGCATAACGATCACGTTTGGGCTCGCGTGAATCCACATGCTTCACGGCAGGGCAGATTCCAGGCCTTTATGACGGGCATGTCATCGGTCCCGTCATTATGCCATCACGTCTGAACGGTAGCAACTATCTAACGTTTTTACGGAATTCGAAGAGGCGATTGACGACTTTCCTGTGGTTGACTGGGATTACTTTGAGAACCAAAGAAACATGGTGTTTCAGCATGATGGAGCTCCGGCACATTTTGCTCGCAACGTACGAGAACATCTTAACGTTCGCTTTCCGCGAGGATGGATCGGCCGCGGGGGACCGATGCTATGGCCTGCTCGTTCTCCGGACCTTACACCCTTGGACTTCTTTTTGTGGGGTTATGTGAAGGACAGAGTGTATTTCTCCGATTTCCCAACGGTTGCCGAGATGGAACAGCGTGTTAGATTGGTTTTCGCATCAATAACACCGACGATGGTGCGAAACGCCACAAGCCATATCCCGACGAGCGAGGTTGTGGATTGAGGAAGGCAGAGCACACTTTGAGCCGTTTCTGTAAATTTGACGTATATTATGAAAAAGTAAGTGTTCGTTTAGGTTGTTTCGTTAGGTTAGGTCTTTTAAATTTTTTGTCGTTCCGCGAATTAGGTAGAAATGTAGGTACCTTCTGCGTAGTTTACTCTTTAATTTTACTGAAATAGGGTTTGCACATCAGTGAAAATAATAATTTTTTTGGGGTATGTTATACAGCATTACTACGGTTCTTAAATATTGTGAATGGACTCGTTATAAGGCCCCATTTAACCTCCTTTCGGCTTTACGGGTAGTTTTGTAACATCCAGTATAAAAGGCAAACCTGACTGACTCATCTATCAACGCACAGCCGAAACTACTGAACGGATTTCGCTGAAATTTGGCATACAGACAGTTGTAATGACGTAAGCATTCGCTAAGAAAGGATTTTTGAAAATTCCCCCCCTAAGAACGCGAAAAAGGGGTTAAAAGTTTGTATGTAAGTCTGTCATTTTTAGAGCTAAAAGCCTGACACTTTGTTTTTAGGTTAACGATTAAAAATAAACAATTCGTGTCCTAAGGTTTTTTAAAATTCAACCCCTAAGGGGGTGAAAAAGGGGTTGAAAGTTTGTATGGGGAAACAAGATTAGTGAAACTATTTTATTCGAAACTTCACAGGAGTACTCCTATCAATAAATGAGTAAACAAGTGTTTCAGGCTCTTTCAGAATTCAACCCCTAAAAGGTAGAAAAGGGGTGACAAATTCTGAAAATCGACATGGGTATCCTTTTTATGGTTTATCGGGTCGCTGATTACGAAAACAACAACTATTATAAATCCAACGTAGCAGACGGGAAATACCTACCGTTATACCCTGTGGGGGTGCGATGTCGTTGAAATGTCAATATGGGTGTCGTTTTATGATTTTTTGTGACGTTAATTACGAAAATGGCATCGCTTATGATTTGAAACCAACATGGATGGAAGGATGGATGGATATATGTTTGTATGTAAAAATCATCAAAGATTGGGTGACTTGGGTGTCATTTTTAAGGTTTTTGGGTCGTAAATAACGTAAATTATATTGATAAATATTTTAAACCTAATTTATTAGAATATACTTTTATTGCACAAAAACATAAAACAAAATAGACAAGAAGATTTGTACAAAAAATTTGCACAAAATTACACCTGAACAAAAAAATACTAATTTAAAAATTAAAAAAACAATGAAAATAAATAACCAAACCGAATATATTTTTTTACAAAGTAATAAAATGGCAAAACCAAAAGAAATACTTAGGTATCTACCTATTTTGTATTGATCTTCAAGTTCCAATCCCTACCAATAGATGGCCTTGGTATCGTTTTAGAACGCAGTAACGTTGTGTTTTTTCGAACTAATATAAAGTGAATGGTGAATGAGCGCTTCAATCATTCCGCTTGCGCCGTCGCTCCCGAGCGGTCGTGTGCTTGCGGGTCCGCCGCTGACCGAGCACCCGTCCCCGTACGGGTCTTCTCCTCGGTCGGCACAGTTTCTTAGAATAGAACGTCAGTCCGTCCCGTCCTCGGCTGGCGCCGCCGCCCCGTGCGGTTGCGTTGGCTGACCGCTCTTCCGTCCATGTACGGTTGGGTGCCCTCCACAATCCCGTCCTTGCACGGTCGAGTTTTGCCCTCCCGCTCGGCTAGCACAGCCGCGCCCGTGCGGTTGTGCTTTGCTGTCTCGCCGTCGCCGTGTTTCCGTGCCCATGAATATGGGTTCGGGCGACAGTGGGAGCCTCCGTCTCCGCCAGCCGCCCCCGTGCGGTTGTGTTGTGCGTCCGCACTTGCCGTTGGACGGTGAGTGCCTGCCTCCTGTCCCCATCCGCCACGCCGCTGGCAGTCAGTTCTCGCACATGCGATTCCCACTCACATTTCTCAGCACCGTCGCACTTTGCGGCTGTGTTGGTTGATCCGCGCTTCTGTCCCCGGACGGTTGTGCCCCACGCCTCCTCTCCCGAGGGAGGTCGTCTCAGATGCGACTGTACAGCCTTCGGGCTAAAGTCGATCCCAAGGTGGTGTTTAGTGGGTAGGCACTTCTTCAAAGTGAGTCCCACATAACCACGCAGCCGGCTGCGTGGTATGCCAGAGCATTCACCACCTCCCTCCCCGCTACCGGAGGTGTCCTTGCATTGGGCGCAAAAAAAAAAAAAAGCGCTTCAACCTGTAGTACATACGGTACCTATTCACTGTTAACGGATATTTGACAAGACTTCGACTTTGTTTGCTTGCTTACGGTTTAAGATTTGCTTCGTGTTTCGGATTAGTTGCTTGATTTTGTCTTTCTTACAACCACTGTTCAAACTTGGAATTCGATTTGCTTTGTGATTAGGTATTGTTGATAGAAGTATTTTTTCTCACTGAAAAAATGACTACAGAAACTCTTAATATAAAAGGAAAAATGGAAGAACAAACTGTCGTCCCCATCATAGGCGCCTGTTTGTTTCGTGCTCTTTCATTTTTAATGTACGGAACCCAAGAAAATGCGATGGTTGTGCGTTCAAAAATTGTTAGATTTGTGGTAAATGATTGGCCTAGGTTTTCAGTTATGACCCACGACAGAAATGGTGATAATTATTCAACAGAAAATGAATATTCAGCCGATATGTTAAAAAATGAAACTTACGGTGGACTTTGTGAATTGGTAGTTGCACAATTAATATTTCCGTTTCGGTTTGAAGTATATCGAAACGGTCTGCTATACACAGAGTCCGGAACAGATATGTGTCCAGTAAGGTGATTACGATTTAGCCATGATTTATCTAATGGACATTTTGACGCCTATCTGCCTATTGTTGCGAAGAAAATTACACAGCGTCGCATGGAGGTACCTGTCGAAGAGCGTGATCCTTTTTCAGAGCTTGACCATTTAACTGTTACATCTTTTGTAAACAGTGAAATATCATCTCCAACCAGCGGAACAGATAAATCTGTATCGTCGACATTAAAATATGAAAAAAAGAAAAATAAACGAAGGTCGAGATTTACTAATTACACAATAAAAAGTCAATTAAAAATTGCACTAGACAGATATAGGTAGAACAAGCCAGATTCAAATCGTAAAGCTGTGTCCGCTTATCAGAAAAAAAATCCCGATGTACACAGGCAAGCTGTTGCAAATTACCAAACTGCGAATCCACAAGTGCATAGAGCAATTCAGTCACGGTATGAGGAAAACATTACACTGCGTTTATGGAAAAACAAGTTATATTCCGCTATGGAGTGTGACCCTGATATTGCTTATAGAACTGACAGCAGTGTAGACTTGAGTTCTATGACATACAAGTGTCAGTGATGCAATGCGCTGAAATGGAAGGATGAGACACCTGGTATGTGTTTCAGCGCTGGAAAAGTGCAACTTGATCGGTTGAAACAACTGCCTGAACCACTCTTTATTTTGATTAATGATCTACACCCGGATCGTGACAATTTTATGGGTAATATTCGTAAATATAACGCCTGTTTCCAGATGACTTCCTTTGGTGGTAAACAGGTAACAGCAGATGGTTTTTCACCGACTTTTAAAGTACAAGGCCAGGTCGACCATTTAATTGGAATTATATTACCAGAAGCCGAACATGACGCTCAGTAACTTCAAATATATTTTGTAGGTGAAGATGATCGAGAAGCAAAGATTCGATGTTCTAAATTTCCTAACTTAATAAATGTGGGATATTGTCATTCGGTGAGGGTGGAATATTCTTTTTAGATGCTCTCGGTGGAACAGGCAAGACATTCCTCATAAATTTGCTATTAGCAAAAGTTTGAAGTACTCGCGGAATTGCTTTGGCTGTGGCTTCTTCTGGGATAACAGCTACACTGCTTGAGGGTGGACGAATTGCTCATGCTACCTTCAAGTTACCACTCAATTTAACAACAGCTGATACTCCCATTTGTAATATATCGAAACAAAGTAATTTTGCTGAAGTATTAAAACATACGAAAATGATATTGTGGGATGAAATAACCATGGCTCATAAGGGTGGCGTAGAGGCTTTAAACAGAACTCTACAAGATATAAGAGGAAATAAGAAGTTAATGGGTGGTGTAACGATTTTGCTGGCTGGAGATTTTAGACAGACTCTACCAGTTGTGCCAAAAGGAACTAGAGCAGATGAAGATAAGGCGTGTCTTAAGAGATCCACTTTATGGCCTCTTATTAAAATCCTCAAGCTCTCGAAAAATATGCGGGTACACTTAGGAGAAAAAGAATCTGCTGGTTGAAATGGGATTTGCGAATCTCCTACTTGAAATCGGCAACAGTGATTACCCGATAAATGATGGAATGATAACCATCCCTGATAATTTGTTCACAGTTATATTTACGTTACAGGAGTTAATATCCAAAATTTACCCAGATATTGCTCATATCCACGATAAGCCAATGGAATGATTGTGTGAACGTGCCATACTATACCCGAAAAACGACCAAGCAGCGGCAATTAACAATATACTGTTAACGTCTTTTGAGGGGGAAGAAATGGTGTACACGTCAATAGACTTTGTGGTCAACACACATGACGCAATTAACTATCCTGTCGAATTTCTTAATTCACTGAAACCATCGGGTCTTCCACATCATAAGCTTATTCTGCGCGTGGGCACTCGTGTTATGTTGTTGCGAAATTTAAAACCTCCTCAACTGTGCAACGGAACCAGACTAAAAGTAAGCGTTACTTCGCAATGTAGTGGAAGCCACAATTATAACTGGATGTGTGAGAAACTGTATTTGTACCAAGAATTCCTTTGATCCCGAATGATCTTCCCTTTGAATTCAAACGAATACAGTTTCCCCTCAAAGTCTGCTTTGCAATGACCATAAACAAATCACAATCGCATAGCTATGAAACATTTTCTCAACAAAAAATTGTGTAAAATCGTTCACAAGTTACACGATTACTAGTAGAAGCACCAACGATTTTATATCTTACTAGCAATGCGCCCCGGCTTCGCACGGGTGATTTCTGGGTCTCGATAATAGCACCACCTCCCGGGTCCAATTTTGAATCTAAACTTGAATCTAAATGGTATAGATTCAAAATTGGACCCGAATCCACACAAACGCACACAAAAAAATTCATCAAAATCGTTCAAACCGTTTTCGAGTTTTGGCGAGACTAACGGACAGCAAATGATTTTTATATATAGAGATAAAAATATAAATAATATTCATTTTCTAATAAATAAGATCCATGTAGTGGCGGCGTAAGAAAACCCACTCTCCTAAATCATGTGTGTCGTAAGAGGCGACAAGGAAACTGAAATACGAGGTCGGCAGCAGCATCTTTGTGATTAGAACGCAATAATCATAAAAACTAAGGAATACAGCGTGGCATCTATAGCAAATATCCTCCCGATGAGGCAAACTTGAGACTTTTGACGGGCTGCAATAATTGAATTAAATAATAATAATAATAAATAACAATACATTAATTTATTTCGAAAAAGCTAAAATGACAATGAAATTATCCAAGCAATAATTTTGTTGTCCTACAAAATATGTTTATTATTTGTTAATGAAGTGATTAAAATAAATTATAAAATATTTGTAAAAATGAACAAGTAACTTTTCATGGAGTTTTAAAATTCGAACGCTCCGGAAAGTTCCGTAATAAAATTGAAACTCGAAATTTTGTAAATGATAGTCGACAAAACATTTTGTTCTAGAGTTCTGATAAAAACAAGGGCAAACACTATTTGAATTTTAAATCCCTTTTCAATGGATTTTGTGGATGAGCTCGTATAAAATACGTCAATAAAGTCCAAGCTATAATGTAAAATGTTAGAGGTTAATTTTGCTGAAATAAAAATAGTTTCGTTTTGATTTCTCGTTTATAAAACTAAGAATAAGGGTAGGGGTCGTTCATCATTACATCCACTGCTGGACATTCTTTCAAGAACACGGTCTTGAGCCATCAGCATCCATCAACTTTCTACAATTCGCTTATAAGTTACCAGTATTGGGCTGTCACTCGAAATCCTTTCTTCCCCATCGGCTGTAAGTTTCTCGAGCTATATGGTTGGCCAACCGTCGCATCAACTTACTGAATATTATTACATTATGAAAGACAATATTTTATAATAAAGTGATAAACATACCAACACATTCACTCCATCAACATAATTCATGCCTTATGCCTTTTTCAATGATTGTCATTTGTCCGTTAGTTTAAAAAGCAAAGCTAGACCTTAGACGGAACTACATATAGTAGCGAGATATCATTTAAAATTTAGAAAAAGATTTGTTCAAAAAAATAAGATTGAACTTGTTCGTTGTTATAAACGAGGTCAACCCAATTTTGTCTCGAAGGACGCGTACGACCCTCTGAAACTTACTTCAATAATGAAATAACTTGCTAGAAAGTTATTGGATTTTTAAGACCTCAATAAATCTCAAGATATGTTGTACGTAAGTGATATGTTGCGTAATTGTACATTTACGTGGTAGAGCCATGTTGCAGCTATATTATGGTTGTAGCACGAATGGGTCGGCTCGACCGGGGTGGGACCACGCTCTCACAGAATGCCAGCGTAAAATAGCAAGTTAATGTTGTTGTGTTTCGTATGGTGAGTATAGAGAACCGGAGACCCTTTTTACTCTAAACGAGGCACTCCATCTTAGTTCTCAGGGGTGACAACGCATCTACATTTTGATTGAATGTCTTTCGTTTATCTTGAAGTCTGTTTGAAATATTATTTCAATATATATTACACCTGTATAAACATTTTCTACATTTATTACATTTTTTACATCTTTTAAAGGTAAGGCTGAAGCACGAATGGGTCGACCCGACTGGAGAAGAACCACGCTGTTACAGAATACTAGCGTGAAAAAAATTGAAGTAAGTGGTAACGAGGCCTACGATGATTTTCTCATAAATTATAGGAGACACAAAAAAAGTAGTAAGCAAAACTTTTTTAGTTTGCATTTTGACAAAAAAGTAATTCTTTTTTACTTCAATACTAATTTACAAGAAATTTATGAGTTTTAAAGGATCAAATGGTAATCCCTATTTCACGTTAAATTTACTAATTTTATATTTTTATACTTATATTTAAAAAAAATCATATAGCACATGGTTTTCGAGATAATAGCAAAAAAGAACTGAGTTTAAAGTGGTTTTCGATATATGAACTATTTACTCAAAAACACAACACAATTCTTTTATTTTAAGTTCTACACGCACGAAGTCGCAGTTAAAAGCTACTTAATAAATCAAATAACAAATCGTGTCGCAAACAGTGGGGATAAAAAACCTCGGCCTCTCGATAAGACGCATTTGCACGTGTACACGTAGTAAGCGGTTAAATCAATATTTCAAAATGGTGGGCTAATTTCCCATTGAGGTTGTAAAAAAGTATAAGCTTTAGTTGTTTTCTAGTTCTAGAATGCTATAATTAACTGGTACTGCTACAATTTTTTTGACTAGCTGTCATTAACTTCTTTCATCATTTTATAACAAAAACCCGTTTTTATTTTTTTGAAAATATCAATCGCTTAAAAAGTTGTAACAATAGTAGACTATTATTATTTATAAATTTGCGCCTTGACTGCTTTTATCTATCTAATAGTTTAGTAGGTAGTCATATAATAGATACGTATGGAGGATAATGAACTACGATGAAAACCACACCATGGATGAGGGCACGGAGGTTACGTAAATACGCCTTCAGATCTAAAAAGAAGACTTTATGAGTTAGACAGAGAAATGAATGCATTGCTTTGAATCATACTAACAAAGTAATAAAAGCATATTTACTAAAACAAACTGAAAAAAATAGTGTAAGTACTACTTCATACTTTGTAGTAATTATTGTAAGTAATGAAAAAGATTATGAATAAAAAATAATGGAAGTTATAGTGCATAGACTTAATAATAATACAAATGTGTAGTAATAATTTTCATATTTCCTCTAAAAACTCATCAATAACAATTACAACTTAATGATGAATTGGCTTATTGATCAAGACATATTATATAATTTATCACATAAGTATTTTTAACTATTTTCAATTTTTTTGAAGTTTTTATTTTTCCCGAAATAAGAATATAAAAATATTTTTCTTTCAATTACTCGTCGCCAAACTAATAGCATAGATTTAGAAGTTACGTTCCTCATCTCAAATAACTAGCATTAATGTAGCTTATGTAATTTACGTAATGTTATAAATATTTTCAAATCATAATGTTCGATTAAGAACAACTACTTAATTTAATTTACAAACAAGTACTTTTTTTAACGTAAAAACCGATAGCTTTACTTAAAAGTTAAAAGCCTTTCTACTTTTAAGCAAAGCTCCTATTTTGTTTTCAAAAGAAATAATCATTTAATTTTATTTTTAAAACTGAAATAACAGTAACACTGCTGCTGAGCACATTTCTCCTCTTATTTCTGAAACCAGCTATATTTCTAAATTCAGCGTGATGGTGGACTTTACTCAACTTTACAACTTACGAAACTCCTGAACATGGGGCGATTAAACTATGATTGCAAATAACAATTTCAATAGTGCCATTATGAAATTTAGAGACGAGCGATTATCTCCTGAACTATTGTGGTTTATATGAAATTTTATTTTTATTTATTTTTGAAAATGTTAACCCAAAACGATATAAACTAGTGCATGTACACAACAAAAGCAAATATTATTTTATGGATAGAAATATTCAAAATTCTATCGATACAAAGAAAGTGGGTCTATTATTTTATATTAATCAACTTTACGACTTTTTGTTACGAAGTTTAACGCGATTTCAACTCCAAGCGCAATTTAATTCATTCGTGAATTTATTGCAAAATAACGGCCATAGAATCCCAGCAAAATTCTTATGCAGTTTAGAAAATTACCGCTATATTATTCTGTAAGCATATTTTATATTTTACGACCCAGGCACTAAATCTATTGAAATAGAATTTTAGCATTCAAAGAAGATTTGGCTGTACGTTTAGCTAAAATTGAGATCAAATTTTCTCGATTCGCTTGAGGAATATTTAGTTTTCTTTATAAAGCTAATCTTTGACTTACCTAACAAGCTTCGTCGCATTATTATATAGCATTTATTGAGATAATTTTTATTGCTATTATGGGTACATGTTGTATTTACCTATAAGTGTGGATTACATATATTTACCTTATACGAGATATATATATCTCGTGTATATATATATATAACTAACAAGAAATAAATAAGCCGATTTCCGAAAAGGTTTTATTATCATTGACCACATACACACCCTTCGATAGGTTATACAGAAGACTGAAGAGTATACATCTGCAATTATAACTGTGTATGTATGTGGATTAGAATAGAATAATAGAATATAATAGAATAGATTAAGGGCTTTCGATTTAGTCGAAATTTGGGCGGCGCTACAGTTCCTTCAGCGGTGGCAAGTTGACAGTCATACCGACTGGTCGAGGTGCTAAAATGCTTGTATAGTAATTAGTAACGCTAGTTGAGAGTTAGGTTTTGTACTCTGTTTTTATCTTGGATCATATCCATGAATAAAGCCTCACAAACTGCAGAGAGGTGTAAGATATGTTACATTATATCTTTCACTGTCGGTGGTAACTGGGATATCCGCAAAAGAACAGAAGTTAATGACATAGTTTAGCGGATCAGATAGCTGATGTGGCAATAGGTCGGCCATATAGCTTGAAGAACCGACAACCGATGGGGAAGAAAGGTTGAGAACATTGGCATGGAAGCTTTATAGCGGTAAAAGAAGTATAGGGCAGTCCAACACTGGATGGAGTGACGACCTGATCCGACGCAGGTAGTCGGCGGATACAGGTGACTCTGGACCGTACTTTGTAGCAATCTATGGTGAAGACTTGTGTTTAGTAGTGGACTTGCGATTGGATATAGTGATAGTGAAAATGACCACAGGAGAAGAGAAGTTACATATTTTGATTAGTTGGATTTGATGAACTGAAGCGAAGAATGCTCTTCGCTCAAAAGTAAATAATTTTTTTTGTATAATTTGAGAAATAAAAATTGTTTTGTATAATGGATCAAACAAAATCGTATATAATAAACATATATAAACATAATTATTCCAAGCATCCATAACTAACTACGCTTTAATTAAATAATCGTAAGAGGTGATTATGATTGTGTTTATGATTATGATTAACTAACTACGGTTTAGTTAAAAACTCGTAAGAGGAGAAATGCCAGACAGATCTCATGGACTCGGAGGGATAACGGTTAATCTATCTAGTATATATGCCAGAAGTAAAACATCCAGAGCCGCGTAACCTCTAGTCATGCGTTCATCAATCCGCCTGTCAATCGTGACAGTTGTGGCAAAATTCACCGTAATAAGCGAGGATCATGACCATCGCTGGGTTTGTTATCATTATCATGTTCGATTCTTTTGCGGATACCGCTGGAATGCAGTGGGATAATGATGATCTGTCAATTTTAAAATCATATCTATATATAATCGGTACCTACCTATTTAATTATGCTTATCATATTTGTTTATAGAATAAGAGTGACAAACACAGTGCACCTGATGGTAAGTGGATGCTGTGTCCTATATACATCTACATGTATCCTCAATTAAGAATCTAAATGCAGATGCGTTGTCACCCCTAAGGTCTAAGATGGAATGCCTCGCTTCCAGTAAAAAAGGGTCCGCGGTTCCATACGAAACAGCAGCATTAAGCTGCCATTTTACGCTGGTAATCTGTCAGAGCGTGGTCCTACCCCGGTCGAGCGGACCCATTCGTGCTACAACCATAAAATACAGCAGATTGGCACTACCAACATAATATATTTTAATTATATTTATATAATTTTGATTATTTCCAACTATGCTACACAGGCTAAAGAAGAACGCGAGCAACCCGGGTTCGATTCCTATCAGCTGAATTGAAATTGTTAGTTAAAATTTCAAGTGCCGATTTACCATGTGTTCGCCGATAAAGGAAAACATCGTGAGGAAAGCTGCATGTTTGAGGAATAAATATTTCAGACACGAAGTGCGCAAACACACTCTGGAGCAGTGGATCTGGATTTGACCAGTAGTTTTTGAGTTATCCTTAATAATGCCTATTTAATTGACTTCGACTACATTGATGATGTTCTCTTTTATTTATATTGAAGTCGGTTGTACAAATTTATTAATTTTTCCTTAGCTTACCTGCACACTAACATTTTCTTTTGTATCATTGAGGCGTTAATTTGAACATAAACAAACATCCAGACTGGGAACCTGTTATTTGTAGGCCGTACAAGCAGTTGTTTTTTTTATAGAATAAGGGTGACAAACGAGCACACAGTCCACCTGATCGTAAATGGTTGCTGTGGCCCATAGACTTCCACATCTATCCTCGATTACATATCAAAATGCAGATGCGTTGTCACCCGTGAGAACTAAGATGGAATGCCTCGTTTCGACTAAAAATGATCTCCGGTTCTCTACACTCACCATACCAAACACAGCAGCGTTAAGCTGCTATTTTACGCTGGTATTCTGTGAGAGTGTGGTCCTTCCCCGGTCGAGCCGATCCATTCGTGCTACAACTATACTACTAATATAGCTGCAGGATGGCTCTACCACGTCAAATGTGTTCCATGTGTGATTCGATTCCGTGGCATCACAGCACCCGAGTGCTTGGCCCCTACGCTACTAAACCCTTTAATGACAGATAGATATTTTTTGCAAATTCTTAGAAAACATTCTCGAAGATCTAAATAACAAAAGTTTTGATAGGAAGCAGAGTCCAAGTCCAAGACCGTTGACCGAGGCCGCCTAAGGCAAGGCACTAATCGAAACTACTAATCTGAGAAAGCTCTATTTAGACAACATGTGATATTCTATTCGTACCTACTGTAACAATGCAGCGGATTCACTCTTAATTGACAACTTGCTTCAGAAATGAGAATATGAGACCTATGCCTAACAGTGGACATAGAACGGTATAAAATTATTAAAACGTTTTCAAACTTTTTAAATATTTCCTGAGATAAGTATTAATGATAAAATTTTTCACGAACACTTTAATTTTAATAACTAATTAAATTTTACACGCTTTACGAAGCATGCCTTTAATGTGCATGCAAGTTATATTAATAGACATTGCGTGTTTCATGTAATTTTAATTTAAACGATTTATAAAGCACTTTTTAATGATCTCATTGAATCGATCGCCATACCTTCCTTAATAAGTGATACATTTAAATAAAACGACGAGTCAATCCGTCACCCCATTTTGTCCCACGGGTGTCCTGAGAGTCGAAACGGAAATGTTTGGAAAATCTTGAGACCTGGCGGTATAATCTTTAAAAAAAACCACCAAAACCGTGGCTCTTGTGTGAGCTAACATATATGAAAATGCTCAAATTCAATCAGCGAGCGATTGAAATTTGTAACGAGAATATGCACAGCGGGAAGGAGTAACCGACATTTACTAACGGTTCAATAGGCAGAAGTGGCAATTTTCCGGGGAAATAGCTTGAAGGACGTACATTCAATAGTTAAGAAAGGTTCACAAGTGTCATATCGTACTACCAAGCGCTGACGCTGTGTTGGGCAACATCCCATTTCACACAGCTGGAGCGGCAATGTAATGCTTGCTAATGAAATGATCAATCAGTCCCCCAAAAAACAGAAATTGTTTGGTCGAAGCAGCTTTAAAAGACGTAAGAAATTAATAAGCTAATATCCGGGTAATAAAATAAAATAATGTTCTTGAAAAAAAAAACAGCTGTTTTGGCTTGCCGCATACTTAGCGAGGACCTGAGGATGCCTCGTTTAGAAGCAAAACACGTGTCGTGCCATATTATCGACGGTGGTGTGTCTTTCCTAGTGTAGCGGTGTTGGGAGTAGTGGTGCTGAAATAAGTGTAGACGGGGATAGTGCAAGCAATTGAAGGGGGGCGGGAGGTGTTCTTTAATTTTATTTTAATTTTATTCATATGTAATTCAAAATTTAAATTTCCGCAAAGTAACGCCAGATTGTAATAATTATTAGAGTATCGTTTTTATTTAAGCACAAAGCGATTTAAGTAACATTTACATATCGATTAAAACAAGTAAAATTGAAATCAGCTCTAATAGCTCGAGAGCTACTTCGGTTCGATATTCGCCGGCATCAATGAAATCGTTAAATGCAACTTTAATTGTTTTATAACCACGTGCTTGGCGACGAAAAGAAATGTCATGAAAACCTGCTATTCTGAGGAATGAAATACTTCGAGAACATCTGAAGTCTGCCAACAGGCAGGTGGATCAGCGCGGTCAAACTGATCCTTCTATAACCCTCTCACTAATGGTGATATTAGGGTGTAACACTACTATCATTACGCTATATATTAATTAATTTGGCACATTTTATGAGGTTTTTCATTAAACTTTAAAAGGAGTTACGAAAGAGCCACATAGAGCTGTAAAGGTCTTCGCAAATTCTAAAACAGCTTATATATATATCTGTATTATATCTATATATATATATATATATATATAACGGGTGTTTGTGAAACGCTCCCAACGAAGACAGATGATAGTACTAAGGATACCTATGATGATGATGGTCACAAAGAAATTCGATCCCGAATAATCATGAAAATACTTAAACATAAAACCAGCAGTGAAACTTAAAAAAGAAAATCAGCTGATAATAGGGTCAATATCCTCGCGGGCGCCGAACTCGTTATCTAGATCGGTACGAAACAATGCATTAGGTATACTACTCACTCTACCCTTCCTTTCACACACACGCTGCCTCGTGTCGCCTCGCGCTGTGGAATTTACACATTCTTCAAGGACGTTACCTTCGTGCGCATTTGTTTTGGCTATAATTTTAGTTTTGAGACAGTTCCATGTTGACTATCACGAGCGACAGTTCAAGTTCAGTTGTTTTGTTTATTAAATTATTGTCGTTATTACTTGTTATTTATTACTTAATGATATTGTTCTTGTTGTTACATTTTGTGTTTTTGTTTTGTTTTAATAATGCCTAACGCGTAGATACGTTTATAGTGCTCTTGAATACGGCAACATGCTAATGTGCCTTGGAGAATCTCATAAGGCCACGGAGAATCGGTAGCTGTTTCTACCTAATTTTTTAAATAACTTAGTACTGAACTGATCTGAAAAGATACATAACTGAATACATCGGAATAATAAACATACCTACACAATGGATAAAAAGCATGATTCTAACCTTGTTAACATTTTATTTCAGTATTTTTCATTAGCGGGGAATCGAACCAGTTATTTGGTTTATTTAACCTGTGAATTCGAATTAAAGTGGCTACGTAGAGACAAGCACAGTGGCAAAAGGTTAAGTAGATAAGTTAGGTATTTAGACAAGTGTTGTAAATTATTAGGTATTGTGGTACCATCGCTAGTTGCGGGCCGCGCGAATTCGGCGTTCGCGCGTACATTGACCCTAGTCAGCTGATTGTAATTCAGTAATTCCACTGCTGGTTTTATTTTAAGTATTTCATGATTTTTTAAATGAAATTAACATTTTATTTAACTATACTAACACGATGGAGCGTGAATAAAGCTAATAAAACGTTGTGGAAAAGATGATTTTTTTTCATCAGGATCGATTTTATATTTCACCCATCATCAAAGATATAGTTAGTACTGTCGTCTGTCTTCGTTTTCGGGAGCGTTTCAAAAATACCTGTATATATATACAGGTGTCCTGTAAATAGTAGTCCAAAGGAAATATGGCGAGAGAAGAGACCGTGCCCTATGAGAATAGCCAATTTACAAAAAATCTTGAAATCTGTTACAGTTTTCAAGATTTTTTGATTTTCATGATTTTATCGAAACTTTATCACCTTAATACGTATAATTTATGACATTCCATTGAAATAGCGAAAACGTATTTTTTTTTATTGAATATTATTTCTGACTAGATGTGTAACTGCATGTTTATTGCACACACACACACACACACACACACACGCACGCACGCACGCACGCACGCACGCATGCACACACACACACGCTCCCTCACACACACGCACACATACATTATTTTATGATGATTAAATCAGGAAAATTTTACACTTCAGTGGCGAATCTTTACACTTTTACACTATTTAAATTTTTTATTTTTCTAACTTCATTCTTACACATATTATGACTCATTATCAAGTTTTCATTTATATACACAGCCTTATTAAGAATATCAAAATAAAATTAATAGATTTCATGATTTCCTTTATTTTCTAATTTAATTAAAAATATAAAATAGAACATAATATATTATACAGTAATGATAATATAGTAACAGAAGAGTTAGTACCAGGAATTTATAAAATTCATATTGAAAACTAAGAAAATGTGAATAAAATTCGAACAATCAAATATATTCTCACTTCCTTCAATTTCGTCAATTCGCCTAACAAAAGAAAGTAATTTATTGTTCATCTTCCTTCATCTTTTTGACCTAACTCGGATTATTAACGGATTTACTGTAATCGCTACACTTTGGATCCTTACTGATGATTGAATTACCTACTTGTGCTTGAAATGGAGATGATTATTTCTTTGGCTTTAGGATGCCATAATGTTTTATCTACTTTACTACATTTTCCTTAGGCGACTTTACGTAACCTACGTGAAACAGTAAGACGATTAATATTTTAAATCGCCACACTACACAGAAAACAAGCTCTAGCTTGTTTAAGCAAGAGCTTATTAACCGACTTCAAAAAATGGTGAGGTATGTTTTTTTAAAGTGAAAACTTCGTTAGAATTGTTGTGATTAGAAACTCGATAAAACGAAAAAGCGACACTAAAAAGAGACAAACGTATACATCTATAGGATTTAGCCTGCCGGAGAATGAAATAGAATATAATATACAGTGTTTCCTATTATCTCGATCTCAATAAATTAATAAAAAACCATATTAATTTTAATTAATAAAAAATAAATATGGTTTCTACCGCGTGTAAACTGCACCCGTTTTTATGTATATTTTTAATAGAGATATTATTCATTGATTCATTAATTACAGCCTTTCATAGTCCACTGCTCAATATATGCCTCCGCTATAGATTGCCTCATAGGGGTATATGTGTTATAATTGCCACACTTGACAGGTGGGATGGCAACCACAGTTTTTTTATTATTTTTTGACTTGTTATCAGGAAGATGCTGTTGCCTCACCTGTTTCATTTCCCTCTACCAACTCTTACTACAATCACGGGATAATATGTGGGAGTAGAATATCCTACGTGGTTAGCGTGGCAAAATCCTCCCTATGAGGCAATCACGGGGGAGGCCTATGTACTGTAGGAGATTTTATTGGTTGTAATGAATGGATGTATATGGTATTGTTAAAATTATTTATGTCATTAGTTATTTTAAGTGAATCTTTTAGTCTTAGTTATTTGTTTACAAAAAAATACTTCAGTAACATAATACAAATCTATTTATTCTAATATCAAATCGAAAGATTCAGATTAAAATAAAATAGAGCGACAAAAAGTAATTAGGTACATAGAAAAATAAATACTATGAAAAACAACATATTTCAACCCTCATGAAACAATATCCTTAAATTCACTTTGCGTCCATTAATATAGGTAAAAGGTTGGGTTGCAATTTGTTTCCCGAAACACATTTAATAAAGTTATCCTTTCGCAATGGCTTACTTTTAACTTTACGCGTGTATGCATCTAAAATATAAACCATTACACACGGAGAGTATGTAGTGATTTATATTTTCCTCCATTTTAAAATCAAGTTACAGCCTGTATACATCCCAATGCTGGACACGTGCCTTCTCTTATTTTTAAGACGGTGTAGAGCAAGAAATGAATTTTTCGATTTTTTTAATTTTGCAACCTTCACCTGACAATATTTTCCTTCACCACCGAACACATGGTAAATCAACACTTAAAACGCAATTAACAATTCCGTTAAAAGTGTTGATTTATTCATTTATTCATTGGTGCCGGTGGAGATCGAACCCGGGTTGCTCGTATTATGAAATTTGCGGCGATCGCATAGCCGCTGAGTTATCACGGCTCTTAATGTAGGTCACAATAAGTATAATAATATGCAGATACCAGATCACTCCAGACCAACAAGACAGTTGCCTTCCTTGTTGGTCTAGTGCTCGAAAGCGCGAATGCTGATCATGAGATTCGGGTTTGGGTCAGGCGATAATCAGTTATTTTTATTTCAAGAAATTCTCGGTAAAAAGAAACAGAAAGTTGGCGCTGTTTCACTTCCATGCCAGGAAAAGCACGTAAAGCTGTTGGTCCTGCGCTCTGTCCTGATCTCTCTCCGGTCGTGTCGAACTTTGAGACTAAGGGAATATAGGTTGCTCCCCTGCTTGCACACACACTCGTCCACTGTCCTATCCTTCGCAGGTAGCTAGTCTCGTTGATATTAGCTTTTAATACTACACCACCACTTTTTTAAATAATAGGGCATTTTACTGTCGTTTTATTTAATCGTTACCCCCACACTAGGATTTTCTCCTATATCATGGGGCAGTTTAAATACATTAATTTCAAAAGGACAAACATTCGGACCCGGAACATTTAATTATATGCCATACAAATACTTGTTCCGTGCGGGATAAAAACCCGCGGCCCTCAGCGTTGCAACTCATTGCTAAGCCACTGCGTCACGGAGCCATCTATTATAGAGCCTAGAGTATTATTCCAAGGCAGTTATCATTAGAGGATATAATTCAGGTCTCTAGAAAATCCTAGGGCGCATTATTTTATTAAAAAGTAAAAACAAATAAACGAGTTTTCCATGCCAGGCTGTAATATTAATTGGTAGTAAAAATAAAGTGCGATTTATATATATTTGTGACGCACTGACCCGCTTTAAGTTATCAAATACAGCCTTTGCCTCGCGTTCACAAACAATATTTTTATTCTTATATCAAAAATATTAGTTATTATAATATTACTTTACTTTGTGCCAATCTATGTTCAGCAGTGGACTTGTGATGGAATGTAGTAGTAGCATATTTCTTAGGTAAAAGAAGTTACAGCCTATGCGTCCCAAAGCTGAATGGCTTCCTATTATTAATGAGAGCATTTAGTCTGCCCTGGTGTGTGGAAATATAAAAAATAAATTTGATTAATTTTAAATTACATATTATAAATATGCTAACAGCATTCTTATCGTAATTATGCGAAAAACCAAGTGTGATTTTTGAGGCACTGGGTACCCTGTGCCTCAGGCAGACACCCCAGGTATATGAAGAAACATCTATATAATTAATTATTTAAGTACTTTTAAGGATATAGATTTTAAGACTTTTCTTTTGTATCTTAAACTAATTATGGACTACATGATCTGTAATAAAAGTTTTATTGACTTTATTTACACTGCTACTTTTGTATTCAGTGGTTCTAGTTTTAACATTTTTAACTAATAAACACATAGCAAAATGAATACTCGTAATACCAAGACGCGCCAGCTTGAGACCCAGCTCAGCTTGCGCTTCAGGAACTAAAGTTGTGCAAGGCAGTGTGAAATATTACTAAAAGGGATGACAATGAAAAGAAATAGTTGAAATAATTAAAAGAACACACAATTAAAGTGTGACATGGCGTTACCACACAGATTATCTAAATGTATTAAAGGAAAGGACCAGCAGGGAACGGTCAATGATTTTGATCAATGCAGCAAGGAATATGAGAGCTCTCAAATTCATTGCTGCATTGCAATCTAATTGAATGAAGCTCAAGGGCAAATTTTACAATTAAACAAAATTTAGACAACTTAACAGCCTCTAAAACTCAGAGTCTGTTCCATGAACTTGTAGAATGCACAACCTCTCAAGCATCTTTAAAATTGTTACAAACATCATCAACAGTGGATTTGACAGGTGAAGATGCTTTCATATCGAGAGCAGCAGGAAGAATCGCTTGCAGTAACAATAAATTAAAATACATTAAAATTAATAAATACATTAATAAATTGCAAAAACATAAAAATAAAATAAGTATTAAAATCATGTTAAGTTATGTAAAGAAAAACAAGAATTAATTAGTAAGGTCAAAATATATTCAATTGAGGTGGATAGCATTAGGAAAAGTTATGAGACTGACATGGAGTATCTTAATTCAGAAATTTCTTCACTTCATAATGCATTAAAGTTATGACAAATAAATATAAATCAGCTCAAAATGAAATAAAGGAACATATACTGGCCATGGACGAGCTGGTGACACTGTGTAAATATAATGAGGAACGTTTTGAGTCATTAGTAAAACAACAGTGTAGTGTCAGCTCTCATTACCGGTTCAGGGACAGTATGTGTTAATAATATGGACAAGAACCCTCTCCTACTCATAAACTCCATGACAGTTCCAGAACAATAAATAATTTGAATAACTTAAATGTTAGCAAAAATAATATTGTTGTGTACAGTGATGATATAGGTAAAACTTAGGTTTAGTATTAAATAAATGTCTAAAGGAACAACAAATTACTAATTATTGTATGCCTGGAGCAACAGCCAAATTATAAATAAAATTCTAAGTAGCCATAGTCCTAATAGTATATTGATACTTCTTATTGGGAGAAGAGGCAATGTGAATAAAAACAATTATTGGATTATATTGAAATTCTAAATAATTTAAATGTTCACAAGATTGTTTTGTTTACATTGCCTTACTTATGGGTCTGCCACAAGAAAATAAATTAAGACATGACTTAAATATCCAAATGAATAATTTAATATGCAACAATAATGTAAACTGACATATAATTGTAATAATTATAAATTTCATTTAATTGACTTAAATATTTTAATTAAGAAGTTTTTGACAAGAGATAGGTATTACCTATCAAAGTATAGTTTAATACTGGTAGCAAATGCGCTATCTTATTATTTATATTTTAACTCAGCCAATGATTTGGCTACCTTGACACCTACTTTTATTGAGCAACAAAATAATATTACATTTGATTTGGAACCAGTTCAAGTAATTTAAATTAGATAATAAGACAATAGAGGTAATCTCTAGCGAAGATAATTTAAATAGCTTAGAATACAACACCAATACATAATTGTGTAATTTCACAAAATAGCAATAATAAAACTGTATCAACCTGGTGCATCAAAATATACAAGGTATGTTAAGCAAAAATTAGAAATTGAATTATTTTTAAATAGTCACAATATACATATTTTATGTATTACTGAACATTGGTTGAAAGATTACAATTCATATTTAATTTCAGTAATCACCAGGTGGTCAGTTCGTTCAATAGAGATACTAAATTACGTGGTGGCTCCTTAATATTAGCTAATAAATCCTTATCATGTAAAGAACGTAAAGACATTGTGAGCCTCTCTGTACTGTAGAAATGGCATGTGACCTTGAGTACCTTATTGTTGTCAGTGTTTACAGACCCCATGTTCAAGTTATGATGCCTTTGAAAAATTATGGAAGAAGTTTTAGTTAAGCTTAATAAACAGAATAAATGTCTTGTAGTATGTGGAGACTTTAATATCAATCTCCTGAAACTTCTTCCATCAGTATTAAATTTTGCTCTTTGTTCAAATCCTATAATCTTGATAATTTATTCTTTGAAGCTACGTATTGCAGGGTGTAGTGCAACTTGTATTGATAATATTTTTCAGGTGTTGTACCAATCAACAAATCAATAATTCAAAAACTTAGTTCAGATCACTGTGGACAACTGGTTTCATTACCTTATATGCACAAAAAACAGGTAATTGAGAAAATTGTGTTTGTTCCTATTAATGCAAAACGCCTGGAGATATTTAGAAGTAATATGGTAAAAAACCTCCCATCACTTTCTTATAAGAACAATGCAGACTATTTATATGAAGAATTATTTACCCTTATAAGCAATGAATTTAATAAAACATTTACTTCTAAAACATTCTCCAGAAACAGTCATAAGGCATTTAATGAGTGGGCGACAGTAGGAATTAAAAGCAGACGAAGGTTATGACCTTTACGAAAGATCATATAATCTTTCCGATGCTTTAAAGAATATGTCAAAAATTATTCTAAAATGTTTAAAGAGTTTGCTCCACAGCCAAATCTTTACATATTAACAAAATTAAGACTGCTAAGAATAAAATTAAAATGACGTGGAGTATAATTAACTGCAGAAACCGGTAAAGACAAACCTCGTAACTCAAACTATCAATTAAAATTAACAATGAATTGACTAAATCAAATCAAGTCGCAGGTGTTTGAAAATATTTCACTGAAATTCCTATCTTGACAACAGAGTCATTGAATACTTCTCCTACTGTCGCCGAGTCATTACTCAAACAGAATGTTAATACCTGTTTAAAATTTAGATTTGAAAAAGTATTACCGCAAGATATTGTAAAATACTTCAAAACCATTGATGTAAAGAAAACCGCAGATTTGTGGGGGATTTCCGTTACAGTTATTGCGTCCATAATAGATTTAATTGCACCTTATCTTGCTATTATTTTTAATACTTGTATCAATTCTGGTGTGTTTCCTGATTTAATGAAATATAGTAAAGTAATACCTTTATTTAAATCTGGTAGTACATTGGACCCTGCTAATTTTAGACCTATTTCTGTACTACCAACTCTCAGTAAAATTTTTGAAAAGATAATTTTAGATCAATTGTTAAATTTTTGAATACAAATAAATTACTTCATAAAAACCAATTTGGTTTTACAAGGGTCGCTCGACGTCTGACGCCGGTGTTGAGCTTATGAAATATATTTTTAATGCCTGGGAGAATTCACAGGATGCCTTAGGTATTTTTGTGATCTTTCCAAGGCTTTCGATTGTGTATCATGAGACATTAATCAGGAAACTACAACATTACGGTGTAAAATTTGGCGCTTAGACTTATTACTTCATATTTAAGTAACAGAACTCAAAAGTCGTGATCAATGGTAAGGTTCCTCCGGATCGGTAGTATCAATGGGCGTTCCTCAGGGCTCGATTCTTGGCCCATTCCTATTCTTAATCTATATTGACTTACCTTATCTTGTGAGGGACATTCACGATATAGTATTATTTGCTGATGATACTTCTTTAATTTTCAATCATCAATGTAAGACAAATGCTAATTAAATTTAACAATGCTCTTAATAATACAAAATGTTTAAAATATAATGTGTGCTCTTAAATGGGAGGAGTTGAGTCTTGTGGATACCACTGTTTTTCTTGGTATTACTATTGACGCTAAACTTCAATGGGGCCCTATATCTAAATTAGCATAGACTTAGTTCTGCAGCATATGCTGTAGAAGATTAGAAGTCTCACAGATGTTGAGACAGCTAGATTAGTATTTTTAGTTACTTTCATAGCGTAATGTCTTATGGAATTTTGCTATGGGGTAATACGACTGATATTGAAGCCACATATATTTTGCAAAAGGGAGCCGTACGAGCGATTTATAATCTAAATTGTAAAGAGTCCCTTAGAGAAAATTTTTAAGAAATAAACATATTAACTTTGGCATCGCAATATATTTATGAAAATGTAATTTATGTACATGAAAACATAAATAGCTTTAATAAGAATAAGGATGTTCATACTATAAACACTAGGAACAAACATAAACTTAATGCCAGTTACTAGACTCCACAGAATCAGTAATTCATTTATGGGGCAATGTATACGCTTTTACAACAAAATCCCAGAACATGTTCAAAGTTTGTCAGTAAACAAGTTTAAAAGTTTTATTAAACAAAACTGTACAAAAGGGTTATTATAATATCAAGGAATACATGCATGAAAATAACCCTGGGAATAGGGTGATCGCCACCATGCTGGTTCTATGAAAATTCATTAAAAATTGTATAAACAAAATTATTGTTAAGTGAAATATGTTTAAAAAATCGCTGGGTTTCTTGCTGGTTCTTCCCAGGACAGAGTATTTTTCGAACCAGTGGTAAATAAAAATGACTTTCAATAAGTATTATTATGTGATCAATATTGAATAAAAATTCATTCATTCATTCATTCATTCATGAGATTCGGGTTTGGGTCAGGCGATAATCAGTTATTTTTCTTCGAGAAATGCTCGGTAAAAAACAGAAATTTGGCGCTGATTCACTTCCATGCCAGGAAGCACGTAAAGCTGTTGGTCCTGCGCTCTGTCGATCTCTCTCCGATCGTGTCCCGTTCACCGTTCTTGCACACACACTCGTGCACTGTCCCGTCCTTCGCAGGTAGCTAGTCTCGTTGACATTGGCTTTTAATACTACACCACCACTTTTTTAAATAATAGGGCATTTTACTGTCGTTTTATTTAATCGTTACCTCCACACTAGGATTTTCTCCTATATCGTGGGGCAGTTTAAATAAATTAATTTCAAAAGGACAAACATTCGGACCCGGAACATTTAATTATATGCCATACAAATACTTGTTCCGTGCGGGATAAAAACCCGCGGCCCCCAGCGTTGCAACTCATTGCTAAGGATATAATTCAGGTCTCTAGAAAATCCTAAGGCGCATTATTTTATTAAAAAGTAAAAACAAATAAACGAGTTTTCCATGCCAGGCTTTCCGTAATCGGAAAAACATAACGGCTGTAATATTAATTGGTAGTAAAAATTAAGTGCAATTTATATATATTTGTGACGCACTGACCCGCTTTAGGTTATCAAATACAGCCTTTGCCTCGCGTTCACCTACAATATTTTTATTCTTATATCAAAAATATTAGTTATTATAATATTACTTTACTTTGTGCCAATCTATGTTCAGCAGTGGACTTGTGATGGAATGTAGTAGTAGCATATTTCTTAGGTAAAAGAAGTTACAGCCTATGCGCGTCCCAAAGCTGAATGGCTTCCTATTATTAATGAGAGCATTTAGTCCACTGCGCTGCCCTAGTGTGTGGAAATATAAAAATAATAAAATTTGATTAATTTTAAATTACATATTATAAATATGCTAACAGCATTCTTATCGTAATTGCGCGAAAAACCCAAGTGTGATTTTTGAGGCACTGGGTACCCTGTGCCTCGGGCAGACACCCCAGGTATATGAAGAAACATCTATATAATTAATTATATAAGTACTTTTAAGGATATAGATTTTAAGACTTTTTCTTTTGTATCTTAAACTCATTATGGACTACATGATCTGTAATAAAAGTTTTTATTATTATTATTTATATTTTCATATTTTTTAAAAACGTTATTCCCAAAATAGGATATTCTCGTGTGTCGTGAAGGCAGTTTACATACATAAATTGCACAAGGACAAACATCCAGACCTGGAACAATTACTTGTAGACCATACAAATACTTGTTCCGCGCGGGATTTGAACTAGTAAAAAGTGTTTAAATCTTGGGTTAAAAAAAAACGTAAATAATTTGAGTAGAATGTCTAATATTGAATTGATTGTGAGGTCAATAAGAGTAATTTCAACTAATATAAACACTCACTTCACGTAATTTTGCCACAACCTCCTGCTGAACTAAACCCTCTCAGAAATAAGAAGAGGAGTGCAGTGGAGTTGGACGTACATAATATACACGCTTTACCGACCAATAAAGTCTAGGTAAAGTCCACAGCTAAATATAGGCCTCCCCCATAGATTGCTTAAGAGGAGCGATATTTGCCATAGTTGCCTGGCAAGCCGAGTTGGCAACCGCAGTTTTTTTATTTTTAAGTTGTCATTAGAAAGACGCAACTACCCATCTTCTGGTTTGCTTCCCTCTATCGCCTCTTACGCCACCCACGGGACGGACGATATGGGGTAGTAAATATTCTAACAAAGCCACTTCACGGTAAGTCCTCTACAACATAAGCTGCAGTAATGGTTTAAGAAAGTTTTGACTTTAGCAAAAAATTTATAGAACCAGAATTGACATCCGTGTGTTGAAAAAAATTGGATTCTAATATCAAGAAATTGAATTTATTACGACAAATTGTGTATAAGGTAATGTGTAACAACGTATCTAAAACCGAAAATCTGTGTGTTTAGTTAAAAATGTATTGTTTAAAGCCGAGTTTAATACGGATAACGAAACCTGCAATCACAGGAAAAGTAAAAAATCAAATTGTTTCGTTTACTTCCCGACTGCATGACAGTTTTACAAAGCCCTAAAATATTAATGCCATTCTTAAGGGTCCAAGGCTATTATCCACATGTTTCCAACTTCAAAACGAGTTTGGTGAAGTCAATTACCTACCCTTTAATAGATAAAAGGACACAGTGATTCTTGAAGCAATGATGCTGCGGACGTTTTAGTCGAATGTTAGTATGTATATATACATACTACTATTCGGGCCTGTACGCTATCAAGTACCCCTCACTAGATCTACACGCACAATTTGGAAGTAATCATATAGAACGAAGGTAAGTCTACAATTTTTTTCAAAGTCTGTAGCCACAGCTACATATCTCATGATTCCTTTGAATTAAATTGTGATGTGTAGTGGCGGTGTAAAAATATCCATTACCCCATATCATCCCGTGGGTGTCGTAAGAGGCGACAGAGGGAAACAAATCAGGAGATGTGCAGCAGCGTCTTTCTAATAACGACTAAAAAACTGCGGTTACCAACCCGCTTGCCAAGCGTGGCAACTATGGCAAATATCCCCCCAATGAGGCAATCTATGGGGGAGGCCTATGTTCAGCAGCGGATTTTAACAGGCTGTTACAGTACGGTACGAAATCCCGATTTCGAAATTTTACAACGGCTCCAACAACATTCGGTTACTTTAATAACATATTATATCATATTATGTGTTATTGATAGCCCAGAGTGCACAGCCTGGTTGGAGGGCGAAGCAACATCCTTGTCAAGTGCCCCTTCTTTGCTAGGTACGATTTTGCTCATAACAATCGATGACAATTAAAAAAAGTTGCCCTCTCTCCTTCATTGAACGAAGATGAGAAACAATACAGAAATAATTAAAATTATGATAATCTACGATTATTATAAATAAGACAGATTCATCATCATCATCATCATCATTACAACCCTTCACAAGTGCACTGCTGAACATAGGCCTCCCCCAAGGAATGCCACAAAGCACAGACATGAGACACCTGCATCCATCGACTTCCTGCATGTCTTACCAGGTTGTCACTCCATCTAGTGGGGGGTCACCCTACACTTCGCCTAACGGTACGAGGCCGCCATTCGAGAAGCTTTTTTCCCCATCGGTTGTCGGTTCTTCGAGCTATATGGCCGGCCCATTGCCACTTCAGCTTACTAATCCGTTGGACTATGTCGGTCACTCTGGTTCTGCTGCGGATATCCTCATTCCTAAGTTTATCACGCAGAGAAACCCTGAGCATAGCCCTCTCCATAGCTCGCTGAGCGACCTTGAGCTTCCTCATACGGCCAGCAGTGAAGGACTACGTCTCAGAGCCATAAGACATCACTGGCAAAACGCACTGTTTGTACAATCTCGTTTTCAGGTTTTGAGGTATACCTGACAAGAAGATGTGTCGTAATTTCCCGAACACTGCCCAACCGAGTTCAATCCGTCGATTGACCTCTCGGTCGAAGTTGGATTTCAGCACTTCGATATACCAACAGTCAACTTGGCACCGCTGAAGGGACTGCAGCACCGCCCAAATTTCGACGGAATCAAAAGCTTTCTCAGTCCACATACGCAAGACATAGTGGCAAATTGTACTCCTCGGTCTTCTGTACAATTTGCCGAAGGGTATGTATGTGGTCCATGGTGCTAAAGCCTTTTAGGAAACCGGCTTGTTCGGGAGGCTGGAAGTCGTCGAGACTGCATTGAGACGATTCATAATGACTCTCGAAAACAGCACGTAGACGCGGCTCAGAAGGGAAATCGGTCTGTATTTCTTCAAGAGAGCATTGTCGTCTTTCTTGAAGAACACGACCACCGCACTTCTGCTCCACGCCTCCGGAGTAGTACCACCATGGAGGACGGAATTAAAGAGCTTCTGAAGGACTTCAAGTACCGGTTTTCCACCCGCTTTTGTTTTTGTTTTAATGAAAATAAATAGACACTCATTCGACTTTGGTGTCCTATCACCGTATGCGATATATGTACAAATCAAATAATAATAATCTCTAAATAAATGGTACGAGAGAATTTATACCCCACCTTAAAATATCTTCTAAATATTTTGTCACGAAGCTAATCAAATCCACAAGAATAAATACCCTTTTATAGGCTTAGTCTCATTTATTTTGGCGTCTATTTCAGGATCGGTTTGAGGGCTTTTCTTAAATCCGTTTTAATTCCCACTAGACCTCTTTAATCTGCAGTTATATAAGTACATCATTTTATTAGATTTCTCTTTATTTTGACAATGGTTTTAATTGGTTTTATTCAACAACTTGTCCAAGTAGCGTATATTTATTGAATAATTTTTTTTACCAAAAAAGGGTGACAAACAAGCACATAGTCCATCCTATGGTAAGTGTATGCACTATGTTATCCATAGACACCTACATCCATTCTCGGTTAAGATCAAAATGCATAAGTATTGCCACCCCTGGGGACAAAGATGGAATGCCTCGTTTTTAGTAAAAAGGGTTTCCAGCTCACTACACTCACCATACGAAACACCATAGTATCAAACTGCTATTTTATGCTGGTATTCTGTGAGAAAGTGGTCCTTCGCAGGTCGAGCCGACCCATTCGTGCTGCAACCATAACATAATATTGAAACCCGAAATTAGTCCAGATTAACTTTGGACGTCGGGACGTCCAACGCCTAAGTCGTCCCGTGGTCATAAGCTTAAAATACGTATAAGTAAATAAAA
This sequence comes from Parnassius orleans, assembly GCA_029286625.1. Lineage (NCBI taxonomy): Eukaryota > Metazoa > Arthropoda > Insecta > Lepidoptera > Papilionidae > Parnassius > Parnassius orleans. The sequence goes on from JAGSMP010000221.1 coordinate 1,010,133, forward strand.
AATGTATGCGACATAATCCGTAAAATAAGTTTTATTAAACTCTTGTTAATGAAATCTCTGATTTTTTTTTTAAATTAAATAAAAAACATATATAAGAAGAGATTTTAAAACGCCTGTAAGTGTCCATTGTTCTATTAAGGCTTCGCCCACTGAAGAAAAGATTTGTCGTAATAACTGACTTATACAAAATGGGTATAACGCCATGAAACTTCTATAACATGTCCCATCGGCGCTTCTTACGGGACCCACAGCACTGAGATGGTGATGATACATTTTCTGACGCTACGACTACACTGCCAATAGCAAAGATATATTTTAAGTTATTCAATATACCAAGTTTAAAATATTCAGCAATTATTACTATTTTGTAAATAATATATAAAAAATAGATTGCAAAGTACACATTACGCAAATGAACATTACCATAAATCCTAATGGCAGAATGACCATGTTGCTCTCAGTACAAGCTTGCATGTATGACTCAGCCATGTATTGCATGCCGTAAGCGCTAAGCGCGTCGGTATGTTCTACTAGGGCCTAAAAATTAAGATCCCAACGTTTTGTCGCATAAAATCGTATCTAGCAATCATATTGTACATATAAGTGATATAAAAAGCACATTGTCAGAATGATAAATGTTTGTTGAACTTATTAGTATAAGAAAACTACGGCATAATTACAATAATAGTAGCAGAAAGGGTAATTTATAAATATATATATATATATATATATATATATATATATATATATATATATATTATTTAACGTATATATATATATAGATGTGAAATAAAAAAATCACATGCGAAGCAATGCATGCGTGGCAATCATGGCAAATCTTCCATACTTAAGGAGAGGCCCATTTTCAGACGCAGAGTGATGCGGGCCAGTACCGGGCGGGTAAAAATAGGGAATTAAGTAATTGGTAATTTTCTTAGTTATTATAATTAGTTATACCGTTTGTAGAAAGATTTGACTTTATAAATAATATATATAATTTATATATATATATATATATATATATATATATATATATATATATATATATATATATATATATATATATATATATATATATATATATATATATTTATAAATTACCCTTTCTGCTCGTACTCTTAAGTTATGATTTTTAAGTAAGAAAACTGTAATTAGCTTTAATTTAAGACTAAGTAAAGTTTGTACACTATTATTGTAATTATACCGTAGTTTTCTAATAAATAAATACATAAATAAAATAACGTTTAACGTCCATTTCACACCTATGCCGGTGGTTGTTGGGAGCACTAAGCTCGAAGTTGTTGGCGAGTACGTTTACCTGGGACAAATAGTCCAAACAGTAAAAAAAGGTAAGTAGGTAAGTCCAACTTCGACCGAGAGGTCAATCGACGGATTCAACTCGGCTGGGAAGCTTTCGGGAGATTACGACACATCTTCTCGTCAGGTATACCTCAAGACAGATTATATCAAGATAATTTTGGGATTCTTTTAGAAGCTATTTGGATTCGAATAACCATAATTCCTGTCTTCCCGCAAAATGCGCTCTACGTCGAGAAGTTGCGGAAACCAGCACGTATTTGTAGAATAAAATTCTAATATCATTAACAGTTAGTGAAACAAACTTTAGCTTAGCCAACTGTTTAACTTAAAAATAAATTGGTAAATCCAATTGGGCATGCCCTAAGCGCATTAAAAAAATTACGTATAACATGATTATACGGAATTTTGTGTGTATTAAAGTAGTTTAAATACACACAAGTTTTCACTAATAACCTTATTATACTTCCAATTTTCCGATAATTTTATGTCAAACTTCAATTTAAAAAAAAGTTTGGAAAATCCAAAAGTGCACGACTCATAATGCTCATATGATCATCATATCATCATTCAGGTCACTCCATAAAGTCCAAGATGTATTTAAGTATAAATATTACATCGTACTTACTTTTAGTACGTACTACTATTATTTATTCTGTGCTTTTAAAATATTGTAATAAAAATCTCTGATTATTATTATAATCAAGTATGTAAGAAATTTGATTTTTCGAATATTATGTATTTGTAGCGGCTTTTTGAGCCGCTGCAAACAATCGATACAGTGTTCACTCACGACGGCAATTGACGCCGAACTAACTGAGTGAGTGACGCAGTCTCTATTTAGTAAAAATAAATTCATACAAGGCTGCTAAAACACCGAAAATTTCGACATTTCGCAGCCGAAAAAACTTAATTATAACTAAACAAAACAAAATTAAACTGCCATTTACATTCAATGGCTTCCCACATGATAGATGAAGAGTTTTAAAAATAGATTGAGTTGAACAATTGATATTTTCAAAAGTTATTGTGTTTACGAAGCCGCATGACTTGATAAAACCACACCATAAGCCACTAAAACCCCTTTTTTATGTAAAAATAGCAATTAATCCATTAAAAAAAATTATTAAGTTCAACAAACATTTATCATTCTAACAATGTGCTTTTTATATCACTTAAATGTACAATATGATTGCTAGATACGATTTTATGCGACAAAACATTGAAGTCTTAATTTTTAGGCCCTAGTAGAACATACCGGCGCGCTTAGCGCTTACGGCATGCAATACATGGCTGAGTCATACATGCAAGCTTGTACTGAGAGCAACATGGTCATTCTGCCATTAGGATTTATGGTAATGTTCATTTGCGTAATGTGTACTTTGCAATCTATTTTTTATATATTATTTACAAAATAGTAATAATTGCTGAATATTTTAAACTTGATATATTGAATAACTTAAAATATATCTTTGCTATTGGCAGTGTAGTCGTAGCGTCAGAAAATGTATCATCACCATCTCAGTGCTGTGGGTCCCGTAAGAAGCGCCGATGGGACATGTTATAGAAGTTTCATGGCGTTATACCCATTTTGTATAAGTCAGTTATTACGACAAATCTTTTCTTCAGTGGGCGAAGCCTTAATAGAACAATGGACACTTACAGGCGTTTTAAAATCTCTTCTTATATTTGTTTTTTATTTAATTTAAAAAAAAATCAGAGATTTCATTAACAAGAGTTTAATAAAACTTATTTTACGGATTATGTCGCATAAATTTTTTATTTACTTATACGTATTTTAAGCTTATGACCACGGGACGACTTAGGCGTTGGACGTCCCGACGTCCAAAATTAATCTGGACTAATTTCGGCATTCAATATTGTCTTATGGTTGCAGCACGAATGGTTCGACTCGACCTGCGAAGGACCACTTTCTCACAGAATACAAGCATAAAATAGCAGTTTGTTACTATGGTGTTTCGTATGGTGAGTGTAGTGAGCTGGAAACCCTTTTTACTAAAAACGAGGCATTCCATCTTTGTCCCCAGTGGTGGCAATATTTATGCATTTTGATCGTAACCGAGAATGGATGTAGGTTTCTATGGACAACATAGTGCATACACTTACCATAGGATGGACTATGTGCTTGTTTGTCACCCTTTTTTGGTAAAAAATTATTCAATAAAATAAATAAATATACGCTACTTGGACAAGTTGTTGAATAAGCTATGTTAAGATCTCATATCATCCTGATGACAAGATTACCGTTTACCTTGTTACTTAACAAACAATTCTTGTAAAACCCATTAAAACCATTGTCAAAATAAAGAGAAATCTAATAAAATGATGTACTTATATAACTGCAGATTAAAGAGGTCTAGTGGGAATTAAAGCGGATTTAAGAAAAGCCCTCAAACCGATTCTAAAATAGACGCCAAAATAAATGAGACTAATGCTATAAAAGGGTATTTATTCTTATGGATTTGATTACCTTCGTGACAAAATATTTAGAAGATATTTTAAGGTGGGGTATAAATTCTCTCGTACCATTTATTTAGAGATTATTATTCTTTGATTTGTACATATATCACATACGGTGATAGGATACCAAAGTCGAATGAGTGTCTATTTATTTTCATTAAAACAAAAACAAAAGCGGGTGGAAAACCAGTACTTGAAGTCCTTCAGAAGCTCTTTAATTCCGTTCTCCATGGTGGTACTACTCCGGAGGCGTGGAGCAGAAGTGCGGTGGTCTTGTTCTTCAAGAAAGACGACAATGCTCTCTTGAAGAAATACAGACCGATTTCCCTTCTGAGCCGCGTCTACGTGCTGTTTTCGAGAGTCATTACGAATCGTCTCGCACGCAGACTCGACGACTTCCAGCCTCCCAAACAAGCCGGTTTCCGAAAAGGCTTTAGCACCATAGACCACATACATACCCTTCGGCAAATTGTACAGAAAACCAAGGAGTACAATTTGCCTAGTGGCAAATTGTATATGTCTTGCGTATGTAGACTGCGAAAGCCTTTGATTCCGTCGAAATTTGGGCGGTGCTGCAGTCTCTTCAGCGGTGCCAAGTTGACTGTTGGTATATCGAAGTGCTGAAGTGTTTGTACAGTAGGACTATGATGGCTATCCGAGTACAGAACCAGAGTACGAAACCTATCCAACTGCAGAGAGGTGTAAGACAGGGTGAAGTAATATCCCCGAAACTCTTCACCGCTGCATTGGAAGCTGTTTCAAGCTACTGGACTGGAAAGGATACGGTATTAACATCAATGGCCAGTACATCATTCTTTTTCGATTTGCCGACGATAGAGTCCTTACGGCAAAATCGCTGGAGCACCTAAGCACTATGCTCAATGACCTCAATAGTGCCTCCCAACGGATAGGTCTTAAGATGAACATGGAGAAAACAAAGATCATGTTTAATGTCCATGTCACACCCATGCCAGTAGTTGTTGGGAGTACTAAGCTCGAAGTTGTTGACAAGTATGTTTACCTTTGAGAAATAGTTCGACTAGGTAAGTCCAACTTCGAACGAGAGGTCAATCGACGAATTCAACTCGGCTGGGCAGCGTTCGGGAAATTACAACACATCTTCTCGTCAGGTATACATCAAAACCTGGAAACTAGATTGTACAACCAGTGCGTGTTGCCAGTGATGACTTATGGATCTGAGACGTGGTCCTTCACTGCTGGCCGTATGAGGACGCTCAAGGTCACTCAGCGAACTATGGAGAGGGCTATGCTCGGAGTTTATCTGCGTGATAAACTTAGAAATGAGGATATCCGCAGTAGAACCAGAGTAACCGACATAGCCCAACGGATTAGTAAGCTGAAGTGGCAATGGGCCGGCCATATAGCTCGAAAAACCGACAACCGATGGGAAAAAAAGGTTCTCGAGTGGCAGCCTCGTACCGGTAGGCGAAGTGTAGGGCGACCCCCACTAGATGGAGTGACGACCTGGTAAGACATGCAGGAAGTCGATGGATGCAGGTGACTCAGGACCGTGCTTTGTGGCATTCCTTGGAGGAGGCCTATGTTCAGCAGTGGACTTGTGAAAGGCTGTAATGATGATGATGATGATGACCCCCATAAATTGCCTAGTAGGGAGGATATTTGCCATAGTCGCCACAATTGGTAAAATTATCGCAATCACAGTGTTTTTAATTATTGTGACCTCTTAACAGAAAGATGCTGCTGCCCATCTCCTGTTTTAGTTTCTCTATATCACATCTTATGATACCCACGCGTATTGTGGGTTATTGTAGTGGATTTTACTACACTTCAACAAATTATTTCACTTTAAATATCATAGAGTTAATACGTAAAATTATAAATTTTAATATTAAATATTCACTATTCGTTAAAGTATGTCAATCCAATCTAATTCCAGTGGAAATTATATAATGGTATTGAATGCTGCTATTTGGCTTTCTATTTTATAAATAGGAAAATGTAAATTCTATTTTAAGTCAAAATTGTTCAGAGGCCGCGGTCGAACATGAATGAATGTCCGGATATGCATAAAACGTTATACGATGTAAAACATTTTCGTTCACGTAATATTATGCAGTGATATTCTTTTGAAATCATTTTTTTTTCATAAGTGACAAGTAGCCATAGTTTTTTCATCAAATGTTTTTATTTATTTTCTCTTACCCGTCAAATCATTATCATCTTTTTTCATGGAGCAATGGCTACGCTTACCCATCTGGTGGGGACATAGGCATAGCCTATGTTTGTCGAACTTCCACCGACTAAAACCCTATGGTGTTCCAGCTTTGCCGAATATCGGCAGAGCTACGGGAACACTTTTGCACATTTCGGATCTCCCATAACCACGAACATAGAAGTAGTCGACTCAGGCGGCCTCCTAGGCGGAAAAGTCTTATTACCTAGTTAACCTTCGAATAATGTTCGAAGCTAACAACTGTACAGTGGATGTTACACTGCCCTATATGCACGCCCGTATTAGACTGAGATATAGTGCCACACATGGAAACAAGCACAAGATCACTACACAATAGAAACAGAAACAGAAACCATGTCGCACCTATGCCAGTAGTTGTTGGGAGCACTAAGCTCGAAGTTGTTGACGAGTATGTTTACCTGGGACAAATAGTCCGACTAGGTATGTCCAACTTCGACCGAGAGGTCAATTGACGGATTCAACTCGGCTGGTCAGCGTTCGGGAAATTACGACACATCATCTCGTCAGATATACCTCAAATCTTGAAAACGAGACTGTACAACAGTGCGTGTTGCCAGTGATGACTTATGGAACTAAGACGTAGTCCTTCACTGCTGGCCATATGAGGAAGCTCTAGGTCGCTCAGCGAACTATGGAGAGGACTATGCTCGGGGTTTCTCTGCGTGATAAACTTAGAAATGAGGATATCCGCAGTAGAACCAGAGTGACCGACCTAGCCCAAAGGATTAATAAGCTGAAGTGGCGATGGGCCGCCATATTGCTCGAAGAACCGACAACCGATGGGGAAAAAAGGTTCTCGAGTGGCAGCCTCGTACCGGTAGGCGAAGTTTAGGGCGACCCCCACTAGATGGAGTGACGACCTAGCACGATGACGACATGCAGGAAGTCGATGGATGCAAGTGGCTCAGGACCGTGCTTTGTGGCATTTCTTGGGGGAGGCCTATGTTCAGCAGTGGACTTATGAAAGACTGTAATGATGATAATGATGAAGCCAATATTTAAGATCTTGTCGCATAAATATAGCATTGTTTACGGGAAAGTAAAGGTTAACGGTTGTCTTTTCGCTTTACGCAAATATCCTCGCTGGTTTATACTAGGTAATTTCGTTATTGCCAATACAAACTAAACATTTTGAATCACTATTTCATGTCCCTCCATCATCCATATAATTTTAGTTATAGCATTTTGTGCCGCTTCTTGTCACATACTTTCTATATTTGTGCATATTGCATATTATATAACTATAAAGTACTTTAAAATTGATATACCATGCTACAAGAACCTACATTTTGAGAAATAAAAATATAACAAGGGGTTTCCGCTATACTTACTTTTTGCTACAATGCGTGACCTTAACACTAACCCTGATGAAACAAAGTATGAGGTTTTTTGGCAAACAGCTTGGCTATTTCGCCGCTTGAAAAATGTGTGCAAAGCACATCCAAAATAAATGTTACTTTATGACCTTGGAATGATTCCAAAACAACTTTGATACTAAATCTTTACAATAAGAAATCTAAATAAGCATTTGTGTGGTTTCCTTAATATGTAACACGGGTATTTTTTTAATTTTCCTTTAAAAAATATATGAAAGTATGTAGGTAATCATATTCTTCTTTGTTCTGGCGTTAGTCTCGGCTTTATTCAGGCTTTACTTGTACTCGTTCTACTCTACTGTTCATCCAAATTCTAAGGATTAATTGAATCGCATAACTGTAAGGGCCGCGGAACCTTGTTCCTGGTACTTTTTCATTTTGATTTTGTGGCCAATAAAGATTGTAGACCTTCGCTAAATGTGATCAAACTAAAATAGTTGAAATAAATAATTCACGAATGTATTCACGATCAAAAGAATTAAACAGAATAATAATTTAATAATCGAGTCTCAATCAGTGAAAATACCGCGTACAATACGTACAAAAAAAACATGCAGTCGAATTGTGAACCTCCTCCTCGACAGACAATGATGGCTGCATATCTTCTATTTCTGCACTAATTTCACGTACATATATCCAATCGCTTGTTTAACACGAAAAATATTATAATAGAATAAAGCAGCCGAGCAGCACTTTCTCTACCGATTTGCACGGCGACATTGCTGCTTGGCGGTAGAAGTAGATAAAAGGGTAATATCTATTTAGACGGACTCCTCAGCAGAAAAGGAGCCCTACCACGTTTTGAAGAGTAGTATTAGTTAAAGTAGTAAGTTAGATCGACCGCGTGCAAGGCTCACTTGTCAAATTGACGTAATACATATTATATTTGTCGACCAATTTAAAAGAAATTAATTTTAGCCAAAACTTATCTCAATACATCATAATTGAAAATCATTCACATCCAAATTAGTTCAGGCATTGTGGACATTAGCGTGCACAAAATAACAGACTAACAGACAAAGGAACTGCCCTTATTGCTTTAAATTTTTGATGTATTCTCAAAGATTCAGTAAGGTTTTATTCCAATTAGTTCGAATAATTATGTCTTCGAGACCATAACTTCGGTTATAGTGGCCAGTCTCATTAGCCATTTGCGCAGGACAAAATTGTAGTGCACGAGTGTTTGCTTAAGCACAGGCACACTCTTTCTCTCACAGTACGATGGGACGGCAATCAAAAACGACCGGAGAGAGATTAGGTGCAGCAGTAACCACTTTAAGTGATATAGTACCCAAGCCAAGAGGGTGGGAGTCATTTTGGCCTGACCATCAGTCATCACCATGATCAACAGTCACGCTTACAACTACTAGACCACCAAAGATAGTCGCCAGTTCAAATAGTTTTAAATCTCACACACTTGTCTTCAGCTGAGATTAAAACACAAAGTAAGAAATTAAAATAAAAAAATAAAGGCTCCTGAATACAATTTCTGAAATCAAAACCGATAATTTAAAATTTAAAATTTTGTACAACCGACTTCAATATGAATTATTAAGAATAACTCAAAAACTATTAGTCAAAGCTTGATCAAATTTATATGGGACCACATGAGAAGCACCAACTTTCAAATAAAAAAAGATTCATCGAAATCAGTTCACCCAGAAAATAGTGATGAGGTAACAAACATAAAAAAACATACAGTCCAATTGAGTACCTCCTCTTTTTTGAATTCGGTAAAAAAGAACAATGTTTTTAACACATTTAAGTTCATGGGAATATAATATTTGTATCCCTCGTGTGAAAAAATACGTTTTGTTAGATAGCTTGGACTTGGAGAGCCTTCGATGAGATTTATATCCTCGTACCAATGTCGCAAAATTTGGCAAAATAATTTGGCTAGTTGCCAACTAGACGCTACGCAACCCTAAATCGATCGTTGCCTGCGTGAATCTTTTGGTTACGTAAGTAGTAGTTTATTTGTCCTGCGTTAAAAATAGGAGATAAAATAAGATTAAAAATGTTATCACCTATCAGTAAATAAGTTAAAACATTTCGGTCAAAAAGCGGAAAACATTATAAGTAGTAAATAAGAGGCCTTGTCAGTCCCTATATTTTTGTTCACAGCGTACCGTCGCCGTGAGAGGCGAGAACCAGAAACTTTTTAACTGGTAAATATGCATTCTGTCTTAGTTCTCAAGGGTGAAAACGTATCTGCATTTTGATTCTTAATCGTGGAAAGATGTAAACACAGCACTATTTTAACATCAGGTTCACTACGCGCTTACTGTTACATTTCCTATATTATAAAAATCTGAAAAACTTGTGCTTTTTATTTAAAGATAATGTACAGTTTCAACAGTTTTTGTTGGAAGGGCCTGCGCAGCATACCAGTACAATTGTCAAATGCCCACAAAATATTTTTCATTGCTTGGACATTCCACTCCTGATAATATTTTCACTTACCGTCGAGCACGTGAAAAATCACCCCTTAAAGTTGCGCTTAATAATTTAAATCGTGCTGGTGGGTGAGGCTCTTTACTCTTGTTGCTCAAGTTCTACAGAATTTACGCTTCAGATCCCTCTCATAAAAAAAAAGAGGCTTGTGCCCTGCGAAGATACAATGGGACATAATTTTACTTTCATACATTTTAAACATTTGGCAAGATATGTTAAAAATCCCCCTGTTGTATGATATGCGTATTACCTTTTCTTTACAAATTTTTAAATCCTCTATGTACACATGCAAATTTTCATGTTTATTTAGTAAAATAATGTGGGGATACGTCTAACGTGGGGTGAATGACCTCAGGAACTAACGTTAAAGAGGTTGCCACAATTTAATATAATATAATTTTTCAATTTTGAACCTGGTCAACACTGGTTTAAATTATTCTTACTATGCAAATAAACTAAAGTTGCAGGCTCTTTATATTAAAGATTGTTTGGGAGGAATAACTCGAGGATACTGAAGATTATTCATACCGATATATTTCTTGTTTATTATAACGACAAATTCATTTTTTTGAGCATAGAGCACACTGGCCACCGGCAGACCAGAGTGGAGTAGCCATACGCGGGAGTTCCCCTCTGTCGAAGTTTAAATCTGCGCAGTCCTATGCGTACAATAAAACTAGTTGCAACCGCACTGCTCACTAAACTAAATCTAGTTGATCGGCTGAATCAAAGTTGTACAAAAATGCTGCATTGTTCAGTTTTTTGCTGCAAAAATAATATATTATATAAATAATTGCTATTTACTTCTTTTTAAACTTCAAAATTACAATAATAACGGTCGTGTTGTTTCGGATTTGTTTTCCAACACAGGCCGCTCGCCCTCATACAATATGCAAATCGGTCGAGCTAACTGATCGACGACTGATCTGAGTCTGTATCCGAGTAGTCGCTGTCACCGAGCAATAGTGTTTTATCGTATCTATATGTGTGTGAAATTGTTAGTTTATTGATTGAATTTTTAACCAATTTAAAAAATGGGGTGGATACCAAATCCAATGTATGATGACTTTTGTATTTCATGTATTATATATATATATATATATATATATATATATATATATATATATACATAGGTTAAAGGTAGATAAGGTTCAATTTTGGATAATATACAAAGATCTGGCCACATGTCACTTTTTGGGTTAGGCATTTCTGCATTAATAACTAATGCATTTATTCATATAACACGTGCCTTTCAATTTGATTAAATTATTCTTCCAACTTTCATTGTCTTCATTTTAATTTCGTCGCTTAAACTTCATTGCCTCCAGTTGATTGCGTGTTGAACTTTTGTTGTTTCATCGCAATTTATTTGCTAGCAAATCCCCTCCCACGAACTGATTTAAAACCTTCTGTCCTACTTTTTCGCTTGAATACTATAATAATAACAGCTTAAGATTTTAGTGCAACTTGAGCTCGCAATATTAATATTTTTAAAGTCCAAAGGTTCATTAAAGTTAAAAAACATTTTTATCGTTAAAATAAATATTATGTAATGTAAATAATTAATCAATATTTAGAAAAGAGAATAAAAATGTGATTGCAAGTTAATTCTAGAATCCTTTTTTCTTATTTATTTATTTATTCTATAATGTAAACCAAAATAAAAAATGTGACTAGAAGTACAATTTCAAATACATTCACAATAGGCGGTCTTATCGTTCTGAAAATGATTTCTTCCAGATAATCTTTGCGTTGCATCAATCAAAGATTAAAGTGGAGGTGATGTACATAAAAATATATATTCATTCATAATAAATGTTGATGGGTACAAATGATAGAGGTCAAAGTACAGATATAAGAATTGAATTCTAAGTAATACGTTTTATAAAGACTTTTGAAAGTACTAAGAGATTTAGCACGACGGGTGTGGAAAAGAAAGCATTCCAAAAGCGCAGAGCAGTGATTGTAAAGGATTTTGTAAAGAAGGAGGAACAAAGACACAAAGATTTATAGAAGATCAAAGAAATGTGTAAGATAAAAATTCTAAAAACGTACTTATAAGTAACGAGCAGTGGAGAGAGTAAACAGCAAGCCGTACAAAGCAGAGAAAATGTGAGAATTCTTGCAAGGATGAATCTGGAGGCACCTGAGTTGTTTATGAAATTCAGAGTTGTGATCATGTTTTCGGAGTCATATAAGCTGCTCTTCGGTAAATTCTAAATAGCAAATATCAGCATGGTCAAGAATGGTTCGAAGTCTCTACTTCTGCACTGAGCAAGCGTAATTTTAGTCACTGTAAGAAGTATATTAAGTAAACTACGAAAGGAGCTTAAAGCTGTAATCATTTTTGTACTAACCTCAATTAATTAACGAGGTCCAAGGCATACAGGAGTTGAAATGTAATCTCAGGATTTTTACCTTATTATTATGAGGGATGTACATAAAAGTATAATGAGAGGTAGACAAGACCAGTAAATTTTTCCAATGAATTGCGAATTACAAATGATAAAAGCTTAAGTGTTTTAGGATTAATCACTAAGCCATAACATTTACTTCAGTTCAAAATACAAGTCAGATCCGTGTAAGTAGTCTTAATTTCTAAGCTAAACAAGTGTGATGCGGGAAGTAAAGACTTTGTAAGAACCTCCGAAGGAGGCGGAGTTATAGCCGAAATAAGAATTTTTAATTTTTTGGTTTTTGGCCATTTTGACCCCCTAGGAGTGTAATGAGAACTTTTTGCCCCTATTCAACCATGACCCCCATGACATCCTCTACATGATAGGCTATTCAAACTGACTGTTCGTAAAGTCCGAGCCACCCCGCAACATTTCTAGTCTTTACTTCCAAAAATCATGAAAAGAGAACTCAATATATATTTGCAGGTCGTCAGCATACAAGTAGTAGGAATAAGACAGGTTGTGACTTATGAAATTAATAAAAGTTACTAACAAGAAGGGAGACAACACGCCACCTTGTTGTACACCAGCTGCTGTAGTAATCCAGGCGAAAAAAACTTCTTGAATCCGAATGCGCTGTACCAGTCAACTACAGTTGGAGATTTTTTTTGAATAAGGTTGACAACCGAGCACACAGACCACCTGATGGTAAGTGGATGCTGTGGTCCATAGACACCTCCACTTATCCTCATTTAAGAATCAAAATGTAGACGCGTTGTCACCTCTGGAGACTGAGGTGGAATACCTTGTTTCCAGTAAAAAGGGTATCCGGTTCTCTACACTCACCATACGAAACGTAGCAGCATTAAGGTACTATTTTGCGCTGGTATTCTGGGAGAGCGTGGTCCTACCCCGTCATTCATGCTACAACTATAATATAGCTGCAGCGTGGCTCTACCACTTATAAAAAAATATGTTGAGAGATGGAATATGTTGAGAGAACGCAGCATGCCTAACAATATATCAAAATCTAGCAATTTAAGAATAGAAAGATTTTGTTTCTCTATAGTGTATGGAGAACCAAAATGTTTCTACTCTTACCGAATAGCATAGGTGATACATAAAAGTGCCGTAGTCGTATTATGGTCAGGACGGAAACCAGATTGCAAAGGATTATGTTTTAAAATGTAGGCGCTTAGTTGATTGTGCACAAGGTGTTCTAGAACTTTGGAAAGGGAAAGCAAAATAAAGATAGGTCTTGAGATGAACTACAAACGCATCTATCCAAGTAAAGGTTAAAAACAGTATTTAAAAAATTATTCAAGATGGAAGTGCGCGATTATAGGGGAGAGGATGTCAATGTAAGAGATAACCATTTTCCAACTTATCTTGATGAAACAACCAATAGTAGGCGCATTATCGACACCATTACAATCAATACTCGCAGCGTTGTTTATTTATTTATTTTTAATTGTTTAAAAACTTCTAACCATAAAGGTTACAAAGGGCGGACTTAATGCCAGTTGGCATTCTCTGCCAGTCAACCCATGGCGTGGTGAGAAATTAGTGGCAGGTGACTTAAATAACTAAATATAATAAATTTATAAAGATATAACACATATTAAAATAAGGCTTGTAAATTACACAAATGCATATGAATACAAACAAATACATAATAAAAAATGATCTCTAATACATTATATACACACACATAAATACATGCATAAATATATATATTCATACATACATAATAATATGTCTGGATAAAGGTTGCAGTATTGACTTTATGCTGACGACATTGTTTTCGATCTTATTTTCACCTTTCCCGGATAGTCAGCCATTTTTGAAGGAGATATGGTCATATTTTTGAAGGCCTAAAATAATCCTGATGCAGTTATTAAGAAGGCGCTCAAGCTTATTGAGAAGATTTTGGTTCATGTCTGAGTAACAAACATCTGCATAATCAATGACAGGCAAGATGTGTGTTTGAACAAGCATATGCTTAGTTTTGTATGGGAGAAAGTTTTACAGACGTTAGAGCGATCTTAAGGCAGCTTTTAGTGACTTTACGGCTAACCTCAGTGACTTGCTTAGGAGCTGCTCAAAGTGTGGTTCATCAAAATTACGCTAAAGTAGTATCCTTGACTTAGCTTATGGTGTCAGATTTTGTACGATAAGTATCAGATGATGATAGGAAAAAGCATCAGCGGCATATCGCTAAAATGTTGAATATGGTCAAGTAAAGTCACAAACATTATGTTGTGGAGAAAAGGGGCAAAGTTCCGAGAAGTCGGGGGAAGTGCACGTCATTAATTTTAAATTTTGCGTTGTTTTTAAAAGAAAAGTATTAAAATATTATTGATATACTTAAATCAATCATAATAAACATGTTGTCTGGTTAATAGAGTTTCGTATAACGTTGCAAGACTTGACTTCGAATCTCAGACGGAAACAACGTTTACTCGTATTTTAGTAAAAAGATGTTGATACTTGTTATTGTATATTTGGTAATTCTGTCATACAAACGCACCTCTGATGTTATCGCATTAAGTATTACATTAGACGTTGGTTGATAAAAAGACAGTGCCTTTGTATTTGTGGTTACGCTTGCAGCACTTTGATATATTTTGTATTATTACAATTACCAAAGATATTCACAAGCTGTCGCTGAGGTCTGAATTGGCATGGAATTTTTTATCTCTGAACAAAGACCTAACTTTTTACTTATTATTAGAATAATAACTTAAAAAGGCAAATAAAATATATTTTATGGAATGAATATTATTAATATTATTATTGTATAGAAAATTTATTCATACAACGTCTTAAAATATAAGAGTGTCACGTTGATATTCTACATCGCTGCAGATATAGATTAAGCTTTTGAAGCGCTTTTACAAAATCCGAGCTTTTTCAAGCCGGAGTGAATACAAAGACAAGACAATTTGGGTTAGCCGGTTACAATAACCCTTCATAGTAGCAGGTGAACAATTTAGTGAAGGTTAAAAATACATTATGGTAAAGCAGATAGATATTATTATGTTTTCCAAAAATATACCTCAAGCTCCGCCTATTGCCCAATGTCTGAAAAGGATGTCTCCTGCAAGAGTATAGCTCTTTAAATAAAACTAGTTTTACGGATTTTATCGCGTATATTAACTTATTTTATATTCCTGACGTTTCGAGTACTTTACAGCACCCATGGTCACGGGGGACTGAGGTATTTGACGTCTCAATGTCATAGTTAACCACGGTTACCTCAGATTAAAATTATTAATTTTGTTCCGATCTACGCAGTGAACTTACAGTATCTTGAAGTCTTGCAGTTGTATGCTTGGGTTGGGATTTGATTTTATTAATTATAGGATCCCAAGCAGATGGTAGCACCCAACCATCTTCTCTATTGAAATTAGGATGTTTTTGATTTCAATAGCCTCGCGAATCATCCTTGGAAGGAATCGGTGTTCTTTAGCGAGGATTTGTGGTCTATCAAATCTAATGTAGTGACGGGGCGATCCTGTACATGTTCACAGACTGCAGACTTCCCGCTCTTTAATATAGATTTTAAAAGCGTAATTTGAGAAAAGTTTGACAAAAAAGCAGATTTTATTATTACACATATCAAACTGTTGTCGGATACAAAGTAAATTTAAAGAATCGAGTTGGGGAGAATGACCGGAAGTATTATAAAAACTAATTCATCTGATGATATTTCAATTTATCTTAAAGGTTTTTATATCAAAACTTCTTAATTAGATTTATTTACTTCAAGTAATTAAAGAAATAATGCTGTGTGATGGCGTCGTAAAAGAATCCGTTTTATATCGTGGGTGTCTTATCAGGAGACCATGGATTATGTCAGTAACATCTTACAGCTTCCGATAGATACTTACAATCATATCTTTATATAGCTTGTATAATATCTAGCTATAACTATACATTATATAAGCTATGGGGAGGCCTATGTTCAGCATCGGACTTTCATAATCTGTAATGGAGGAAATGTCCATGCTTTCGATCCTTCTATATCTATTTAATTAATTTAATGAGAGTAAATATATATCTAAGTCTTAATATATATATATATATATATATATATATATATATATATATATATATAGACATGAAATAAAAAATCACATGCGAAGCAATGCATGCGTGGCAATCATGGCAAATCTTCTATATTTAAGGAGAGGCCCATTTTCAGACGCAGAGTGATGCGGACCAGTAGCGGGCGGGTAAAAATAGGGAATTAAGTAATTGGTAATTTTCTTAGTTATTAATTATATAATTAGTAATACCGTTTGTAGAAAGATTTGACTTTATGAAATATGTATAACATACAAATTTATAAATAGTTAAAATAAGTATTTATTTATAATCGTTTCGTTTTAGAAGTTCAGTAATTTTTCTTGGACTGTTATTTAAAATCATAATTTGACCGAAGAGCAATTAAAAGCATTAAAGCTTTAAGAGCATTAAAATTTAAATTAAATTACAACAGTATTACAGTGTAATGAAGCAAGAAACCACAATCACAAGTATAAAACCTCAAATCAACAAAGAAAGATAAAGAGTGCTGCGTACATTTCAAGTGACGCGGAAACCATGCTCATCTTCTTGACACGCAATCGCGCACACATCTTTTTTATTTATTTCTTTAACAGCCCATAAACGTCCAACGACGCACACATAATACATCTAAACTATGTTGTTCATTGCAAATAATTTAAAGGGCATTTGTGTGAATGAGACTTGAAATGTGCGCAGCGCTCCGTCAAATCTTATCACAAATATTTATTGCATGAGTACAGGTAAAATTAAATAAGATCATAAAAATAGTTATGTTCGTTTGTGCTCCATAGTCTACCTATTTCAGTGTACAATATTAAGTCTTAATTATATTTATAAAATAATCAATATCTTTGACAATTATATTGATTCATCATAATTTTAACATAACATTTTTTATTAAATTATTATTACAATATATTACGTCCGTTTTATATACTAACAATAACTTACGGATTTAACTTTTTTATTATATTTTTTTAAATAAAGATAAATACTAATAATGCTATTAAACATTACTAATATGACCTTCAACCACTTCTGGTAAGCTTAAAATGCTCGTATTAGAAGTGGTTCACGACAGTAGTCGAATGGCGGATTCGAACCCACGACCTTTCGAGTTCGCGGTCCGCGCTCTGCCATTAGGCCACTGACGCTTCGTTTTAATATTCAATAATTTGTTTGAATTATTTAATTAACAAATCTAACCACAAAATATAACATTAATTTATTTAATCTTTATTGTCTATAAATTTTTGTAAGCTGTTCAGTTACATTTTCATTTCATTCAGTTCCTTTTTAAGTTTTATGTCGTTCATATTTTTAAAATAATCAGAAATATTATTGTAAATTTTAATTGCATTACAGTAATTGCTTTCAGTGTATTATACCGTTTTCCATGGTAGGACACCAATCCTGCTTTAACAGACGTGTTAGAAACTATTGTTCTTAAAGGGTAAACGAATTTTGTAAGCTTGGCGCAAAGTTCGTATATGTGTGGTCCCTAGCTACAATGAGTTAAGCCCAAGAATTTTGTTGAATGCACCTCCTGTATTATTTCTGACTCATATTCTATATTTAATTCTAATAGTTTTTTTTTTTAATTTGGAATAAAACTGTATAACATGAGCTTTTGACAAAATAATACTTAATTGGTTACGGTTTAACCATTCCACAATATTCCTGAGTGTAATGCTAACATCCTCTTGATATAATTCCGTGGAAGCACACTTGACGAGTGTGGTGTAGTCATCTGCGAACATAATCATTGGATTTCGAATATGTTTTGGAAGATCGTTTATATACAACAAGAAAAGAAGGGGCCCTAATACAGTGCCTTTTGGAATACCGCGGTTTATTTCTCTAAACTTCGACATATTAACTGACACTATTTTTGTATTATGACAAAAGTCATTTAGTTATGTGGCTTGTTTCCTATGCAAAATATATGAACTAAACCAATCAATAACCACTCCTCGAATTCCACACTTCTACATTTTATCTAATAGTATTTTATGATTAACACAGTCAAAAGCGCTTTACATGTCAGTAAATATCGCCGAAATGTAAATTCGTCTGTCTAATAACTCTTGTACCGTTTTCATAGGATAATATATGGCTAGGTTTGTGGATCTATTTCTACGAAAACCACATTTTGCTCATTCGCAATAATATCATATTTATTCAAAAACTTAATAATCCTTTTTTACACATATTTTTCAAATAATCTTGCAAAAATTGGGATTAGTGCAACTGGTCTGAAGTTTTTCATGTTATGTATTTCATTATTTTTGTACAATGGTTTAATTATAGGTTTCTTTAATTTTTGCGGGAATTCGCCAGTAACATAAGATAAATTTATTATATTTGTGAGAGGAGCTGTTATGTATGCTGTACTTTCTTTTATTATTTTCGTAGATATTTTGATCGGGTCCTAGAGATGCCGTGTTTTAATAACTTGGGCGGTAGCGAAGCCTCCATAGAAGCCGAGAAGCAAATCAAACTGCTCAATCAATAATATCAACTAATAAAATAACTCGTAAACTGTTTCAAACTATTTCAAATTTCCCGCGCGCTTCTCAGTTCTACACAGGTCATGACCTCGTAGCCTTATTATGAAACGCCAACATCTCTCTTGCACGCGTGGGCTTTTACCGGGCTTTCGAGAAGACGATCGCTCCCTTTCTAACCTGTGGCAAAATGTTCTATAATGAAATATAACTACGATTGTTTATATAGCAATTTGTATGGAGCGATAAAACCCAACTTTTAGTATGAAGTTAGTCAAGCGCGGGGGTGATCGGGCGATACGTTTGCAATTTCACTTCACATTTCAATGTTTACTCTGTGTGTTTACTTGAGGGAATAAATATTGCGAGTTGAAAATGTATGCTTTTTTTATAGATTTTTAGTGAAAATGGAGGATTATAGTGTTCCTTGTGATGAATTGAAGTGTGGTAAAGTGCTAATCGGCGAGGAAAATGTAAAATCGAAAAAGAGAAAAGGTAAATTTTTATAAAACTGCTAAAAACAACAAAACCATATCTTGGGCTTGCCCTAGTTTGGAGCCCTAGCTTCGCCACTGAATTTGAGCTCATGAAATACTTCATAATTATATGTAGCTGGTTGAAAAAAATGTTTCAGTAATAAAATATAACAAGGATAAGATTCTTTTGTGCTTGGCACAGAATCTATAAAATGATTGTTGAAGTAAGTAGCCATTAGTTTTTTATTTGTCATTGTTTTATCATTGACCACAATCTTTCGTACAATTCTTTGCATAATAATATTACCAGAATAGTTTCTTATTAGAGACCAAGTAGCCTTAACTTTATTACTAGCATTTTCTATTAATCGTTGTTGCTTTTTTTACCGAACACCTTGTCCACGTCTTCAGTATTAAAGCATATTTTAAATACTTTGTTTTTATTTTTTTGGATCTTCACATCTATATTCTTTCGTCTATCATTCTTAATTGGTCTAAGGTGTAACATGTTAGTATCATTTATATCTTGTGGCTTAAAATTCATGTTTTTTTCTAAACAATTAAAAAAATTAAAGTTTGCTTAAATTTCTTCTAATTTAAATATCAAACATAGTCGAAAGCATACTATTGTAGGTTAGCAAAGAAAAACAATCAGATCAAACTAAAAAGATTTTAATATTATACGCAAACAAAAATCTTTTATGACATAATAAATGTACATGGCTATAGAGCTCTAAAAGCGCGCTCCATTCTAACGGCATTTCGACGAGCTGTATCATCACCGCCCTAGCGGAAAATTGACAATGGCGTACTCGTATCTCGGGTACATGTTGTAATTCGTGTACTAAAAACGATGGGTAAAACTCGCTGTTGATATTTTAAAAAATGTAAAAAAAACTTAACTATACAAAAGTGACTACATATTCAAAATTTTATTTTTGGCAAAGTTAGCACTGACATATAAATCCGTTTCCTTTTTGTCCTATCTGATATGTCATTTTTATCAATATCTGCCAGGCAACACGTTTATGGTTGCCCTCATCTCCTTGTTACGCAAAATGTAGAGTTGAGAAGCAGCTGTTAAAATGTGAAACAATTGAACGGGGACGCGATCTTTAACGAAAAATCAATGTATTTAAAACATATTCCTTGCGTCACAATCAACATCTCTTTAGATCGAAAATTGTGAAAGATGACAGTTGGCTATCCCATCGCTTATACAATCACAAACCCATTAGTAGCCTTTTACGATATGCTAAGTAAGTTCCACAGTTGGCATTTTCGTTTTTTTATAAACAAAAACATGGCACCTCTACCGCCTATTCGTTGAAGGCAAACATGTATGGTACATTAAAACATATATTATCATCAATTCATAATATAAATATTTTTTTATTACTGACCGGTATTCATATAGCTTATATGTTATTAAATTAAAAAATAAAACAAGAAATATACTTAGGCAACTACACTGATGAGGTAGCAACTTGAGGTTTAATCAAGATAAAGGCTGTGTGGTTCTGGCTGCCGCTCTGCAGGTCGTGAAATATTAAAAACGTCTATTCTAGACTTACACTTAAAGCTGTTTACACTTAATGCAATTAACTATTATTTAATACTTTATAATCTATGTATCTATTGTATTTAATTTAATACCTAATAATTATTATTAAAATTATTATTCTTTAAATATAATTCCAAATGCCAACTAACCAATGAAAACTAGTAGAATCCCTTTTTAAAAGTTATATTAAGCTAAGTTAAGTAAGTAACATGATACCATTACAATTAAAATCATAAAAATATTATAATGTTATATACCTAACGATGCTCAGTCACGAAAATATGCGTCACATATTCTGTACAACACTTCCAAATATATTTCTGTTTTGTTAAATGCGTAACAAAATTTGGTTTAGTATTTACAATTGTATAAAATCAGATCTAATTTTTATGTTAGAGAACGTAACGTTTTTTACACTTTTTCCTTAAACACACAGTTTTTTCTTAGACACATAGTAATATGTGTATGGAGAGAGCTATTCTCGGAGTTTCTCTGCGTGATTGAATCCGTAACGATGATATCCCCAGTAGAACCAAGGTAATCGACATAGGCCAACGGATAGGCTGAAGTGAAGATGAAGCTGAAGTGGCAATGGACTGGCCATATATCTTAAAGAACCGACAAACCGATGGAGGTAATAACCCATGTGTAGCCTTTACTGGTTGAATATGGTTACATTTGTCCATGGACTACGGAAGCCACTTACAATCAAGCAGACTTTAAGTTTTTATTACTTTGTTTTTCACTTCAGTTTTTAAAAACAATTCAAAAACAGATGATTACGGGGAGCAGCGTCAAAGGTTCGAGACATTTGGTACTGGCGATTATTTGCCTGCCAAGTATAGTGCGAAAAAATTAAATATTAAAGATATACTGAATTCGATAAACAAGTCTTAAAAATTTTACTCTTGAAAAAACTATTATTTTTCTCCCCAGATAATAATTTACCGCATGTATACATTTTTCCATTAAAAATTTTACGCACTTCTTTTCTTATCTTCTTTACTTTCGATAAAACGAATGGAAATATTTCAAGCTTGCTTTATCGACAGTCTTTAATCTTGCATAAAAAGACTTGCAACCTCGTTTTAATGCGCATATCAAAGGAATGGAAGTTCTTCCAATGTGATTTTTTCCAGGCTGACATGTTGTTGAATTCAGTAAGGAAAGAGCGAACATGTTTCTCTTAGACTCATCTTGTACCAATGCAAAACGTGGTAGATTAGGGATGCGCTCGTTTTAAAATTTGATAGTACGCGAGCAAATCGAGTTCAATACTAGCCACCAATAAAATTGTTGATTGCAATTTTAAGTATTGATATACGTGCTCGGCGGTGAAGGAAAACATCGTGAGGAAACTCACAATTATATATTTATCAACCGGCAAAAGTCCACTGATGGGCATGGGGGTACTGTTTTAGAAAGGATTTGCCTTAACCGCCATGCTTGACGGATTGACGTAAACAAGATGATTATGGTATGGCATATCCCAAAGTTGCTTCTAACGCCACCCACTGAATGAAGCGGGGTGATGGATTCTCTATTATCTTATACCGTCTACTCACGTCATGAGTAGTTAGATAAATGTTTTATACTTCCCACGCAACTAACTTCTGTCTGAACACAAAACAAATACTTATATATTATATTTACAACCCATAAGGCATAATATATAATTTTATAAATTGTGTACTTACCAAAACACAAGTAAGAATAAAATATTAAGGAACCGCCGCGGTACTAGTAGATCAGTGCGGCATATTTTGTGTTAAGTGCAAGGAAAAAACGCAAGAAAAGGAGAATCTGGATGAAAGATTATTTGAAGGAACGGAATGACACAATATTGAAAGATTTAGAGCTAAAAAACGACATTATTTTTAAAAATTTCATATGAATGACTAAAACCACTCTCTACAAGCTTTTGAAAATAGTGGAGCCAAAAATTACAAAACATAACACTCATCGAGATGTGATACCCGCTAAAATAACACTAGTAATTACTCTTAGATTTTTGGCTACTGGAGACTCATTTATGTCCCTAATGCATTTGTTTAAAGTCTCAAAGCAAACAATTTCATCTAAAGCTTAAGAGCTATAATAGAAGGATTAAAGATTATATAAAGGTAAGCTTTAATTTAATTTAATATTTTAAGTGTTATAATTAAATGTTAGAAATGGTTGAAGATTCAGAATGCTTTCGCTGTCGGCGCTTTTCAAGGCGTTTAACGTGTTTTCTGTGCGCGGTAGTGAATCTTCGGTTGAAACTGATTGTGTCGAATTTGCTGGGGAAAGTCCAATTGGTGGCACCACAGAATATACGTTGTCTGTTGAATCTATTTCTTCTAATTCCAAATAAAAGAATATATCGTTGATGCGACGTTCTGCTGTCTGTCTGTTACGTTTTTTATAGGATAGGGTGACAAACGAGCACACAGTCCACCTGATCACAGCAACCACTTACCATAAGTGAACTGAACGGCAACCGATATGTTCACTTCGAGTATTTTCATACTGACTGAGGCAATAAGGGAAATACCCTCAAAACGAGGCGACACGACAAAGAGTGATTTTAAGTAGTAAATGAAAAACCATGTGTCTTTTCAGAATTAAATTACACAAGATTAATCGCCCCAATCCGAGACATTGTTCAACAAAGATTCGACGAGTTCAAGCACAAGCTTGTTCCGACATTCAACGACATGTTCCCAAGAAATATTGGCATGACCATATAACATCAACACTGCTGTCATTTTGATATCAAGAAATGAAACAAGTTTGCAATATATAATTATACCATATATTCAATTGAAAGATTGAAAGTTTGAAGAAACAGTGTAGGCGGCACGCCGCGCCGTCTTGTGGAACACCAGCATCGAGAGAAGTAAAGCAGGTGCCAAACACGACAAAAGGCCTTCGCTATATCTCAACTATCCGCCAAGGCCTCTCTACTACACGATGATGATGATTAATGATCAATAAATAAATAAAAAGTGAGAAATCGTTTGCAACTATTCATTTGGCCTCAAATAGCTATGTCTACAACAGTGCGCTTTCCTGTTCATCTTGCGTCTTCCTCACTAATCCGTCACCGGTGGGTTTGCATGCAACATTTCGTGCATTTTATTGAACAAAATGGCAGAAGACAAAGCTAAAACATTAGAATTTATCGATGATTATCGAACATATCAAGTATTGTGGCACCACAAGCACAAAGATTATACAAATAAAATAAAAAGAAACGACGCGTTGATTTCTCTGAGCCAAAAATATTATTATGATGTAAAAACGGTTAAAAACAAGATAAATAGCTTGAGGTTATACTTCTCAAAGGAACATCAAAAAGTAACGATGATAAATTAAAAAAAAATAGAAATTAGAACGACACTTACCTATAGGTTACCTACACGTGTCTCGTGGATTGTCATACAAACAACTTTTCCACAGAAACTTTATTTTTTAATTAAAAAATGAATAAAAAGGTATTCGAAAATAAGAAAATATTCATAAGCAGGTATATACCGATAGCAATTTTATTTTATTTTTGTAAATTACAGTTACTGGTTTTGCCATAGCATACAGCCTAAATCTGAAATGAAATAATCCTTTAATTCATCTTGGACTGCAGTAGCTGTTCTTGTAGATCTTGGAACTGAATGAAGATTCCTATAACCAGTGTCACCCTCGGTGGTACGTCTCCACGATCCAGGAATATTTATTCCAGTACTTGCATCCTCAGTATCGAAACATCCCGCGGGGGAATAAAAAGTTGCACAATCTGGTTGCATACGTAAAAAATTTTGAAGATATACACAACATAATACAACATTAACAATAGTTTTGTCCACTTTTATTTCTATTGCTTTAAGAAAAATTCTAAAAACACATGCTAGCAGCCCAAAAGCATTTTCGACAATGCGCCGTGCTCTTGATAGTCGGTAATTATATACTCTCTTTGTAGATCCTACATTCAGGTCAGTTGTATAGGGTTTCATGCAGTATGAAATAAGGGGAAATGCATCATCAGCAACCAATACATAAGGAACTGGCATTGATCGTCCAGGTAAAGGTTCAAGTGTTGGTGAATGCAGTTCCTTATTTTCTAGGGATCTATAGAAGGACGTATTTTTGGAAACACCACCAACTCAAACACAACAAACGTTTTTTACGTGGTAGAGCCATGCTGCAGCTATATTAATAGTATAGTTGTAGCACGAATGGGTCCGCTCGACCGGGGTAGGACCACGCTCTCACAGAATACCAGCGTAAAATAGCAGTGTTTTGTATGGTGAGTGTAGAGAACCGGAGACCCTTTTTACTGAAAAAGAGGCATTCTATCTTAGTCCCCACGGCTGACAACGCATCTGCATTTAAATTCGCAAATGATGTAGATGTCTATGGGCTACAGCAACCACTTACCATCAGGTGGACTGTGTGCTCGTTTGTCACCCTTATTCTATAAAAAAAACTGAAATAGGCCGTTGGCAACCAACGTTCACATATGTAAAACAGTAATCAGCATTGACTACAGCGAGTAAAACAATGCTGTTTGTTCCTTTGTATTTATAAAACTCCCTTACGGTGTTTTCTGGTCGTAAAATCACAATATGTTTCCCATTTAAGGCCCCAATGCAATGTGGGAAATTCCATCGCCGGTCGAAGTTCTCTGCAAGTTGTATCCATTGCTGTTCCGTTGATGGTATCTGTAAATATGATAGAGCTTAAAATTCTTAAATCTTTCACTTTTTTTTTTAGCAATCCAATACTATATCACAAGATGAAAAGTACTGAACCTCAGGTCTCGCTTTCGGAAAATACTGAGCATGAATTTATTCAACCGATACGGAAAAAAAGGAATGTTTGTAAAGCTAGGGTTTAAGGAGAGAAGAAGTATACAACATAATGAAAACAGCTAGTGAATAAATGAGCAACAATGATGAGTTTGATACAATTGGGCAACTTATAGCATGCAAACTCCGTAAGCTCAATTTATTTTATGTGGTAGAGCCATGCTGCAGCTATATTAGTAGTATAGTTGTAGTACGAATGGGCCAGCTCGACCGGGAAGGACCACGCTCTCACAGAATACCAGCAATTACATATTATCTGTAAAATAACAGTAGATCTATGTGATCTGCAAACTAGAGTATTAGGTTTTGAAAATACCATGTAAATGTGCACCTAATAATAATCGCTCCTAAATTGATGTCAGTGGTCCAGAATGGAAAAAAAAACTAATAGAAAACATGCAAAAGGTAGGTAAGCTTAGTTTATTAATTATATGCCATCAAAAGACAGATGGCATATTATATCAATTGTCCCACTGTTTATAACTTTAGTTTGATGACGTGACTATGCTTTATTAATTCATCAGCATAAACTTTGAAAACCATTGATCAATAAGATTTATTTGGGTCGTTGACACAGATAAAGTTTGTTTTATTTTTATGTCATATGGACCTACTCAAATAAATTGAAAATAATTTAAATTAATACTTAAGGTAATTGCTAAGAAATTCGCATTCGAAAATAAATGTGATTAGGTAAGAGATTCTATCACCCGAAATCGCATCACGGATCACATGTGGGTCGCAAGGGGCGACTGTGGGAAATGCGGAGAAAATGTCATGGGCTCCTGTAAAGAGCGAATGTCCCAAGCGACGACGGAAAGATTGTAACAAAAATTCACCTTAAAACAGAAGAGACCTGTATTTGGCAATGGAGTCTTTTAAAAAAGTAACAGAAAGAAATACGCTAAACTGACGATTATATAAAAAATTATAAAAAGAATACAAGTTCAAAAAGCTAACAACTCCTAAATTTGTTTTACATAAGTCGTTATAAGTTGCCAAACTGTAAGTTATCGATAAATTAGTTTTTTAAATGCACTTCGCATGTAAAAATAAATTAATTGCTCGTGAGATAAGGGTACTCTCAATTTGGCCAATTTTTAATAAATCACCAATTTGGTTAGAAAACTACCGTCGGGGAGTCCCTTATCGACTCTGCCATTCACTTCTGTAGCATAAATTTGCTCTCTCCCTTTTTCTCATTCATTGTTTTTACGTGTCCAAACCACCGAAGCATTTCTTTGATCCTGACACAAGCACTAGACTAATGATACTTTTATGCCTGTATCAGCCCAGCATTCAACCCAAACACGTCTAGTGTTAATGATTTCTTATATTTACGCGAACACTACACATTGAATAAAACTATTTTTTACGGATTTTATCGCGTTTAATTTACTATTTTTATTACATATAGCTGACGTGAAGCACCGACGCTCTGGGAAGTCTGCAGTCTGTGAACATGTTCAAGATCGTCCCCGCCATTACATCAGATTTGACCACAAATCCTAGCAAAAGAACACCGATTCCTACTAAGGATGACACATGAGGCTATTGAAATTAAGAAAACATCCTAATTTCAATAGAGAAGATGGATGGGTGCTGCCATCTGCTTTGGATCCTATTATTAACAAAATTAAATCCAAACCCAAGCATACCACTAAAAGACTTCAAGATACTGTAAGCTCATTCTGCGTAGATCGAACCAAAAATTAATATTAAAAAACTGAAGATAGCCGGACTAACTGTGACATCGGGACGTCAAATATCTCAGTCCCCCCCGTGACCATGGGTTGCTGTAAAGCACCCGAAACTTCGGGAATTAAAATAATGAATTAAACGCGATAAAATCCGTAAAAATAGTTTTATTCAACGTCTAGTGTTTTGTTTGTCATAAAACAACCCTGTCCACTCTCTCATAAGTCTTAGTCCATAAATACACAGAAAATTTTCCAAGACTTCTCTGTAATCATGCGTATAGAACAGACCTAATCCGTGTACCCCATCATCTTTCTAAATTTAGCTTGCGCATCTTAAATATTCCCTTTAGTTTCTTTCATAACTCTTTCAATCCACACATTCGCATTAAGTTTTCCTATAAAAAAAATCTAAATAAAGAAAAGTGTGTTAGTGACAAATTATATTATGAGCTGAAAAGGAAAAAAGGTTCTTGGTTAAAATTTCAACTAGGTCTAAATTGATATTATAGATTCTAGGGTTTTGGATCGCATTCTCGACCACAGCAGTGAGTATGCAGTGAGCAGTGGCGAGGCGACGAGTTCAACGAAAAACTGACTGTTATTGACGGCAGAGAGCATATCGAGAACTACAACATGTATGTGTGGTCTTATACACTTATTATTAAATCACGTCGATTTTTCTTGAGCTGGTTCGTTCATGTCCAATAAGCAATGGGTGGTTGTTACTTTAAATCAATCGATTGTTTCGTTGATGTGATCGTAATCAAATAATAATAGGTGATATTTGATTGTTATTAGGATGGAATTTCGCCTCGAGACTATAGACAATCCATGCGTCCCGTAGATCGCGCTATATCCGAGTTCAATTTATTCAATTTCGGGGACATCGAATGAATGAACAATCAAATACGCAACTGTACAATTGTGGTATTATTCGATTTTTCTTTTCAATAACAACCGTCCATCACTATATTTTATTGGAAAAGATAACGTTCAGAAAGTAGGATTCCATATGGCAGGTCTTTCAAATAGTATTCAATAATAATAAAAACATTCTTTCAATGACTTTTCGAAAACGTCTCCATACAAATGGTTGACCAAAGAGTATATAATCACTTTGTATGGCATCGTTTTCGGTGCTGCTCTGCCGTCTCTCTCACGCGCCGCTATCCACTGTAGCACAAATTAAAATAATAACTACTACAAAACAAGAGCTATGAAATAGATTTTTGAATGCGTTCTTCTAAGTTATTCGCGCTTTTAAAAACTTCGATGTAGACATTAGGTTAGTAGTAAATAATAATTTTGTTTAAATAATAACATCTATAAATAAAAAATACAAATATATGATGTAAACATATTTTGCTTAAACAATAAAACTGTTATTTATACAAGAATAAAAAGATATTGGTTTGTAAAGTTTAAAGACGCGACCATACAATATTATACAGAGCACAGATGCTTTAAAGGCCAATCGCCCGGATAGAACTTGCTCAGTTAAATTTCATTGGACGATGACAGTGCAGTTGAGATACTCGCAGATAAAAATAATGATATTCATGAGACATAATGCAAGCTATTTTTATCCTGATGCAATTTTGTTCAATGTGTAGTGTTCGTACAAATACAAGAAAACATTACACATTTTACGGTTATCATTATCAGACGTTGAAGTTTTTGTAGAAAGAGAAAGCTGATGACCTTTGTCATAACAGTCGATAGTTTAAGCGAATTTCCCTGAAACCCTCTCTAATCTAGTACCATAGTGTGCGATTCGGGGTGATTCTTTTACACTGCACAAGAATAAGTCGGTCTTCAGAGCCTCTGTCGGTAGTTAGCAGAGTGCACAGTCGTCGTCAAGTTGCTTGTTTGTCAGTCTTCTAGAGATTGTACTTCGGAGAGTGAGCCCATGAGCTTCATAAGCTCATAAAGCCATCTCCATTCTCCTATCGGAGTACCAGACGTACTGCAGGTTACCATCCATACTTGGTTGATATTCCGATTATTCGCACTAAACGCTATAAGTCATTTTTCATAATGCGCACAGCCAAGGAGTGGAATGCCCTGCCGGCATTTGTTTTTCAAGTGCTTATAACCTTAACCTCTTCAAGGTGCGTGTTAACAGGATTCTCCTGGGCAAACTCGCTCCATCGTAGACCTCATCTTTACCCTCGGGTCAGATGAAGGTCAAGAGTGTGCCTAGTTTAATAATAATAAAAAATAGTCAATGTTTTTCTGAAACTCGATGTAAATACTAAAGTGCTATATTTTTATATAAGCCAGTATAACATACATGCCATTTCATCACGCGAGTGTCTTAAGAGTCTTAAGAGGTGACTATGGAATATGCTAGAAAAATCTCGACATGTTTTGATATCCATCTAGTGTAAGGCAGATGTAATATATCCAGACTAGTGACAGAGCATTAAAGGTGCTTGACATCTGGTACTGCAATCAACACTCGGCTTGCCAAGATGTCAATCAAAATTCTCCCTTGGGGTAGGCTCTTCTCCGTCAAAAGACTGTTATCGACTGCAACAGGAAATAAGAAAGAGATAACTATGGCACAGTTAAAAATATTGCACTAAGTATTGTAAAAATATATAATATAATAACAGAAAAAAAAACTAAAACTAATAATCATTCAGTGCTACTCTCTCCTGTAAATTGCCAAGAACCCTAGTATAGCCGTGTTTCTTCGCTGAATGACTAGCATTACAGCTAGAAAAAAACTAGCCCCTTATCACCAGCAGAGACGACAAGTCGCAGATACAGTTTCTTTAGGAACTTCACCGCACTTGAATCTCACGGACCGATAGAAAAATTAGATATAAAGTTTTTGATATTATGAAATGTCTTACTCCAGACCGAATTCTGTTCACGGCAGTCAGTCTCAAAGGAGACTATCCATCTGAGTAGGACAGGGTAGTGCCCAAGTGCTTGCGTAAGGACAAATGCTTTTGCTATTCCCTCACTCTCATAGTCCGCTAGGACTCCGATAGTAACGCAGAAAGATCAGGCGCAGTACCAACGATTTTACGTGCTTTCCGAGGCACGGGGGCACAACACCACTTATATCCTGACTCTGGATGCTACTGAGAATTTCTTGACAGAAAAACCCAATAACTGATTTTGGCCCGACCCGGGTTTCGAAACAGGAGCCATGTCATCAGCAGTTGCGTTTACGAACAACGAAGCAGTATTTTTTTTTAAATTTGTATACAATACGTTTAACTGTATTCAAGTCTCATAGCACATGGCTTAGTCAACTTGTTATCTAATTATAGTGTAAGTCCTAAAACATTTAATATCTAGTCTAAGAGGCAATTACAAACACGGACTAAGTCTGAGCTTTCGCAATCCAGCCAAACATATTATCTCTTCCAAATGTGAGAAGTCGTAAGACGAAATGTGCTGCATGTAACCCTTAA
Organism: Parnassius orleans; assembly: GCA_029286625.1. Classification (NCBI taxonomy): domain Eukaryota; kingdom Metazoa; phylum Arthropoda; class Insecta; order Lepidoptera; family Papilionidae; genus Parnassius; species Parnassius orleans. The sequence goes on from JAGSMP010000221.1 coordinate 1,040,992, forward strand.
TTTATTTCACCTTCTACGATTTTTATAGGTATATTGACTGCGATATATATAAACCATGTGTATGAAAAAATTATTGTAGGGACAGTTCGTGAAGAGTAAAATTTCAATCTTAGTAATAAATTTGATAAATCTACGTACGTACGTAATGTAAAAATACTAAAAATATTTTTGAAAATTCGAGATATACTGTATCAAATGCGCGATATTTCCGACTCCTCGAATACAAATCAAAAAGTATTAAATACTATTTTTGACTGATTGAGAGCACTTTAGTCGTTTATGTATTATTAAAATTATTTGTAATTGCATTTCAGAGTAACAACCTATACTTTGTTGAGTCTAGAATTATATTGATTAAAAGATGTTTTACATTAAATGGATAAAACAGATAGAAACAATCTAACAAAATCAGAAAAGTTTGATAAGTAGAAGGAACGACATCGTATTTTATGTTTTTATTAAAATGTTATTCGAAATTAGTCCTTCTGCTACGAAATGTTGTTTTCTTAGTAGGGTAATGAGTTCAAAATCAAAATATAACCTATTCTATTCACAGCTCGGGCCGTGGATTTTTCTTGCACGTAACAAATATTTTACGGCATACAAATAATTGTATAAAGGTTCATGTTCACGTGCCATTTTCGGTAAAGGTATAAGATCAATTCCTAAATTGCCACATTAGTAATTTATAATTCTTTAAAAATATTAAATCCTTCTAAATTCAAATATCACCTCATCATCATAATCATCACAGCCCTTCACAAGTCCACTGCTGAAAATAGGCCTCCCCACGGAATGCCACAAAGCACGGTCCCGAGCCACCTGCATCCATCGACTTCCTGCATGTCTTGCCAGGTCGTCACTCTATCTAGTGGGGAGGCCCTACACTTCGCCTACCGGTACGAGGCTGCTATTCGAGAACCTTTCTTCTCCATCGGTTGTCTGTTCTTCGAGCTATATGGCCGGCCCATTGGCACTTCAGCTTACTAATCCGTTGGGCTATGTCGGTTACTCTGGTTCTACTTTCGGATATCCTCATTTCTAAGTTTATCACGCAGAGAAACCCGAGCATAGCCCTCTCCATAGCTCGCTGATCAACCTTGAGCTTCCTCATACGGCTAGCAGTGAAGGACTACGTCTCAGTTCCGTATGTCATCACTGGCAACACGCACTGGTTGTACAATTTAGTTTTGAGGTTTTGAGGTATGCCTGACGAGAAGATGGGTCGTAATCTCCCGAACGCTGCCCAGCCGAGTTGAATCCGTCGATTGACCTCTCGGTCGAAGTTGGACTTACCTAGTCGGACTATTTGTCCCAGGTAAACATATTCGTCAACAACTTCGAGCTTAATGCTCCCAACAACTACCGGCATAGGTGTGACATGGACATTAAACATGATTTTTGTTTTGTCCATGTTCATCTTGAGACCTATCCGTTGGGAGACACTATTGAGGTCATTGAGCATAGTGCTTAGGTCCTCCAGCGATTCTGCCATAAGGAATATATCGTCGGCAAATCGAAGGTGAGTGATGTACTCGCCATTGATGTTAATACCGTATCCTTTCCAGTCCAGTAGCTTGAAAACGTCTTCCAATGCAGCGGTGAAGAGTTTCGAGGATATTACGTCACCCTGTCTTACACCTCTTTGCAGTTGGATAGATTTCGTACTCTGGTTCTGTACTCGGATAGCCATCGTAGCCCTACTGTACAAAAACTTCAGCACCTCGATATACTGACAGTCCACTTGGCACCGCTGAAGGACTGCAGCACCGCCCAAATTTCGACGGAATCAAAGGCTTTCTAATAATCCACATACGCAGGAAAAGTGGCAGATTGTACTCGTCGATCTTCTGTACAATTTGCCGAAGGGTATGTATGTGGTCTATGGTGCTAAAGCCTTTTCGGAAACCGGCTTGTTCGGGAGGCTGGAAGTCGTCGAGTCTGCATGCGAGACGATTCGTAATGACTCTCGAAAAGCACGTAGACGCGGCTCAGAAGGAAATCGGTCTGGAGTTCTTCAAGAGAGCGTTGTCGCCTTTCTTAAAGAACAAGACCACCGCACTTCTGCTCCACGCCTCCGGTGAAGTGCCACCATGGAGGACGGAATTAAAGCTTCTGAAGGACTGCAAGTACCAGTTTTCCACCCGCTTTCAGAAGCTCCGGTGTAATTTCATCCTCGCCAGGGCCTTGCTGTTTTAAGGTGCTGGAGAGCCATTCTAATCTCGCTCAGACTGACCTCCGGAATATCATCGGAATAATATCGGATAAGACTTGCTCTTGGATCGTTACTCACACTTGCATGTGGCTCCAACGATGACGTGTACAACTGCCCATAGAACCTCTCAATCTCACTCAAAATCTCAGGTGTCCGGAAATGACGCTGCCACACTCGGTCTTCAGCTTCGACAGTTGGCTCTTTCTGGCAGACAGATCTCTAGCAAAGACTTTGGAGCCCTGGTTCCGCTCGATCGCTTCTTCAATACGAGCAGTATTAAAGTTGCGTAAGTCCCGCCGCATGCATTTGGAGATCTGTCTGTTCAGTTGCCTGTATGCTATCAAATCTACTGAACTTGCAGCTTCATTTCCCGTCTAACAGCCATGAGATTAAGAGTGTGATCGGAGAGTTTTTGTGTTCTTCTGCGGCGGGTCTTACAAAATTTAGCTCCGACCGCATGGACAGTTTCCACGAGCTTGTCATTCATATCGTCCACTGCATTGCAATCTTCTAGGCACTGAAAACGGTTTTGTAACTCGAGCTGAAAGGTTTCGGGACTTTGGATTAGAGCACGAGGGAGACGGAGCGTTGACTTCATTAGACGAGACCTCTCCAACTTAACGTTTAGGTTCAGTGTGCCTCTAACCATTCGGTGATCGCTACCAGTTTTCACCCTCGCGATCACTGAGACATCACTGAACAGTTGGCTTCTAGACGTCATAATGAAGTCAATCTCATTTTTGTCGAACCGTCGGGGCTCGACTAGGTCCACTTCCTGTGGGGCCACTTCTGGAAGAAAGAGTTCATCATAAAGAGCCCTCTTTCTCTATGAAGTCGGCCAGCTGCTGGCCCTTGGGTTCCGTTGCCTAATCCGAATTTCCTACTTTCAGCTCACCGTTCTCTCTTGTGCCTAGCTTTGCGTTGAAGTCTCCAATTAACACCGTATAGTATGATTTGGAGGAATGCATGGCTCTAGAAATATCCTCATACATTTCCTCCACCTCCTCATCAGGGTGTGCCGAGGTTGGTGCGTAAACCTGTATGACCTTCAGCGAAAACCCTTGGTGATTCTGAGTATAAGGTCCCTCTAACCCTCGTCGACACACTCCCAATCTTTACAACGTTGTTAACGAGAGACTTGTGGACGATAAATCCGACACCTCCTTGGGATAGATGGTCGCCCTCCCGGTGATAGAACAAGTTGCCGGATTCGAGGATTACCGTGTCCTCCCCCTCTCTTCGGACCTCGGATAATCCTATAATATTCCAGCGCAACTTGTCTATCTCTTCTTCAACTCAGGATCTTCTCGTCAGTCCTCAGAGTGCGTGCGTTATAAGTTGCCAGGTCGAGTCGTCGTAGGTGGCAACCGAACCTCCACCGGAGATTCTTAGCACCCCCTGCCCCGCCGTTACCATGGTCGCCACCGTAGCCAGGAATAGCGGGGCCGCCGGGGACTGGGGGCCGTCTCTTCGTAACTTTCTTCATTGGGGTATATTGCCGTAGTTGCCACGCTTGGCGAGCGGGTTGGCAACCGCAGTTTTTTTATTGTTATTTGCTGTTATCAGAAAGATGCTGCTGCCCATCTTCTGCCTCAGTTTCCCTCTGTCGCCTCTTACGACACCCACGGGAAGATATGGGGTAGTGGATATTCTAACCCGCCACTACACGGGATAAATATCACCTAACATTGTATAATTGCGTCATCATTGACGCAATTATACAATGTTAGTGATATCTATCCTTTCTGTAGGAGTCCGACTGGATAGCCACCACCCTCTGATCTATTTCTGCCGTCAAATATCAGTTTGTGTACTGATGTATTCCAGTCTGAAGGCTATAGAGTGCCAGTATAATTTCAGGCTGGCTGTGAGACATTCTATCTTAATTCTTAGTTATTTTATCAGAGATAACAACGCATCTGTAGTCTTCTTTATTTGAACTCACTTACCATCAGGTGAACTGAAAGTTTGTTTGTCACTTCTATTTTATAAAAAATGCTGCGGCAGTTCAGCGCTGGACATAGGCCTTTCCTGAGGTGCGGCACTTAGCTTGATTTTAGCTTCACACATCGATTAATGTATCATCATCATAATAACAGTCTTCAAAAGTCCACAGCCGAACAAAGGCCTCCCCCTAGGAATAGCACAAGCCACAGTTACAAGCCATCTGCATCCATTGACTTCCTGCCTGTCTTTCCAGGTCATATATTTCGCGTACCGGTACCAGACTGCCACTAGAGAACCTTTCTTCTCAATTGGTCGTCGGTTCTTCTATCTTTTGTCCAGCCCATTGCCACATCAGCTTACTAATCCTATAAATAAGTAGATTAAAATCCGTTAGGTTATGTCGGTTATTCTGGTACTAACGCGGATATCCCATTTCGAAGTCTATCACGCAAGGAAACTCCGAGCATAGCCATCTCCCTGAGATTCCTCATTAAATGACTACATTTCATCAAAATATGTCATCACTGGCACACGCCGGTTGCATACACATATTTTCAATTTTTGAAGTATTACATACAATTTACAAGGCGCGCCTTCCTCCTCGGACTCTTACTCCACCTACATAACGGACCACCCCGAGTACGATACGCAGAGGCCATGGGGCCAGGAAAAACGGCACTCGGAAGCACTAGCTTTCCCGACGCCAGCGGCGGATATGGTTTATGGCTCCGCCGCCAACCAAGATTTGGCTGCGGAGGGTAAGGAGAGCGGTGCCTCGCAATACCGATACTCCTCTCCTCTCCCCCCGCAGCTCCTCCACCACCACATCAACGGTGCGGCCTCGTCAGAGTCGTGGAGGATAGGGCAAGTGGCGTATCGCCATATCAACACTCCTCTCCCTCCGCGACTCCACCTCGGCTGCAGCGGTACGGGAAGATGGCACCCCTCTCGGCGCAGCCCACCAACACACATCCGAAGTGGGCTCACTAAGCCCACTCAGAGTGACCATCTCGGGCGGGCCCTGTGTAAGGCGATTCGTAATAACTCTCGAATAAAACAAGTAGCCGCTGCTCAGAAGGAAATCGTTCTGTAGTTCTTCAATAGAGCATTGTCGCCTTTATTGAATAACAAGACCATGAAAAACAGAATTGAAGAGCTTCTGACGGGCTTTAAGTACCAGTTTTCCACCCACTCTCAGAAGTGTGGATTCTCTTAAGCCATGTAGTGGTGGCCTAAGATAATCCACTACTCTTTACCATCCCGAGGGTGTCGTAAAAAGCGACAAAGGGAATGAAATAGGAGATGGACTGCAGCATCTTCCATATAACAACTCAAAATAATAATAATCTGCGGTAGACAATCCTCCTGCCAAGCGTAGCGACTATCGTAAATATGCCCCTATGAGTCAATATATGGGGAGGCCTATATTCAGCAGTGAACTTTTAATTAGCGGTAAAGAATGAACAAATAAATGAAGTAGCAAATAACATATTACGAATCATTAAATGAATCCGATTACAACGTAGGTATTATCTCAACCTTTAGGCTTAAGAATTCATAACCTTTTCCTACACTTCCGTTATAAAATTAGTATGCCCTATAACGAAATGTCAAATGTAATAAGTTCGTATTGAAACGCTAGAATGAGTAAAATAAATGATATTTTATTTGATTTTCAATAAACATTTTCATCACACAGTATGTTAAGATAGGTTAGCTAGTTAACTGTGACATTTATCTGTGAGTCTTCTCCATTTATAAGGTACATAATTATAAACGAATTAGGTTCGGCATTTTGAATGTTTTTCTGTCACCAATCGGTCGTCAGAGCTTCATGCGTCAATGAGTAAGGTTCGACACGTGCAGATGAGGTTGATATTATATGCAGATATTATCTGACATATGTATATGTTCGAAGCGACTTTAGTCTACAATGATTGACGGACACGGACTACGAAACTAGGGAGCCTTGGGTTCGAATCCGCCATTAAATTTTTGTCGCGAAACAATCCTAGCCCTAACATTATAAGCTTGGTTGAAGTAGTTACGACGAGACTAATAGTAATGTTAATAGCATTGTTTAAACAAATAATTAGGTTATTTAAACACAATTTATAGAGGCCATAAAATACTTACCTAGCTTTTTCCGTGTCTTGAATTATAACACACACGGAACAAGATTGGGTGATAAATTTTCTTACGGCGTAACTACCAGGCAGCGTATACAAATCTACCTCTTTCAAAACATTGTTTATAAGAACACGCATGACTAACGAATATTTAAATGTTTTTTCTTTATTTTTTGATAATTTATATACGTTTTTCGTGGGGATTTCGTTTCGTTCAAAATTCATTTTAATCAACCAATACAAAAGGCAAGTTGAAAAAAAAATTGCACATGTCAGCTCCGACGCGTGACTGGAGTTTACAAGAAAAACGATTGTCTTGAAATATATACAATAGGCAAAGAAAGTAAATGAACCTATATATTTTTATAATTATTGATTTGATAAAATATATTACATAAATTGTATTAGATAAAAATATATTATGACTTATATTACATTATTCATTTCGCGTTAAGAGATGCGCGAATATGTTGCGCTGAGAAAACCATAACGGCTTCACTTTTTGTTAACACTTGATTTTACCACCCATCTATTTTTCATACCGTGCGCTATATATATGAACCGATTCTTGAGGACTAAACTCTAATAAACCCCAAAAATTAACTAGTCTGATAGTAACAAACTACTATCCATTGATAGCAAGTCGCAATCTAGTAAAAATAATTAAATTTTTTACAACATTCGTTTACACAATCTTTTATATTATAATATGTACAGAGATATTAAGTGTATTAGAAAAAATAATTTTCGTATTAATATTTTGTCTTCGGAATCTATCAGATAAACTGTATTGAAATATTTTATAACTTAATATTTGAAAAATTCTTTTCCAGTAGGATATTGATTCTTTGACAGGTATCGAGGCTCGCAAAGATCGTAATCGATGGATTCACTATGCAAATTATTTTAACGCCCAACCTCACGCCTTGAATGTTATTGAACAGGGAATTTTCTCGAAAGCTCAAAAAGTTTTTGCTAGACAAGCTCTTTACTGGCCTAAGTAAACTTATCAGAGATTTTAAGAATTTGTTGTGAAAAGTTTAAATCGGCAAAATACTGTTCTACGAAAAAGGGATGTATGTGAAAAATCCACAAGGCTTATTTTCATAAATAAGTACATAAAGTTGTGTAGACGAGGTTTTAGATCATCAATAAATAGAAAATTTAAAGACGCTTCTTGTTTTTGTTTGGTTATTCGTTATACTTTATAACTACTTGCTGCATATTAATGCGATTAAATTTTTTTTCAAGACGTACTATGTACAGCATACTGGTGAATCATATTATAATAATATTATATCACCACCACCATCATCATCATCATCAAAAGCCCATCACAAGTTCCTCCTCCAAGTCAAAAATCTTGAATCACATACATCTATCGACTTCCTGCATATCTTACCAGTGGCTGCAGTCTCGACATAGATAACGATTACTTAACAACCGATATCGGTCGTTAAGTCTTATAGGTCCTAATATAACGATATTTGGTAGTCTCTTCTGTCAAAGCTATCGAATAATATTGGTACTGTAGAGAACATTATTGCAAACTTTACGATTTTTCGTTATGTTAGCGAATATCTTAGCGACCATTTTTGACAGCCCGCTAAGTGTTCTTTACGACAGTAAGCTATTGATTTGATGTTTTAAGATTGATTGAAATCTAAAAATATTAATCGTGGTGAAAGCGTATTTAGCATTATTTATTTCTCAGTGCTTGAAGATTGGCGTGTTATGGTTATGCGGCGGCAAATGACACGAAACCAGCGCGAAAGTGAAAATCCCTTGGATTTAGAGTGTAGTCAATTTCTATACCTAAACAGAATTATGAAAGATATGTTTACCGAGCTTGTAGATGAACTTGGGCCATCCCTTCAAAAACAATTTTCCCTGTGATTCAAGGAGATTTTTAACAGACAATATTTTTCTAAGAATATACCGCACTATGAATACGTTTTTCGTTAGCGTAACGTCATCGTAAAGTAAAGATATGTAACGATTTTGTTCGGTATTTCAGCTGTAGAGACTTGCATTTATCGTAAGCATCGTTACGGCAAACGATTTTTTTCGTTATTATTTAGCGATCGGTAGTTAGCGATGGCGTCGCTATCTATGTCGAGACTGCAGGCACAGGTAGTCCCTCCATCTAGGGAAGGGCGACAAACACGGCGCTTGCAAGTACGAGGCTGCCACTCTAGAACCTTTCTTCTTGAAGAATGTGCTGCCCTATTGCTACTGATCCGTTGGGCTATGTCGGTTACTCTTTGTTCTATTGTAGATATCATAGTTACAAATTCTATCAGGTAGAGAACCTCCGAGTTAACTCTCTCCACAGCTTCCTCTTACGGTCTTAGGACTACTTCTAAGTTCCATATGTCTTTACAGACAACACGCACTGGTTGTATACTTTTGTTTTATGTTCTCTTGTGTTGCTTTATGTTTTATCTTACACTAGCGATCCGCCCCGGCATCGCACGGGTGATTTCTGTATCTCGACAACAGCGCCACCTACCGGGTCTAAATGTAAATTTAAAACATCTATGAACACATTTAAACATACACACAAAATTTCATCAACATCGGTCGAGCCGTTTTTGAGTTTTAGCGAGACCAACGGACAGCAATTGATTTTTATATAATATAGAGATTTACTTTATTAACAAATTTTTTTTCACCAACAGCAAACACTTGTGTAAAGTCACAAGAGAAAAAAATATGATTCCAGATTGAATAAATATAATATATTTTGATTGGTCACATGTTGATCTGGGAATTATAGGTCCCATCTTTATGAAGGATTTATAACAAAAAATAATGTGTTACTTGCATGTTTTAAAAGGCGACTAATGGGATATTCACCAACACGTGTTGGCAAACTTCACATGTCTTCGAAATATTTTTTTTCTTATTTCTCAGACATGCAGGTTTCCTAACGATGTTTCCTTCACAGCTGAGCAGGTGGTATTTTCTACAAGTAGTTCCTGAATTTTGAATTTGCTCCTTGAATACCATCACCTCATACCAGTTTTTATTGTGTAACTTAAAATAAATTACGTGTAATTACTCATTGAAACCTTAACTTTACTGTACCATCATATCATACAATAATACTTAATTCGTATCACATCTCAGTACTAAACGCACTTCAGCTTAAAGCCGTAACTGTTTTAAGTTAGTAAAGTATTTACAATAATAAAGGTACTGTCGTGTAAACTAATTATACTTTAATGTCTCTCTATCTCTCTCTCTCTTTATTACTTACGTGTTACGTCATGAGTCATATATAAAAAATCTTTATAATTCTGAAGTATATTAAATTTACGTACAAAATAAATCATTCGGGAGATAACGACATATCGTCTTGTCACGTATGTATGCCTCAAAATCTAAATACAAGAGTGTACAACTAGTGAATGTGAGTCGGAGTCCTTCACTACTGGCCGTATGAGGAAGTTTAAAGTCACAAAGCGAGCTAAGGAGAGGGCTTTGCTCAGGCTGTCTCATCTTGCTATGCTTTGTAATGGGGATCCGCAGTAGAACCAGAGTAACTGACAGAGTAAGCTGAAGTGACGAAGACATTATAGCTCGAAGAGGTCTGTCGTATTCTGAGAGATATGTATGTCTGTTTCGAGAAAGGCTGAAGGGTATAGAGAACCAGTATAGTTGCAGACTGTGAGACATTTCATCTTTGTCCTCAGAGATGAAGACGTATCTGTAGCCTTTTTGCTTGGTGACCATAGACTGCAGTAACTACTTACCATCTGATGGACTGGAAGCTCGTTTGTCACTGCAGATTTTATAAAAAAAAGGTTCATTCATTTATCCAAAAATATTTAAAATATAACTGTATAAAATATCGTATGAGTATATTTTTGCACAGAACCTGTCGTTTTCGTTATCTGCTGTAGATATTGTTCCATTAATACTTATTGATATTGATAATAAAAACACGAGGTGAGCTAAATGGGTCAATGTAAAACCGGTACCGGAAGTTATTTTACTTTGTTTTAACCAGGGCAATTCAGAGATAACAGAGATTGTATTTAATTAACGCTTTTATTTTAAAAGAAAGTCAAGGTTTAAATTTTAATAAACACTGAAATGTAATATGTTTTAGTAAAATATAATGCAGGCATAGATTCTTTACAATATTTATAGATATTATTGCTGACCCGTTCCAACAGAGTCTAGCCATCTGCGCAGGACAGGATTATAGCACGCTAGTTTGTGCGCATACACTGGTGCATCTCTAGTCAATCACTCTCTTAGCCCAAATGAGTAATCTGATACGAATGGAAAGAGATGAGTGCAAGATCAACGTCGTTACTTGCTTTCCAAGACACGGGGGTAAAACTTTATAAATAGTTAATTATTATACAGTTTTTATATACGAGGGGGCAAACGAGCATGTGGCTCACCTGATGGTAAGTGACTACCGCCGCCCATTGAAAAATGCAACACAGGAATTGCATATGCGTATTAAACTTAGCGTAGTATTTATAAATTGTTGTCGGCAAACAGCTTGAGCATTCGTGGAAATCGATAAATACGATTTCATTGAGGAACGTATGAGGTGCGAGCGCGCTTATCCATACGAATCAGTGGAGGATCTGCCCAGTAAACGTCATAAGTGCTCAAGTTGTTTGCCGATTATTATACATAAACTGTACTTTCTCTTATACAAAGTTCAGATGATACGTACCAAAATACTAATTAACTTAACGTTTATTTATTTTCGTAAAAAGGTCTTCAGCTTTCAACACTCACCATACAAAACAGCAGAATTATGCTGTTGTATATTAATTACCATGGTATGCAATGCGAGAGTGATCCTTCCCCGGTCGATTCGACTTATTCATATCCATTATAATGTGCTGCAGCGTAGGTCTATCACTTACGTTAAATATTTAAAAAAATAGAATAAAATTATATAGTCTAAAAAAACATAGACTTCGTATAGTCTATGTTTTTTTTAGCGATACAAGGCGTAGGTCGCTCTGAAGACCTATGCCCGAAGGACCTCGCCGACGAAGATCTCGACGAGGCGATTTGATTCAAGAAAAGTTATATTTATTATATTAATTAACTTTTTGCTTTAGAATCCAGTTAATAAAATTTGCTGATAATGCAATACTTAGTGCGAGGATCTACTATATCGTTGCTTAGAGTTCTATTAAGCTACCATTGTAAGTATAGTCCAATTAAAACAGTTTAATAGTTATAATATTTCTATTCATTTAATCATTTTTAACCCCCGACTAAAACAGAGTGTTATAAGTTCGTAGTGTGTATCTGTGTAACTGTGTGTCCGTCTGTGGCATCATAGCTCCTGAACGGTTGAACCGATTTTAATTAGGTTTTTTTCGTTTGAGAGGTGTCTTAATCGAGAGTGTTCTTAGCTATATTTCAGGAAAATCTGTTCAGCCGGAAATTTTGCACACTGTGTGCAGTTTGGTCCAACTTGAGAGATAGGATAGTTTTTATAAGTGACCCTCAATATTTTTTTGTCTGCCTGGCCAGCTATAAATAAAAATAAAATAAAATAAAATATCTTTATTTCAGGCAACAGAGAACCCATACAAGAATGTTAGTAAAATTGAAGTGAAATATAAATTAAATTTAAATGGAGATGTCTGAGATCAGCCGCTACGAGGGTACCGGTGTCTTATACCGTAGTATGTAGCCGTATCCAGCGCTCAAGCAGCGGTGAGTACCACCTATCTGCCATTGTGTTGAGAATGCTATTGGAGCTGCCCCCGCAAACGCTTCAGCATCGATGCAACACGCTTTCTAATAATGGCATGGAAACCATCAGTGTGAATTTCAGAAAACATTTCTGCAAAAGCGCGGCAGCCCCATCAGCATCCTAAACCCATTATAATACTGGACACGCAACGCGCTGTACACCCGCTGCGTATAGTTAACCCATAGGTTGCTCGTGTAAAAAGACTGGTAGTAGGCTTTGAAAATAGTAATCTTTACCTGCCTACTGCAACGAGCAAACCTTCGGGCCACCATGTTACATCGGATGGACAGCGCCCTGCGTTCCCTCTCGATATCCATATTATCACGCAGATCCTCAGTGACCCAGTGACCCAGATACTTAAAATGTGAGACACGTTTTAGAGGTGAATTGTTGAGTGTGAAGGTAGTCGCACATGGTCGGGATTTGACTCCTGCCTTGAACACTATGACTTCGCTCTTTTATACATTGTATCTGAGTCCATGGGACACTGCATATGCTTCACATACATTTAATAATTTCTGCATGGCACCAATCGAAGGGCTGAGCAGCACCATATCGTCTGCGTAGCTTATGTTATTGACACAAACACCGTCAATATGACAGCCTACATTTGTCCCACTCAACTCCTCGATCAGGCCATTGATATACATATTGAAGAGCCTAGGAGATGTAAGACCAACCTGCCTCACCCCACATTCAAGTCTATATACATCAGAGTATGAGCTCGCCCATCTAACACAGTTGGTCTGCCGCTCATACCACGATCATAGCACCGCGACTAACTCGTGCGGAACATCAGTCTCACTTTGAAGTTTTTTCCATAATAAGTCATAAGACACCAAATCGAAGGCTTGGACAAGTCAAGAAAACAGGGAAAGACTGGAGTGCTCCTAACAGTGTACTATTTGACAGTTTGCTTGAGACACAAGATAGCACTTTCGGTGGACAGACCTGGTTGAAAACCAAATTGTGCATCATTAAATTTTATATGACTACTTAAGTGTTGATCAAGCAAACTGTCCAGCACTTTAGCCACCACAGTAGCCAGTGAGATTGTCTGTAATTTGTCGAGTCCAACGGATCCCCCAACTTGTTCTTAATAACTGGCACAACTATGGTTCGCATAAGGTCATCAGGCAGGTAAGAGTGGCTGAGACAGAGATTATATAACATAGACTTGGGACTTGGGTCCTACCAAGGTAGATGGATTCCTGCGCACTTCAGATGCTCTTTGCTGAGGTGGTCGTGACCAGGAGATTTACCCCGTACCATGCCCTTAATTACGCGTTCCATATCCTTCGCCGAGAATCTAACATTAAGTTTGTCATTACGATACCCATCATCACACATCGCAGCTGCAGGCCCAAGAGGCGAGTCCACCCTGAAGTGAGCATGGAAGGCCTTGGCTATCTCACTGTGCTCATGAAGGCCAGCGGCACTCACCGGAAGGCTCAATGTTGGGTTTAATTTATTTGTAGCCTTCCAAAACGCTTAAAGTCCTTACTAGCATGGTGTTGTGCAATCATATCCATTTTAATTTGTTGCTGATTGTTTTGACACCATTTCAGCTTAGACTTAAATACCCTCTTAGATTCCACCATATTCACGTATACTGGACCAGCTTACTAGTATACTGCTAGTATACTGCACTCGGCTTACTGTAGAGCTGCCACTTCTGTAGACAATCCCTGTGACTGCCTCGTTGGTCTAGTGGTTGTAGTAGTGCGACTGCTGACCATGAGGTCCCGGGTTCGAATCCCGAGTCGGGCCAAAAAAAATCAGTTATTGAGTTTTTCCATCAAGAAATTCTCAGTAGCTGCCCGGAGTCAGGAAGCTGGCGGTGTCTCACCCCCGTGCCTCGGAAAGCACGTAAAGCCGTTGGTCCTGCGCCTGATCTCTCTCCGGTCGTGTCGGTTTACCGTCCAATCGGACTATGAAAGTGAGGGAATAGAGAGTGCACTTGTGCTTGCGCATACACTTGGGCACTATAATCCTGTCCTGCGCCGATGGCTAGTCTTTCGTGAGACTGGCCGCCGTGACCTAAATTCAGTCTGGAGGACATTATTAAACAATTCCGAGCGTGCCGGTGAGCGTCCCTGACATGTTTATTCCACCCGATGACATGTTTGTTCTTTTTATTATTATTTTTACTTATACGATTCCTACAAATTTTAACACCTTCTGTGAGGATACTAATTATATTTTTGTACAATTTATCTAAAGTTTGTCTATGACTACTATCAGAACACATTTTATCTGTACAACTCTTGAGTTCCAAAGGAAAATTTACCTTTCTAAGTTTAGAATGACAGCATTCCCTATATTTCTCTATTTGAGAGGAATTCATGTCGCCCCATATTACATCATTAATGTTGTAGCTACCATGCACAACTTTAGGTGTTATTACATCAATATTTAATTTAATTTCAATAGAGTAGTGATCCGACCAAAAGGGTATATGACAGACACATAAGCCACTTTGTTCCGAGCGGCACTCGTATATGTAGACTGCCTCGTTGATCTAGTGGTCGTAAACACAGTTACTGATCATGAGGTCCCGGGTTCAAATTCCGGGCCAGGCCAATATCAGTTATTGGGTTTTCTATCAAGAATTTCTTAGTAGCAGCCTGGAGTCAGGAAGTTTGTGGCGTTTTACCCCCGTGCTTCGGAAAGCACGTAAAGCCGTTGGTTCTACGCCTGATGTCGCTCCAGTTGTGTCGGATAATCGTCCCGTCGGTATATGAAAGTGAGGAAATAGAGAATACATCTGTGTTTGTGCATACACTTGGACATGGTCGGTCTTGAGGACATTATTATAATATTATTATAAGAGTATTAGTGTAGTTAGCTGAAAACATTAGCATCTAGATACGTGCAGCCACCTGACGACGTGATGCTGTAGAGCTTGACATTTAGTTGTATTTTTTCCTGCTGACCAGCGTTCAGATAGCAAAAATCAAAGATGAACATTTTATTTGACATGCAAATGCATTCCATTATTCATTACAGCCTATCAAAAGTCAAGTGCTGAACGTAGGCCTCCCCCATATATTGTCTCATTGGGAGGACATTTGCTACGCTCCGCAACCTTTTTTATAATTTTGTGTTGTTAGAAGGAAGATACGACTGCCCATCTGTTATTTCATTTTCCTCTGCCGCCTCAAAAGGCGCTCATGCGATGAGCATCGGAACGCAACGCAAAGACATGATGAATGAATGAATGAAAATGAAATATCATCATCAGGTCGTTGACATACATAAAATTCACAAGCACAAACATCCAGACCCGGAACAATTATTTTTAAGTCATACAAATACTTGTTCCGTGCAGGATACAAACCCGCGGCCCCCAGAGCTGCAATTCATTGCTAAGCCACTGCGCCACGGAGCCGTGAAACCAAACATTAAAACAAACATTAAAATTGCACTTATTACTTGAGATTGAATATTGACTTACATATTCAGTATCGATTTTAAAGAGCGATAACTTTCCCTGAATAGAATATTATACTGAATCCAATTGACCCCGTACACCCGACAAAAGATTCCATTTTCCCATTCTATTAAGCATTTTGCCTGTGCATAATATGCTGATTTAAAACTTTTACATAAGTTAGCTTTGGGTCATCGGATGTCGTAAGAATAAAGAGCGTTAAAAATGTTGAATATGCAAGTAAGCGATATTTATAATAACTTCATGTGCAAACTTGAAAATTAAATTGAACTTGCTTATTTCCATTTGCTTTTTCGGAATTTGAATAATTTTTACAAGAGAAAAAATATCAATTCCTTTAAGGCGGTTAAAAATAATTTAAAAATCAATTTCGTTTAAAATTCATCGATCCTAACCAAATAGATTTTCACAATTATAAGCTTTATATTACCTATTTATATTAGCAAATAATAAGCAAGAACAATTGCAATAAATTATAAGTCCTACCTCTGACTTGGAGAATGAAAGTATAAGTTTATTTTGAAATTTACTGCGACATAACACCCACTTCCCATTAAGATAATAAATTGGTTGTTCTTTGTCTTAAAACACTTTAGTGCTTAATTATTAATGTAACAGAATTATGAAATATACAAAGGATGTTTACTCTGTTTAAAATTTTCTGAATAATTAATGCATAAAGTAATTTGCCGCGTGTTGGAGACGCACAGCTAAAATAATTGATGATCTCTTGTCATTTATATTGGTGGGGACTAATGTAAATGCCTGGAAAATTTATTGACGTGCGACAGATGGAAGAATAATTAAACTATTAATATCAAACTCTAAAATATTTCAGTCGATAACTAGCAGTTTTTTTTAATTACACCTAACACATATGTATTTTTAAATTGAATCAAAGTGACAAACGAGCACACAGTCCACATGATGTTCAGTGGATGCTGTAGCCCATAGACGTTTATCCTTGTTAAGAATTAAAATGCAGATGCGTTGTCACCCCTGAGGACTATGATAGAATGCCTCGTTTTCAGTAAAAAGTATCTCCGGTTCTCTACACTCACCATACGAAACACAGCAGCATTGAGCTGCTATTTTACGCTGGTGTCCTGTGAGAGCGTGGTCCTACCCCTTTTGAGCTGACTTATTCGTGCTTCAACCATAATATAGCTGCAACGTGGCTCTATACCACGTTTAAAACATGTATTTACATATGATACATGTAAAAGTATATATCTTGTTACAAATAATCGTTGCTTATCAGTGATCGTTTAACTTTTAAAGGACTTGATTGATTGAGGCCATATTAAAACAATATATTTGTTTTTTGAGATGATGGTTCATAGCTATGTTAATAGGGTCCGATAGATAGGGCACTAACTAACTGGTGTTAAGTGACTGCTCAGTTTAAGGACAACTGTAACATTCTTGAAACAAAAAAAAACAGATATATCAGATATCATCACCCCTAAAGCTTAGTGACATAAAAAGCATGCCCTTTTAAGAGACGGGCATCTAGGCAGAAAAGAAGCCCTACCTGTGACTCTTAAACTTGCTGATCATAGCAAATGTAACCAAGCTGAGAGAGGTCTCGTCAGAAAAATTATTGACTGCGGGATAGAAACAAAACAAATGAAAATATACCAGCCCGAAACAATGGCGATACTATGCCGAACTCCTACCAGTGTCAAACCCTCAGCATTAACCATCAGCATGAATAAATGTTTCCAAGACCTAGACATGAAACCAGGATATTTTTGTATGTAACAAGATAATTTAACCTCTAGCGGTCCAGCAATATATTTGCAAGTTAATAAATACTGCCCACATGTCATTTTTAATGAACATTCTTTATGACGTGCTAGCCGCCATAATACGTCATATTTTTACGACATATTTTTTATGTAAATGATATCTGATTGTTTTTATATTTTAAGAGGGGAATAAGTTTATACTAAATATTGTAAATTCGTTGGATAAAATCAAATAAATGCACTTCTTTTAAAAAGAGACTGGGCGTATAACATGACATATTTTGGACATCTTTGGGATAAACTTTTGTATATAAATATTGTAGTAATAAATCATTAAAATCTTTAACTTCGTAAGATTTTTTTACATTTTAATCAAATCAAATCAATCGAAGTATATCCCTATTACCCATATAATTTAACCGTTATTTAGTTAAAAACCGACAAAAAATCAACAAAATGAAAAGCTTAGACAAAAAAGAAATCAAGAAGCCTTATGAATATTTTTTTGCTGTATTTTGTCTTAACACCATGATTTAATTATCACATAAACATAGATATTTTTTGCGCAATACTGAGACAGTTTTATCGTTCTTCCGTATACCTGTAGACTATCTCTTCCCTTATTTTTAAGATCTTTACCTTCTAAGAGTAATATAACGTCACTGGATATATAATTTTTCATTAAAGTTCCTATACTTCACAATCATACTATCCCGTTTTAATGTAAGTAGGAATAGGGATGTTGTACTCATCATCGCTAGATGAAAAATCTATCTCTGAATCTTGAAATTTCTCAATTTTGCATCTAAGCGAAAAGAATTATTATCGGCCCAATGTACTTCTGAAATCACATAAAATATGGAGTTTCTAAAATAGTAACAGCCCAACGTCCGTTTTACAGTACAAACATGTATTTCATCCATTCATATTTTAAAATAAATCAAAATATTTTTCTAATTCAATAATTTACTCTCAGACAAAATTAAATCCAATCGCTTAATTACATAAGAGCAGGAAAAAAGTCAGGTTTAATACGATTAATCTAACCTTTCCTGTTGCGCGTGCATAATTTTTCTAATTCACAATAAAACTATTAACTTATTAGCTAAATGGAAAAATTTCATTGCTTAAATATGGTTCACTAATTATAAAGCAGAAACATGCCTAAGCGTGCGCGCTTTATTTAAATTTTATTCCATATTAAGTTTCTCGTCCTTCAGGATTCGCACTGGCAAGAATATCAAGATATCATGTTTTAGTACATGGACTGGAATCTATATGGCACTAATGTCGTTTTTATTAAGTTAAGACAATTTTTCGTACCATTCTCCTTTTTTATAATCGTTTAATTAGTTCGGGATTTACATCTAAATTACTTTTAACCCCAATGGCCTTCAAGAAAGCGGTAAAACGGATAATTTACTCTGAGCAGTAGATTAAGAATATCTACTACTTGAATTCGGTTTAGGCTTACGTAACGCGATATTTTTCTGTTTTTACAAAACTACTTAGAGGGCTACTAATATCATTAACATTCGTGCTAACCATTTGAATTTACTTTCAACATATTTGTAACATCGTATTAAACAAAAATTTAATAAGGATTCTCTTTGTAAATATTCGTGCATTCCTTATAATAATTTGCAGTGCAATTAAAAAATTAAACTACATTACAAAATCATGAGCCCAATAAGTTCAAATAAAAAGAAAAAAGGTTTACAATTTATTATTTGTACTTCCTACATAATAGTACCTGAGAGCATTATGCTAATAACACAAATAATAAAGTGCTGTGGTTATTTTAGGGAACATACTCGTAGCTCAATATTTTTAGAAACTTTTACTAAAAGCGAGAACAGATAAAACCATATTCCGCCCTCGGGAGGTCAAGATTATATTTGCATTTGGTTATTTTTTAATATTGATCCGTAATGATACAAACTTTCTATATGTGTTCCAACTTAAGTTAATCATCATCATCATCATTACAGTCCTTCACAAGTCCACTGCTGAGCATAGGCCTCCCCCAAGGAATGTCATAAAGCACGGTCCTGAGCCTAGTTGTTATAAATAAAATTTTGAATGCAAAGTAAAATTTTAATCTTTATAAAATTGCATGCAAATAACCAATAAAAACTTCGCTTAACTTATAGCATCTGAAATATCCTTACAAAGTAAATCCAATTTAGGTTACGGAAGCTTTATACTGTTCTTCCGCTTTAAACACGGCACGTTGATTGTATGTAGTATACTTTTTAATAACTTTGAAGTAGCATCATGCAATTTTCGATAGTATCATAATATAAAAATGAAAATAAGCATATTAGACGTTAATGTCTTATTTTACCTTATAGTGGCGGTATAAGAACATCTTTTTCCCCATATCGTCCCGTGGGTGTCGTAAGAGGCGACAGAGGGAACTGAAACAGGAGATGGACAACAGCATATTTCTGATAATAACTCAAAATTATAACATACTGCGGTAGCCAACCCGCCCGACAAGCATGGCAACTTTGGCAAAATTCCCCCTATGAGACAATCTATGGGGGAGGCCCATGTTCAGCAGTGAAATTTTATAGGCTGAAACGGATGATGGATGGTCTTGTATTACATTCAACTGATTTCAAACTACGACAGTGGCAATCACCGACTACAGGACATATCATAACTACTCCATTTTTCGTTATTTAGATTTAAAATAATCAACAACCATTTATTTTATCATGTTTTTTTAAAGTCTAAGTTTTGTGGTTAAAATATAGCCTAGATCCCTCCTGGTATTGCTCTCTATTTGTTCCTAAGCGTTCATCACAATTATTTCAACCATTCTGAAAATTAGCCCGGACAGACAGACAGACAAAAATATAAAAAAAAGGTTGTTTATGTCTTAATAGCATGCAAATAACCCCTGAGTTAGAAGCTAGATATTTAAATATTAAATCAGACAATTTAATTTAATTTATATGTATAGATAAAAGACATAAGCGGTAAGATAGAATGTAATCTTGTATACTTGTTCTTCCTCTTCTTCCACAGCTTCTCACCTTGTAGGGAGGATTGCCAATCGTCACGCTTTGCAGGTACGATCACAGTTCCAGACGTCTCGGATCTATGGAGCTGCTCCCCGTCATCGGTCTGGGTACTTTACGATGTTTCTTCGCCATACATTGGAAGCGATATAATTAGTCTGGCATTTTTTATAGACAACGAACACATAATTAAAATTATTGTAAATGGGTGCTGTGGTCTATAGATATCTTATATCTATCTTAGATTAAAAATCAAAATGTGTTGTCACGCCTGAGGACTAAGATGGAATGCTTCGTAACCAGTAAAAAGGGTGTCCGGTTCTCTACACTCACCAAAGGAAATACAGCAACAATAAGCTGCAATTTGGCGCTGGTATCCCGTGAAATCGTATTCCTTCCCCAGTCGAGCTGACCCATTCGTGCTGCAGCCATAAAATAAAACTTCCATTGTGAATATAGTTTTACATAAGGAGACCAGACTACATAAGTCCAGGGACAATAAATCAGAGGATCTATCAATCACCCTGACCACTAAACTTTGTGGTCGTAAAATATATACGTATATACGTATTCAAAACATTTAATGTCACGCTGATAATAAAATTTAATGCAGCAGGGGTAGTTCAATATAAGACAACGATCGGAAGCTATTTACATTTAACTGAAAGCCACAGTCAATAACAGATGAAATCGAATGGATTATAGCCCGATTTATAAAGGACACGATACTACTAGAATGTAGGTGTATAAATAGATTTCTTAATAATCACGTCTATACTATCTTTATATATAAAAATTACCTGTCACATTGTCCGCGATGAACTCCTAACCTACTAAACTGATTTCAATTAAATTTTGCACACTGTGTGCAATTTGGTCCAACTTGAGAGATAGGATAGTTTTTATCCTGATAAGTGACCCTCAATATGTTTTATTGCGAATATAAGGCTTTTTATAGGAAGGGCTTTGACTTATATATTACAAGCGTAACCTCTTGAAATCATTGAGGAAGGGTCGTCAGAGAGGGTATAACAACGTCTGCCTGGCCAGCTAGTATAAATATAGATAAGTACAAATGATACGGGTCAAAATATAGAAACGAAAAACGAACGCATGTTATTTTGGAGAACTTGTACAGTAAGCTACGTAGTTTAATAAAACATGCTAAAAAGGTTATCTCAACGTACTAGTTTTGAAGTAACAGACCAAAAATTAAAAAGAAAAGTATTTTTTTAACAAAAAAAATTATCTTATTATTTTTTTGACAAATTTCCTGCTTGATATCGTAGGTTTTTTTTAATTTTTATTGCTAGTTAATCTTTCTAACTTTCAAATAAAACTAATTTGAAAAAAATACACCGTTTACTTAAAGAGAAAATAATTTAAAACCGAAGGATGGGAATTTTACCAAAAAAAAAATTAAAATTCTTTTATTTTTTAAATAGTTTACATAAAAAAAAATTTTTCGATTTTTTACTGATAATTTTTTATCTAGTAACCGCACATTTCGTTTGATCAAGTGTAAAATTAACACATTGTATATAAAAATTACGTGTCAAATGATTTGTCCGCCATGAACTCCTAAACTACTGAACTGATTTTAATGAAATTTTCACACTATGTGCAGTTTGGTCCAACTTGAGGGATAGGATAGTTTTTTTCCGATAATAATAATCAGTGTTGCCACCTCTTACATTAGTTACACATCAACATCGATTGTTCATACTTAAAATTAAATTATCAATGACTTGCTGCGGTATGAGGTCCCATGTTCTTTGCAAATATTCGTAAAGTTGTTGTTCCGTCGTCAAATTTGGCAGGAAGTCTCTTAAAGCTTTTCGTTGTAACATGTCCCAGGCATGCTCGATAGGATTTAAGTCGGGCGACTGTGCAGGCGAATCCAAAACTTGAATATTGTGGTCTCGGAGAGCGGCCGACACCAGCCGCGCCTTAAGGGAAGGAGCATTATCGTGCATGAGTAGAAATTCCTGGCCCATTTGAATTCTGTGTGGGACAATAACAGGCTCTACTACCTCTTCGTGGTATTTTTGTGCAGTCATGCTGCCTTGGAACTAAACGAGCTGGGTTCGTCCGCCAAGACGAATTCCTGCCTACACCATGATTGTCCCGCCTTGTGCCTTGTGGACCTCCTGAGGGTGCCGTAGACGGCTAACTCCCCTGGAATTCTCCAAACGCGTGGTCTTCGTGAATCCGGATGAAACCCAAACCGGGATTCATTGGTGAACAGCACCAAAGACCATTGTTCGTCACTCCATGGTTAATGCTCCCGAGCCCACGAAAGCCGCCGACCGCGATTGCCACGTCGCAATGCTGGAACACGTAGCAGTCTTCGAGCATGAAGACCAACTTCATGCAACCTCCTTCGCACGGTTTGGTCGCTTACCAGCAGCTGGTGGTCCTCCTGGAGCCTTCAGCCACATCCCCAGTACTGTGATAACGAGACCACAACCTTGATATCAGGTTTTGGCTGGTGTGTAGGGCCTCAGCAACGACGCGTTGACCATTTTCTAACATTTATATGTTAACGTAAGTGTAAGGCTCGTAACATTTCATCTAGACTCAAATGACGACGTGACATAGTTATATGACACTTAAAGCACACACGGCACGTTAATTTAAAAAATAAAAACAATCTAATCCCTTTTCATTAATTAATATCAGTAGAACAATTTTAATTTAACTTGACATAACGAATTACTAACAATTTTACCGCCGTATTTTTTTTTTTTTGTTTCTTATTTAATTACATTTTAAAATTTTGAAAATAGAATAAAAGAGGTTTCAATTTGGATATAAACTTTTATGGAAACTAAAAAGATTTTAAACTATAAAGTCGTAAATAATTTAGGATTAAGGTATCCCTAGATTCTGTTGATGTGTATATAAAGACTACCTCGTTGGTCTAGTGGTCGTAAACGCGGTTAAAGATTATGAGGTCACGGTTTCAAATCCCGCGCCAGGCCAAAATCAGTTATTGGGTTTTCTATCAAGAATTTCTTAGTAGCAGCCCGGAGTGAGTAAATTAGAGATGTTTTACCCCCGTGCCTCGGAAAGCACGTAAAAACGTTGGTTCTGCGCTTGATCTCTCTCCGTTCGTGTCGGATAATCGTCCCGTCGGTCTATAAGAGTGAGGGAAAAGAGAATACACAAATGTTTGTGCATACACACTTGGGCACTGTAATCCTGTCCTGCGCAGATGGCTTTTAGACTTGAAAATAAGCCGATGGCAATATTTTTAAATTTTATGTTAAATGTGTAACTTATTTGTTTTTGTTGAGGACCTTGTTCCTGTTGTGGGAATTATTTCTCTCTCATTTTCTTTCTCTCATTCTCTTTTCTTTTATGGCCTCCCTCATAGATTTTCTTATAGGGGGTTTTGCCATAGTTGCCACACTTGGTTAGCGCGTTGGCAACCACAGTTTTTTTATTATTTTCAGTTGTTATCAGGAAGGTGCTGCTGCCCATCTCCTGTTTCAGTTTCCTTATGTCGCCTCTTACAACACCTACGGGACGATATGGGGTAGTGGACGATATTGGTCTGGAGGACATTATTATAATATTATTATTAATACTCAAATAATAGTATTATTATTTAGTAAAATATTATTATTAGACTATTAGAACAGATACCTATAACATTAGCCGCTAGATACGTGCTATTCAGTTGCATTATTTTGTGCTGACCAGCGTTCAGATAGCAAAAATCAAAGATCAACATTTCATTTGAAATGCAAATTAATTAATTAGTTCATTACAGTATATCAAATGCATATAAATTTAACTAAAAATGAATAAAAAAAATGTTAAAGCCAAGTGCTGAATATAGACCTGCCCCATATATCCTCCATTTTCCTGCGTCTCTTCAAAAGGCGCTCATGCGATGAGCATCGCATAGCTATGCAACGGCATGATAATACTTTTACGTGGTAGAGCCATGCTGCAGCTATATTAGTAGTATAGTTGTAGTACGAATGGGTCGGCTCGACCGGGGAAGGACCACGCTCTCACAGAATACCAGCGTAAAATAGCAGCTTAACACTGCTGTGTTTCGTATGGTGAGTGTAGAGAACCGGAGACCCTTTTTACTGGAAAAGAGGCATTCCATCTTAGTCCTCACGGGTGACAACGCATCTGCATTTTCATTCTGTATTGAAGATAGATGTAGATGTCTATGGGTCACAGCAACCACTTACCATCAGGTGGACTGTGCTCGTTTGTCACCCTATCCTATAAAAAAAAAAAAAAAAAAATGAATAAAAAATGTTAAAGCCAAGTGCTGAATATAGACCTGCCCCATATATCCTCCATTTTCCTGCGTCTCTTCAAAAGGCGCTCATGCGATGAGCATCGCATAGCTATGCAACGGCATGATAATACTTTTACGTGGTAGAGCCATGCTGCAGCTATATTAGTAGTATAGTTGTAGTACGAATGGGTCGGCTCGACCGGGGAAGGACCACGCTCTCACAGAATACCAGCGTAATAGCAGCTAACACTGCTGTGTTTCGTATGGTGAGTGTAGAGAACCGAGACCCTTTTACTGGAAAAGAGGCATTCCATCTTAGTCCTCACGGGTGACAACGCATCTGCATTTTCATTCTGTATTGAAGATAGATGTAGATGTCTATGGGTCACAGCAACCACTTACCATCAGGTGGACTGTGTGCTCGTTTGTCACCCTATCCTATAAAAAAAAAAAAAAAATGAATAAAATGAAATATCTTCATCAAGTCAAATAGACCATTAAAACAAACTTTAAAATTTCACTCGTCATAAAATCAAAACCGATGCGGAACTAGCTGTCCAGTATTGATTTTAAAGAGGGGTACCCGTACACCCGAGAACAGATTCTATTTTCACATTACAAGCATTTTGCATGTCCATATGTAGATTTAAAACTTTTACATAAGATGGCTTTGGATCATCGGAAGTTGTAAGAATAAAGAGCATTAAAAATGCAATATGCAAGGAAGCGATATTTACAATGAATTCGGTGCGTACTAGAAAATAAAATTGCACTTGCTTATTTCTATTTGCTTTTTCGGAATTTAAATATTTTTAACAAGAGAAAACATATCTATTCCTTTATGGTGGTTGAAAATTATTAAACAATTCATTTCAAATTCGTCGATCCTCACCAACAGGATTTCCACAACTCTAAGCTTTGTAATACTTAAGGCGTAGCATTAGCAAATAATAAGCAAGAACAATTGCAATAAATTATAAGTCCTACCTCTGACTTGGAGAATGAAAGTATAAATTTATTTTGAAATTTACTGCGACATAACACCCTCTTCCCATTAAGATAATAAATTGCTTGTTCTTTGTCTTAAAACACTTTAGTGCTTAATCATTAATGTAACAGAACGACAAAATATACAAAGGATGTTTACTCGATTTAAAATTTTCAGAATATCTAATGCATAAAGTAATTTGCTGCGTGTTGGCGACGCACTGCTAAAAGAGTTGATGATCACTTTTCATTTATATTGGCCTGTGGATGCTGTGGCTCAGAAATATCTACATTTAACCCCGATTAAATATTAAAATGCAGATGCGTTCATCCCCGAGTACTATGATGGAATGCCTCGTTTCCAGTAAAAAGGGTCTCCGGTTATCTACACTCACTATACGAAACTCATCAGTATTGAGCTGCTATTTTACGCTGGTATTCTATGAGAGCGTGGTCCTACCCCGGTTGAGCCAACCCATTCGTGCTTCAACCGTAATAATATCGCTGCAGCATGGCTCTACCACGTATAAAACATGTATATACATATAATAATCCTTATACAAATAATAATAATCATTGGTTGTTAGTGATCGTTTAACTTTTGAACGAGTTGATCGACTGAGGTCATATTAAAACAATATATTTAGGTTTTTTGAGATGATGGCTTATACCTATTCTAATAGAATCAGGTTGATAGGGCACTAACTAAGAATTCAACTGATGGTAAATGGTTACTGCAGTTTATAGACAACTGTAACATTAAAGGCTGTAAATTTAAAGGCTACAGATATATTATCACCCCTAAAGCTTAGCGACATAAAAAGAATGGTCATTAAAGAGACGAGCACCTAGGCAGAATAGAAGCCCTTCTTGTGACTCTCAAACGTGGTGATTGTAGCAAATGTACCCAAGCTGAGAGAGGTCTCGTCAGTAATAAATTCATGATGAAATTATTGACTGCGGGATAGAAACAAAAAAAAATGAAAATATACCATCCCGAAACAATGGCAATACTCATTAGCATGAATAAATAAATGGTTTCGATATCCATACATAGAACCAGGGTATTTGGTATTTGTTTGTAACATGTTAATTTAAGACAATTTTTCGTACCGTTGTCTCACATCTAAATTACTCTTAACCCCAATGGCCCCGAAGAAATAGATAAAACGAAAAATTTACTTTGAGCAATAGAATAATAATATTTACTGCTTAAATTCGGTAAAGACTTACGTTACGTGATATTTTTCTGTTTTTACAAAACCACTTAGATGGCTACTAACATCATTAACCCTTAAAGACTACAATGAATTTGTATACTGCTAAGACTACAATGGGTGTAAAACACCGGATTTATTTATTAGAAAAATTATATGAATGAATAAATATATTATTGTTTTTTTTAATATTCTTAAATTATGGATAATGTTCTTGGATTTATTCATTCATAGGTTTATTTTTTTTAAATAACAACAATTTAAATTGCATGTTCAAAAAATCTTCCCAAAAACATAGTAATTTCGAAGGGGTTTGAAAAATAATTGAAAAAAAAAAGAAAACTAGTACGAGTTTTTAATCAGTTTTTATATTTTTAATTATCATAAATAAGCCTTGAATTTGGTATATTATTTATCCTAGTATATAAAATAAAACATATGAAATTTTCAAATCAAAATGATAACTAGATAATTTTTGTTTTAAATGCTTGTAACACAAAATAAATATAATGTAACCTTCTTTTTACTAATTATAAACAAAAATAATGAAAACTAACAATTACTTCTAAATTGCGTTATTCTTTGGTTAACAAAATATTACTACTACAGTTAACGCACACCAAACTACGGTGTAGTTTACAAATAAATACTGAACAATTAGAGCATTTAGCTGTGAACTTTTTATCTCCTTTCGGTTTACAAATTCCGCATCTGCCTTGTTTAGCTTTCGTGGCCCTCTCTTGTGAACCTTCTTCATTATCAATTCGTGAATCTCTCAAGGACTCTGTATTATCAACTCTTCGAATGCTGGTACCCGACAGAGTACCTTGATTATCAGAGTGTAGCTTTCGGTGTTCACTGATTACGCTTTCGATTTTGTCTCTAATCTTGTGCCGTAAGTTTGGAATTTTGAGTCTGTCTTTTATGTATGGTAACATTAGATCCAGTGACAACTTGTATAGGAATTCGGCTCGAGATTCCTGGCTTTTCCTATTATTGTTGTTATTGAGAATCGTGTGAGAATTTATTCCTGCTACATCCAACATGTTGTAAAAAATAGCCAACGGCCATCTTTTTGTTCGTCTCGAACAACTGTAGCTATGACACATCTGATCAACAGCATCCACTCCTGCTTTAGTAGAATTATAGTATTCAATAACCTCTGGCTTCCCGCTTGTTTCTGATATTGCTGATTCATGGTGCATATTCGACAAAAGTATCACAATCTTATTTTTTTTTGGACAATACGTAGAGAGTTGAAGTTTATCATGTGTATTGTATAGAAACACTGAACTTCCTATGGGACGATTCTTCGTTACGATGGTGTCTTGCGGTATCTCTACTTTGTTCTTGCGCATGGTACCAACCGTTGTTAGTTTGTATTTATTTTGCATATTATTTGCCATAGGTACAGATGTGAACCAGTTGTCACAGGTAATGTTTATATTTGTACCATGAACAGATTTAGTCAAATTTTCAACATAATACTCTGCAAGAGGTTTGCTTCCATTTGGCGTCCCTTTTCCTAGATAGGGCATTCCAGATATCACGTACCGATCATAAGAATCACACATGAGGACCAGTTTCAAACCATACTTATCTGGTTTGCTAGAATATAGATTCTAAATTTGCATCGTCCTCTGAAACCCACAAGTTGTTCATCAATAGTACAATTTACGGATGGACGATACAGATCAGCGCAATTTTTCATAAACAGTTCCCAAATATCACGGATATGTGCAAATTCATCTGTACTTTTTCTGATGTCCCTGGTCATACGGTCATCAAACCGTAAACAATTGGTTAGAAATTTGTAACGCTCTTTTGACATGATGGCTGAGTAAATTTCACTGCCAGAGATGCCCCACAAAAAAATTAGTTGATACTCTGTTATCTTTCTTTACTGCAGTCAGATACAAAAGGCCAAAAAAGGCTTTCAGCTCTGAGATGTCAACATCTTTTGTATATGAAGTTTGCGGGCCATAATTTGCTTTTTGTTTAGCGATTTCCTGGTTAGAATGAACAAGAATAGTATCAATAATTTTTTTATTGAAATACAATTCAAACGCATCCAGTTCTGTAGTCACTTCTTTGGCAACACCCACAGGACCTGGTAAATATGGGACTATATTGCTACCAGGAGTTCGATGAGGAGGCGGTGGCTTAGTACTCCATTTGTAGGTAGGGTATCCTCGCTTTTCCTTGCCCTTCAAAACTTTTTTTTTTTGGGGTAACAACATGTTTCCAATACAAGTAAAATGTGTATTACCTAATTTTACTTGTCTTCCATCCAGTGGAGAAGGAGACTCATCAACTTCCATCTCCAACTGAGCTTCTGATATATTAGAAGTAGTGTCATCGTGGACACTTTGTGCATCTTCTTCATGAATATCCATTTCTACAGAGTCCTCCTCTTCTGCCGACTCTTCATCCGATGCCAGCAGTGCATCTTCTATTTCTTGTTCCCTCAGTTGCTGCATAATCTGAGATAAAAATATCATAATATACATCTAAATACAATAACACATCAAATAAAAATAATAAATACAATACACATAATAATACACACACGAATATCATATTCTATACACTAGTACACACGTACTAAAAATAAAACAAAAAAAGTTAATTACCTAAGTTGTAACCCACTATGACTACTATGGGTGAAAAAACACCGGGTCACTAGTGTATCTCGGGACGGGCGCTCGCGCACAACCACTCTCCCCGCGTCCTCGAGGGCTACTGTCGATATACGAGAATACACGAAATCTCAAGGCGCTGCGTTAAAACTGAAAAAAGATACAGGTACAAAATTAAGTCACTCGGGTGTAAAAACACCGTAGTAGCCTTTAAGGTTAACATTCGTGCTGGCCATTTGAATTTACTTTCAACATATTGATGACACCGTATTGGACAAAAATTAAAGAGGATTCTTTTCGTAAATATTCGCGCATACCTGAAATTAATTTGCAGTGCAATTAGAAAATTAAATTATATTACAAAATTAATATATGAGTACAATAAGTTAAATAAAAAAGAAAAAAGATTTACAATTTATTTTTTGTACTTTCTACATAATAGTATGTGAGTGTATTATGCTAATTATCCATACTTCCATACTTCCATACTATACTATAATATTATAAATGCGAAAGTGTGTTTGTTTGTTTGTTTGTCCTTCTTTCACGTCGCAACAGAGCATCGGCATGGCATGACTTTTTGTATGGGGATAGTTCGGTGGCTGTAGAGTGACATAGGCTACTTTTTCCGCGGAAAACATCTCATTCCGTGGGAAAATCGAATATGTTGCACAAGTTTGTCCTTCTTTCACGTCGCAACAGAGCGTCTGCATGGCATGATTATTTGTATGGGGATAGTTCGGTGGCTGTAGAGTGACATAGGCTACTTTTTCAGCGGAAAACATATCATTCCTGTGGAAAATCGAATATGTTGCAAAATTAAATTCAGCTAGGTGGCGCCACCGTGATTCTACAAGACGGACAACGGTACGATGGACGAACACAGAAGGTCAGAATATCTGGATTATTATGTCTTTTACCAAAATTAAGATAAAAATGTATGGATCTGTATTTTTCCACGCAGGACCGGGAAGACAGCGATAAAAACATAAAATTCACCAGCTGATTATCTTCAAACGTTTTGGTGCATCGTAATTCACAGAATAGGCGATAACTTCGCAGACGATATTAAGTAATCCGTTGATGCTCTGCTTACCCTGCAAGGGTTACAGGCGTGATTATAAGTATGGATCAGAAATACTACCTGTCACGCTTTCACCCTTAACTATTACTTAACAATGGTAGAAACAGTTCTTAGTAAGCCTTATTAATAAGCCTTAGTAATATTTATTGAACGGAAATGAATACAATTCTTATGTGTGGTTATGAATGAATCGGTATTACAATAAGAAAAATTGTGCAAAATTATAAGAAAAATATTTTTGAGAGTTCTTATTAACTAACGTATACATAGTTTAAATTGATTCCGCTAGATGTCGCTACTAGGTTTTTAAAACGCGGTAATGAAATGTTTCCTGACATGTACTTAACTCCCGCCGTTGAGCCGCGCGTCAACTTATAGTGCATACATATATATACATAAGTCAACTTATGGTACCTATACGCTTAAATTGTTTCTATTTCGTAGCTTATTCGACTATCTGCTTTCGATTTCGGTTGTTTGTTATTTGCTTTGTGATTTGGTTAAGGTTGAATCCATACTAATATTATAAATGGATTTATATTGGCTTTCATTTTCAGATTTGTGTATTTTCTTGATCGGTTTTGTTGATTTGGTTGGTATTCCTTTATACATATTTAGACTCTGGCTTTGATTTTGGATTTTGTTTATTTAGAATCGTGAATTGGTTTTCGTTGTTTTAGGTTGTTTAACAATATTTCAAAGGAATATTAATAGTATAGATAGTGTATACGGTACCTATACACTTACTTCTTTTTCGTTGGTTATATTTATATTGACTACTGCTTTCGATTTCGGTTTTCTGCGATTTGTTTTGTGATTTGGTTTAAGTTGATTCGATTTTTTTGGCTATCGTTTTGGATTCGTGTTGTGTCTTGAATTGGTTTTGTTGTTTTGATTTTAAAATATTTAAAAGGAATATTTATTCCTTTTAGATATTTTGATTTGCTTTTAAAAATATTTAAAAGGAAATTTAATTCCTTTTAGGTATTTTAACGTTTTTTATAAATAGGTTTTTCTTATTCATAATGCCTCGCAAACGTAAGTCCAGCCTTTCAAGAGTATCTTCTCAAAGACAAGCGAAAAGATAAGCTCGATCGCTAGAATCTTTAGAAGATGCTGAACTGAGAAGGCAAGAACAAGCAGAGCGTCAGGCTGCTTTTAGAGCATCTGAGACACCTTCTCAACGTCAGCAAAGGCGTCTTGAACAGACAGAGCGTCAGGCTGCTTTAAGAGCTTCGAAACACCTTCTCAAAGTCAGGAAAAGCGTCTTGAACAGGCAGAGCGTCAAGCTACTTAAGAGCTTCTGAAACACCTTTTCAAAGTCAGCGAAGGCGTCTTGAACAGGCAGAGCGTCAAGCTACTTTAAGAGCTACTGAAACACCTGCTCAAAGTCAGCAAAGGCGTCTTGAACAGGCAGAGCGTCAAACTACTTTAAGAGCTACTGAAACACCTGCTCAAAGTCAGCAAAGGCTATTCGAACAAGCGAAACGTCAGGCCGCCTTAAGAGCCGCGGAAACACCTGATGAAACTCAACACAGACTCATTGAGCAAGCTGAACGTCAATCTACTATAAGGGCATCTGAAACACCAGAACAGACACAGACGCAAAGAGATGCAAATGCACAGCTCCAAGCTGAACGTCGACAAAATTTTCAAAGAAACAATTGGTCGGTTTTAATGACGCAGCATTCAATTATGACCCGTTGATCCGTTGATTGATTATAAAAATCACAGGTTAGTTGTTATCGGACTGATGGACAAGGCGTGTCGATTTTGCAGCGCTTTAAAATGGAAAGATGAGACCGCAGGCATGTGCTGTTCCAATGGCAAAGTGTCTCTTCCGTTACTTGGGAACCAGAAGAACCTTTGAAAACTCTCTTTTATATGATGCTAATGAGTCACGGCGCTTTTAAACAGGATCCGGAAATATAACTCATGCTTTCAAATGACGTCCTTCGAGTTGACCGGAAATAATAATGCGGGACTTTCGCCTACATTTACGGTGCAAGGGCAAATTTATCATAGAATAGGTTCACTTTTTCCAGCTGAAAACGAACAGCATAAATTTTACAAGTATATTTTATGGGTGACGAAGAAATTGAGGTAGACCGTCGCTGCCAATTTATCCAGGGAGTTGAGAGAGACACAGTGTTCAAAATGCAAAGATTCTTGCATGAACGTAACATTTTAGTCAAAACATTTAAAACTGCTTTAGAAAACCTACCTGAAGAGGATTATAAAGTCGTCATTCACGCAGATCGGACCCTCGAGGAGAGCATGAAAGGCGCTACAATGCACCTTTGATAAACGAAATAGCAGCCGTAATTAGTGGTGATCAATTTTCTTCACGAGACATTGTCTTGCGAGCACGTGATGATACGTTGCAACGGGTAGCCGATACACACAAGTTTTATGACGCTCTGCAATACCCATTGATTTATTGCAAAGGACAAGAGGGTTATCATTTTCAAATTTCACCTATTAACCTGGTCACAAAGGAGCCTACTGCGAACAAAAAGTATCATGTATGGATTTTATGCGTATCATATGATGTTGCGAGAAAATGATTTTAACCTCTTAGCCCGGTGTAGACAATTATTTCATCAATTTTTGTAGACATGTATGTGAAGGTAGAAAGTGAACGTCTCCGTTATATATCTTTAAATCAAAAAGCTGCGCGTTGAGAATTATATACATTTACAAGATGCAGTTTCTAGCGACGCCAATGTAAACCCCAGAGATTTAGGTAAAATGGTAATTCTGCCCTCATCATTCGTTAACAGTCCCGCTACCTACATGAGTACACACAAGACGCATTCGCCTATGTACGAACTTACGGAAGACCTGATCTTTTTTACTTTTACTTGCAATCCCACATGGAAAGAAATAAACGAGGAGCTAATGCCGGGCCAAAAAGTACTGACAGACACGATTTAGTTGCTAGAGTATTTAGATTAAAAGTACAAAATTAATGTATGTAATTAACAAAGTGAAAATTTTCAGAGAGGTGCAGTGCTTCATGTATTCAATTGAATGGCAAAAGAGGATTACCGCATGCCCACATTCTAATATGGCTTAAAGAGAAGTTGCGGCCCAGCCAAATAGACGACATAATAAGCGCCGAGATTCCGGATCCTGAGCAAGATAAAAATTGTATGATACCATCGTCCGAAATATGATTCACGGTCCATATGGAGCACGAAATTCAATATCGCCATGTATGAAAGAAGGAAAATGTACAAAGAAATTCCTAAACAGCTATTAAAAGAAACAGTGCACAATGACAATGGCTACCCTTTATACAGACGCAGAGCTCTCGAAGATGGTGGCAGGAAAGTTACAATCAAATCTCGCTCTGGAGCGTTCGAAACCTTAGATAACAGCTGGATTGTCCCGTATTCGCCCATTCTATGTAAAATGTTTAATGCCCACATTAATGAAGAAGCATGTAGCTCTGTCCGCGCAATCAAGTATATCTGTAAGTACATAAATAAAGGAAGTGATCAAGCTATATTTAATCTCAGGAGTGAAGGTGAGGCAAATCCGTTAATGAAGTACAGACCTTTCAAGCAGGGCGTTATGTCAGCAGTAACGTGGCAGTGTGGCGTCTCCTTGGCTTCCTTTACGAAAGGCACCCAACAGTTACTCACCTTGCTGTGCACTTAGAAAATGGAGAGCGTGTATATTTCACCGAAAGAAATTTCCAAGAAAAATTGCATCACCGCCAAAACTACACTAACAGCCTTCTTTCAACTTTGTCAAACCGACCCTATGCAAAAACGTTGTTATATTCTGAAGTCCCCGCTATTATACTTGGAACACATCTAGGAAGGAGTGGAAACGCCGTATTCAAGGCGCGCCTGTTGCAAATTGGCCCGGTGTAAAGTCATCAGATGCCCTTGGTCGTGTGTATACCGTCCCTGTAACTAATTTTGAATGTCTCTGTTTACGATTGCTGCTGCACCATGTTCGGGGTCCTACAGGATATAAAGACCTTAAAACTGTCAACGGTCAGGAATGCGCAACTTATAGAAGCATGTGAAGCTCTGCATCTTTTAGAAAACGATAATCACTGGGATGAAACCATGGAGGAAGCTGTGCAGTGCCAGTCACCAGCCAAAATTAGGGATCTTTATGCAACTCTCATATCATCTTGCGGGCTATCTAATGCACATAAATTGTGGGACAAATATAAAGTACATGGCGGAAGATATTTTGCGAAGGTTACAGCAGACACACGCGAACATGACATACAATGAACACATTTATAATGAAGCACTTGGAAAATTGAAGATAAAGTAATGCCAATGGTAGGCAAAAATTAAGCGACTTTGGAATGATAAGCCCTCAGCGAACAACCGAAAATGAACTAAGTGATTAAATTATACATAAAACAAACAACGATATACCAGCTTTGCAGCAGCAAGTAGCCGAATTTGTACCCTGCTTGCTTCCCGAACAAAAACGAGTTTTGACAAAGCATTAGGACAAATTGAATCTGGAAATGGTGCACTTTTCTTTTAGATGCCCCTGGAGGAACTGGGAAGACATTTTGTTAAATTTATTATTAGCGCAATTACGGAAAGATAAAACATTACTGTGGCCGTCCTCTAAATCTAGCCCAGGAAGAATCACCGATCTGCAACTTTAGCAAAAATAGTGCACGAGGTATAATGCTACGACAATGCAAACTTTTAGTGTGGGACGAAAGTACAATGTCGCATAAAAAGCTGTAGAAGCACTAACTAAAAACTAATCGAACGCTCCAGGATTTGCGCAGCAATACCGATGTAATGGGAAGAATGGTGGTTTTACTGGCTGGTGACTTTCGCCAAACTTTACCTGTCATTCAAAAGGCACACCTGCAGATGAAATTAAAGCATGCCTCAAGTCGTCTATTTTATGGAACAAGGTGACAAAATTCAGTTTAACTACGAATATGAGTGCATTTGTATAATGATATCAATGCTGGAAACTATGCTGACACACTATTAAAAATTGGCGATGGGCGGTTGGAAACGGATGCTGAGGCTGCGTTAAATTGACGAGAGATTTTTGTAATTTAGTACAGAGTCATTCCGAATTAATTGCGAGCGTTTATTCAGATTTAACGAACAACATGCATGAAGACAAATGGTTATGTGAAAGGGCGATTCTTGCACCAAAATGAGCGTTAACAAAATAAATTCAGATATATTAAGCGAAGTAGCAGGAGAAATAACAGAGTATTTGTCAGTAGACACAGTTATGGACACAGAACAGAGCACTTCATATCCGTAGAGTTTCTAAATTCTCTAGAGTTGTCAGGTGTGCCCTCACATAAGCTTCAATTAAAATTAGGTGTCCCAGTCATGCTAATGCGAAATTTAGATGCTCCTCGGTTATGTAACGGGACAAGGCTGCGTGTGACACATCTTGGACGGAACATAATCAGTGCTACAATTTTGACAGGCGTAGGAAAGGTGAAATGTTATTATACCACGGATCCTATAATTCCACAGATCTTCCTTTTCAATTCAAAGGTTGCAGTTCCTATTAAGCTCAGTTTTGCAATGACAATTAATAAAGCGCAAGGGCAAACGTTACAGGTAGCGGGGTCAACTTAGAAAACCGTGCTTCTCTCATGGGCAGCTGTATGTAGCATGTTCGCGTGTGTCAAATGCCCAGAATCTCACATTCTTTCCCGAATGGAAAAACATATAACATTGTGTACAGTAGCGTCTTAAAATAGTGAGTTAGTTTTTTTCCAAAATTCCCACAATCAATTAATCAAATTCCCACAGATCTTCCCTTTCAATTCAAAATTTCCTATTTAGCTCAGTTTCTTTTCAACTCCAAATGCTGCACCTCTGACGGACCTATTAAGCTCAGTTTCCTTTCAACTCAAAGGCTGCATCTCTGACGGATCTTTTATTTGGCTCAGTTTCCTTTCAATTCTGAAAACTGCATCTCTGACGAATCAATTTAGCTCAGTTTCTTTTCAAAAGTCTGCATCCCTGACGGATAATTATGCTCAGTTTCCTTTAATTAAAAAATATCCATTTCCATTTGGAATAAACAGGCTATTTTCATGCTTTCCTATACGCTGCGTTTCAAAACATTTAAATAGGCTGACGAATCAATTTTGCTCAGTTTCCTTTTAATGGCTGCATCTCTGACAAATCTATTAAACTCAGTTTTCTTTCAATTCAAAAGCAATGGATACTTCATTTCCCAGTGACCATGCGGGCGAAGCTGCGGTAACAGCTAGTACAAATAATAAAGTGTTGTGGTTATTTTAAGAAACATACTCGTAGCTCAATATTTTTTTAAACTTTTACCAAAATAGAGAACAACTAAAACCATATTCCGCCCTCGGGAGGTCGCGATTATATTTGCATTTGGTTATTTTTTAATATTGATCCATAACGATTCAAACTTTCTTAATGCTTTCTATCTCAAGTGAATAGTGGAAATAAAATACAGTGATTCTATGTTTTTTTTTTAAATACATAGTCGTCTACGCGCTAGATTCGCAAGCACTTAACAAGTTTCTTTCGTGTTTTAGGTTGAAAACGTGAGATTGAATAAAACAGCTTTATAAAGTTAGTGTTTATTACCGAGAGTGGTTTGTTAAAATTTTATCTGTTACACTACTATAGTTATTGTTATTTTTTATTCTCTAAACAATTAACGTTTTTGCACAAAGTAGACTTCTGCTCGGATTTGAACTTAGGATTCGCGGAATAATTAATTCTGTATATTTCATCAACGGTAATTAGTTACCGTTAATAAAGTATACAGAATTGTTATTATTCTATAATCTATTATATCTATCATCATTATCATCATCGCAGCCCTTCACAAGTTCACTGCTGAACGTAGGCCTCCCCCAAAGAATCCCACAAAACACGGCCCTGAGCCACCTGCATCCATTTATATATCTATATTATATTCTACAATATAATCATAATAGAAAAGTGAAGTCCTTGGCGAACATCTATCCTTCTGTTTGGCTACACTCATCTCGTTAACTATTATATAGGGATTTTCACACGGTTTTTTCCAACAGACAGACTGAATCACATGAAAGTTTTATGTATATAAATTATAATTATATTAAAAAGTTAGCTAATGTTATAATGATTTATGTTAAGTGCGAAAAAAGTCATCCTGAGAACTTCCGTGGCGTATGCTGCGGAAAACGATGAAGTTCCATGAAAATAATATGTGGTGAAATTGTTATACTCAAAGATTTATAAGGAAACGTCCGTGACGCTATAATATGTTTATCTATTATGGTTAACTCGCCAAAACAAAAAGAAAGCTTAAAAAATACTCGTAGATAAAGTTGAATTAATGTTGTTTGAGTAACGAAGTACAAATTAAAGTGAATTAAATGTAGAAGCAAAACCCAGCAGGCTGATAGATAAACTTACCACAACGCCTCCCAGGTCACCAAAGCTCATTTACTACCTGAACAAAGTCGCTGCTGGTCGCCAGTTAATCTTTATATAATAATGTTTACGTGGTAGAGCCATGCTGCAGCTATATTATGATTGTAGCACGAATAGGTCGGCTCGACCGGGGAAGGACCACGCTCAGGAATTTTCACCTAGGGCGTCCCTTCCCGACTTTGCGTTCACCCTACCACATAAATTTGCTTTGTCACTCTTTCCTCATTCATTCTTTCTACATGACCAAACCACCGAAGCATTCCTTTCTTAATCCTGGTCACAACATCATCTTGCAAACCACACTCTTCTCTTATCACACAATTTCTCACTGTGTCATTCAGATTCAGCCCCAACATACTCCTAATGACCGCATTTCTACAGCATTTATTCTACTCTCATGCTTCTTCTGCCACACTCAACTTTCACTACCATACATTAAAATAGGGACTAACACAGCATTGGGAATTGCCATACGTGCCTTTTTGGACACATTCTGTCTTTCCACAACAGAGTGTAGAGCCCCATTTACTTTATTTCCTGCGTTCACTCGTCTTTCTATATCCTTATCATATCTACCATCCCTGCTAAATACACATCCCAAATACACAAACTCATCTACTTGCTCGACCAATTCCCCTTCTATTCTTATTTCACATATCGTTTTACTTTCTTCTCTTTCAAAAACCATTACTTTCGTCTTACTTCCGTTCACTTTCATTCCCCTTTTTTTAATGAACTGTTCATTAATGTAACCATCATTTGCAAGTCGGCCGCCGACGACGCGAGTATGACTTGATCATCGGCATAAAAAGGCATTTGATGGTTAACTCACCCATTCTTAACCCGCATTTTTCAACTTTCAAATTTTCCAAACAACTGTCCATATATAGGTTGAACAGCCACGAGGAAGCCACACAGCCCTGTCTGACCTTTATGGATGACAAACCAGTCCGAGTAGGCCCGTTGATCCTGACACAAGCACTGGGTCCCTATACAGAGACTTCAATGCCTGTATCAACCCAGCGCTCAACCCAAATGAGTTCAGTGTTTCCATAACACATCCCTGTCCACTCTGTCATAAGCCTTTTCCAAGTCTACGAACGCACAAAAACCTTTTGGTTTTGGCCAAAAACTTCTCCGCGATCATGCGCATGGAAAAGACCTGATCCGTACATCCCATTCCTTTATAAATCCCTTGCATCCCAAATTTTTCCATCAGTATCTTTCATAACTGTTTCAATTAGTACCTTAGCATACAGTTTTCCCACTATGCTAAGAAGGCTGATATCACGGTAGTTTTACAGTCCTGTTGCGATCCTTGTCCTTTATATAGTGGGACTATCACGGCTTTGCACCAGTCTCCCGGTACCCACTTAAGTTCCCTACACAAATTAAACAAGGTGTACAGTAGGTCTGCCACCACTCCCTCTCCAGCCCTTAGCATTTCGATTGATACTCTATCATATCCAGCTGCCTTACCTGCTTTCATACTTTTCATTACTTTCATTATTTTATCCATATTTATCTCACTATCTCCTTCCTCTTCTTTCGGAATTTCTATTAGGTCCTTACATATGAAATTGGCGTTTTATACAGGAGGAATATAAAGTCTTTTTTTTTTAAAATATATTTAATTAATCAAAGTATGCACAGTTGTTATCTATGCACTTTTGCCATCTCATAGGTAGTTCATTGATCCTAAAGAATCAATAAACTCTTTGAAGGCAGTTTGGACTGCCGCATCGGAGTTGAATTTTTTCCTTGTAAGAAAATGTCCAAATTCAAAGCAAGGTCCGGGAGTACGGTGGATGTCGCAGTGATTCCAATTGTAGCTCATCTAACTTAGTGGTTGTTTGTTGTGCAGTGTGTGGTCTTGCGTTGTCGTGAAGCAGCATTGGCCTAGAGCGATTGAGCAATCTCGGTTGTTTAGCAGCTAGTTCTTCCTTCATGGTTTGCAGTTGCTGACATTAAATATCTACCGTAATCGTTTGGACAAATTTTAGAAAGCTGTAGTGAACGACACTAGACGGCGCTAGTCTACCAAACACTCACAAGTAACTTTCTGAGTCAATTTTCGTTTAGGGCAGGATTTTTCTGGGTCTCCAGGGTTCAGCCATTGCGATGAGCGCTTCGATTATCGTACAGTATCCATTTTCATCACAAGTAATGATTCGATTTAAATCCCTTCATTATTGTGTCGGTTGAGCAAGTAACACAGCAGTCGACGCGTGTTTGCAAGTTCGATTCACTCAATTCATGAGGCACCCATCGTTTAAGTTTTTTACTTTCCGATTTGCTTCAAGTGGATAAATACAGTTTATCACTTTACCAGCGTCAGCTATCTCGAAGTGCTTTTGATGGATCCGCCCAACAGCCTTAATTTGGCTGGTTCTGAACTTTGGAATGAATGGTCTGGGTTCAGGTTGTGCCAGGTTGAATCCGTCGACACACTGGCTAAACTGAGCCCAGCGGTTAAAGAGCACGGTACGTTTTTGGTTTCAACGTTTTCGTTCTGGAAATTTCAACCTTCAGAACCAGCCCTGTGGACGGCCGGATACCAAAGTGGGAAATGAAGAATTAAAGGCTATTGTGAAGCGGATCCATCACAAAGCACTTCAGAGATAGCTGCAGGCTTTGGAGTAAGTGATAAAACTGTATTAATCCACTTGAAGCAAATCGGGAATGTAAAAAACTTGAACGATGGGTACCTCATGAATTGCGTGAATCGAACTTGCAAACACGTGTCGACTGCTGTGTTACTTTGCTCAACCGACACAATAATGAAGGATTTTAAATCGAATCATTACTTGTGATTAAAATGGATACTGTACGATAATTGGAAGTGCTCGTCGCAATGCCTGAACCCTGGAGACCCAGCCAAATCCTGCCCTAAACGAAAATTGACTCAGAAAAGTTACTTGAGTGTTTGGTGACTAGCGCCGGTGTCGTTCACTACAGATTTCTAAAATCTGGCCAAACGATTACGGCAGATATCTATTGTCAGCAAATGCAAACCATGAAGGACGAAATAGCTGCTAAACAACCGAGATTGGTGAATCGCTCTAGGCCACTGCTGCTTCACGACAACGCAAGACCACACACTGCATAACAAACAACCACTGTTAGATGAGCTACGATTGAATGTCTGCGACATCCACCGTACTCCCGGACCTTGCTCCAACAGATTACCATTTTTACGGAATTTGGACAACTTCACAAGGAAAAATTAACTCCGATGCGGCAGTCCAAACCGCCTTCAAAGAGTTTATTGATTCTCGCCCCATGTTTTTTCAGTAAAGGGATCAATGAACTACCTATGAGATGGCAAAGTGCACAGATAACAACGGTGCATACCGATTAATTAAATATATTTTACAAAAAATTGACTTTATATTCCTCCTGTACAAAACGCCAATTTCATATGTAAGGACCTAATATAAAACAAACAGGCTCTGCTCTCATTACTTAATGAAATTTGTTGCAGGAGGACTTCACATGACCACGAAATATCTTTAGTTTCTTTGAACTACCAGCACAATGTTACCTCATGATGTTTTACTTCACCACTGAACATGTGATAAATAGGCGCTTAATATTACACGGAGTAGAACTACGCTGCAACTATATTATTGTTGTAGCATGATTGAGTCGGCTTGACTGGGGAAGTAGCTCTCACAGAATACTACCGTAAAATAGCAGCCTAATGCTGCTGTGTTTCGTATGGTGTAGAGAACCGGGGACCCTTTTTAATTGAAACAGGCATTCCATCTTAGTCCTCAGGGGTGACAACGCATCTGCATTTTGATTCTTAATAGAGGATAATTGTAGATATCTATAGGGTACAGCAACCACTTACCATCAAGCGGAATGTGTGTTC
This sequence comes from Parnassius orleans, assembly GCA_029286625.1. Lineage (NCBI taxonomy): Eukaryota > Metazoa > Arthropoda > Insecta > Lepidoptera > Papilionidae > Parnassius > Parnassius orleans. The sequence goes on from JAGSMP010000221.1 coordinate 1,082,770, forward strand.
TTTTGTTACCCTTCTTCAATAAAAAAAAATTAAGTACAATAAAATTATATAACTGGCACAGGCCTCTCCTCTCCTCGCATTATATAACTGACTCTGGCGAATTTTGTTGCAGGAGGACTTCACATGACCTTGAAATATCTTTAGTTTCTTTAAACTACCCATCACTAGATTACCTCACAATGTTTTACTTCACCGCTGAGCATTTGATAAATCGGCGCTTAATGTTACAATCAGTTGGTAATTATTTTTGTTTCTGTTTAAGCTGTGAAGTAGCGACGTAAGAGAACACAACTTCATACCATTCCGCGGGTATCGTAAGAGGCGACAGAGGGTTACTAGGTTACGGTACGTAGTACTATTATTTATTGTGTTACGGGTGGTAGGACTCTATTTCTACCTAAGAGTCCGTCTGGCTAGATATTATCCTATTATCTCTTTCTGCCGCCAAATAGAAGTGCTTCCACCGTTGTATCTCGGTGTTAATGGTTTAGAGAACCACTACAATAACTGGTGTTAGAACTCCGTTTCTTCTCAGGAGTATATCTGGGTAAGTACCATCTTCTGGGTAAGGACATCTACCAAGTGTCCGCCGCAAAGCTCCAATGCGTGTTGGCTGACTTCACGTGTCTTCGAAATATTTTTTTTGATTTCTCGGACGTGCAGATTTCCTCACGATGCTTACCTTCACTGCTAAGCATGAGGTAAATCAGTACCTACTTGATATTGCAACTAAAAATATCATTGGTGTCGGCGGGGATCGAACCCTGGTTTCTCGCGTACTGTGTTACTTACGGTGAACGCTTAGCCCATGAGCCACCACGACTCTTAGATATTAAAGTGCAATATACGCAATAATTAAGCAGTAACTTCCATTATTTAATGTAATAAAAACCTTCCAATGAAGTGAAGGAAATAAATATGAATTTTTTTAAAGTATTATTGATATACGAATTTGAATTCTTGAATCATAACTGAATCAGTTTTTTAAATATAATTAAATTACATTTTTGTTACATAACATTTTCATGTTAGATTATATAAAATTCCAGGACATACATACAAGTGAAGTTAAGTAAAAACTTTTAAAAAGTAATGTAAAGTGCATCAAAATTTGATTTTTCATTTTAAAATTAAAGCAATACGTTACATTACTTTTTATGTTATATTTTAGTTTACATTATGTAATAATATTTCTATTGCTTATATAATCTAACATGAAAATGGGTGAAATCAGAGAAAGAAGAAAATTAAAAACAAAAACTATTTTTAAATTAATTGAACAAGTGAATTTGGTGACTTCAATCGAAAAAGTTTTACTGTTTCATTCTAAACTTAATTCAGAAAACGCACGAAGTTTTATATTCAGAAAAAGCACGAAGTTTTATATTTGATATAATTCCATAGCCGACCGGATTGTCGGTGGAAAGTTTGATGAGCAGCAATAAACTTGAAAAAATAAATTATAAGTATATGTATATTCTTTTTTTGTTTTATTACGTGTTGGCATAATATAAAATAATTATCAAACATGCCGGTGATATCCATAGCATAACTAACGTATACAATTAATATTCTGTTGATTGCAGTTACCATTTTTAATTTAATTGAAGATAATACAAAAGCACTTTACGGTAATATAACAGGATAAGGCCAATTCTAATATAGGAAATACGTCAGGATAGCATTAATTGTTATAAATAATAAAAGTATGAAAGCTGATTTTCAACTTGCTCTCTTGTTTACGGAATTAATCATTATCAGTAATAAGACTGCATTTATGTATGTATTATCATATGTTATCATTTATTATGTATGCATTTATGCAGACAGCAGGACTGCATAAATTACCGCGGTATAAGCCTTCTCAGCGTCGTCGGTAAATTGTATGCGAAAGTGTTGATTGAAAGGGTTGTGAATGAAATAGACGAAAAAGTATGGGAAGCACAAGCGGGATTTAGAAAGGAATGGGATGTATGGATCAGGTCTTTTCCTTGCGGTGCATAGCCGAGAAGTGTTTGGCTAAAACAAGACGGTCTATTGCGCATTCGTGGATCTAGAAAAGGCCTATGATAGAGTAATGAGGAATGAATTGTGGTCAGCACTGTCCGTGAACCGTGTGAGCAGTATCCTCATACGAGCACTGCAATCTCTTTATAGGATTCTAGTGCTTGTGTAAGGATAAACAGGGCATACACTGAATGGTTTAATATCGAAAAGGTGTTAGACAGGGATGTGTAGCGTCACGTGGCTGTTTAATCTGTTCATGGACAATTGCTTGACAGATTTAAAAGAGAATGAAAGTGGGTTGAGAATGAATGAGTTACTCGTCAAATGTTTTCTCTATGCTGATGACCAAGTACTACTTGCGTCTTCGGCCGAGGAGTTGCAGGAGATGGTAACTGCTATGAGTGAAGCTTTTGTTAGAAAGGGAATGAAGATGAATGTAAAGAAGACGAAAGTGATGGTGTTTGAAAGAGATGAGGCAGTGACAGACTGCAATATCGTGATTGGAGATGAACAAATTGAACAGGTGAAGGAGTTTGTGTATCTGGGTTCAAAGTTTACAAGAGATGGAAAGTGTGAGAGTGATATCGAAAGAAGAGTGAATGCAGAAACATGGTGAATGGAGCTTTGCACTCCTTTATGAGTAGTCGGAAGTTGTCTAACAAGGCTCGTTTGGCTGTGCATGAGGGTGTTGGTTCCGACACTCATGTACGGAAGTGAAAGTTGGTAATGGCAGAAGAAACTTGAAAGCAGAATAAATGCAGTTGAGATGAGAGCGTTAAGAAGTATGATAGGAGTTAAATTGAGTGACAGGATAAGAAATAGTGAGATAAGGAAACGTTGTGGTTTGAAAGAAGATGTAGTGACAAAAATTGAGAAAGGTATGCTGAGATGGTTTGGCCATGTCGAGAGAATGAATGAAGAACGATTGACGAAAAAAGTGTATAAGGTGAGTGTGAATGAAAGTGTTGGAAGGGGTAGACCTAGGAGGACGTTTCTCGACCAAATCAGGGACGTCTTGAAAAAAGGCCAGGTCAAGAGTACCCTAAACCGAAGAGCATGTATGAAGGGAATAATGAAAGTGGACGAAGCGAAACAAGTATGTAAGGATCGTAGCAAGTGGAAAGAAGTGGTCTCTGCCTACCCCTACGAGAAAGAGGCGTGATTATATGTATGTATGTATGTAGTAATAAGATAGCGTAAGGCACTATACATTCAGTATAGAGCAATTACAGTTCGACCACACCGTAGCACGCTTCCGCCACAATCACACACCAGTGTGACGTGAAGGACGTAATTACATGATAATACCAAATTATGCAAACCAACAGCAACACCACCCATCTCAACGTAACAACCTTGCCCGCGCCAGATGAACCACCCCAACGGACAGAACCACGACACTATCTTAGCACTCGTGGAATGACTTCACTCGTAGAATGACTTAAGTGGAATCTCTACGTTCGACACCTACACTGAACTTTATACTGCACAAACAAGTGGGGCTTTCCCGATCGACCCTCAATTCTACCCCGCCACCATCAATATGACGCTCCGCTAGAGTGACGCAACCTCTTGCTCACTCTTGATCCAACCGATATTTTATACACACCGACATATTTGATAGTTAACCTTAGAGTTAATCTGCTCTCTACTAGTCTTTCTTCGCTTTATTAGCCTTTAATGTAATGTTCTCCAGACCAGATTTTAGTCACGTTGGCCTGTCTCAATGTTGACTAGCCATCTCTGCAGGACAGAAATAAAGTGCAAGAGTGTGTGCGCTGGCACAGGTGCACTCTCCATTCCTTCACTCTTATAGTTCGACGGGACTACTATCCAACACGACCGGAGAGAAATCAGGCGCAAGATCAACCTGGACTACAGTTATGGACAATTCCCTGGGCTAAGGAACCATGCGGAGAATACTCGACATAAATTGCTAAAAATTTTAAAGGTTTAAAAAAAAGTGAAATTTATAAAATATACAAAAAAAATTACAGCATATAATATAAACTCGGTGCTAAAAGATAGTGAATCTATAGAAGAATTATTAGTGAAGGAATACACACTTTCAAAGAAATAAACTAGAATGTCGTCTAAACAGTAACATTAACATTTTATATGTAGTAGAGTCACCCTGCAGCTAAATTATGGTTGTAGCAGGCCTCTGTCACTCTTGCTACCTGCGTGAAATAATTACCTACAATCGCGAGGCGTCCCCGGGGCAGAACGCAATCGGGGCTAGCGCATTCTAGGCGATTGAATAATGTTTAAAGTTTTTTAACGCTGTTTACGTAAACAGTTTTTTGTAAATACTTGTTGAAATACTCGTCGAAATAGTTTTTGTTTAGTGTTTAGTATATTTAATTGTAGGATAAAATAGTTGAAAAAGTTTTAATGTAATTTAAGGATAATATATATGTATATTACCTATAATAATGTGTACTAAATACATTTGTAATTGTAATAAATAAGTGTAATAAATACATTTCATAAATTATAATGGCAAAACGTCGTTCCTACTATAATTGTTGCGGGGATGGGATGGATGCTTAATGAACAAACAAAACGATGCAGATATTATATCTATTTTAAGTTACCGAAGGATAATGAAAGGTGAATTTATTTAATTTTTTGTTAGATAGATACTTATAGCGAAAGAATAATTAAGTAATAATTTAACTACAGAAGTACCTAATACCTAAGTACTTTATTACAAAACTTAGTTGAAATTTACTTCAGTATCGAAGTTCCTGCTTACATACCTATACTTATCTTTTATAATTAAAATATTTTAAGTTATAATAACACAAAACACTGAAATTAAAACTTTGTTTACAAAGATTTTAACTAAGTAGAATACCATCATATTTCTGTTAGGAATCGTTTTTCGGGTTTATTTGTTGTTTACACTATCTACCTATTTCTTACGAGCCAAACATCGCGATTCCCGACAAATGGCCTTGCAAGTTGCATGCGTTGGGCATCACAGAACTCACATAGTAGCTAAACTTTACCTAAGTAACTTACTTACGATTTCACAATGTATTTTTTTAATCTTTATTAACAGCCCTTAGTAACCACGGAAAGTTCGTTGTGACCTAGGAAGGAGAAAAGATGCAAAGTAATACGGACACTCGCGCGCAGCGATAAAGTTTTATTTAGCTTGCGTGCGCGATTTATCTAATTAATAATAACTATGTAGGCTATTAAAACGTCGGCAAGCAGTCAACATCAAAGGGGTGCAACTTCTGTACGTAGTACTATTATTTATTCTGTGTTTGAAACCGTCGTAAAATAGCATCTTAATGTTGCTGTATTTCGTATGATGAGTGTAAAGAACCGGAGACCCTTTTTACTGGAAACGAGGCATTCCATCTTAGTCCTTGGAGGAGTGACAACGATTTTGATAATTAAAATAGGTTCACGACTGACGAAGTTATCGCATACAATACATACACAAAGTAAAATAATACAGTCAAATTGAAAGCGTCCTCCTTTTTAAAGTCGGCTAATAACACGTCGCAAAGTATTAAAGTTAAAAGAAACAAACATCAAAACTGTGGTCCTACAGTCCACTAAAGAATATTTATGATATTCGCGAAAATTTCTCAATTATATCAATTAAAATTCTTACTTTCAGTTCCGATTTTAGTAGAAGTTTTAATGCATTTAAAAAAAAGTTTAAACTAGTCCCAGAATAAGGGACTAGTTCTAGGTCACTCATATTTTGTATTTTGTAGTTTGTGCTTTGTCTCAAGGGATTTGATTCGGTTATGTAAAATGTCTGGGCATTTTACATAACCGAATCAAATCAATAACACAATTGACTTTGACAACGTATTTAAAATTAAAAATATCGTAAACTTTAGTATTAAATTTATTTATTTATGAAAGCAGAAATAGACTAAACGAACTTCTTAACATGTAGACATAAAATAAAAGTGAAAATTTTATTATCTACTAGGAATTAATAAGCAGTGTAATGACGATAATTAGGGAGAAATTATTAAATAAGTAAAAATATTTCGCAGACGTGAAGTCCGTCAAAAGGTAATGAAGCGGACAGCGGACTATTCACGGCTTAAAAACTTCTCATAAATAAAAAGGGGCTATGTCTAGCTGTGGTTACTTTACTTTTTAATAAATATGTAGTTTTAAATAAAAATCAAAAGTTTTAGAAAATAATAATAATATAAATATAATATAAATATCAGAAAAAATAATGTAAGCTACATTTTATTTTCTGAAATATTTGATTTTTTACTTAATATTTTGACACTTCAAAATCTAGACAAAATATGCCTTAATATTGTAATTTTTTCATAGATTGGGTTTCAAGTAATAGCCGAAATTGAATCTTAATTTTAAAACGTTTATGTGTAGATATTTTTCACCCCATCATGCTTAAAATGATGAACAGATTATAAGTTTGTCAGAAAGAAATGAAATTATGTCGTTTTTTACATATGTAGGTCTTTTCTAATCTTTTGTTCTATACATATGTAGGTCTTTTCTAATCTTTAATGGCGAATCAAAAGTTTTGATTTCCCACACCTATGCGAATAAAACGCAAGTCAAGTCGCGAACAAAAGCCGATTAACAATTGCTTGTTACTTATAATATTCCTAGAAAAATGCAAATTTCAAACAGTTAGCCCACTTTTTGACGCAGGTCGGGGTTTGTGTTTAATAACGGTTGTGTAGTTTGCTTGAAATATGCTTTAAACTATGATTCTTTTATAGCACAAAATGCTTTGTTTAACTGCCTTTGGGTACGAGGGTGAATTGTTATGAATTACTATATTATGCATGTAGACTGTTACCGAGTCAGTAAATAGGCCATTTTTAATATTAAAATGCCTTTTTATGCTCTACCTTTATCGTAATTATTATCAACTCGTCAGCGGACTATTCCCGCTGTTGATATACAAATCCAATAAGTTCTGAAATTTTGCCGTAATTAAAGTTAGCCCAAGGAACCCTGATGTACAGAAAGTGTTACAGGGGTAATAAACAGGAGCATATTTTTAAAGTAATTAAGAAATATAAACATTATTATTATTTTGCACAAGAATACTGAGCTATATCTGAGCGATGGCTCTTTAATTTTTGGGCAAAATCAGGATAATTTAATTATGTACTCAATGGGTATTGGTAAGTATTTAAAGAACTGTCAAAGGAAGGTCTAGAGGGCAGGGCTCCTCCCCTGCCTAGAAGTCTATCTTGGTTGGCACCCTCTTAACAATTTCTGTCCCGAAGCAGCAGTGCACAAACTGCTATATTGAATATGAGAGCCAGTATATTATTTAAATAGCTCTCTACAAACCTGCTTTAATTGAAGTTTATTGGAAGTAGCCACGGGCTGCAGTAGACGTCTTTTATACATTATAAGTAGATTGTTATTTCGTTTGTGACTATTTTATTATAAAGACTAATTATTTTGGACTTTTTGAGTTAAATTGGGAACCGTTGATCTAAATTACGAGGTGTCTAGTACTACAATCCTTAAACTGCCTATGAAGTGTTGTAATTTACAAACTTTTAAACAATTTTAATATTTCAAACATCTCCTTGTTCTCCAAAATAATGGAATCCATTATAAACTGCCAGCTCATGCGGTACCTTGAGGATCACCAGCTGATTAGTGACCGCCAATACGGTTTTCGTCGGGGTCGATCAGCTGATGATCTTCTGGTCTACCTGACTCATAGATGGGCGGAGGCAGTAGAGTTCAAGGGGGAGGCATTGGCCGTTAGTTTCGACATAGCGAAGGCCTTCGATCGGGTCTGGCACAAAGCGCTTCTTTTGAAGCTCCCTTCCTATGGACTACCCTAGAAATTGTGCAATTGGATCACCAGTTTCCTTGCTGATCGGAGCATCAAGGTCGTAGTAGACGGTGCATGCTCTGATTACAAGCCTACTAACGCTGGTGTTCCACAAGGCTGCGTGCTATCACCAACGCTGTTTCTTCTGCATATCAATTATATTTTACGAAGCGGTAACATTCATTGCTATGCGGATGACAGCACTGGTGATGCTCTATACACCGGCCGTGCCAATATTTCTCGGGAAAACGTCGCCGAGTACCGAAACAAACTTGTGTCTGAAATCGAGTCTTTGCTGAACAAAGTCTCGGAGTGGGGGCGACTAAATCTAGTCCAGTTTAATCCTCAGAAGACACAAGTTTGCGCGTTTACCGCTAAAAAGAACCCCTTTGTCGTATCTCCTCAGTTTCAAGGCACTCCCCTTGTTGCCTCAGCCAGTATCGGAATCCTCGGCGTCGATATATCGAGTGACGTGCAGTTTCGTGGTCACTTGGAAGAGAAGGCCAAATTGGCCTCTAAAAAGCTTGGCGTGCTCAGCAGAGCGGGACAGTATTTCATGCCTCTAACTTCACAAAGCGCAGGTTCGGCCTCATATGGAATACTGTTCCCATCTCTGGGCTGGGGCTCCCCAGTGCCAGCTCCTTCCACTTGACCGCACCCAGCGCAGAGCAGCTCGAATCTTCAACGACCGAGTCCTTTCCGATCGGCTCGATTCACTGGCGCTGCGAAGAGATGTTACATCCCTTTGCATTTTCTTTCGCATTTACCACGGGGAGTGCTCTGAGGAATTGTTCGGATTAATCCCAGTCGCCAAATTTCACGAACGCACATCGCGGAAAAACTCCCGATACCATCCACACCATCTGCTTGATGCTTGGCGGTCCACCACTTTTTTTACTAGAAGTTTTCTTCCGCTTACGACCTCTCTGTGGAATAATTTACCACCGGCGATTTTTCCGGACCGATACGACTTAGGGACCTTCAATAAAAGAGCTTACTCCTTTTTAAAAGGCCAGCAACGCACCTGCAATTCCCCTGGTGTTGCAGTTGTTCATGGGCGGCGGTAGTCACTTATCATCAGGTGAGCCGTATGCTCGTTTGCCCCCTCTCCTATAAAAAAAAGCCAAACCAAGTCTAGTCTTGACTTACTGGATTGAAAACGTATACACCGTGCTTATGCATCATGTGCGACACTTCTTAAGACAACTTAATTATAAAAATGTGTTTAAAATCCATTATAATATTTATTTAAAAAGTTTTACAACAATTTAAATTATTTAAAATAATATATTTTTTTAGGAGCTTACAGCTACATTAACAATCTAATTAAATTTAAGGACGAACTAATAATAGTGTGACATAAATAAAAAATAACAGGCATTGAAGCAAACTATCTAAGAACTTAGAGGTGACAAAGTATTTCTAAAGCCTTCTTTATTTGAAGTATTTTGAAAGTTCCTATGAGTAGAAGCAGCTTAAGAACCAGTGGGGTGTTAGTCTATTTGTCTTATTAAAGTTATAAATAAAAATTCGTATCAAAACTATCAATGTTTTTTTTTTTCACCAAAGCTAGTCCCAGTTGATTTGAACCTACGATGTTGTACGCAAGTACCTTAATCAATCAATTTTTCAAAAGAATACTAGCAACACGATAAATATTACCAATGCTGCCAGTAACCTGGCCCTATGGGGCCAGGCTTATGTGGAGCTAGAGGCTTGGGCAACTTTTCTTATTTTAAAAAGGTACTTTTTTTTGAACAAAAATTAAAACAAGCATCGTCTTCATTTCTTCATTCGTAGTAATCGTGATCGAATCTGAAGAGACCGCCCCTCTCTATCATCTTTCTCCGCTTGTCAAGAAAAACAATGCATAATATAAATATAAAAATGCTGCCGTGTATAAAGTATTCGTCGATCATAGTCAATATAATATTCGTCGATCAGTTTTCACAAATAAAATCAAATCAAATGTTGTTTATCCAAGCGTCCCTTGCTGTCAGAGCGGCGCCCGGCACAGCGTAACAGTTTATGGACTCCAACATTTTGCGATTTCTGTTTGTTTACTCAATAACATAGTCAATATAAATAAGTTTAAATTTACGAGTGTCAGATCAATCGTCATAAATTTTGTTATTTGATTTTGTAAATAGCCTGTAGTGAAGAGTGTCGAGTAGTGGTAGCGAAATAGAATCCAACACCCAGTTAATACCTTGGCTGTCTGTAGGAAATGACAGAAATATCTGAAGGGCAGGAAATTACGATAAATTACGGTATAACCACCTCGTTAACGCCATCCGTAAAATATTCACTCTGGTTACAACTAGTAGCGTCAAGGTCGAAGTGAAAGTCAAAGTAACGCCTGTACTATGACTGCCAATCCGCCTGCTAAGCGTGACGATTAAGGGAAATAATTTCCGCAACGGAAACAAGGTCCACAACAAAAACAAATAACATTGTTCAAATATTGCCATCGTCTTATTTTTAACCGACTTCAAACAGGAGGTGGTACTCAATTCGACTGTATGTTTTTTATGTGTCTTACCTCATAACTTTTTTCTAGATGAACCGAGTTCGATGATTCTTTTTTTATTTGCTGATGCTTCCCCTGTGGTCCCATATAAATTAAATCAAGGTCTGATCAGTAGTTTTTGAGTTATCCTTAATAATTTATAATGAATTCGGTTGTATATAAATTTTAAAGTTTACCATTTGTCAACTCTGAACTGAATAGCTCAATGGCGGTGTTAATAAGGATTATAAAAATCTAGGATGTTATGTTTTCAATTGCATTTTATCTATGCATCCATCCTAAAAAAAAGTCCACTGTTGAACACAGGTCTTCCTCTTAGATTGCCTCATAGAGAGGATTTTGCCATAGTTGCCACGCTTGGCAGGCGGGTTGGCAACCGCAGCTTTTTTTTTTGAGTTGTTATTAGCAAGATGCTGCTGCCCAACTTCTGTTTTAGTTTCCTTCTGTCGCCTCTTACGACACCCACTTGAAAATATTGGCTAGTGGAAATTCTTACACCGCCACTACACGGCTTAATATCTATGTTTAAAGTTTATTTACAAAAATAATCGAATGGCTTATTCAATTTAAATTTTCACAATTCGTATCATTAAACATTAGTATCATAAACGTCACTTGTTAAATTATACGCATAATATAGCACCTTTTTGTCTAAGAGTCATTTTGGATTGTTTCTTCAATTCTTATTACCTACTTCAACAGCCAAGCAGCAGTGGACTTATTGCTTTGTTCTGGTAAGAACAATAAGACAGGCAGTATAATACAACCTATAAAAAATCTAAAAATTCATAATCTTTATTTAACAACGGGCTGAACCGTTGCATGCTACGAAATAGTTTTTCTGTGTCAAGAAGTAGGCCAACGATTTATTATTTGCATTACGTTAGCACTATAAGCATACTGTTAATTACATTACTTAATGATGATTAACTCTTTGAACCTTATAAAAACCTTTAAAGGAAATGACAACAAACAAGCAAAAATTCTTACAATGGAATTAAAAATACCCACGACCAACTGAATGACTTTGAATTTTCTTTACAATATTTTTATTTTACGTAAGTATAATAAAAACAAATTGAATTCACCAGCATCCCGTTTTATCAGATTTGTTATAAAGAAAACTTTTGGAGTTTACATGGCTATCTTTTTTACCCAGTAATATTTATAATAATATATAATAATAATATTAATGTTTATTTCAGATATACATATCCATACACATTTGTTAGTAATTAACATAAACGAAGTTAGTAAAAAATATAATAATAATAATATTGTTAACTTTGCAAGACAAAATTAACAATATAGCCTTTATAATCGACATAGCCATACCAAATACGTATAATATTCAAAAAAAAATACAAAACACAATAGCCGAAAAGATTAGTAAATATATTGAACTAAGCGAAGAAATTAAAAGAATATGGAAATTAAATAAAGTTTTCATCATTCCAATTATACTTTCAGCTACAGTATTAATACCAAAATATTTGCATCACTGTCTTAAGCTATTAGATTTACCCTCAAATTTATATATTAAAATGCAAAAAGCAGCTATTTTAAATACATGTCGCTTAGTGAGAAAATTTTTACAAATACCAGAAAATGCTCTGGATAATTACATCAATTGATACATAAAACCAGCAAATGATGACTACTTGGCTTCAAGCCCGTATCACATAATGCCCTACATGGAGAAAAAAAAAGAGAAAAGAAAAATAATAAAATAAGGATAAATAAATTATATCAATAGGACGAGAGCAATCAGTTAAGAAACTTGAATGTCCCACCGACATGCATTAGGATCCAATGCCTCTGAATGGGACAGTCAAGTTTATCTTGAAATATCCTCAAGACACCATTTGAGCTCTTCCGTAGTCTGCATAACATCGACGCAGTTCGCTTCCTTATGATGCTATAAAAATCATCAACACCTGCTTCAGCAAACATGCTTGAAGCACTACAGTATCTAGGAAGGCCCATTAGCATCCTAAAGGCATTATTATATTGAATTCGAAGCGCATTGTAGGTCCTCTGCGTATAGTCACACCACAGGCTGCAGGTGTAAAATGTTTGACAGTATTTATTTCGTCTTCATTAATTATTTAATATTATGTACATAATATTTTACAATAATTATAAATTTTTTGATATTCCAATTTTATCCACATGACGCATAAGTATAATTTTTATTCTTCTTTTATTTTTTCCCATATTCAATGTTTTTATAGCTCATATTATATCGGTTTTCATTAAGAAAAATATAAAAAATTGTAACAGGTGAACCTATAACCTACCTCAAAACAATATACCTCAAAACTTGAAAACGAGATTGTACAACCAGTGCGTGTTGCCAGTGATGACTTATGGATTTGAGACGTGGTTCTTCACTGCTGGCCGTATGAGGAAGCACAAGGTCGCTCAGCGAGCTATGGAGAGGGCTATGCTCGGGGTTTCTCTGCGTGATATACTTAGAAATGAGGATATCTGCAGTAAAACCAGAGTGACTAACATAGCCCAACGGAATAGTAAGCTGAAGTAGCAATAGGCCGGCCATATAGCTTAAAGAACCGACAACCGATTGGGAAAAAGGTTCTCGAGTGGCAGCCTCGTACCGGTAGGCGAAGTGTAGGGCAACCCCCTACTAGATGGAGTGACGACCTGGTCAAACATGCAGTAAGTTGATGGATGCAGGTGGCTCAGTACCATGCTTTGTGGCATTCCTTGGGGGAGGCCTATGTTTAGCAGTGGACTTGTGAAGGGCTGTAATGATAATGATGAACAGGTGAACAATAACTAATGATAAAATATATACATATATCACTTCTTTAGGCTTACATATAAACTATCTGCAAAATAGAAGACAACAATTAGCCTGTTGTCTTCTGGATGACTGTACCAGCAAGTTGTCATATTATGTGGAGTACCGCACGGGAGCGTGCTTGGCCCAACAATTTTCTTAGCTTGCATTGTTGTGTAATCACTCCTGCAGCTCGCTATGTAATCTCAAAATACCTAATGCAATTTCTCCTAAGCGAAAAACACAGCCTTTTGTCTGGAGATTAGTAGTCTGAAGAGCAAAAATTTGTTGCTGTGGTTGTAGATCACTGTATCATAACAGCTACATGTTGATATATTAATGAGAAGATTAAAAAACTCTATAATATGTTTCTTGCAAGAACTAAATTTAATCTGCGTTGTCATACCTGTGGACAATTGCAATTTATTTATATATAAAAAACTATAAAATTCAAATAAATTATAAAGCATTAAATATATACAAATTTGTATAATTATTAAGTAGCTTTTTGGTTAACGATGTTAATAATATATAAAATATAAAACTTAAATATACAGAGAAGAAAACTCCTTTGTGACTTCAATGAAGTATTCATTTGATATAGGAAAATTTTAATCAAAACTTGCCTAGGGCGGAAATTTCTTGAACGTTTCATTCCGGTCTCGTTTTTGATAACGTACTATATTATTGAGGTTGTGCGTTCCCTAAAATAACCATTGTGTTTTATCATACCACACTCCCACGTTTACGCGTAGGTTGGTACATTTACGAGCCTTTGAAACATGTACTCGTGGTTTATATTTGTACAATTTTTGCATATTCTTATGAGACTTTAAAATTAAATATTCCTCCGCCGCTAGTCACAAGGGAAGGTCTATGAAAAGGTTAACTTCATTTTTATTTTATCATAAACTTTGTTTGAAACCACTTTAAATCACTGTGCCCATGTTTACTTTCGTTATTAAGTTATGCATCATGTACTTCTGGCCAGTTTCAAATAACGACTACTTACAAATACTGTCTAGCTATTACTGTCTATCTACTAGCGACTGTGTTGGAGATCACAAGGGAATCTTTACGAAATGGTTATGTTATTTTTTAATTAAAATTGCAATCAACTTTGTCGCAAATCACTATATATCACTATATCCATGTTTACTTGCTGTATAAAGTATGTATTCCTGGGCAGTTTCCAGTGACGACTACTTATGCTAAGAATATAGGTATTTTATGAAATTAACTCTCGCTCAGAGTTAGATAAAGGAAGAAAAACTAATGAGTTCTATGCCATAATGTAACGTGCCATATGTCGTTGACTACTTCTAATGTCGACCGCCCACAGATAATTCCGCGCCTTGTCGTTAGCATAGACTAAATACTTATCCTCGTTTGCGAATCAAAATGCAGATGCGTTGTCAGCCGTGAGGATTAAGATGGAATGCCGTCTTTCCAATAAAAAGGGTCTCCGGTTCTCTACACTCACAATACAAAACATAGCAGCATTAAGCTACTATTTCACGCTGGTATTCTTGTGAGAGCGTGGTCCTTCCCCGGTTGAGCGGACCCATTCGTGCTACAACTATACAATTAATATACCTGGAACATGGCTCTACCACATTAGGTTGCTTGACGGCAGAAGTAAATAAGTGGGTGATATCTACCCAGATGGACTCTTAGACAGAAAATCAATCCTACGACCAAACTTCTTCTTTATTAGCCCGTAACAGTCCACTCCTTGGCTTGAGCCTCTGCCACGTCAGGGAAAATATATCACAACCGCCAAGCTTGCCGGGCGGATAAGCTCGCATTATCAGATCGGCGCTTTAGGTATTATAGGTGTGGTGTTACTTATGTTGCGATTTAACGAAGCATCCCGATCCTGCACGGAACAAGTATTTGTATGGTCTACAAATAATTGTTCCGTGTCTGGATGTTTGTCCTTGTAAAATTTGTATAATATATGTAAGCTCACGATACAGGAGAAAAGCCTAGTGAGGAGGTTAAGTTTTTTTTTTAAAAGACCACAACGTCGATATTACTATGTACACAAAATAGTGATTATGTAAGAAGCCATTTGGTTTGTGGTTGATAATGATTTTAAGAACTTTTTTATTTCTTAAGATTAAGTAATAGAAATTAATTGCAGTATGTTATGGAACCGGTGGAAAAGTTCATTTGATGCTTACTTACGTATTGCATTTCAAATATTTTTTTCTTCTTAAACGGTTTTACGAAGCTTCACTTTCGTATATTTTAATTTTCAACAACTTCTTTTATGCCCATTGTCACGAAATTCCTTCAAGGATTTTGTTCCCCACGACTGAATGAACTGTCGTTCAATATTATGTAAATTCGGGGCTTTAACTACTCATTTCCGATGTAGCAGTCGTATTGCCCGCCTAAACAATTCGGACTGAAGATCTACTGATTTTAAATTGATGTTATTATTTTAAATAAAATATTAAACAATCTTGCAAAGACGTAACTATTAAGTTTCCACCTTAAAATATTGGTTATTAAAAGTGATATTGCTAAACCGGGTGTCCACGCGAGCAAGCCACGGAAAAAGTCAGTAAGCAATAAGAGTGAAGGAGCGAGTTAAGTACAAAGTTTATGGAATAAAACTAATTTCACAGATTTTATCGCGTTTAATTTTAACGGTCCGATCTACGCAAAATGAGCTTAAAGTATCTTGAAGTCTTGCAGTAGTATGCTTGGGTTTGGATTTATTTTATTAATAATGGGATCCCAAGCAGATGGTCGCACCCAGGCACCTTCTCTATTGAAATTAGGATGTTTTTTATTTCAATAGCCTCGCGAATCATACTTGGTAGGAATCGGTGTTCTTTTGCGAGTATTTGTGGAATATCAAATCTGTTATAATGGTTGGGACGATCCTGAACATTTTGACATACTGCAAACTTCCCAGAGAGTCGGCGCTTCACATTAGCGATATGTTCTTTCACGCGGGATTTTATGCACCTTTTTGTTTGTCCTATATAAGAGAGAGCACATTCACAATCAGGCTTGTACACTCCTGCATCTTGTAGAGGAATAATACACTTGATGGTTGGTAAAAACCGACTAATCTTCTTCGGCGGCTTGTAGTATGTTCTTATGGAAGCCTGCTTCAAGATGTAGCCAATCTTATAAGTGACTCCTCTGACATATGGTAGTACAGCGGACACACGCTCGACTGTGGCCGGTTTTACTCGGTCACTGTGACGGAGGCGTGTGTGACAACAAGCTTTTGGTTCCCAAAAGCTTGCTTGCTTGACGTGCTGTAGTTCAGCGGCAAGGTATTTACTGTCCCTTGTGCCCTCTGAATCAAAGATTTTCCCACGGTAGTTAATTGTGAAAGATGGTGGTGAGATTCACCGTTTAAATATCGACTAGTATGTGTCTTTTTTCTATACACAGTATTACTGATGGTTTTATTATGATATCAAATGACTAAAACATCTCGGAAAGCTAAATAATTATTTGCCTCTAACTTCATTAGAGAAGATGGCTGGGTGCTGCAAGACTTCAAGATACTGTAAGCTGTTTCTGTGTAGATCGGATAAAAAATTAACAATTAAAAGTAGAAGGTAGCCTTCATTAACTATGACATCAGGGCGTCAAACACCTCAGTCCTCCCCGTGACCATGGGTGCTGTAAAGTGCCCGAAACGCCGGGAATTAAAAAAGTTAAAATTAAACGTGACTTATATACACGCGAATACCATAGTATTCGCGTGTATATAAGTCATCATTATACAAAGTTTATTTTATCTTATTCGTTCTTTATTTTGGATAATGGTTAACGAAAAGTGAAAGACAAAACAAAACCAATTTATTGTCATAATAGGCAGTATACCACTTATATTCTTGTTAGCTCTGCAGTTTATTAATCTTTGCAGTTGTCTCCAAACAGAGCGTAGCCAATAGACGGAGTTGACGTCGGCTAAAATCTCTGCGGTCGCCGTTTCGTGAGGGTTATTCAGGCTTCTTAAAGCCTTAATTGGAATGCGGATGCTGTGGTGTGGCAAATTACAGGGTATAATATAAATTCACCTTAAGAAAGTTTTATGAGTTGAAATAAACTCGATAAGAAAAAGTTTATAAATCTTGCTATTCGATTACCTAATCGTATACACTTCAAATGATAAAAATTTTTGTTTTTTGTTTATAAGCAACTTTTATCTAAATGGAATAGTGAAGATTTTAAGAAATACGCAATTCAGTGATTTTAATAAACTTTGAATATATAAAAAAAACGGGGACTTAAGTGTCGAACACGTTATAGTTCGGCCGTTCAGAGAATGCGTTCCTGACACGTCGCGATTGAACTGACGACGTAACTTTGTAATGGCGTTGCAGTTACGATAAAAATATTTTTGCTGGTTGTTTACCGTTTTAACAATTGATGAGCATTAAAACAACATTATTATATCAATAATCAATGAATGTTATAATTTTGTGCCAAACTGTGTGTCAAATAACTTGGTAATCAATATTTTCTAAATCTATACTGCGCTATTACAATGTTATGTCAGCGCTTTATATTTGTAGTGTTGTGCTAACAATAACGGGCAATAACAGTATCGTAATCTGTTCTTATACAGTTATACTTTATAAAATAATACGTTTTGTTTTTCTTTTAAGAATTTGAAAATAATGGACTATAAGATAACTTTTATTAAATATAAAATAAAACTACGACCAAACCGAACGCGCGAAAGAAAGTAGCATTTTATATTTAGGTTGAAAATGGTAACCCCAAATGGCGTTATGGGCCGCCATTTTGTGACGCTAAAACAGTCGTCTGTTGTCGTTTCGTGCGCATAGACCACGTTCTTCAAGTGTTTTCGATCTGTTTTATTTGATTACCCGGCTTTCGTTTAATGGACTGTTTCTGCTTTTCAAACTGACATCGGCGCTAAATCGGACTTCGATTGTGTTTTGTATTGCGTTCTTTTACTTTTGGTATAATAATGCCTAAACGTGGACAAACATTGAAAAGTGGAGCCCGTGAGTTAATCATCAAGCTGCAAGATTACTTTGAGCGGGAGCAGCAAAATGGCGGACCCTGTTACCTGTCGAACAAGTACAAGAACGCGTCTCTCAGGCGCTTGGAGTTAGCAAACGAACGATAACAAATATTAATAAAGAAAGTTCGGCTCTAATGGCACGGAAGATAATATTTTACGTACTCGAAGAAGAAACGTAGAACTTAACCCGTGACAGGTATTGACACCTTTGACGCCGATGCAATCAGAAATCATATATATGGTTATTATTCCAGAAATGAATATCTCAACAAGAAGAAGCTTTTGGCATCGTTAACGAGAAGCTGGACTGTTTAGCGGGGTAAAACTGCTTTAACCAAAATCTTAAAAGATATTGGTTTTCGTATAAAAACAGACAAAAGAAAAATTTTATTAGAACGATACGACATAATTTTAAAACGGATAAGTTTTTGAGAGAAGCAAAAAATATTGATAACTGGGATAATGTCGTGTTCATTGACGAGACATGGCTAAACGCCAATCGCACGGTTTCCCGTTCTTGGACGGATGATACACAAGCGTCGACGTCGAAAGTACCAATGGGTAAGGGGGCCCGTCTGATAATATGCCACGCAGGTTCTGCAAAATACGGCTTTGTGGAGAACGCGTTACTGGCATTTCAATCAAAAACCACAAATGACTACCACGAGGAAATGAATGCCACTACATTTAAAGAGTGGTTCCAGAACGTGCTTTTGCCCAGCCTTCTGTAATATTCATGGATAATGCCTCATATCACTCGGTTCAAATACAGAAACCACCTACCCAAGCTAATAAAAAAGAAGAAATGGTGGCTTGGTTACAAGCAAAAGGCATTGACGCAAATATGCAGATGCTAAAACCAGAGCTAATTAAATTAGTTAAAGGAAATAAAGCGGCAAATGAGCGATACGAAATCGATGAACTGGCTCTGGAGTACGGTCATCGCGTTCTAAGAATTCCACCGTATCATTGCCAATATAACGCGATTGAGCTAATCTGGGCTCAAATAAAGGTTACGCCGCCCGCCACAATACTTCCCCGCCATTCAGCACGAAAAGATGATGACCCTATTAAAAGAAGCCTGCGGGAAGTCACAAGAGATGACTGGGCAAAGGTTGTTGAGAAGACTAAAAACCTGATTGTGGAACATTTTGACTGAGATATCAGGATTGATTCTGTTATTGATAATAATATAATTATACATGTAGGCGAAGATGATGATGAAGACACCACCTCTTCAAGCGAATCGGAGTCTGATTAATATTCTGTACGCACATTCAATTCAATGTACTTTATTGCATAGAAATACAGATTGTAACTTTGTAACAAAGAATAAATAAAACAATTTTATTATATTAATATTACCTTTTTTTGGTTTCCACTTAAATTACTAAAATATAAATTTTAAATGATTCCGCCAATTTAAAACGAAAATAATCTTAAAAATAACGCGGCGGTTCATTTTGGAGGAACGGTAACGAACTCAGTGTTATGTTGTGCCCATCACTAGTCGTGACTAACTGATAGGTGTCAGGAACGCATTCTCTGAACGGCCGAACTATAGTGTTCGACACTTAAGTCCCCGTTACGTTAAAAACGTTAGTTTTTTTTTAATTATGTACCCGTTACGTTAAAAACGTTAGTTTTTTAATTATGTGCGAGCAGCTATGCAGGTCTAGAGTGAGAGAGAGACCAGTATCACTACGACCTAAAAGATCTATTGTGGCTACGGCTATATTTCACTGCTAAGCCCTACGTCTTCAGTGAATAGAAGAAGTTGCTTAGCTTTGAGCAATTTCACTTCTTCTGGGCGGAGTACATAGTTTCCCAGATGAGTGTTACGTTTGCGCATTAAGTGTCTGCAATCAGTTAGGATGTGCAGAGTTGTTTCTTCCGTTAAGGAACAAAATCGGCACATCCTTGAGTTGCTTAGTCCCAGGATGGACATGTGCTTTTTAAGACAACAGTGTCCAGTCAGGACTCTTGCCAGAATGCGCAATTTATTTTTACCTAATCCCGGGGCTTCTGAAGCGAATTTACGATCAAAAGCCCGGATTAGGGTTTTAGAATGTTTTAAGCCTATTGTATTAGACCGGATCTTAAGTAATTTACTGTGGTAAAGAGTTTCCAGACTCAATTGGGCTAGGCTTTTCGAGATTCCACAAAATGGCTGGGGTCCAAATTGTGTGCTCTTCGAGCCCTCCCATGCGAGCTTGTCGGCAAGTTCATTGCCTACAATAGCCGCGTGACCTGGAACCTATCTTAAAACGACCCTGTTGTTACATCCCAGGGCGTTTAGACTATTCACGCAGTCTCCAACTAGCTTCGAGTTCACCAAGTTTGATCTCAGCGCTAGCAGTGCTGCTTGACTATCGGAGTTTATATAGATTATATAGTTGGCGTAGTATTTTGGCAGATTGATTACCGCACACTGAAGTATGGCCAAAATTTCTGCCTGAAAGATAGAGATGAATCTACCCAAATTCATTCTAAGTTTGAATTTGGGGCGTTCCCCATAAATTCCAAAGCCTACGTCGGGGCCATTTTTGACCCATCGGTATATATATAAGGTTACCGACCTCACGGATGACCTGTCCATTCAGCCAGTCTTCTCTGAAGGGTAGTTCCACTATATACTTTTCATTAAAAGTATATAGTAGACGCATGATATCTGAGATCATGCATAAGACCGGTGTTTCCTTAATTGAGTCGAGCATGGATCTCAATCTATAGGAAAGCAAGCTCAAACCGCCCTAGGCGTTTATCCCATACAAACCAGCCCTCGTCTCCTTGTCTAAATAAAGATCAAGGGGCGTTAGGTATAGAAGTGCATTAAGAGCCGCTCCAAGCGACGATCGCATTGCTCCAATTGCCATCAAGCAGACAGTCCTTTGTAGACTATTTAGTCTGTCCGCAGTCGTCTTTTGGTTGGCCTTATTACACCAGACAGGGTAGGCGTAGGTAAGAATCGGCCTCATTATACTGCTGTACAGCCATAGGATCATACTGAGACGCAAGCCCCAGTTGTTCCCGACCATACGACTGCATGTACCAAAAGCAATTTTAGTCTAATGACATACGTTGCTAAGGTGGTAGTTCCACGTTAGTTTCTGGTCGATTGTTACGCCCAAGTACATAACTTCAGTGGAGAATGGTACTTCTTTACTATTATGTTTTGGTGTGACTAATTTTTCCAACCGTCTCTTTTTGGTACAGGGTATTATAACAGTTTTATCAGCATTATTAATAAACTGTTATCCCTACACCAGTTATTTATGGTGTTTAGTGCTCTTTGTATGATTAATGATAAAGTACTTTGGCAAAAGCCCCTCGCAATAATCACAAAGTCGTTAGCATAACCAATGTGTCAATGCAAATGTCTGCCATCTTGTACAATAATTGGTCTACTGAAGTCTGAGTCCAAAGAAGGGGTGACAAAACACCTCCTTGTGGTCAGCCTCTTGTAGTTGCAACCTCAATCGAAGTTTGAAACAAAAATTTTCTTGATCTGCCTTGGAACTTTTCGGGATTGACCCTCGAAATGTCAACTCGATTTTTCTTTTGCTCGTCGGTTAACATTCTGGGTACCCAACGCGCAGAGACGTTTTTCATATGCAACTCGTTTGCAAGGATTCTTTGAACGCTGCCATATGAGATCCCTGTGACCTCAGCTACATGCCTGATGGTCACTCTTCGATCTGTCAACACAACATCTTCAACTTTTTTCACATTGTCTTCAGTGAGGGACGTGGATGGGCGTCCTTCGCGATGTTCATCTTCAGTGGATGTTCTGCCCAGTTTAAACTCCTTGGCCCAGCGTGCAACTGTAGAATATAGAGAAGCAGAGTCCCTCAATGTTTCCACTAAGTCACTGTGTATGTCTTTTGAAGACATTTTTTCAAACAGAGGTACTTGATGACAGCTCTAATTTCGTTTTTCTCCATGTTGATGTTATCTCTTTGACAGTTCGTATTCAAATGAATGTATCTCCCGGAAATCGTGATCTATTTATATGATTTTTTTAGGTTGACGTAGTGAGTATATAAGCAAGCAAAAAAAATTTTTTTTTGATTTTTATGCGGACCTGAAGTAACCGATTATCATTACTTTTGGATCACCCCTCGTAGGTCTAAAGGACTTTGGTAAAACGTAGTCCTTTCTACCAGCCTTAGGTATAAATAGAACTTTGACAATTGTCCATCGTTCTGGAATATATGCATGCAATACTTGCTCTGAAGATTTTCACCAAATAAGAAAGAAGGATGTCTATACCCCTCTGTAGTTGGATGGGAATTATTCCATCTTTGCTGCTTGTCTTATATGGTTTAAACGAGTCAACAGCCCACTGCACCAGGTTTGGCCTTATTATCTTTGCAGCCCTACACCTACCATGTTACCATCAGGCTTTTTAAGAAGCCCGATCTGATTAAGTTTAGCTTTCGATAGCATTTTGTACAGTCTTGCAATACTAGGCAAAGACTCAACTTCCTCGCATAGCTTCTTCCACGATGCTCTCTTAGCTTTCCTAATTTCTTTATTATATTCGGTTAGGCCTGCACTATAAATATCCCATTATTTTGTGTTTTTTAGCCCTATTAAATAGTTTTCTGGTCTTTTTCCTACGCTCCGTTAGCTTAGTGTTTCACCAAGGAACTTTTGGTGTTGAGGTCTTGGTTTTGACTGTCCTCGAAGGTTTCACAGATACTTACGGTTACCGTCTCCGTCGCTAACTCCAGACCTTCAATCGTTTTGATGCTTGTAGGAAACCAAATTTCTCCTAACGCTATCTCTGTAGACATCTTAGGAGGTCGCTTTTGGATTCCTTAAAGCAACAGTTTCATAAGTTGGTGATGCTCCAATCACTAAATTAATGTGTTTGTGATCAGACATCGAGTTTTCACTACTACATGCTAGTCAGTTATCCGCCTGAATATGTTATTGGTAGCAAAGGTTATATCTAAGACTTCTTGCCTAGCACGCGTTACAAAGGTTGGTGTACACTCTAAGTTTAGGCTTACCAGGCGATCGGATATGAGAAATTCATAAAGTAACTCACTTCTTTCGTTTATGTTAGCGCTTCCTCATGCAGTGTGGTAATTGATGTGGTGGTGGTGGGGCTGCGGGTGGAGAGGAGCGTCGGTATTGTGAGACGTCGCTCTCCCTACCCTCCGCAGCCGCATCTTGGTTGGCGGCGGAGCCACAGACCAGATCCACCGCTGGGGTCAGGGAGGCTAGTATTTATGAGTGCTCGTTTTTCCTGACCCCATGACCTTCGCGATTCAGACACGGGGGCGTCTGTTGCGCAGGTGAAGTTGGAGACCGCGCAGGAGGGTACGCCATGTATTCTGGTGCGCCTTACTTGAGAAGGAGATGGGGGAGGAGTGGACCTCTCCCGAGGAAAGGCCGCCATGGGGCGACCAGCGCTGGTGGGGCCGCGGATGTTTGCGAAAGCGTTTCCATGGCCCTGCCAATATGCGGCGAAGGTAGAACACCATGGGGTTTTAGTCGGTACGAATCCGACATAACCCGTCCTTACCCCCGCGAAGCGGGTATGCGTAGGCATTTCCCCATGTAAAAAAAAATGCTGTGTGATGAGCATCAACATCACATCCCACCACAAGTTGTGTTGTGTTTTCGGGCGAACTCCACCACTCGCTCTAACTCGATGGCAGGATCTGGGTTCTCTCCGGGAAGATAAGCTGAGCAAATGATTACTCTGGCCCATGTGCATACCTTGAAATTTATGAAGGCTGTAACCAGGTCGTCGTTACAGTACTCTGGAACAGCTAAAATTTAAATGTTTTTATTGTAAATTATAAAAGCTCTGGGTCTCCTGCCTTTAGTATTGACTAGGATCTTACCGGCAGGCAACAATCCCAGAACTTGACCATTGGCCACCCAAGGCTCTTTTATGAAGGCGAGGTCGATGTTTTCCTCTGCAAAGCAAACCTCCACCACGGTAGAAGCAGCTGCTGCATGGTGAAGATTTGCTTGGAGGACTGTCGTCCTACCCTTGGGGTTAGCCATTTATAGACGTGGGGGCAGAGGTCGTTTTCGTTTCGTTGAGGGAAGACGTCCTTTACTGACGCTCTTGACCCCCGCCGCACCTTTCGCTCTATTGCTCCCACCTCCCTTCTCCTTACCCCTAGCCGACACCAGCAGAGGCCCTCCACCTGAGGCGATTGGGATTCAGTCACTCTCACTGACGACGTTCCAGCCTCATCCCGCAAGGTGGAGGACTGAGGCGATTAGAGTTGGGGCGGTTCAGGCTCCATTATCGCGTCAGAGCCTCCCCTGATTTTAAAAGTTATCATTTTAAAACCAAGGACGACTCTGCCGCCTGCCGTCCGGAGAGCTTCCGCCGATGGGTCGTCCAGAGAAAGGTTACTAGAAACCCATTCTCCTCGTCCCTACGGTGAAGGATTTTCCAGAGCTCGGTATGTAGCCCTTCATTTTGTGCCCTCAACAGCACAACCGTCTCCTCTAGAGTGTTAGCTTTGCTTCGTGGCAGATAGGTGATGCCCAGCTGAGGCTTAGGCAGTTCGCCCTCAAGTATTATTGAGAGCTCTGCCTCCGGCCAGGGTTTCAGTTTTCCGACTTCACCCACAATCCAGTCCTGGCTTGCCTTATTCAGGCACGAATCCAACTTAGCTTGTGGGTGGAACCCGAAAATTTCGGTCCCATTCCTGGCTGTCTTAGAGATAGCCTGTGTTAGTGCCCGGTGGACCAGCCGCATCTGCTCCACGCTCATAGGATTCGAATTGCGAATTCCTACTTGCGCGGAGCCAGCTACGGCACTGAAGCTGAGGTTTTTGTCCCCCGTTGCCAGCTTAACAGATTTCCTGTGGTCTTTGGGGGACTCCTCCTCAGATCGAATGCGTTTTTTCACTTTCGGAACCGGGGGAGGTTTGGGCAGAAAGATTTCGTACCAAAGCTTCTGGCAGAGAGAGAGGGCCTCTTCGGCTCCTATATTAGCTGCTATCAGCCTTCTGTACCTCTTTCGTGCTGCCTCTCTAAGCTTATAAGGCCTAGCGTACTTTTTCTATTCCCCTCCCTGGTTCGTTTCCGATTGTGGTTCGGCTGCAGACGTGCCCTCCACTTCACGGCTCGTCCCAGGTTGGGGAGTAGTATTGCAGGGTGTTGGTGAGGCTAAAAGAGCCTCTTCCAGACCTGTAGTTCAGATTTTGTAAAAATGTCGATCTTCATCCATTTTGGTCCCACGATTAACTAGGGAAATATTCCCCCGCATGCCGAGGGAAGGGCTAAAATACTACCCGAATCGATCTGGTTTCGGGTAGGCACCGTTTGCGACTGGACTCCTACCCAGCCACGCATTCATCTGCACGGTACACTTTACACCTTGGATTGGGTTAGGATAGGAAAAAGGGGGTGGGAAAAGAAAAGAAAAAGAGGATCGTCTGAGTGTTTCTGTTCTGTCTGTTTTCTATTGAACCAAACCAAATAACAGGCGGCAACTACGCGAAGGCAGAACTCCTCAGACTTGCCCTGGGGATCAACACGACCTGCGCTCTCCTCCAGAGCCATTCGCCAAACTGCTCGCCGTACAGGAGAGCAGAATAGGTGTTAATCTAGTCCTACTGATAATGTAAAAATGTGAGAATTAGTAGTAGATTAACCCCCGCCTAACACTAATGTTAACTAGTTTCCAAAGATAACGATGTTTTATTAAAATTAATCTTTATTTTAAATTGAATGCAGGTTGTGGTTGACAATTGGCCACTGCATCCATTTACCATCAGGAGGACATTGTGCTGGTTTGTGACCATTAAAAACGTATGTAGTTCTAAAAACTGTGGTTGCAAATTAACGTTTTTCTTATTTTTTTTTTTTTTTATTAGCCCCATGTTGGTCTGGGACTATGTCAATGTGGAACTAATTACAAAAAAAAGACATGACATAAAAGCCATCTATCACTTCTTTTACAATTTTCCACGACCATATTTGTTGACTAAATGTGGTCTGTGTAGTTCGATGCTCTTTGACTTTGCCTACCCCACGGAGATTACAGGCGTAATGCTGTCTGCCTTTATTTTCGGCATATATTACAAACATAATTTCTTGTATTAGTGTTCTGAGTGACGCTCAAAAGTATGCCGCACGCCCCGCTGAATGATTTCCACTCAAGCCTTCCTAGGCTAAAATATATTTTTGTCCTTTTTAATAAAACAAAATATATTGCTTCTTACATATTTTATAAATATAATATCCATAATAAAACCAGATGCGGTGAACATAAGGGCAATTCTGAAAGTTATATAAAGTTCATCGAAGGCCGAGGGCGTTCATACTTGTGCTCGCAGATGTTATTTTTATCATCAAAAGTATTAGTATTAAATTAATAATAGATCGGGAAAAAAAATCTTCGTATATTGTTTGTATAAAATTGAAAAAAAATCTCTTTGGTTGTACTGTTTGTCTCTGGCTGGTTTTAATATTAATACATATAGGAGAAAAAGAATAATAAAAAGTAAAAAACACTCCCGCCATTTTTCAATTGTTTTTCTGTCCGCCAAAATGAGTGAATCTTAGGAAGAAATTTGATACATTCTGAAGTTTTATTACAAAACAAGGAGAAATGCGAATCAAGCCGCGAAAAAAATTGTGACGTTTATGGACCTAATACAGTGTCAGTAAGAGTAGCTCAAAGTTGGTTCAAGCGTTATCAGTCCGGGAATTTTAATGTCCAAGTGCAGCTAATAAATAAAGTCGATGCCATTTTTGAAAAAAATGGAGCAAGATCAGCATATTAGTAGTTACAACTATGACTACAAAAGAATTTTGACCCATTTGCAAAAGTCTGGCTACACAAAAAAGCTCGATATTTGGGTACCACACGAGCTCACTGAAAGAAATCTAATGAATCGTGTACTCATTTGCGATTCTCTATTGCAACGTAATGAAAACCATTTTTAAAAAGATTGATCACTGGTGATAAAAAGTGGATCACCATGACAAGAACGTGCGTAAAAGATCATAGTCAAAGTGTAGTTAAGCTCCACAGACTGTAGCAAAACCCGGATTAACACGCAATAAGGTGATGCTGTGTATATGGTGGGATTGGAAGGGCATCGATTATTATGAACTTTTACCGCCGGGCAAAACCATCGACTCGGATCTCTACTGCCAACAACTAATGAAACTCAAGCAATAAATTGAGAAAAAACGGCCGGAATTGGTCAACAGAAAAGTTTCGGTCTCTTCAGAATTCTTTGCGTAGTGTTGTCGCATTTTTTTGACCTAAAATCCCAAGATTTTTACAGCAACGAAATTATGTCACTACCGACAAGAAGGCAACAAGTTATCGAACAAAATGGCACATATATATTATAATTAAATGTATTTTAACTTTGAAAAAAAAATGTCTTGAATTTATATAAAGAAGAAAGTTTTTCCCCGACCTAATTCATTAGGTCCTTACCTATGAAATTACCGTTTTTTATGAAATATATAGTCATTTTTTTATATTTTTATATTTCTATTAATCAAAGTAATCACCCATGCAATTAATGAATCTTTGCCAACTCAGTGGCAGTTTATTGATGCCCTTCTTGAAGAAATCAGCTGGACGGGAAGCAATATATTCTTCAAAAGCATTTTGTACTGCCTCTGGGGTATTGAATTTTTTTCGTCGCAGGTAACAATGCGGTTCAAAATCCTTTCGTTTGTGTAAAGCATTCTTTTTTTTTATTTAAGGCACTTCTCGAAGCGTAGTTCGTGTTGGCGATCATTCGTGGGGCATCCATTTGTCAAGCTTTTTTACGTTTCCAATTTCACGCAAATGGACCAATATTGTTTTGATGTTAACGTCGAAAGCTGCTGCTAATTCAGCCGTAGATTGAGTATCATCAGCTTCCACAATTGCCTTTAATTCGTCATTGTCAACCAAAGTTTTCGGACGACCACGAGGTTAATTTTTCAGGTCGAAAGTTCCAGAACGGAAGCGGGCAAACCAATAACAGGTGGTGCGTTCGTTTGTAGTATTCTGTAAACGACGTTGCGTGCCGCTTGCGCCGCGTTGCTGCCACGACGGTACTCATATTCCATAATTACTCGAATTTTTAACGTATCCATGATGACGAAAAAGATTCAAATGCGATGAAAAAATAACGCTAATCAATAAACAAATGACTAACTTTGAAAAAAGAATTCCATATTTTTAAAATAAAATTAATTTGAAATTAGAATTGTTAGTAAAACAAAAAATATTTTGATTTGAAATGGCCAGTACTACAGAAC
This sequence comes from Parnassius orleans, assembly GCA_029286625.1. Lineage (NCBI taxonomy): Eukaryota > Metazoa > Arthropoda > Insecta > Lepidoptera > Papilionidae > Parnassius > Parnassius orleans. The sequence continues at coordinate 1,111,223 of JAGSMP010000221.1, forward strand.
GCCAATTTCATAGGTAAAGACCTATTATTAAACATTTCTTATATCTAACCAAGTTTAGTAATCATCAGTAAGTAAGTAGGTAGTAGAATAGAATAGAATAAAATAATTTTTATTCAAAATATATTACAAGTAATTATTATCATTCATAATTTTTCAGTCATTTTTAGGGTTCCGTATCCAAATGGTGACCCTGTTACCATCCGTCCGTCCGTCCGTCCGTCTGTCTGTCAGCGGGCTGTATCTCATGATCCGTAATAGGTAGACAGTTGAAATGTTCACAGAATGTGTATTTCTGTTGCCGCTATAACAACAAATAATAAAAATTAAAATAAATCAAAAATTAAAAGGGGCTCCCCGATTAGAAAAGTTGTATTACGATGGTACGGAACCCTCCATGAGCGAGTCCGACTCGCACTTGGCCGGTTATTTTACTTTTACCACAGGTTCGAAAAAAAACCTCTGTCTTGGGAAAAACCAGCAAGAAGTCCAGCGGACCATTTTTTAAAATAAAATCATACAATAAAACACAGGTTATACAATCTACTTACAAAACTTATTTTAGGAACGGCTTGGAAGCGACCACCTCATTCCCAGGGGTTATTATCAGTCATGTATTCATTTACATTGTAATAACTCATTTTATAGTTTTTGTTTAATAAAATATTTAAACTTGGTGATAAAGAGACCTTGTATATTTTCTGGGACTTTGTTGTAATATCGTATACATTGCCCCATGAATGAATTACTGAATCTGTGGAGTCGTGAAACTGATGTCACAAGCTTGTGTTTATTCCTGGTGCTTACAAAGTGTACATATTTTTTTTAGTAAAACTACTTTTGTTAGTAGAAACGGCAACGGGCGATATAGCTCGAAGAACCGACCGGTAACTTCTTACCGTTAAGTGAAGAATAAGGCGAACTAAATGTAGTGACGCGGGTCGTCACTCCATCTAGAAGTTGCTGGTCGTCACTCCATCAAGTAGTTGATGGATTCAGTTGGCTCGTACTTTGTGACATTGCTTGGAGAAAGCCTGACGTTATAGAATATGTTTGGAAAGAGAAATGGCGGGGTGGAAAAATGAGCTAACATTTATATTAGGTCCTTACATAGGAAATTGGCGTTTTGTACGGGAGGAATATAAAGTCATTTTTTTTGTAAAATATATTTAATTAATCAAAGTATGCACAGTTGTTATCTGTTGGAGCAAGGTCTGGGAGTACGGTGTATATCGCAGACATTCCAATTGTAGCTCATCTAACTTAGTGGTTGTTTGTTGTGCAGTGTGTGGTCTTGCGTTGTCGTGAAGCAGCAGTGGCCTAGAGCGATTGACCAATCTCGATTGTTTAGCAGCTAGTTTTCCTTCATGGTTTGCAGTTGCTGAGAATAGATATCTGCCGTAATCGTTTGGCCAGATTTTAGAAAGCTGTAGTGAACGACACCGGCGCTAGTCCACCAAACACTTACAAGTAACTTTTTCTGAGTCAATTTTCGTTTAGGCCAGGATTTGGCTGGGTCACCAGGGTTCAGTCATTGCGACGAGCGCTTCTGATTATCGTACAGTATCCACTTTTCATCACAAGTAATGATTCGATTTAAAATCCCTTCATTATTTTGTCGGTTTAGCAAAGTAATACAGCAGTAGACGCGTGTTTGCAAGTTCGATTCACTTAATTCGTGAGGTACCCATCGTTCAAGTTTTTTTTACTTTCCCGATTTGCTTCAAGTGGATTAATACAGTTTTATCACTTACCCCGAAGCCTGCAGCTACCTCTGAAGTGCTTTGTGATGGATCCGCTTCCACAATAGCCTTTAATTCTTCATTTTCCACTTTGGTCGCCGGCCGCCCACGGGGTTGGTTCTGAAGGTCGAAATTTCCAGAACGAAAACGTTGAAACCAAAAACGTACCGTGCTTTCTTTTGCGACACCAGCGCCGTACACATCATTAATCCTTCGAGCTGTTTCTGCAGCACTGGTGCCACGGTAGAACTCGTACTCGTAAATATACCGATATTTCATGTTTTCCATTGTGGGGTAGTAAGCGACGCCAAAGAATAAAATAATGAGGAAAAAACAAATAAATTACTGTTTTCAAAACTCAAATGTACCAGCTAAATGAATTTATAAATTTGAATTTGGAGTTCTTAACCAAAGAGGAGATATTTCAGATCAAAGTGGTCAGTACGACAAAACGCTAATTTCATATGTAAGGACCTAATATTTTACAATAAGCGTTCGGAACAAGTATTTATATTGTGGTCTAAAACAAATGTTACGGATATGTGTGTTTATCCATTTAACGTGTTAATCATTCAAATTGAAATGGTTCGTAGTGAAGTTTTTAATGAACAAGATTGATGTAATAATAAACGGAAATTCTTTGTTTTAATTAATTAAGATTATAATTAATTAATTAAGATTTTTTCATTTTAATGTATCAAATCTTGTACGAAACGTCGGATAAGGTTACACTTAATTTGGCCCATTTTCAATATGTTGCTAGTTTGGACGATATACTTCCGTATAGAGCCCCTTACCGATACTATCATTCACTTCAGCAACATAAATATGCTTTGTCACCCTTTCCTCATTCATTCTCTCTACGCAACCAAACCACCGTACATTTCCTTCTTAATTACAAAATTTCTTATATTTACACAAATAAATTGATAAAAACTATTTTTTCACAATATTATCAGGCATAATTTTACTTATTTTAGGTTTGTACCGATGTTACCGATGTTTTTCAGCACTCATAGTCGCGGGAAACGGAGGTGTTTGTCGTCCTGATATAGTAAAGTATAGTCAACCCGGAAGCTTCACCTTATACTCGTAACTATACATTTTTGTTCTCAACTAAGAAGAACTTCTTCTGAGAAGCTCAGTGTGGACAGACACCTATGCTCCTTTCGTTAAGTCCGTCTAGGTAAGATCCTCTTACCCATTTCTGCCGCAAAACAGCAGTGAGTGCATTGCTTTCCGGTCTGAAGATTATAGAGAGCTAATATAACTTCAGGCTGTGAGGTTTGTTTAAAGTTAGTTGCAGGTGGCTATTGACTGCAGTAGGCACTTACCATCAGATAGATTGTCATTCTTCGTAGCAAGATTTTGTTGGGCTGTGAAATCTATTTACACCTAAAAGGTTTTTGGCTTTTACGTTATCAAAAACTTTCATTGTGCTTTATGAATACTATCACTTTGGCACGTGCCACCTGATAAAGCAACGTCTGTCGTAAGTGCTGACCGAAGCTACAATTATGCTTGATCGAGAGTATAGTATACACAGTCAAGGCCGCGTTAGGCCCGCGTGTCAAGCATACAATTAAAACATACGTTATTTACTCAGAAGATTTACTTAAGCATCAAGACAGCATTTTAAACGATCGACCAAGTTTGGTTTAAGCTAAAGTCTACATGCTACGAGGATTCAAGCTGCTTTCCCGTCTCTGAATCCCCTAAAAGGTTGTTCTCTCTTTGTCCCTATATTCGAACAGGGTTGTAAACTATCATTTAAGTTTTATTTTTATCTTTAGTCATATAGACTTTAAATATCAACTTATTACTTTAAATCAATTCTAAAGATCAGACACAAAGGTCTCATGACAGCAAGTATAAAATTATATTTTATATTGTCATAAAATAGACACCAATTTCTAAACTTGAAAAATGTAAGGTTTATTTTTAAATTCATGAGCTAAGGTAAACCTTTATTAAATATGCAATTCTTTAATATCATACCGCTTACCTCGAAAAACATGCAATTACTATGAAAACTTAATGAAGTTTTTAATATAATGTTTCCAAACTAAAAACAGCCCGAAGTTAAAACCAATTAGTTTTAAATCAAATATACACAACGAACGGAGCTACTAGAATTTCCCATTACTTCCCGAGAAGTTTTTTTTTTATTATTATTTAATTAATTAATTCTATTTAATTATAAAATATCCAATAATGGAGAGTTTAGTTAGTTAGTCTAAATGTATATACCAAAAGAAAAACAAATAGTATGACACAAACTTTATTTTTGGTTCATTTTCAAACCTAGGACAGCCAATCAACAGTTACGACTATTTTTGAATAATTATTGAAAAAGATAGAAAGTCTGCCATTATTAATAAAAAGGGCATATTTACATTTTTTCTGTAATAAATTTAAGTGCATGTTTGGGACCATTATTAAGGATATGATCTGTTGTATTTAGACATAAATGTATAAAAAGATACGTTTCACAATATTTTTGGGGAAAATGTTAAAATAGCAGCAGTTCCAATGGCGTGAATTTAATATTTAATTAAAACATAAGATTATGGGTGACAAAAAATTCACATCATTTTTATTATTACTTCGAAATCAATCATATAATTATCTCGGTCGACATGTAATTTTATTCATAGACGCATTTTGAACAGCTGATTCGTTCAATATATGACCGCAAGTATAATTTTTTTATTAAATACTAAACCGTTAAAATTATAACATCAGTTTGATAAAAGAATCGGTGTTGTAAAGTACTTAAATTACGAAATTAATTTACAAACGTGTCTAATGTGATTTATATAGGCGCCAATTAATGTAATATATTATTAATTCCTCTAGTCCTAATTTCAGTCACGACGACCAGTCTTAACGTAGACTAACCTCCTGCGTAGAATAGGATTATATTGTACAAGTGTGTACGCAAGAACAGGTGCACTCCCTATCGGCTCGACTTAACCATCGGCTTCGCATGCCAAGACACGGGCGTGAAACACCGCCAACTTCCTGACTCCAGGCTGCTATTGAGAATTTCTTGACGGCAAAAACCCAATAACTATTGCTGACCTGGGATTCAAACCCAAGACTTCATGATCAGCAGTCGCGTTTTCAACCACTAGACCAACGAGTCAGTCAGAGTCAGGCTACTAATATTAAATGCATACTTGCAGCATCATTGACACTATGCCCCATCACCAGTCGAGCAAAAGTAATGAAAATATAAATAAATAAATACATAAAATAAAATAGCACTGTCTATACATCTATACACATATATGAAAGAATATGTCCTGAGTGACTGACTCATCTGTCTACGCACAGCACAAACCGCTTGACGTAGAAATCTAAAATTGGGACAGTAGCTACCTTTTATGACGAAGGCATTAGGCTAAGAAAGGATTTTTGAAAGTTACGCTAAGAGAGTGAAAAAGGGTGTTACAGTTTGTATGAAACTTTTTATTTTACGGAGCAGTTGACTGGAAACTTACTGAAAGTAATCTATAAATGACATAAAAGAATACGTATTTCACAATTTTTCGAAACAACCCCTGACAGGGTGCTCAAACTTGAATGGAGAAACAATGATAAATGCTTTTGTTTTTTGAAAACTGGTGCAAATTATTCTTGAATTAAAATAATAAAATATGTATCAATTGTTTTTGCTTTCAAAAAGAGAATGAAATATTTTTCATCAATATTTTTTTAAATTCCCCTTAAGCTTTTAAAGCTTGTATTAAAAATCCATTTATTACGTAGGCATCCACTAAGAAAGAATTTTCGAAATTTCAAACCCGTGGCGGGAGGATGAATTACTTTTAAATTAAAATAATGAAATACGCAATTTTTATATGTCCAAACCGTAACCATAAGTTTAAAACTAATACGTGTTTCAGGATTTTTTGCAGGATTTTTATAAAAATACGTAATTTTGTAAGTAAAATAAATAAAAAATAGTATTTAGGCTAAAAACTAATATAAAATTGTAAACTATTTTGATGCGTTTTTCAATCAGTCAATTAATATATTCTTTATTGTATCAATACACATTGAAACATAAACAAAATGAAATAAATAAAGAAGGTACAATTTTTACACAAAGAATCGTTCACAACGAATGGCTGAGAGAGAACTGTACATAAATTATACAATTAAGATTAAAAATAAAATAAACTAAAACACAATGACATATTATGAGGAAAATAATATAGATATAAGCAGGGACGGGAAGTATAATGGGCAATTTTAGAGCTCAAGTAATAAGCTTTAATTAGGTTTTGAAGAAAAAAGGGGATTGAGCACGGCGAATTTGCTTGAGGATCACCAGCGGATTAGTGACCGCCAGCACGGTTTCCGTTGGGGTCGCTCGGTTGGTAATCTTCTGGGTTACCTAACTCATAAATGGGTGGAAGCAGTAGAGTCCAAGGGGAGGCCTTGGCCGTTAGTTTGGACATAGCGAAGGCCATCGATCGGGTTTGGCACAAAGCGCTTCTTTCGAAGCTTCCTTCCTTTAGGCTTCTCGAGAAATTGTGCAATTGGATCACCAGTATTCTTGCATATCATCAAGATCGTAGTAGACGGTGCATGCTCCAATTACAAGCCTATTAACGCTGGTGTTCCACAAGGCTGCGCGCTATCACCAACGCTGTTTCTTCTGCATATCAATAAAATGCTGTAAACCGGTAACATTCATTGATATGCGGACGACAGCACTGGTGATGCTTTATAAATTGGCCGTGCTAATATTTCTCGGGAAAACTTCGCCACCTGTACCATCTATCGGATGCCATTAGATCTTCTTGATGAAATCTCTTATCACGCTTGAGCAGAAAGAGTACCAGTGTGAAATAGCAGCGTTACGCTGCTGTATCGAATATTCAGTGTTAATAAATGGTTACTCTTTTTACTCGTTACGAGGTATTTCATTTTAGTTCTCAGAGATGAAGATACATCTGTATTTTAATACTTAATAGAGTATAGATGAAGGTGGCCGTGGGCCACAGCATCCACGTACTATCAGGTGGATTAAGTAGTGGTTTGTAACACTCATTTTTAGCCATGGGTGTCATATGAATACTTCAATAAGAAGGTCACCAACATCTCAGATATCTGGATAATAACTATCTCACAAATGCTTAACGTAAATAAGCAGACGGGCGAAGCTAGGAACAATTATCAAGTTAACGAGTAATAGTCGACCAGCTTATAAAATGCACTTGGATTGGTAAACATTTTGTAACAACTACGTAGAACATGACCTAAAATTAGCTGCATTATTACTCTGTAATGTTACATGTAAACTGTAAGAAATAAGTATTTTATGAAGAAAACGACTTATATGCATTACTACTATAGCTTTACTTTTTCCTATGCGGAATAGGCAAGTTAGATCGTTAGATCGTTATATAGATATATCTTTAGATAGGTTATATAGGTATGTCAGTTCACGCACTACCTATTTAGCAACAAAAATAAGTAAGTAGGTAGTATCTACCCAGATGAACTACTAGGCAGAAAAGGAGTCCTACCGCCTAGTGCTTTCAACTGTTACCGTTACAGCCTATTTAAGTCCACTGCTGAACATAGGCCTCCCCAATAGTTTGCCTCATAGGGGAGATATTTGCCATAGTTGCCACGCTTAGAAAGCGGGCTGGCAACCGCAGTTTTTTATTTTTAGTCGTTATTAGGAAGACGCTGCTGTCCATCTCCTGATTTGTTTCTCTCTGTCACCTCTTACGGACACCCGTATGGATATTCTAACACCGCAATTACACGTTGCTCTCAAAGAAATCCATTCTGTCCTTTCCGTCGTAGAAAAATCTTAAATTCGCAATAAAAAATATTGAGGGTCACATGTCGGGATAAAAAACTATCTATCCCTCAAGATGGAGCAAGCAATAGACATTTACAAAATTTTATTAAAATCGGTTGAGCGGTTTCGGAGATTAGCGTGAACGAACATCGTAACACGGGATTTTTATATATTAAGATTTTTCGATGTTTTATATACCATAGTTTATATTAAATATTCCTTTATCTACTTTTCTACCATCCCGTAACAGTCAACTGCTGGAGCTGTTTTTACATTGTTAAGAGGATTTGTGTGTGATCGGACCAATAGAAACAACTGTCTCGTTACAATATCTCTTTATTACTCCTTCTTAACCTAGGTGTAGATGTATTTATTACACTATACTGGGAGGAGGAAGCCACATACCACTACACCTCATACTTAAAAAAAAGAAATGTCTGTATTTACTTTTTTTACATTTTATGTTGTTGATTCTTATAACAAAAATGATTTCTGATTACATTTACATTACATTGTACTAAATACTTGTCATCTAATGCTGTTATCAAGAATATGAACATAAAATGAAATATTTAAATATAATATTATATCAACCCTGAATCTTATAAATAATAATACATTTAATATTGAACATTAAAATAAAATACAATGTTAGACATGGATAAGTGGTAAGATAAAATAGTTAAAATATAAAATTGATTTTATATAAAAAGAGATTATAACCTCATGATCATGATCAGATTATACATATTATTAAGTCAGTCCAGGATAGCATACGATTTTATTTTGTTTACCTTTTGTTTTGTACGTCATTAACCTGTCTGTATTTTTGGTACTAACCAACGTTACAACAACACGTTAGCACGAACTTATCACATATCATATCATACTATATAAAAAAAATTATTTTCTCCCAGATTTATTACATAAACTATAGTTCCTCGTTTAATCTATATACTCTTTTTTTTTTGAATCCTCAGTTTTATATTTTCACGGGTCTACAGCCGTGTAATTATTTTTTATTTATTTATTTATTTTTTTATATGGAGCGCTGGATCACTCCCACATTTAAAAAATTTTCTTTAATTCTTGGTTAACCCTTTATAATTATTATTTTATATTTATTTATTAGCGTTACACACTAACCTTCACGCAGACATCTCGCGTACAGTATGATCAAGTATACTGTATATCGTTTTGCATTTAACTTGACATCATATTATATTATGTACTTTTTATCCCATCCAAAACCTTGATGTTTACGAAAAGTTCTCATTGACTTTTAGAATTTACATAATACTCGGGCGCACCCGACTATCACTGAAATAACTAATTATCTACCAGATCTTGTGCTACCTATTAACATTCCAACATTTTTTCATTGAATAAGTTAATATTTGAATTTACTCTAACCACTGTGTATAAAACACTCACTGAATTTATTTTATCAGTCAAATCTCTCAATAAATTATACAATGCCATTCAACACAAAACTTCAAGTATCTCTTAACCCGTCTTATCACATTAGTGAAATAAAAGAAAAAACTTACCAAGGAATTGTTACAAGTTAGAAATAGGCTAATGATCTACCTAGATGATCATATAATATTAAAATATTCGAATCAAAATGCAAAACTGATCTACATTTTCTTAAAAGATCTCGACCGATGATACCATTCGCCATAATTGGTAACGAATTAAAATATAAAACTTGTGCTCAATTAGATCGCTTGTGTTCTTACAGCGCGAGCGATTCATGTTTATTATGAATGCCGTTTCCATATACGCTTCTGGAATCTTTTGCTGTATGAGATTCAGTATTAAGTTTAACAAAATAATCTGTTATTAAAACTATTTGAAAATATTTTTAATACAATGATTCAAGATACTATTTTTTTTTACACTTTGTATTATTTTATAAATAACTGTGTAAACGTCTACTTAATGTACCGATATACTTTATTTGAGTATAATATAATATGATATTTTATTTATAAGTGAAATGTTTGCTTAAAACTTTATTTTATTTGAAGTTTTCCACTAATGAATATGTTAAGTTGGTGATTAACGATACAAACTCAATCCGCATTTAATCGCATCCGAATAACCTTAAAAATGAATCGGTTATTAGGTTTTCCAAATTCTCAGCTGATTAGGCTTCTTTTATGTGGATATGCTAATCTCCGATAATTTTCCTTACCTATATCACAACTTTTACCCACGTATTATTTCTTTCAATAGTTTCATTTATAATTACGTATTCTGTAACTTAGCTATATATTTTTTTTCACGTCTTTACAAATTTATATCATATAAGTATATAAGTAGTCTCATATCATTTGGGTACATCATTTGCTGTCAGAGAATGAGGCTCACAATGAATTAATTAATTGTAAACTTAGGAGTTTCAAAATCGTTATAAAGAAATTATTTTCATGTACTACATAAATAAGTTAAATATTAAAACTATTTTCCTGGAAAATAATGGATTATAAAATTAAAAGCTTATGATTTTAAAGTACAATCAATATAAAAGCGAAAAAATTACATTTCATATTAAGACTAACAGAACAAAGAAGAGAAGAAGCATTGTTATCATTATCATTAATATTGCAACAGCCAGATCAAAATACAAGTTGCAAATCCCAGCCGCGTAAGCGATTTGTGACACTATTGTTTTAAATTCCAAAGTACGTTTATGGGTATACGGTACGTTTATATACACACTTTTTATTAATGTAGTTAAGATTATTACATTGCATTGTTATAATACTATTACATACTATCAAGTATTTATAATAGGTATATGCTATTTGTCATTAATAGTCGAAACGCATTATTACCTTTTTAAGATTTCATGTCTTCTAAGTGTAGTATGTTTATCTTATTTGAAACATATAAATAAAATAGGCTATTACACAAATATAAGTTTGTATAGCAAAATATATGTTGTATTTGTTGTTATAAGTATTTTAAGTATATATAATAACATAATTTTTGGAATAAAAGAAAAAAAACTATTACACTATGAAACTTATAATAATAGCGATCCGATACTGTTTCGACGTGATTTTAATAAGCAATATATAAACCAAATTTAGTTCAAAATTTTAAATTTTACATAAACAAATAATTTTATGTTTTCTTTGTTTACTAATAAAGAAATTTAGGGTAGAGTTATTGAAATTATGAAACAATTATGTAAATTGATATAAAATATATCTTAGCGAAAATGTATATTTATTAGATTTTTTTTTTACGTGTGGTTGTTTTTAGATTTGGGCGGGGATCCCCTTATTACCTCATTTTAATTGTTGACATGCCCCTGCACGTTAATTATTTTCATACTAATACTACTCTCATTTCCTTTGATTTCGATTGTCAGGCCTTTTTTTTCATAATTGTTGTACGTAATTTTTTTTTTTAAATTATTTATGACCTTAGCTAGCTTTATTAATTTGATATCGGGAATCGAGTTTTAATTCACTTTATTTATATTTAACTTCATGATATATATCACGCGGGTACTTTACATATGGGCCCCCATTTACTTGGGTATTATATTACATTTTCATTACATTCTTTCATTTTATTGGTACATAAACTTTTTTATACTATATCAAGGTAATAGTGTGCCTTTGGTTGTGCGCACAACCTTGAGGTCTACGTTTAAGTCATTTTAAAAAGACTCCAACAATTGTCACTGAGGCAAACTAAGTTCACGCTTTGATCCAATGAAGGATGCGATTTCTATGTACCATCATCAAGGGTAACAAATTTAGGACTTCTCTGGTCCCCAACAGTACTAATATGAGTAAACTCTTTCACATCACTTGTACTGAAGGTATTGTCTCCTAGTACCTGTTATCTCCGATTTTATCATCCAATCATGGAAACATACCCTACTGAGGACTATATGCTATACCAGTGATGGACGTTGTTCCTGTATCTCTCAATTATTTGTTTATCAAAGTCATCTTTTCTTTTATCTTTTATTCTCTTCTTAAATCTTTATTTCCTTCTTTATCTTTTTAGTACATGTTGTTATCTACTTGACTGTATCGGTAACTTTTATATACTTTCATGCTCCACTTCCATATAATAACTTGCATAATCTCGCTCATAATGGATTCAATACCAGTAGTTTAAGCATCATCAAATATTTGGGTGATCAGTCCAATATTGACGAAAATTAGCAATTCAATCATTCGTATTCACACTTTTGAACATCCCTTCTCTACTCCTCACACCTTTTAAATATATATTTTTAATATTGTACAAATATAAGGTAATATATTTGCCAATCAATTTTATGTCCTTGTTTAACTTTGTTAAGAAACATTATTATTAAGACCTATTTTAATTATTATATTCCTTATTACATAAAATGATAGTTTTAAGTATTTTCTAACTGACACAGAAGTTACATCGCTATAGTTATATTACTTTTACTTATATCGAAAAATGTATTAGCTTTAATAATACATTTAATTTACATATAAAAAGTAGGATTGCTAGAACTATGATATTTAAGAAATCGTATATCTACAGAAAAACCGGTAATCACTATTTCATTACAGCTAACAAGTTTGTATAAACAAAACATTAATATATTTAAATATTGAAAAGAACAATTTAGATTTTAAGTAGGTAATATTATTTTTAAGTAATTATTGTAAGTAATATTAACTATAAGATTATTTATTAAAGGTTATATAATATATATTTATATAATAAAGTTACTTTAAGCTTTCCATACCTTAGAAAAGAAGAAAATGATTATAACTTATAATAATTACGATTTTTTTTTATAAAACCCTTTTCAAAATTGTATACATTTAAATAAAAATACTATAAAAAATTGGGTTAAATTTAAAATATATTTGCTTTAACACGAACCTGTTCATCGTAAATGTATGTTTTTAGAAAACAATATCTACTAAAAATATTATAAATTGTTAAAATCTACAAATATTTTCTAGTTACCTGTAAATACTGTACATTTAATATTTAATGTTACTTTTTATTTAATATAGTCTAAAACATAATAAAATAATTAAATATAATGTATAAAAATAACGCTGATGCAATGTTACCTCTAATATATCTTCTTTTTTTTCGGTTCACTTTTCATATTTTACTGACAAAGCTTTGAAATACAACCGTTTTTTTTTTTAAATTAATCTGTTGCTTGAATTTTGTTCTTGTCATTATATTAAAAAAAATCCACATTTTATTTTCCCTTCTTCGTTAGTTGTCTTCATAGATATATTTTAAATTTTCAGTCAGCTTCTATAAAATTCTTATTGTGTTATTGTGGCCTCTTCTTGAATTATTTATTTATTTTCCGTCACGTCCGGTATTACGTCGATTCCGTTATAATATTACTTTATTGTCAATCATTTTACTCATGTTTTCATTATTTAATTTAGTAATATTTATTCCCACCTTTAATTTTAGGCCCGGCGGTGCGCAGCATTGTCGCAGCGCACCGCCTAGCAGGGTCGCATGCGGGGATCGGACCAATAGAAACAACTGTCTCTTACAATATCTCTTTATTACTCCTTCCTAACCTAGGTGTAGATGTATTTATTACACTATATCAAAGAGGAAGCCACATACCACTACAGGTGTAATCGTCACGCTGGCAGGCAGGCATCACTCAACTTTCACACTGCTAACCCTTCGTGATAGTTTTCCTTATAACTTCATTATGCAACGTGTTACAAAATATAATTAATTATCAAAGCAAAACATTTTGTCGACCCTAGTAAGCTGTCATGTCAGGGAACCATATTATTTAACAGAAAGGCCTACGTACCTATTTTACCTAATAATTGTCTACTTTAATAGTTTTTCTATTTTTCATTCATAAATGTTTGCTACCTCAATACAAGGATGTCATTATACTCAAGTACTGGCTTCAAAAAATGTCAAGTTGGAAAAAAAATATGTTGTCAATTTCAAATCTTCTAATCCTTATCCTACAACTGTTTCGAGTTTTTTTTTTTTACATTTTTTGCAAAATAACGATGCTTTCTAACTCGGAATATTACGATACGATGTTATGCGTAGGCCATGAAGATAGCAATTTAAATCGTGCTCGCGAAATGTATCGGCAACGATTTATCGATGGTAGACCCACCCACTGAATAGCGACGGCTGCCTTCGTACCAGTGTTTTCTGAACATGTCAAGACGACTACATTCCACCGGCTCTTTTCATCGGTCTACTGTGGACGTCCAAGCACAGTCGACGCCAGGCAGGCTGAATTAGTGTTAGAGCATTTTGAAGAAGAGCCGACAACAAAGTACGAAGCAAGCCGGAACAAGATTCGGTATAAACCATGTTGCAGTTTGGCGAATTCTTCGTGACGACAATCGTCACCCTTATCACTATCGCCGTACACAGGAGCCGATACCCTCCGATTTTGCACCCAGGAGGAACTTCTGCGAGTTAGAGGAAGCGACGCGGCAGTTAGAGGAAAACCCTATTTACGTAAACTATGTTCTTTGGATGGACAACATTCACGAGGTCAGGACTTTCAAATATGCATAACAATCACGTTTGGGCTCGCGTGAATCCACATGCTTCACGGCGGGGTAGATTCCAACAACAGTAGCGGCTGAATGTGTGGGCTGGCCTTTATGACGGGCATGTCATCGGTCCCGTCATTATGCCATCACGTCTGAACGGTAGCAACTATCTAACGTTTTTACAAACGGAATTCGAAGAGGCGATTGACGACTTTCCTGTGGCTGACTGGGATTACTTTGAGAACCAAAGAAACATGGTGTTTCAGCATGATGGAGCTCTGGCACATTTTGCTTGCAACGAACGAGAACATCTTAACGTTCGCTTTCCGCGCGATGGACCGGTGCTATGGCCTGTTCATTCTCCGGACCTCACACCCTTGGACTTCTTTTTGTTGGGTTATGTAAAGACAGAGTGTATTTCTCCGATTGCCCAACGGGTGTTCGTTTAGGTTGTTTCGTTAGTTTAGGTCTTTTAAAATGTTTGTCGTTCCGCGAATTAGGTAGAAATGTAGGTACATTCTGCATAGTTTACTCTTTCATTTTACTGAAATAGGGTTTGCACATCAGTGAAAATAATAATATTTTTTAATTTTTTTGGGGTATGTTATACAGCGTTACTAAGGTTCTTAAATATTGTGAATGGACTCGTTATAAGGCCCCATTTAACCTCCTTTCGGCTTTACGGGTAGTTTTGTAACACCCAGTATATACTACTATTGTGTATACTTTTCACGTGTTCTAAAACACCGGTTTAATTGGTAGAGGGGGTGACACGTGACTCTAATGAAAAATACCAATTTAAAGCTAAATATTTCGCAAACTAATCCCTGAATCGAAAAGATGTTCTCCCATACTCCCCATTGTTTTGTAAAGACCTGTCCAACGATACCCCACACGATGGAATAGACGGGTAAAAAAAATCATCCTCCATTTACCTGTAAAAAAGGTACCCAAAATAAAAATGGTTTTTAAGATTTTATTTCACAGTTTTGTAGGCGTAATTAATATCTATAACTGTGCCAAATTACACATTTGTAGCACTTAGGTTCTCCGAGGGAAACCGCGGACGGAAGGACGGACGGACAGACTGACGGACAGACGGACGAACAGACGGACGGACGAACCTACGTGGCGAAACTATAAGGGTCCCTTGTTGTTTAACTACGGAGCCCTAAAAAGAAGGCTACATATGCGTTGTCACCTCTGAATACTAAGATGGAATGCCTCACAGCCCGTAATTACACTTGCTCTATAAACCCTGCAAGCCGGAACACAGCAGTGCACGCACTGTTATTTGCCGGTAGAAATAGGCGAGAATGTGCTACCTACCCAGACGAACTCCTAAGTAGAAAAACTCCTTCAAATCTTCTTTCCTTCTTTCTTCAATTCTTGATAAGTGATACAATAAAAAAACTTTGACTATGCTGGTTTGTAAAATTATTTTTAACAAAGATCCGAAAACGGGAAAGTTATATATTTGACGTGATTTTATGTGGGCTCACCGATTTCTTGGAAACGACTGAACTGATTTTAATGATTCTCCATTTATTTAATAGGTACAAAATAGGAAAACACCAATAATGGTTGAAAACAAGGGATGAAGTTTTTATTTAAAGTTGGTTTCAATTTTCCAAGCTGTCTGCAATAGCACTTACCATCGGGTGGACTGAAAATTCCTTTTTTTGTACTTCATTTTAATAAAAAAGGAAGATACTGCTGCCTACCACTTAGTTTCCTTCTGTCAACTCATACGACACTCACGAGATGATATGGGATAGTGGATTCTCTTACCCCGCTACTACACGGCTATTAATCTTTCCACCTTTCATTAATCAATTTGTTTTAATAACAATTTGTTCTAAAATAATTTGAACTCATTAAACGGAGTAGTGTCCGATTTACAAACACTAAATATTTTCAATTTTTTTTCTTTCTTAGTCTTCGCGCGGGTGATTTCTGGATGTCGACAACAGCGCCACCTATCGGGTCACCACTCAAAAACGATTTTTTTCTATCAAAATCGGCCTACCCATTTAAGAGGAAATTCAGTGACAAACACACGTACAAAATAATTATACATATAAAGATAGGAACTATATGTATATTGTATATGTCGGAAACACACCAGGAAATCCCACTTCTGATCTCGGATATACAATATATAACATCAGGATAAGGTTAATTGTTAAAAATGGTAAACGTGCGAGAGCGGATGTTCAACTTGCTCTCGTGCTTACGCAATTAATCATTATCATCAATAAGACAGCGTAACGCACTATACATTCAGTATAGAGCAATTACAGTTCGACCACATCGTATTACGTCCCCGTCACAATCACACACCAGTGTTAGGTGACGGCGTAATTACATGATAACACCAAAGTATGGAAACCAACAGCAACACTACACATCTTAGTGTAACACAGAGCAGCCACTCAGCAACACCATCTTCCTCCCTGCGCCAGAAGAACCACCACAACGAACTGAACCACGATACTATCTTAGCACTACTACTACTACGTAGAATTACTTAGACGCACTCTCCCGCGCACGGCGCCTACAGTGAACTTTATACTGCACAAACGAGAGAGGGGTTTCTCGATATATCCTCCATCCCCATCCTCCATATTGCACCTTGCCATCATCGCTCCGCTAGAGTGACGCAACCTCTTGGTCACTCTCGATCCAACCGGTATTTTATAGACGCGTCGACATATAAATAAAATAATGACATAAAAATAACGACACTTCCTTATTTTTACAACAATTTAATAAACGAATTAAATAACTTGAAAACTTTTACCGTATCAATCTAAACTTTACACAGAAATTGCATTTTTCTGAGTTTTTCCTGAGTATTCCAAACATAATTTCATAGCCGACCGGATTGCCTTAAGAAAGTTTGACGAGTTGAAATAAAATCGATAAGAAAAAGTTTATAAATCTTGCTATTCGATTACTTAGTCGTATGAACTTTACATGATAAAAATGATTGATTTTTGTTTATAAGCAACCTTTATCTAAATGGAATAGTGATACTTTTAAAAATGCTCAGTTCTACGATTTTAGAAAACTGTGATGTATTAGTAAAAATATTATTTGCTTTAAATTGAATACAGGTTATGGTTTGCCATTGGCCACTGCATCCACTTAGCATCAGGTAGATATTTTGCTGATTTGGGACCCTTCAATGAAATTGGAATTCTATAAGCTGTGTTTAAGAATAAATGTTTTTCTTATTTTATTTATTTCCTTTCCTACTGATATATTGACCTGGGACTAATAGGTCCTATGTTAATGTGGGACTTATAACAAAAATAATGGGTGAACAAAATTGGGCGTGTGTCACTTCTTTTACAATAATCTATCGAAACCCATTTTTTTTGGCTAAATGTGGACCGAGTAGCTCGCTTTTCTTTGGTCTCTAACTACCCTCTCGGGGATTACAGGCGTTATACTATGTTTTTCTTTATTTTCGGCATATATTAACTACCACATTCTTGTATTACGATGTTCCGAGTGACGCTCAAACGTATGCAGCACGCGCCTCTACGCTACACGCTTTGCTGAACGGTTTCCACTCAAATCTTACCACGTTAAAATACATTTTTGTCCTTCGAGTAAGTGCTTTTCACTTTTTAAAATAAAACACATATTGTTTTAACAACATTTTATAAATATAATATCCATAATAAAACTAGATGCGATGAACAAACGTTGGCCGGTATAAGGGCAATTCTGAAATTTATATAAAGTTCATCGAAGGCCGAGGGCATTCATGCTTGTGCTCGCAGATGTTATCTTTTATCGTAAAAAGTATTAGTATTAAAATAATATATTGTACATTATCTATATCTAATCAAATTTAGTAATCATCAGTAACTAGGTAGTTAAATAGAATTGAATAAAATAATTTTTATTCAATATATATTACAAGTAATTATTATCATTCATAATTTTTCAGTCATTTTTAGGGTTCCGTATCCAAATGTTAACCAACTGGAGCCTGTTACCATCCGTCCGTCCGTCCGTCCGTCTGTCTGTCAGCGGGCTGTATCTGTATCATGATCCGTAATAGGTAGACAGTTGAAATGTTCACAGAATGTGTCTGTTGCCGCTATAACAACAAATAATAAAATTTAAAATAAATCAAAAATTAAAAGGCGCTCCCCGACTAGAAATGTTGTATTACGATGGTACGGAACCCTACATGCGCGAGTCCGACTCGCACTTGGCCGGTTATTTTACTTTTACCACTGGTTCGAAAAAAAACTTCTGTATTGGGAAAAACCAGCAGGAAGCCCAGCAGACCATTTTATAAAATAAAATCATACAATAAAACACAGGTTATACAATCTACTTACAAAACTTATTTTAGGAACAGCTTGGAAGCGACCACCTCATTCCCAGGGGTTATTATCAACCATGTATTCATTTATATGGTAATAACTCTTTTTATAAAAAAATTGTTTAATAAAATATTTAAGTTAGTGATAGAGAGACATCACTTTTTTATTAAAACTACTTTTGTTAGTAGGAATGGCAATGAGCGATATAGCTCTAAGACCCGAATAGCAACACCTTACCGGAAAGTATAGTGTAAGGCGGACTAGATGGAGCTACGATCCAGCAAGAAGTTGATGGATTCAGTTGGCTTGTACTTTGTGACATTCCTTGGAGAAAGCCTGAACATGATGACGAGGATCAGGTTATAGAATCTGTTTGGAAAAAGAAATGGCGGGGTGGAAAAATGATCTAACATTTAGATTTTATAATAAGCGTTCGGAACAAGTACCTATTTATTAGAAGTTTTTAATGAGCAAGACTAATGTAACAAATAAATGGAAATTCTGTTTTATAGATTATTTTCATTTTATTGTATCAAATCTTGTACGAAATGGCGGATAAGGGTACACTTAATTGCCAATTTGGTCGATATACGCGAGGAAGCCATGTTTTCATAAAAATAGCACAAACACGGCCTACCATGTTCATTCCACATTAAAAAACTTTCTCTGGCCTTGGCATGTGTATGCCTGACGTGAAAATTGCACCCACTATCACATGAGTAAAGAAACCGTACCGTACGGTTTCTCTACTCATGTGCCACTATCCCTTTTCTTTTATCATTCAAATAAAAGCTACGCTATGCTGCTACTTACAACGCACTTACAATATCACAATATAAACCGTCAATATATTTACAATGACACGATTTTTCACAAAACTGTTTTACATCCATACATTCCATGTTTAGATTTTTATAATTACTCAATATCTCATTAAGTTTATCATCAAAAAAAATTTAATACATTTTTCTTTGTTCAAGCTCCGGGGCCTAATTTTTAGGTTAGACTCATAGTAAATTTCTTTAACTCTAATAAAATGAAGGTTACAATTAATAACTAGAGGTAAATTACCCGACCAAAATGAATCATACTTCACATACAGATCGGTTTCCATAGCCACCGACATGTGCCGTGCGCCTCACTCACAAATGTGTATGAGTTTGAATGTAGTCTTTCTAAGTCTATGCATAGTAACGACTGCTCACAACAATAGTCCACCAGCTCCTTACCAAACAGAGTACCCGGATGCGCATTGAAAACGTCTAAGATCAGAACGCATTCAATCTCGGCACTCTAAATCACTGCACTTATATGCGCAAGACACTGAATAAATTCTGATAGGTTATCCTAACAATCAGTAGGCATGTATACGCTAAACAAAAGAAAGCTACTGTGACCCTGATCTAATCGCATTACCACTATTCCATCATTATCAAAATATATGATTTCCGTTTTGGTAAATAAACTCGTAATGTTTGTAAGTTAACTTAGATAAAAATATGACAATTGTTACCAATGTAATGAACCAGCACAATCCAAAAAATATAAAGGAAACATAAACAACCACTGAATGATACGAAAATTGAATGTAAGTAAAAAATGAACCATGTTATTTCCCCGTTGATTAATTCTAAGCAAGTTTGACTGGTGATTGACGGCCTTTTCCTTGCCTTTTCTCCCTTTATTCGTCACGTCTTATCTCTTTACGCGCCAGAAATTAATGTAATATTCTATTTGACGAATAAGAGACATTCTTTATAAATTATTATTGTAAATACAGTACATTATAAACATATTTTTATAGGTTTAAAGCGCATCTGATAATGAGAACCTATGATATCATAATAATTTATGATAATATAATAAATAATCAATGTTCTTTTTTGGCTATTTATTGAAGTTTATTCTGTCATATTGATTCTTTTTACACTTTATATCACTCGTAATATTCAGAGAAATATTGGTAATATAGAAGAAGTATAGAGAATTTTTAACATTAATTATTACTAACGCATTTCAGTGAAATCACGTGTGTTAATTTAAGAAATTCGCTTTGATTATCAAAGTACGCGAGCTACCCGAGTTCGATCCTTGGACCGAACAAGGAAATAGAAAAAAAAATCCCTAAGTTTTTCGGATAAAACATAGCTTAATTCACTTCTGGTAATGCTCTCTATCCGCTCAAGTTTCATCGCAATTGGTTCTGCCATTCCAAAGATTAGACAGACAGACAAAATCTTAAAAATGTTTACTCATTTTATAATGGCATGCAAATAACCCACTCAGCTCAATAAAAGGCAGTTATTTCGATATTACAGACAGACGCTTCAGTTTTATTTATATATGTATGTTTGTATATATTATTACTATCAATCTTTTCAAACCTTGAGCTCGTATACACCTTAAAAATCTCAAAAAACTGTTATTTTTGAATAAACAAACTCACCAAAAGTAGCTTAGTAAAAAATTTACAACATGCTTGGGGCTTAAAACCTTTTATATAGTCACAGTAAATCAATCATAGCACGGAAACCACGTCAGAAAAACACGTCAAAATGAACTCCGTTACTGCTAGCGAGTTTTCAGTACCTATACTAAAGTAATCTATAAAGTGCATTCCTGCTTAATTTTTGCGAAAAAAGAGCATTTTCAATTTAGTATTAAGTGTTCCATTTTCAAAGTCATCAGTAAATGTCCAGCCTTCGATATTGTATAACTTGCCAGTGTCAAACAAATAAGTAAAGAGTAACTAACTTTTTTGACATGCCCTTTGTAGGGTGTCACATTGTCACATTTACTTGAATGGAATAAAACAAATATTGATTCTTTTTTTTTGTTCATATAGGGACAATTTTATTTAGTTTCTGATTTTTTTATTATTTGTTGTATTCTCGTCAGGTTGTTAGTAACCTTACTCGCCACGTTTAGCTGATGATGAATAGTATATAAATTAAATATTAAAAGAGTTCCTATAATTTTACAATGTATTCAGGTTTCTACAAGTTTCTAGTACACGAGCAACCTGAGTCCAATCCACGCCGGCACTAATGAAATTGTCAATTGCGAATTATGTGCTTATCATCCACGTTCTTGACGGTGAAGAAAGATCATCAATCATTGCAAGGAAACCTGCATGTCTGAGAAAGTGAGAATTAAAATTCTAATAAATAAATAAAAAAACCGCATTCGGAACAACTTTCACATATTTAAGAATGATTATTGAACAAGAATAACAATTTCATTACATACTACCAGCGGCTCGTTGGTCTAGGGGTATGATTTTCGCTTAGGGTGCGAGAGGTCCCGGGTTCAAATCCCGGACGAGCCCAAGAATTTTTGTTTTATAATCAGATATAATTTTGTAATCAGATATGAAGGATAAGAAGATTTATTTATTTATATTTCCTACTAACATCTACCATTACAGGGAAAAACCTAAATCGGTAAATGTAGCATCTCAATTCAAAATAATCTTAATGATAATACAATCAAAATATGTAATTGAAAGTCATCATAAATCATAAAGTAACAATTCAAATGGTAAAAGTTAAAATATTACTAATTAAAGCACATAATAATTAATTTAAATAACAACACATTACAATCAATTGTATAATACAATTTGAGAATAACATATTATAAATAATGTCACTTTTGCGAACTCATTCCGTGAACACGAAAATAAGTCCAACTTCTCATCAACCAAAATTTAGTATGTGTACTGTTCGCGTGAGGGAAGTGTCGCGTACCAGTTTAGTCCCGCCGCGACGACGGCACCGCGAGCAAGCTCGGGTGCAATCGTCGTTGTACATACCTATCAGGCACACGTAAGCCTATTCACTGCAGTACACCCGGGTTGCTAATGTAACCACGGAACACCTTTAAAATGTAGGTTACCAGCGCTAGATCCCTCCTAGTTTCCAGCTTCTTGTATCCAACCATGCCCAAAACAAACAAGGTTGGATACATGAAGGGGTAGAAGGGATAAACCCCATAAAGCCTATGATGTATAAATCGCGTGAATTTATTCTGAATGCGCTCCAGCATAAGACTGTATTTATTTTCATGTGGAGCCCATATTGCCGAGTTACACTCCAGCTGACTCCTTACTAGAGCATCATACAGCACTGAGATGGCTTTAATGTTGGTAAATTTTACTTCTCTGCGAATGATAAGCCCTAGTCGTTTATAAGCTTTATTACATATATTCATGATGTGCTCCCGGAATGTCAATTTGACATCCATCTGGACCCCAAGATCCCGGACTGATTCCTCCCTCTTCATTAAACTCGCCATCCACCTTATAGTTGTAATGGAATGGTGCCCTTGCACGACTAAATGATAGAATAGAGCATTTTGAAAGATGTTCAACAGTGGACTAGTGAAGGACTGTAAATTTATGATGATGAATCTGATATAAGAACTAGATAAAGTTCTTTCTTTTATCAAAGCAATAAAGGTGGTAGAGCCACTCGGCAACGTATCATGGCTGCAGCGCGAATGGATTGGCTCGACCGGGGAAAGAGCACCAGAGACCACCTTTACTGTTGTAAGAAGGCATTCCATCTTAGTCCTCCGTATTGACTACGTACCTGTATTTGACTCTTAATATAGGATAGATGACGATCTCAAAGGGCCACAGCATCCACTTACCATCAAGTGGATTTTGTGATCGTTTTTGACCTTTGCTCCTCTCCTATAAATTAATTAAAAAAGTAGCCCCTCACTAGATGGAGTACCGTCCTGGTAAGAGATGCAGGAAGTCGATGGATGCGGTCGGCTCAGTGCCGTACTTTGTTGCATTCCTTGGGAGAGGCTTATGATCAGCGGCGGATTTGTGAATGGCTGTAATAATAACTCGATCTCGTGGATCAGGAACTGACTTATTATAACTATTTGCTGGAAGCCGTGCTCAAAAATGACCGCGCCAGGCTCTACTGGGACCGGGCCATTATGACAGACAGGAGTATTCTTGCAAATAAGCCTGATATTATGCTGATGGACCGGGCACAGTCAAGGATATTTTTGGTCGACATTATCTTTCCATATAAATAGAACCTCGCGAAGGCCGAAACAGATAAGCGAACTAAATATCTATATCTGACTCACGAGGTGACCGGCATGTGGGGTGGTCTGCCGATCGAAATTATTCCTGTGGTTGTTTCTGCGAATGGGCTAATCCCGGGAGGCCTCTCGGGTCATCTAAGGCGACTGGGATTCCGTGACGGACCGCTCCGGGTTCCAATGAAGAAGGCGGTGCTCTTCGATTTCGTTCCCCTTAATACTCAGCTGTTTGATCTCCCCTGCCGAGGGCTTCTATCTTGGGTTTTTATTATTTATATATTTTTTATTTATCTATTTTACTATATTAATTGTATTATTTTATATATTTATGCAGCCCAAGCAGATGAGAAAATACATTTTATACCACACATCGTAATAATAAGTACGCTTAAGAACATGAAGTAAGATAAATTTTTAACAATATGTATGTACGTCCAACTGCTGGGCACAGTCCTCATCTCATTTCACCCCATCCACCGCGCTGCTCCAAACCGTGTTGGTGGACTTGACATATCTTTAAGCTTTTTTATTTCATTTCTCAGAAATATAGGTTTTCTTACGATTTTTCCCTTGACCACGTGGTGAAGTTATTAGACGGTTATTAGGCGTTCTACAGCATATGCGGTTTGGACCACGGTGTGAATTGCCCTAGTGTTCTTTTTGAATGGGGCCTTCGGCCTTTCGGACCACGGTGTGAATCGCACGATCACACGATCGACTTTTCTTATTCTAAGGCAATTCAGACACTTAAAATTGCAATTTCTGACTCTATAGCACAGGTTTTCGCACAATACATTCTTGTATTGTATAATTTGTGGAAAATCAACTCGTAAAATTTAATTTAACAATTTAAGTGTCGCCAGCAGCGTGCATTGGGTTGAAATTTATGACAAACAT
Source organism: Parnassius orleans (assembly GCA_029286625.1). Classification (NCBI taxonomy): domain Eukaryota; kingdom Metazoa; phylum Arthropoda; class Insecta; order Lepidoptera; family Papilionidae; genus Parnassius; species Parnassius orleans. The sequence goes on from JAGSMP010000221.1 coordinate 1,135,635, forward strand.
CCGGTCTTTGATTTCCTTCTCAGCGCGGATTGCCACAATATTATAAACTTCGCTTTATTTAATGTTGAACCGTATATAATAAGAAGCCGTTTTATATAAACTAAATAATTACAAACTGCAAGGCGTTACTAGTACAGTTATTTCTACTAGGTAACAGCGCATTTACAAATGTATTTTTTGTTAATTTTATCATAGAATAAAGGTGACAAACGAGCACACAGTTTACCAGATGGTAAGTTGCTACCGTGGCCCATAGACATCTACACCTATCCTCGAGCTCTAGACCCGACATAGTTTATTTCAAAATTCACGCTAGCAATAACACCAGTTGCCTTGTTTTGCACCAATTAATATATTAATTGCATTAACGAAGTGTAAAAGGGAATATATCACAACAAAAAATCGATCTAAAAGAAAGAGAACCCAAATTTACGGACTGGTGATGGGGAGAAAGTAGTTAGTTTTTAATGAGTCAGAACTGGTACAACTCCCTCATCGGCTGACGGTGGGTCAACGGATCATAAAAAAAAAAGTATTTGGCATCACAAATCTGCGGTCCGTTCTTGCATAGGATGCGCGGTTCCGGATATATGCAGATCAATTTACTAATTACCGTCATTGCCGCTCTTATCTATTACTCGTTGTAGACCCTGCTTATCAGTGATATTGTATTATACTTTTTGTTCACAACTACCACGCTATTCTGAATCATCAATAAAACACATTCCTTAATTTTGTTACAATTTTTATTTCCACAATGTTATTGCTTATTATCTATAAAATAGGAGCGAAACATCTCATCCACTAAAATATCGTTGTACAGTGTGTTCCCTGTAAATATGCTCGTAAAACTATACATTGAACATCCCTGAAACTTATATAGCAAATACATTAAGCAATATTCACCACAAACTGAAGTCCGCTCATTCTGAATCCTATCAACATTCCAGTCCCATCTTTTACAATTCCTTTTTAAAAACTCTAGATGATATCGTGCAGGTGATCAAAATATTGACCGATCGCATTCGTATCGATGTATAAAGCTATCCTATGTGAGCCTGTTTTATCATCTGTATCCAAATTGCATATTATATACGTTGGTACGTGGGTATACATGGGCAGTATATTAGCAGCATAAACATTATTTTCTAGATTGGGATAATCTTTTTCAGATGTCATCGGTGTAGCGCAAGTTGTAACACGAAAGAATGCGAGATAAGCTTGTTGACTCATAAAGTTACTATCATTTTCACTGCGGAAATGCTTTAGATTTGTAGGGGTCGTCAATGTAACGCAAGTCGCAACACAAAAGAATGCGAGATAAGCTTGTTGACTCATAAAGTTACTATCAATTTCACTGTGGAAATGCTTTAGATTAGATATAACTTACTGGTGCTATATAAGACCGAGCAGCTGCAGTCATGGAGTCAGTGTATGGTCCTTTGACCGCAGTGGACATCAGTGAATGTGATTCTGTTTACTTAAGTTACTTTTGTGTACTCATTATATTCTATTTCTAATCCTTTGCTAGACTATAAATTTAGGAAATTATTTGAAATTGGGTATCAGTTGGTCTACCAACACTGAACTGTTACTTACTCTGCTATCTATTTTCTTCTTTACTATAAAGATGGAAAATTTTAGTGAAGTGTGCACCAGTGCTTTCTTTTCCACACCCATGGAAGAGAATATGGAACTATTCTACAGCGAATTAAATCAGGAGTTGTCTAAAGTTTGTGATGAAATGGAGAAGCGTGAATTGTTCAATTCATCATTTGATGATGAGTTGTATAATCACTGTGCGATGGTTGAAACACAGTTTAAGTAAGTAAAATAAACATAAATTTCGATCATAATTTACACATAGTCTTATATCTTTTTTTAATAAATTTAAACATTTTAACAGTCAACCACTACAGCTAGGAAGAGGAATGAAGCGAAGGAGCAGCTAAGAACTCAAGATCGTCAAAAAAGCAAGAACGGAAGAAGAAGCGTCTACCTCTGCAGGGAACAGTGTCGGTGACGATGATCAAGTGGAACGTCTAACGTGTCATGTATTTATCAAGAAAAGGTATTTACCTAATCATTTTAAAAGTAATGTTTACAAAAATAATATTTTAAATTCACATAATTCTTTATCAAACGTTAGTGTTATTGAATCTGCTTTTGGAAATAGGATTTTAACTTATAAAATCAAGAGTAGAGTAGACCGTTCGACAAGGGTAAATTTTGAAACTCCTGAGCTATTTTGAAATTCTATTAAAGATGATATTTTATTTTTAATACAAGAGCGTATTCATCAACACATAATTTTTAAAGTAAATTTCATATTGCATGCTGATTTTGTTCAACAAACTAAAGATATTCATGATACGTTCGATTTTCAAACATTTAACTATATTATTTGTCAAGGAGGTGAATTAAATATTTTTCTTTCATCTTTAAATGATACAATTACTAGTAAAATTAGTGCATTTGAAAAAAATGATAGTGGATGGAGTCTAAAAAACATAAAATCTATAGACATGAATGTTAATAAATTTAACCCCCTACGCGGTACTTCATACATAGATCTTCCCCGTGACATAAAATTCAAAAAGGCTGTTATAAATGTAAAAAACGAAGATTATTATGGTTTTAAATGGGCGTTACTCTCAGTGTTATATATCGTAAACAAAAACGCGGATCAAGTATCATCGCACGCTAAACATGCAAATAAATTTAAATTTGATAGTATTTCCTTTCCAGTTAAAATTTCTGACATAGCAAAAGTAGAGAAATTAAATGATATTAGTATTAATGGTTTTTGGATTAGAATATAATAAAGAAAAACGATGTAATTCTATAGTAGGTCCATTATTTTTAACAAAGTGTCGTAAAGATAGACATATCAATCTATTATTATTTTCCAAGGATACGAAAAATCATTATTGTTACATAAAAATTTATCGCGGTTAGTTAGTAAACAAATTTCAAAAGACGGTCACGTTATGTACATTTGCGAAGCATGTCTACTTCTTTTTCCATCTCAGGAAAGGTTAAATAACCATGAACAATACAATTGTGCCCACATTTGTACAGAATTACCAAACAGTGTAACTTTAAAAAAGAATTGGTTTGGTCAACCTGTTTCAAATGATAAAATTAAATTTGATAGTTATGAAAAAAGTTAAAGATACCGTTCGTAGTTTATGCTGATTTTGAAGCATTTTTAAAACCAATAAAATCATGTTCTTACGATCCATCCAAACCTTTCACACATAATATTCAGAAACATGAAGTGCATAGTTTTGGTTATTATATAAAATGTTCATATGATGATAAATTATCAAAATATGTAACATATTGCGGACCCAACTGTGCACAAGTGTTTATAGAAAGTTTATCTAACAATTTAAAAGAAATAAATGGACTTCAAAAATATCCAGTTCCGCTAACAAATGAAGACAAAAACCAAATTTCAAATGCAACCATTTGTCATATTTGTGAAACAGAGTTAGCAGAATTTTCTTATGATTTTGATTCGTACACTGGTAGTTTTATAGGTGTCGCTCATGAATCATGTAGCTCGAAATTGAAGTGATGAAATATTTATTATATCTTCAATAATTGATAGATCTCCATAGGTTGTTTATACAATAACAGATTTACAAAATGAACCAATAGTTGGTACTTTTTATGAAAGAAAATTACAGAAAATCACTTATAACCCCACCTCACAATATAAAATAGATAAAATAATTGACACTCGTTATTCAGGTAACAGAAAAGAAGTATTGGTGAAGTGGAAAGGTTATCCAGATAAATTTAACAGATGGATTTTAGCTTCTAGTTTAAAAGAAATATGAATAAAGAAAGTTTTTATTTAACTTAGCTCAGCAATAGTTCAATGAAATACTTTCCTGATAACAAGACCACAAATTTTTCAACGAAATTACCAAATGCTATGAAATCAGAAGGTGAATGGTCGGTTGGAGTTGTCCAGTTTCAATATCCATGTACCATGTTTACTGTTCAAGATCATGAAAATGTTATATACATTACAAAATCCATGTTTATGCCTAATGAAGATAAACCATCCACAGTGTACTACAAAAACATATACCAGCTACCAACTATGATAACGTTGAGCATACTTTAAGAGCGTTAAATGGTATCGGAGAGAACTTGAAATTTCGCTATGATGAAATAACAAAATTTGTGTCTGTTTCTGTTTTGAATAAAAATATAACATCCGTAACATTATCACCCAAATTAAGTTTACAATTAGGTTACGAACCAAATAAAAATCTCCTAGAAAGAAATTTTGGAAAGTGTTCTGCTAATTTACACTTAGGGTTACCATCTCAACTATTTCTATATTGCGACATTATTGATCCTTAGATTGTGGGTGATGTTATGACTCCTTTACTAAGAGTAATTTCATTAGATCCTACAAAATACATTTATGGTGCAAATAAAATGCACGTTTTCTCTCCACCTCACTACTTACCTGTTATGCGAAGAGAGTTCGATACGTTGGAAATAGTTATAAGATCGAGCACAGGACAAAAAATACCATTCCAGTTTGGAACCGTGTGTATTAAACTACATTTCTGAAAATTATAATAATGAATTATATTCATAAATGTCCAAATGAAAATTATTATACACATCAAGCTGGGTCAGGAGTTGGAGTAATTTATAAGGGTGCACCATACCAATGCGGTCATGGTATTGGGAGCTTCTTACGGGGGTTATTTAGATTAGTCTTACCTTTACTTTCAAGTGGTGCTCGAGTGATTGGCAAGGAGGCATTAAGCGCTAGAGTAGGACTTATATCGGATATGGTTCAAGCGCGTCCTATGGAAGCCTCAATAAAAGATCGTCTAAAGCAAGTTAGTACGAATTTAAAACGAAAGGCTGATGACAAAATTGATCAATTCAACATAACAGGATCTGGGTATATAACTAAAAGAAAACGATTGGCCTCGTTCATTCCACCATTAACTGCTAAAGTGAAAGCTGCGAAAAAAACTTGGTCTAAAACCAAAAAATTTCAAAGATATATTTTCAAATTAAATATGTCTTTCCAACATAATCATTCTTGTGAGTGCGTTAAGTCAGAATTGATTTGTTTGCACTACCGTCTACACAAACAAGCATTGAAAATGGATTGTGGATTCACTATAAACCAATTTCGTCTCTTGCTGATGATGGACCTATCGAGTTTTAAGTTCCTGGGACAAGCGATGACTACATAGATTTGTCTAATACATTACTCCACATAAAGGCAAAAGTATTAAATCAAGATTCAACTAAGTTTATATCGGCTACAGTTGTAGCACCTGTAAATAATTGGCTGCATTCACTTTTTAGTCAACTTGATGTTTATTTAAACCAAAAACATATATCACCACCTAATAATACCTATGCATATCGAGCATACATGGAAACCCTTTTAAACTATGCTCCTGCTGCTAAACAATCTCATCTTACTTGTAGTCTTTGGTATGAGGATACAGCAGGAATAATGGATTCTACAGATGGTAAAAACATAGGATTTGTTAAAAGACAGGAATTGGTTAATGAAAGTAAGGAAACAGAAATGATTGGACATCTTCACGGTGACATTTTCAATCAAGATAAATTTTTAATTAATGGTGTTGAAATGAATGTAAAATTAGTTCGATCAAGAAAGAGTTTTAATTTAATTGCTGGGTCAAACGATGTAAATTTTTGCGTTACGGATACAACTCTTATTGTCCAACGAGCACGAATTAATCCAAGTGTATTACTCGCACACCAAAAGTTTTAGCTTCTACCACTGCTAAATATCCTATTACTCGAGCTGAAGTAAAAATTTTAACAATTCCATCGGGTGTTCAAGGAAAAACTCTTGATAATATATTCTTAGGACAGGTACCCAAAAGATGTATAATTGGATTTGTGAACAATTCTGCATTTAATGGTTCCCTTACTAAAAATCCATTTAACTTTGAAAAATATATGTATTAATTCTTTCAGCTTATAAATTGATGGTCAACAAATACCTTCAAAAACTTTGCAACCATCTTCTAATAATAGTATATTTACATCAGCATATCATACTCTATTCTTGGGAACTGGTATTCACTTTCTTAATGAAGGAAATGGAATCTCTTGTGAACAGTATGCCAAAGGTTACTAACTATTAGCATTTGATTTAACTCCTGATTTATCAGCTAACTCATCAGCTCATTGAAATCTCATAAAGCACGGTAGTGTAAGATTAGAAGTACGATTTGAATCCTCACTAATACAAACAATTGACTGTTTAGTTTATGCTGAGTTTGATAATATTATTGAAATAGATAAAAACAGAAATGTTACTGTAGACTATAGTAGTTAAGGTTATAATGTGTGTTGTGTGTTAGATTTATGTGTTATGCGTAATGCATTTTGTGTGTATGTACTATGTGAAACATTATTAAATTAAATTAAATAAATTGTATGCAATATATTATTTTTTATTTCTTTATAAACCCCTATTTAATCTTATACAAAACACTGTTCGAGTTTAAACTTTACATAAGCACACTGACTAAACCACTGAACATGCTGCTGCCAAGGATCATCATCATCTTCCCAATCTTTTAAACCACCACCACAATGGAAACACTTGGTCCTGTCTGCATGGCCAGTATAAAAGAAACCGACTTCTGCGAGATCTTCAGGCTTTTGTCGCATAACGAGAGGCCAGTCTTCGAAACTGAGCAACCGGCTAGATTTTGAACTGAAGAATGAATGTTCAGCTCTTGAGTACTGCATATTCTTCTCTTTTTCTTCTCCACTCAGTGTTGTAGTTTTGCTATTCAATGATGTGTTCTGTACACGTATGCCACACTCATCTCTTCCTTCTGCTCTTTTCTTCCTCTCAGCAGCACAAGACGACAGCTCGTTGAATCTAATGAGTACACAGAAGTAATTTAAGTAAACAGAATCACATTCACTAATGATCAGCTAATAACTGTCATTGTTAAAAAAGTATTTTTTAACTTTTTCACTTTCTGCTATTGTATTTGTAATATTGTATACGAGGGCGTTTGTGTTGTCGTAGATGCTATCCTTATTAGTCTTTACATAATATTTAATCCTCGTGGAAGCATGTTTCAAATGATCAGTAGTAGGAATCTTGGATACCTTCTTCATATCGTACATTTCAATTTTTATGAGATGCGTCGGTTGGTCTCCGTCGTCAGAATTAGTAGAAATTTATGATACACCATCTCTAGCGGCTCGTGCTACGGTTGACGATAACAGCTTCCTCATTTTTATTTTTTATTCAGCTTCAAAAAAATGATCAATCGATTGCTATTTTCTTTTTCCACCATCGCATGTGTTATTATTAATGACGATGTCATCACTCTCTTCTTGAGGGGAGAGTGGCGAGTAGTAGTAGTGTTTATAGGTATTTTCATCGAAGCTGGAGGATTGCTACAACAACACAGTTATCATGTTAATATCAATTTGTTTACACTTAATCACACACACACACACACACATACACACACACACACACGCACGCACACACACACGTGCGCGCGCGTAAAAAAACAACAGAAAGAAAAGTAAGTTTGTCAATAGAATAAACACTTACGTCCATGACCACAAGGTAGATCCACTGCGGTCAAACGACCATACACTGACTCCATGTTTGCAGCTGCTCGGTCTTATATAGCACCAGTAAGTTATATCTAATCTTAAGCATTTCCGCAGTGAAACTGATAGTAACTTTATGAGTCAACAAGCTTATCTCGCATTCTTTCGTGTTGGGACTTGCGCTACACCGATGACAAAAATGATGAAATCATCACAAAAGAATGCGATTTAATATTTACAAATCACTATTATTGATCATTCCTATGTTAACCATTGAATAGATTGGTACTGTAATAATCTACTAATAGCAGTAATATCATGGATACACTAGATGTACAACAACATCTGAAAAGATTCATCCCAGTCTAGAAAATAATGTTTATGCTGCTAATAGACTGCCCATGTATACCCACGTACCAACGTATATAATATGCAATTTGGATACAGATGATAAAACAGGCTCACATTGGATAGCTTTATACATCGATATGAATGCGACCGGTCAATATTTTGATCACCTGCACGATATCATCTAGAGTTTTTAAAAAGGAATTGTAAACGATGGGACTGGAATGTTGATAGGATTCAGAATGAGTGGACTTCAGGTTGTAGTGAATATTGCTTAATGTATTTGCTATATAAGTTTCAGGGATGTTCAATGCATAGTTTTACGAGCATATTTACAGGGAACACACTGTACAACGATATTTTAGTGGATGAGATGTTTCGCTCCTATTTTATAGATAATAAGCAATAACATTGTGGAAATAAAAATTGTAACAAAATTAAGGAATGTGTTTTATTGATGATTCAGAATAGCGTGGTAGTTGTGAACAAAGAAGTATAATACAATAGCACTGATAAGCAGGGTCTACAACGAGTAATAGATAAGAGCGGCAATGACGGTGTTCAAGGAACAATAGATAAGAGGAAAGGCTGAACAATGGAACGCTAATGAGGGTGCGGGCCCACCGGATATCAATTAGATATTAGTTAATTGATCTGCACACATCCGGAACCGCGCATCCTACGCAAAAACGGACCGCAATTCGTGATCAGAGCATGCCAAAACCTTTTTTTTGTAAATAAATTATAAAGATTATAACGAGACCATAGTTTCTTAGTCATGTGGAACAGGCACAAACTAATTTAGCCAAGCTCGAACCTTAGGCTTGCCTCTTAATCTCGTAGGGCCTGTCCGTGTAGATACGAGACCAAATCTTCTCAAAGCAATTCGGCAATATTTTAGACATAAATTTTACTTGTGATCTCAAATTCAGTATATGGTGCAATCGCCTAACTTCAAATATGTATCCAACTATGTTTAATATCTACGCTACTTTAGAGTAAGAGTGAAAAACTAGCGCACAGTCTTACATATTGCAAGTGGATGCTGCAGCCCATAGATATTTACATCTTTTCTGGTTTAAGACTCAAAATGCAGATGTGTTGTCATCCCTGAGGATTAAAATGAAATGCCTTATTTCCAGTAAAAAGGGTGTCCAGCATCATTTAGCTGTCATTTTACGCTGGTATTCTGTGAGAGCGTTGTCCTTCCCCGGTTGAGCCGACCCATTCGTGCTTCAACCATAATACTCTCTCATAAGGCTCTACCACGATCTACTGCCATTAATTTTATCACTCATTGATAGCTTCACCATTAGAAAGCTAAATTTTGTATAATATGACATCTTGTGTAGAGTAAAGCATTCTCCGTCTATTAACACTAACACTTTCATTCATAAATCAATGCAAATCACGCAATTTTTATTTGTGAAGTTTTCATGAATTGGTATGATTAAAGTTAATCAGACCGACAAATTAAGTTAGACGAAGCACTGCGTACATTTCAAAGGACGCGGAAACTTAGCCAAAACCATTCTTAAGATATTTTATGAACACGCACACAAAATTATTTGCAACCATCAACATAATTTTATGTGAATATGTGTATAGTCGCACTATTGGACTTGGACTATTATTGGGTAAAAAAAAAGACGTGCGTGTAAAGAAGTGGTGCACGATTTTGACATCTGTACGTGGTGTTCTGTCAATCCTTCTTTGTTTACCTGAATGTAGTAATTAATTTAATTTAATTTTGTAAGTAATTTAATTTTTAGTCATAAATATTATGATACACAAATATTAAAATATTTTTTTTTGCTTGCGAAGGATTTTAACTTTAGTGGTTTCACAATACAATACAATACAATAACTTTATTTCAGGCATCAAGCACTTAAAAATTAAGAACATTGGCCCATACCAATATATACCTTAACCTAAAAATATATATAAAATATAGACATAACTTAACACTATTTAGGGAACTTTCTTCTTTAGCGCGTCCCTGTATCGGCGAAACACTACCCCAGAGGACCAGAAATCGGGAGCGAAGAATATCTCTTTGTGTTTTACAGGAACCTGGAGTATGTAGGATTTGAAGTTCGTTGACCTATTAGACTCCAGACGCTGCAAATGTAAAGAGATCGGATCCTCAATGCGGCATCGGCTTCGTCCTTCCACGAAACGCAGCACGTCTTCTTCCGACGTACTTTTGTCCAAACGGGAGATGTAGAGCTGTATGGTTGGCTTCACAACACGCAGAGTTGGTCACGTCTACGTGATCAAACGTCACAGAAGGCAGCTTGTTGAGATCACGCGCGACAAAAGTTGGCATGTCATCAGGGTTGGTCTCATTGAACAGCCTAAAGATGTCTTGCAGGTCTTTCTTACCGCGTCCATCCCTGTGACGTGTGATAAGACAGATTTGGGTCACGGCTAAATCTGCTAACACCTTCTTCGCTTGGATGATCTCGTCCTCGGTGATGCTTGTCATCAGTATCTGCTCCAGAGACACCTTGTCCATGATGTCCAATTTTTGTTGAACAAAGGCCAGGAACTCGTGGACTAAGACGGTATCGGAACGTTTAGGTTGACAAGCCATTTCGAATTATTTTCGCGCAGTAGGTTATGCTTACGCTACGAAAATATTGTAGGTTCGGTATTAGAGCCGTCACATCATTATGAAGCATGAACTGCACTGGTTTTGCAGGCGGTTTCTTTTTTATATGTATTTTAATTCTTACATTAGTTAATTAGTAAAATTGCAGCTTTGGTCTAATGATGGAATGCTTTGATCGTCTTAATTCTGTAATTTATTAACTCAAATAAATCACTTGGGCCGTAAGAAAAGAAAATCACAAAACGTTAAAATTTTATTTTTCTACCGACTTCAAAAAGGAGGAGGTACTCAATTCGACTGTATGTTTTTTTTTATGTGTGTTACCTCATGCCTTTTTTCTGGGTGAATTAGATGATTCTTTTTTATTTGAAAGCTGGTGCTTCTTATGCGGTCCCATATAAATTTGATCAAGGTCTGACCAATACCTTTTGAGTTATTCTTAATAATTTATATTGAAGGTGATAGTAAAAAAAAATTATAAATTATTAATCCAATATTTTGGCAAATTAATTCATTTACGACTCATAAGTAGTGTTGGTTTTTGGAATATCAATGTTCTATATTAAATACACACAATAATTGAGAAATGGCCTTGGTTACATCTTTTCAATTAAGCTATTATGTGTATGTAAGTATAATGTACTTCAATGAGCTTTTTATGTTTTCGCGCAAAATTATTACTAAGTAAAATCAAGTTTATTTTACCTTTAAATTTATTTTTAAACAAACACTAATCAAACAGAAAGTAACAGATTTTCAATGTTTTCGTGAATAATTCTGTGCGTTAAGTTATTAAATCTTAGAGTCGTATTTCTTTCATTCCTTAAAAACTTTTTAAAGATCATATAAAAATTGCAAGTCGAGTGTTTGGAATAAACTTTTAATAAGGGTACTGATATACAGATCACCTTTAATATATTCTAAAATAGATATAGAATAGTTAGTCACAATTTTAATCGGATGGATGTATGCAGTAAGAACTATTTTTATTTATTTTTTCAGATTTTTGTTGTATCTTTAAAAAAAACTAAAGTAAGAGAAGGCGACAAAAAGGTACTTTGAGTTTAGATTATTCAGAAAAAAACCTCAAGTGGTTCTTTCTTAAATTAACTTTGAGATGTTGAACGTATACTTCTATTTATTTTTTTCTAATTCGATCAAAAGCTGTGAAAATTTAATGTCCTACGAAATTATAATGATTTCTTCACTGTGGAACCGTAAAAAAGAAATGGAATATGAAGCTACTTACTAAGCATAAAAGGAATAATAATTCCGAAAGACATTGTGGGAAAATATTAAATAGAAAGATATGAGGCTTTTTTTCGCCGCAGATCGATTTAAATAAGCAAGGTGTCTCGCGTTTGACGCCCTTCTCCTTGGTTTGTCTCTTTGTATATTTATCACGGCTTATCTTTCCGCGCAGATAGATTTAGATAAATTAAATGTAATTCTTTTATCTCACTGCTATTCTTTCCGTCGTATAGTATATCTATTTATATGCATATTACATCTTCAATCGTATATTACATAAGGTAAAAAATATAGTAATATTGTAATAATATTTTTTATTTATAGAATAAGGGTGACAAACGAGCACACAGTCCACCTGATGGTAAGTGGTTGCTGTGGCACATAGACATCTACATCTATCTTCGTTTGCGAATTTAAGTGCAGATGCGTTGTCAGCCGTGAGGACTAAGATAGAATGCCTTTTTTCCAGTAAAAAGGGTCTCCGGTTTTCTACACTCACCATACGAAACACAGCAGCATTAAGCTGCTATTTTACGCTGGTATTCTGTGAGCGCGTGGTCCTTCCCCGGTCGAGCCGACCCATTCGTGCTATGTATAATAGTATAGTACTATTAATATAGCTGCAGCATGGCTCTATTTATGTTTCACTGCTAAGCAAACTCTAAGTAACTAAGTTCTTTGATTCCCGATAGAATTTTAGGGAAAGTCCGCTGCGCTGTCCCAGTGTGTGTTTAGACACATACTTCACGTATCATCGTGAAATTAAAATACAAATTTGTAGTTCTCCAAATATGCAGGTTTCCTCACGATATGTTCCTGCACCACCGAACATATCATAAATCAGCACTTAAAATTGCAATTAACAATTTCAGTGATGTGGACGGGATGAAGCTCGGTTTGCGGAAGCAATTTTGTGAATTTCTAAGACGATATCTATCAATATCTACTTTCTTTCAAGATAAAGGCACTGCTTAGTTTGGCGTTCCTAATTTATTCATACATAACTTAAAACAAATTTTGAATCAGGGTCGGGCGAAAATCAGTTATTGGATTTTTCTGTCAACAAATTCTTAGTAGCAGTCCGCAGTCAAGAAGTTGGCGGTGTTGCAACCCCGTGACTAGGAAAATACATAAAGTTGTTCGTCCTGCGCCGTTACTCCTGCACCTGTCCCTCCGATCGCGTCGCATTGCCGTCGGACTATGAGAGCAAGGGAATAGAGAGGTGAATATGAAATTAAGAGATTACCGTTACAGACTATTAGAGTCCACTGCTAAATATAGGCCTCCTCCATAGATTGTTTCATAGGCGGGATGCTTGCCATAGTTACCACGCTTGTCAAGCGGGATGGCAACCATAGTTTTCTTTTATTTTTAGTCGTTATTAGGAAGATGCTGCTGCCCATCGTGCGATTTATTTTTCTGTCACCTCTTACGACACCCACGAGATGATATGGGGTAGTGGATATTCTTATACTGCCACTAAACGGTAAAATAATGAAAAAAAGAGATAATATGGCCATATTATACCTAAATCTAATGCATTTATTAAGATAGCGCTCAAACCTGCGAAAATCAATGCTGCTCAAAACAGAGAATATTATAATCCAAGTCTGGGTAATAAGCATCTAAATAATCTATGATGGGCAAGACAAGAGTTTGAACTAGCATAAGCTTAGTATTGTGTGGGAGATATTGATTCAGACGATAGCAAATATATTTGAAGAGAAGATTTGTCGCAATTTCCCGAACGCTTTTTAATGTAATAAAATTTACTTCTAGCTCTATAAATTTTAACGAAAGCTGCAGAATGTGTTTTTCAGTGAAATTTAATTCATAAATCAAAGGTTTGACATTCTCGCTCCTGACAAAACTAACTTTAATGTTCATTTTATCTCCGCGGAAGAGGTTTCTCTAAAAGGCGTCAACCATTTGTTACTTAAATTGCTTTACTTTGTAAAACTATTTTAACTCTCTGATATTACTGTTATTACATCCGTTTATATTTTTTATGTAAGATAATCTCAGTTACTATAAGTATCAATTTTATAGGCAAAAGTTTAGGTCTATATAGTATTGACAAATTTATTTCGACGGATGACCGTATATTTCGTTTACATCAGATATCAAACATCCTAAACGTAATATCACACTGTGATCACAAGTCCGCCCACCACGCGTGACATTTACAACCATTCCACAATAGATTATATCCAGCAGTGGACGGGCTAATAAAGAAGAGAAGGAAAATAATCAGCCTGCAAGCTTCATCAGGTCGTTATTCCAACTAGTAGAGAGTCGCCACACACTGCGCTTATCGATACGAGGCCGAGGATTATTAAACGTGGTGGAGCCATGCTGCAGCTATATTAATTGTATAGTTGTAGCACGAATGGGTCGGCTCGACCGGGGAAAGACCACGCTCTCACAGAATACCAGCGTGAAATAGCATCCTTTTTACTGGAAAAGAGGCATTCCGTCTTAATCCTAAAGGCTGACAAATTATCTGCATTTTGATTCGCAAACGAGGATAGATGTAGATGTCTATGGGCTACAGCAACCACTTACCATCAAGTGGACTGTGTGCCCGCTTGTCACGCTTATCCTATAAAAAAAAAGACTAGTGAACCTTCGTTTACAATCGGTTATCACGTTTTCGAGCTACATGGCAGACGTTATTTCAGTTAATTTTGTGCTACTGAGCGTCCCCATTACTTCATATTGGCTTGGCCATCACTAAAAGATCATGTCTCAGTTTCGTAAGTCATCACTGGCAAAATGTACTGGTTGAACACGTTTTTTATGATACTAAGTTATATCGGTCGAGATGTGTCATAATTTCTGTGAATTAGCCGAGTTAAATTCCAGATCATCTTATCCTAGGTGTGAGTTGGACTTATCTAATCGGATTTTTGTCCAATATGTACATCTACACATTAAAAAACTTCGAGAAAGGTATTTCCAAACATTACAATACATTCATTAAATCAATAAAATAGTAATTCTAATTCTTAACTCTTTATATTATTCGGAAAAAGCCATGAAATTTCATCAATGTTTTTTTTTTAAGTATATTTAGCAGCATGCAGGCACAAAAAATAATATCATATTATGTCCAAAAAGTTATATCATCAACCCATATCGTATCAATATAGACAAGGCACCTATGCAGTCACAATTTTTTAAACAGTAATGAAATAACTAAGTTTCGACTCTAAATTACCAAAGTCTAAGTAAAACAATTTATTTAAGAATGCAATAGCCACTTCAGATAATTTACTGATCCGTTGGACAATGTCGGTACTCTGGTTCTATTGCGAATATCTTACGAATGCTTCGATCTATCACGCAGAGGAACGTTATACAAGTTTATTTATATGATACAACCTTTCACTTTTTAAACGTAACCAATAATGTGAATGAATTAAATGAATTCGTTATACTGCACACCCGGCTCGTTGGTCTAGGGGTATGATTTTCGCTTAGGGTGCGAGAGGTCCCGGGTTCAAATCCCGGACGAGCCCAAATTTTTTTGTGTTTTTTTATTTATTTTCTAATAATTTAGATATAAATAGACTACTCTTCAGAGAAATCTCTCTCTAGTGACAAAATTTCCCATAATCGACTCGAGAATTAGGCGTCAAACATGTGATTGTCAGCTCCTACGCGTGACTGGAGTTTACTCCTGAAAAACGATTGTCCTAAAATATATACAATAGGCAAAGGAAGTAAATGAACCCATATATTTATTTATATTGATTTGATAAAATATATTACATAAAAATTATATGCCTTATATTACATTACTCATTTCGCGCCATGAGATGCGCGAGTATATTGCGCAGAGGAAAACCATAACGGCTTCACCTACCTATATTGCATACCGTGGGCTACCTTTATAAAAAACAATTCTTACGTAGTAAACTCCAAAAGTTCATAACGTACGTTTCATCTCTAATATTTTCTAAAGTTTAAATGTTGCGTACTAAAATGTATTCGTTAGAGATTAAATGTAAAATATTAATTTTAATCGTTTTTTAAATTTGAATTGCAGGGTGCAGGCTACTATCAAGCTTGACATTTTGAAAAGTAAGATTAATTGCTGAAAGTCGTTTGCTCAACCTGACAAATTTAAAATGCCGTTGTTATTGATAATGATACTCCATTGGATATGGAAAGCCCAATACTTAATTGTATTCCCTGTTTTTAAAACGGAACTACACGGGGTTATTTTGCAATAACCGGCCAAATTTGCAGAGAAGGTTTAGAATAAGTAATATAGGCAAATGGTAAAGAAAAATTAATTAGAAAAATCTCAAACATTCTGTCCTTTTTATCTTTTAAATTCAAAATGCGTGGTAATGCATTATTTTAATTGATTTTACTGCGCACGCACTGTTGTTTACTGCTGCGCACGTTGTTGCCCATAAATCACGTTCAATTTGGGATTATTTCAAATAAAAGCCTTATTTACTCGTATTTTCAAAAACTGCATTAACGGTATATCATTGTTTTTATATTTGAACTTAAGTTTAAAATTTGGCTACTCTTTGAAAAATAACCCTGCATAAAATTATTAATATTATTTATCTTCAAATTTGCTTCTTGGATGGAATATACTCCTATTTTTTATTCCTTCGAAAAGTTTGGTTAAAAAGTTGACACTGTCTGCGGGCGGGGTGCGTTCTATACTCATGAACATATTGCTAAATAAATAAACATAAAAATATAATACGACTAAATATAAAGTTACTTTATATTACAGCGGAACTCTAAAAATATATTTCGTATAATCCTACGCTATACTCGTATTGTCATTATTATCATTACAATATTCTCGACAAATAACCGCCGCCGGCTAAAAGGATTGCAGCAAATATTTACTTTGATAACAAACAACCAACTTTATGGTTTTCATTACAAAAGGTTAAATAAAATAACATAGTCATGTCAACCCGCTTCTCTTTATCTAATGAAGTATGTTTTAGTAGTATGTTTGTTTTATTGATAGCACAGTAAAATTACAGTCTATAAGCGTCCCACAGCTAGGCACAGGCCTCCTTTCATTACCTAATTAAACTATAAAAATACGACATACTTCTCCAGTCCGTTGACAGACTTCACATTCACTATCATTTTTTAAACATGCAGATTTTCCTTACACCTAAGCACGTGTAACGATACTCGATCGTCAATATTTTACATCGTGCGACAATATTTTACATTTTAGTCGCATTTTGATATTTATTTTGTTTACTTTTTTATCTATGTTATATCATAATTGTGGCCTATCTAATAATTAAGAGTCTTATTTATGAAAGTCTACTCTATTTTTTAGAATTAGTCTATAACTATATACTTAGTAACTTATCTAAACGATCCCACAATAGCAACTGTAAATTGTAATTATTTAGAAAATATTTCTACAATAGGCGCAAGCCTTATATTTGATGCTACGCAACGAACTTTAAAACCTACTTTATTTAATGATTTATCTTGTCCTTGGTGGTGAAACCTTTACGTTAAAAAATAATTTCAAGCACATGTGAAGTCCTCTAAGTGCTCATACGCACCATGCGGTTACCCGCAATACGGTCAGCCGTACGGTTAACCGCAAGCAAAAATATATACGTAACATCTATTTCTATGCGCACTGGGATATGGCTGGTCCGGTCGCTCGGAGGGCTGCGGCCTAAATGACGGCCAGCCGGACGGTTGCTATTCGCACTGTGCGGCTCAGTTTGCGGCTGCCCGCCATTGAGTAAGATTGTGTGGCACGTTTATGATGGATACCGAAAAATTTATTATCGAAATCCAGAGTCGGCCAGCAATTTGGAACACCAAATTGCCAGAATATTCCGATAGAATTTTAAAAATCTTTGAAATAAATCGATATGACCGCAAATCGCAACGGTTCTTCAACCGCAGGTTGCGGTTACGAATGCGGCTGCCCGTAATCCGGTTGGCTACATTCGCAACCGCATCCTGCGGTCAGCCGGACTACATTGCGGCTACCCGCGTAATGCGTATGAGGGTTGCATGGGCAAACCGCAACACAATCTCAAAAAGAATTTACTTTTCTTTTAAAGTTATGGATACTTACTAATCCATTGCTTATTGCAAAATGTAGACAATAAAAACTGAAGATATTCTGAACTGTATCACGAAAACATAGAATTTCACTCATGTGGCACTCGGTCATATTTCTAATCCTTCCTACGGGAGTCATGGAACTTTATAAACGCACTTTAAGTTGTTTTATGAATAAGACCGATAAATTAAAGCTTCTGTAGATTATTTTGTTTGCTCTGATAAATACCTAATTAATACTAACAATGCATTTGAAGCCGCAGGAAAATGAGCTGTCGACTCTCTTTACATTTTGGTTGCACTTGTCATTTATTTTAGCGCAGTGAGTAGTAAGTGGGGACTTGCCACTTAATTTTAAAACAACAACAAAGGAGTTATTACTCCGTTATGTATTAGTCATACCCTCCTACCCAATTTCGACCACAGGAACTTCCGAATACTGCCTGGAGCTGCAAATTATGTTGGTGATATAATAGTACCATATATGCAAGCGCTAGTAGACACCACTCATTGACTAACCTCCTTGTGCTTAATGTATTGCCATAACACCAGAGGTGCAGTGCATTATAGTTTTTTAAAATTGTATATACTTGAATGTTATGTAAGTTAAGATTACTTATTGTTAGTATTATTTATTGTATAACATGTTATCTACTATTTAACATGAACACTACGCCATATTTCTACTGAATCTCCGTAAGTCGCTCACCGCTTTCAAACTATTTAACTGAATTGTTTTCTTTCATAAAATAAATTTATCGTGTAGTGGCGATGTAAGAATATACACTAACCCATATCATCCCGTTGGTATCGTAAGAGGCGACAGAGGGAAAAAAATTAGGAGATGGGCAGAAGGGTCTTCCTAACGACTAAAATAAAAAAACTGCGGTTGCGAACCCGCTTGCCAAGCGTGGCAACTATGGCAAATATCTAAGGTCAGCAACAATTCATCTCTTAAGAATTTACGACCGGAGCAAACTTAGATAAAAGTTTACTTAAATAAAACTCAGTTATTTCCATTCACTATTTTATTGGAACATAAATAAATTAACCTAAAAGAGTGAAGCGGAGTCTATTTCCGACGAGTCGCGGGAAAATCCATTTAAATTCAGCGGAAGCCGAGAGCTATAATTGGCTCTTGGCTCCAAACGAATTATCTACAAGAGATAAAATATAATTTCTTGCTCCCAGACTGGCTGTGTAATGATGTTTTCATTCTTCAACTGATTTATTTAAACTAGATTATTATTTATATTCGCTAATTCAATGAACAATTTCAATTACTTAAATTAACTTAAACAATAAATAGAGCCGCGAACTCGCGCAAAATCATTGTGAAAATTACTTCAAAATACTTTGCTTAGATAAACGCTTCATGTTGTTTAAAACTACGAAAACTTAAAGGAAAACATGTATCATTATGTAATATCCTTAGGTTCTCTAGAGTTAGTTTCGCGTCGAGTTCAAGCGGCTTTGTACAGTCTTAAAACAACGAAGTCGGGGTAATATATTTTACGAGGCATATAGTTTGAGCACCGAAGATTTGCTTTAGCTCGAAATCTTCCTCGGAATCGTAAAAGCAGTTTCAGTACCGTAAATATTCAATTGGAAAATTAAATGTATTAAGTGCGACTCTGAAACCGTTTTAACGAACGATAAAATAAAAATACAATAAAGTTAAACAACACGTAGTAAATAAAATTTCAACGTTCCCTGCATTATTACTAAAACATGCTCGAGAATTACAAGGTACGTATTTGAAAATCACGTAAACATTATAATGTCTAGAGCGTGTTTCGTATGATTTTTGTAAGAAATTAATTACAGTCTAGGCGCTTAGCATTTTGGGGCCAGTCGCAAACGTTAAGCTGGGTGTTAAATACGGTTCCTGGTTGGCAAGTAAACTGCACCGCTTCACCATTGACACAACGCCAGTACTGTAAAATTATAAATGTATGAGTTAACGCGAAAATGCTTATTACTTAATAATTTATTTTTAATACTACACATATGAGTAAATCACTAATTAGGTATTAAAGTACAATCAATACTTATTAAGCAAAAAGCCGAAAAGAGTTACATTTTTTATTACAAATCAATAGACTAAATATTTTTTATATAAAATAAAATTAATATATATACGTATGTCACTTTAAACTTGCATAAAAATTTGTTCTATAGATATTAGGTACACAAACAATACATAATATTAATTAAAACATAATATTTAATCTATATAAATAACAGTTAAAACTTTATTAAATTACAGTCAGTTATAAACATAGGTATCTTCACAAAAAAATCATTTATTTTTAACCAGATCTGGGATTGAGTGTCGAAGTTACGCCTTATAATAATTTAAATGCAAATATTCACTGAGTCGTTACGGGTCGTAATGGTAATGTAGTGTCATGCGTCAGGCGCTTAAGGTTATGCGGGGGCGACCCTACTCTCTCGTATATACGTTAAGAATGCAATTTTGAAACTGAATCAGTATTCAGCTTTTATTATACCAAAGATAAGACTCGAAGTGAATTTTCAGAGATTTTATAAGGGAAAGACATTAGGAAATGATTTTAAAACTTAGGAAAAAAATTGTACAATTACTAATATTTTTATAGGGTGACAAACAGCACAGTTTACCCGACGGTAAGTGAATAACATACTATACAAACACAGCAGCATTATGCGGTTATCATCAGGTGGACTGGTGTGCTCGTTTATCACCATTATTCTATAAAATAAATAACTTTTTTAGATTCAGCGGGAGCAATGACGTAAAAAATCAAAGTCGAATACTCTCGGAAGATACCAACTGCACACGAGATCGTTATTATCGTGCCCTAAGAATAAACGTTATCACAGAAACAATGTAGCTCTTCGTAACCTACCATTGCTAATGTAACGCTTGCGCGCTAAGATCAGAAATACACTATGATGTAATGTCAAAAAATGTCCCCGCCTATGTAATAAACGTAATGAGCACAATACAACCAAGCCCAAAACCCAACAATTTTATTTTTGTCGAACACTTATCGAACATCTATGGGGTAGTAGTGGGAATATAAGTAATATTTTCTTCTACTTTTTTTAAGAAACTTTTTGGTTAACTGAAAAAAATGTATTCACGTGTGTAGGAGAGATATCTACTTTTATAGTACTCGTAAATTTAGTTTTTTTCTACTTTATCCTACCTTATCACAGGCTTTCTTATCTGGAACGTAATCCTCTTCCGCATCGCAGACATCAGGGTTGTCCACCTCATTCTCCTATAAGAAAGAAATAATTTAAAACGTTAATTTCATCAGTACTACTACAATTTGATTGGATTAATTAACTTAAGCTAGTTGGTTGGGAAGCGTTCGGGACATTCCGTCACGTCTTCTAGTTACGTATACCTCAAACACCGTCACGTATAAGAAAACAATAGAGTACAACCATACGTATTGCCAGTGATGAGATTATATTTATGGATCTGGGACATCATGGTCTTTCACTGTTGGCTGTATGAGGAAACTCAAAGTCGCTCATCTGCTCGAAGTTCCTCTGTGTGATAGACATCGTAGGGGGGGATATCCATAGTAAAACTAGTTTAACAATATGACCCAACAGATCGTTATGCTGGGGTGGCAATTGACCGGTCATATAGCTCGAAGAACCGGCAACCGATTGGAGAGAATAGAACAGAAAAAAACATATAAATAATTTTAATGATAAACAAACAATAACGATATAATTGAGCATAATATTGCCGTAAGGTAGCGGCGTAAGAGTCCCATCACCCATATAGTATCGTGGGAGTCATATGAAAGACAACCAATACACATTCCACGGCTGGGCAGAGGCCTTCTCTTATTTTTTTCTTCACTTAGTTTCTCAAACATGCAAATTTAGTAATAGTGTTTTACTTTACCTTGAAGCACGTGATTAATCATAACAATTGTGATTAACAATAGTAAAAACATATTATTCATTACAGATACACATTTCAATCAACTACATCACTATTACTAGTCGAAAAATTTGAAGAAATAATCCTGATATCCATCCACTACAGCCTATAAAAGTCTACTGCTGAACATAGGCCTCCCTCAAAGATTGCCTCATAGAGGGGATTTTGCTATAGTTGACACGCTTGGCGAGCGGGTTGTCAACCGCAGATTTTATCAATTTGAGTTGTTATCAGGAAGATGTTTCCCTCTGTCGCCTCTTATGACACCCATGGGATGATATGGGGTAGTGGTTATTCTTACACCGCCACTACACGGTCTAATATTATAATATTATATATAATACATTAAATAAACCGTGAGGAAATGAAGTGTCCAATAATTTTATGCACATATAAAAAGTTTATCTAGATCACGAATAAAAGTAGAACGTTTCAGAAAGTAAAGCTAAGTTACGTGCTTGTTATGATTTGAATGTTAATAAATAGATAAGTAAGTACTTAATAAAAATAAGTAAGTACCGTTGGCGGTTCCTCTGGTTTGTTGTTAATTGATTCCGGGGCGTCAGTGACCGCTTCTGTAGTTGACGTTGCTTTAGTTGTAGTCGAGGTCAACATTGTGGATGTAGTAGTCTCCTTAGACGTAGTGGGTCGCGCGCTAGTCGTAGTTGTGGTGACAAGGGCGCCCTCTGCCGGGTCGTACGTCGTCGACGGCGGCCGCGCCCACTCCGGCTGCAATTTTATCACAATGAATAACAACTAACCATTTGTCCGTGCACGATTTATCGCCCGTCCATTACCAACATATTTTGACACAATAATACCCATCTCTTGTTACTTTACTTTGCTCATATACCCAAAAGTCGTAAGCTTAATAAATCCCTGCGCAAACATCGCCAATATTTGTCTAACTCTAATCGAAAACGTTTTGTTTTCTTTAACTTTAATACTTACGGTAGGGGTTGTGTGACCGGTACGTGGTGGGGGGACGTTATAGGAGCTCATGTGTTTGTGGAGCAAATTAATTAGGGGATTTTTCTCCCCGCAGAGGCCTCTGAAGTCGTCCATATCGATTGCCCAGGTCATCGCTCCGAGATATCCTTCTCCTTAATCCAGTTCATTTTTATCTCTACGCTACGAGGATCTTCGTATCCGACCCATTGGGTGCCCTTGTAAGCGTAAGGACATTTGCCGTGCTCGTCCCATTTCTTAGTCCAGCCTGATCCTTCTTTATCGACTTCGGTACAGATCTAAATGGGAACACATTAAACAATAATTAATGAACTTTTTCCAAAATAAGCAATAACAAAGATATAGTGTATTAAGTAGCGAGTTCCTTTGTTCTTTATTTACACGTGGATAATAAAATAACCAACTTCCGAAAAGTAAGAGGATTAATTCGACCGTAGGTCAGATATGTTTTTAATTGACTTACCAAAGTTGTGTTTATACTTCAACTTCGAAGTTAGTTAACCGATCTAGCTGTTTCGTTCTTTATCGTTAAAGTATACTTCCACAGTGTTTTTATAAAAATAGCTACATCCAATACTATGTATGTATACTAGGTTTTTACATTTTAAGAATAATCTAATTAAATATTTATCTATTTATTACATATCTTAGCAAAAACGTGTATAAGTAAATGAATTTAAAACACATTTAAATACTATTTCTGAGTCTACTATCTAGATTATTTCCTTGACGGTAAGGCCCGGTTTCCACCAAAGCTGAGAAGAGAGGAGACGAGAGGAGATGTGCTGCAAAGATGACAAGTTATTTCCACCAGTGAGTGAAGTGTAGCGGAGAGGAGATGTGAGCTTTGTGTAGCACAGATGTGAGCTGTGAGAGATCGAAACCAGTCAAGTTCTGTCTACGAAAGGAAGACGTCATGTCGTTATAAAAGTCGTATCTGAATTTGCTTGAGGAAGAGGAATTAGAGGTTAAATAAACACAATTAATTCTTCAATATTTAAATTATCGATAGCAACATAGATGCGCGAGCGTGTGTGCCGCCCAGCCGCTTCTCCGCTCTGCCGCGCCGCTTGATCGCTCGCCGCACAAAATTCTATCGAAAAATGAGACATCTCTCCTCTCCGCTTGATCCATTTCCACCGAAGCTAAGCGGAAAAGAGATGTGGAAATAACGAAATCGGATTGGTTTATTCAAACACATCTCCTCTCGTCTCCTCTCCTCTCTGCTTTGGTGGAAACCGGGCCTAAAAGTTGTTTTTATCTATGAAATGTCATAATCTCGAAAATATCGAACGTTAATTTAGACAATATAAAAAGGCGAAACCCCATTTTAAATATTAGAATATTAAACTAGAAGCTATAATATCATGTTTTCATTTTTATACTGTTTTTTAAGTATTCAGTAAACACTAGCGATCCGCTCCGGCTTCGCACGGGTGATTTCTAGATCTCGACAACAGCGCCACCTACCGTGTCCAATTATTACTAAGAACCATTAAAATCGGCTAAGCCGTCGAGGAGGAGACGAATTACGAACATACGCACACCGGATTTTTTTTATATGAGTAAAGATAAAGATAAACAATTAAGTACCTACATAATTGATTTAAGTACAGTCTCTCTACTCGGTCTACTCTATGATAAGATATTCTTAATTAACTTTTGATAATTTAGTGATGTAGCCATGACCGATTTCATATTTTTTAATAAAAAAAAATAAGCCTATATACATGAAACAGTTCGGTAGAGGGCCTTTTCACATTCCTGACAGTGTTTTATCCTGTCGCGCTGTCCCAATGTATGTTTGAAAACAGTCTGTCACTTTAGGTCTCCTTGAAACTTTTTCAATTTCATTGATAGTCAGGTTACAGGTTTTACTACATTTATCCTCAATAATTCCCCACTGAACATGTGCTAAATTAGCAATTACCTTTACTGTGCTGACGGAGATCGAACATTTTTATTACCTTCTCTTTTATTAATGTTAGAAACGAAATATTTTTGTATATAATAAAAAGCAATCCTTACCTCGTAATAAGCCCAAAAACCAGTTGCATTAGTGTAAGGGGCAGGATCGCCTCCTCCAGCCTCTTTATTGATATAAGTCCCCAGACCATAGTTATTGTTGCCCGCGGACAATGTGAATGAACGACCATAAAACGGAATGCCTACGACCAACTTATTGGACGGGCAGCCCTTTTCTTCCCACAGATTAAGTCCGTCGTTCTGAAAAAAAGGAAAAAATGAAAATGTACATTTTTGTAGAAAGTTATGCATTGTATGTGAACTCAATCTGTGTTCTAAAAGTAAAGTTACAGCCTATTTACGACCCACTCCTGGGCACAGGCCTCCTCTTATTTCTAAAAGTGTTTTAGGGCAAGAAAGTGTAAACCGCGCTGACCCAATGCGTGTTGACGGACTGCACGTGTATGCGATTTTTTTTTAAATTTCTTAGACATGCAGATTTCCTCGCGATGTTTTCCTTCACCACCGAGCACGTCGTAAATCTGCATTTAAAATTGCAATTAACAATGTAATTGGTGCTGATGGGGGTCGAACGCTGGTCAAAGCGTAACCCTTTAGCTATCACGAATCATGTCTAAAAGTAGTTTTATGTATGCAGGTCGTAATATTTTCTTTGAATTGTTTATTATAGGATTATAAGACGTGTAGTGGCGTTGTTAGAATAACCAGTGCTCTATATCATCCCATGGATATCGTAAGAGGCGACAGAGGGAAACAAATTGGGTGATGGATAGCAGCTTCTTCCTAATAACGATTAAAATTAAAAAACTGCGCTTGCCAAGCGTGGCAACTGTGTCAAATATTCCTCCTATGAGGCAATCTATGGGGAGGCCTATGTTCAGCAATGGACTTTAATAGGCTGTAACGGTAACGGTAACGGTATATTATAGGATTAGCACTACAAATAGCAAGTTAGTGTTGATCAGGTTTCATTTCGTTGTTATTAAAATGTTGAATTATATTACGCCGCAGATTTATTTTATTATAGCGGCCCGCCCCGACTTCGCCTGGATAGGATATATAACTGTGGCGTTATTCAAATATTTAGACCATGATTTTTAACAATTTTTTGTTTTTGAAAAAAAAAAAATCATCAACTTTTCCGGATAAAATATAGCCTAGATCCATCCTGGCCTTGCTCTCTGTCAGTTTGTAAAGTTTCGTCACAGTTGGTTCGGCCGACGGAAAATTTTACAAATGTATGTATCTTTATAGCATGCAAATAACCCCCTGAGTATAATACAAGTCAGTTATTTCAATATACAGACAGACAACTCAATTTTATTTATATAGACGTATAAATTAAATATAAACGGGAATCGGAAGCAACTTTCTCACTCGAGTTTATCTTCAAATACTAGCAAGCCGAACAAAGCAAAATGTACAGCGTCATTTTATTGTAAGCCGGGCTTAGGCTGCTATCACACTCACCACATTTAGTTTCTCATAAGCCCATTGGTCGTGAGGACGCTTGTAGAGAGGCGAGTGTACATCGGCAAATCCGGCCCAGTTGCCCCGCAAGTCGTATGACATGACGTGAATGGCGTCTAATTCCCTGTTGATAAATGATTTGTAAAATATAGTACTGGTTTAGTAAGGTAACATGGCATTAAGCTAACAATTTCTTATGTTTGGTTTGAATAGTCTATACTTTACTACAACAGGATAACTTTTTGCAGTTATAACAATAATGTCCCCTTGACCTAATTTTGGTCACGGCGACCAGTCTCAACGAAGACTAGCTAACTGCGCAGGACAGGACTATAGTGTCCAAGTGTATGCGCAAGCGTTCTCTTGCGAATAAGCCTGATAGTGTATATGATATGATATGCATATGGCGATAACCTCGTGAAAGCTGAAACAGAAAGGCGGACAAAATATCTGGACCTGGCTCACAAGGTGACCGACATGGGGAGTGGTCTGCTGGCCGACATTGTCGTTTCTGCGAACGGGGTAATCCCGGTCAGCCTCTCAGGTCATCTGAGGCGACTGGGACTCCGTGACGGACCGCTCCAGGCTCAAATGCAGAAGGCTGTGCTCCTCGATACCGCCCGCATCGTCCGCTGGTTTCTTTCCCTTTCCCCCTAACCCTCGGCCGTTTGGTCTCCCCTGCCGAGGGCTTCCATTGGTTGGATTTTTATTTATTTATGTATTTTTATGTATTTATTTTATTTTATTGATATTTATGTATATTTATCATGTTCATTTATATATTTATACAGCCCAACGAGATAAGAAACTATATAAATAACCCATAATAATAATAATTATAATAAGGCGTAGGGAAGTGACGACCCCATCGCCCGCTGACGTAACAGTTAAGTGACAAAACTGCTACGTCGGCGCAGTCAGTCAGCGCCTTGCCAAGAGGTGTGAGCGCCGTGCCTCGGCAGAATTGAGGATGCAAAAGCCCGTTTGTGCTTACGGCCACACTATTAAACGGTGCCGGGCCTGGGCGTCTCCCGTTAATTAAAGCCCATTTTTATGGATGATGGACAAAATAGAACGCGCATAGGGCCGCTGCCTGGGGTCGCCGGGTGCGTCTGAGCTGGCGCTGGACGCGACAGCATGCGGGCCGCCAGCCGAGCGCGAGGTGCTGCACGACCACCCAGCAGCCCTCGCATCCATCATCCCACCAGATGGCTTGGTGTCGGCAGGGTCCTCTCGGACTCGGCAAGCGGCACCCGCCGCTGGTGGAGTACGCCGCATGCGTTGGACAAAGATATGAACATAAACGCATTGCGGGCGTACTATAGGGCGAAAGGGAAGAAACTGGAGGATAGCGTATCGGGCTCGGATGCACCGCTTTTTGCTGAGCTGGAGCCGTCTGTTCCGTCACAGAGCAAAACCTGGCAGACCGAGTTCGGTACATCATACGCTCGAAAATATTTGATGATGCCGAACTCGAACGACTACGGCGTGAGGCTATTCCTCATCGAATGAACCAGCTATAGCTGGGGATGCGGCTCCTAAGGCCATAGACCAGCAGCCATATGTGGAAGCCGCCATGGATGTTCCCGCTTTGGTTGATTCAGGCGATGATGGAATGGTCACCAAGAACTAGAGCAGATGAGAGTAAATTGAGGAAGCGATTGTGGAAACGCGCTGTACGCCTCTCGAAAATCGACCGCGACCCCACGCATAACCCTAAGCAAGCGGAATCGGGATGTCGTGACGGCCCTGAACCCATTGCTGGCATCCTTTTGGAAACCAGCGGGACCTTTGCGATACGGACTCAATACTCTTTGGCGCCGCTTTGGCAGTTTGCCGTATTGTTGGTGCCAAACTTCCCACGTCTGGACGTGCTACTGGGCAAAGTAGTGCTATCCCAGCCTGGAGAAGAAGGATTGAGGACCGTATCGCAAAGGCAAGAGCCCTCATCGGCAGACTGATAGTCGGGCAATAATAGGACGAGAATTGTGCGCACCGTCAGGATGGCGTTTGCTGGGACAAATATCAGTTTGTCCTAGCTGGATATAACGCAAAAACTGACGGAGCGCATAGACGACCTGAAGCAGAGAATCGCTGCTTGGGGGAAGCGGATTCGGCGATATACCGAGAGGTCGACACGGTTCAACCAGAATCGTCTCTTCCAGAGTGATCAGAAGAGGCTCTATGAATCATTGGAGCGGCCAATGGTACGTGGAACGGGCTCAGCACCGAATCAGGCCGACACTATCGCATTCTGGCACGGCCTGCGGTCAGAGCCCGTAAACCACAGCGAGGGCGCTTGGACGGAAGTTGTGGCGAGTCAGTGTGCGAATGTTACGCCCATGGACCCCGTCATCATAACGCCGGATGACGTAGCTGACGCGGTCCGTAGGGCCCCGAACTGGAAAAGTCCGGGACTTGACGGACTGCATCACTACTGGCTGAAGGGGTTCGTGGTGTGTCACGCTGTGCTCGCCCGACAGTTTCAAGAGGCTCTCGAACAAAAGTCACTCCCGAGCCTCTTCACTACTGGGATCACTCATTTGGTCCCTAAAGACCAGGATTCCACAGACCCGAGCAAATACAGCCCCATAACGTGTCTACCTACCATATACAAGACACTAACATCCATTTTGAGCGCGAGAATCACTCGCCACCTGAACGCAAATCAGGTGATGTCGCGCGCTCAAAATAGATGTCGGGGCGATGGTCGTGGAACCAAGGAACCACTCCTCATTGACGCGGTCATTGGCAAGGTGGTTAAACGCAACCGTCGGAACCTCTCCGCCGCCTGGATAGACTACAAAAAGGCATTCGACTCGGTGCCTCATACATGGCTTAAGAGGGTCCTCGAGCTGTACAAGGTTGACTGTACAGTTCGAGACTTCCTCAGGCAGTGTATGGGGCAGTGGAGTACGATCCTTTGTCATCTAGGCGAGCGGATGACGGCTGCGGAGAACCACATAAGGATAAGAAGGGGTATCTTCCAGGGCGATTGTTTGAGTCCAATCTGGTTCTGCCTCTCTCTTAACCCTCTCAGTACCTTACTGGAGGGTTCCGGGAGGGGATTTCAGCTTCGGAAAGGTGGTACAAAAGTGACCCACCTTTTCTATATGGATGATCTCAAATTATTCGCCTCCAGTCGCTCTCATCTTGTGGAATTGCTAAACATCACTTGTGATTTTAGCAATTCTAATAGAATGGACTGGGGACGGATAAGTGTACGGTCCTCCATGTCGAAAGGGGAAGGGTTACTAAATCTGAGGGTATAGACTTGTCTATGCCCATAAACATAAAGACCCTATCCGAGGCTGAAACATACCGATACCTGGGTATGTCACAGAACATAGGTATCGATGAGGCGGGCATGAGGCAGTCAGTTTGCGATGTGTTTTATGCACGCTTGACAAAAGTGCTTAACAGTCTTTTGTCGGGCGTTAATAAGACACACGCATATAACAGTTGGATCATACCTGTTCTCATGTATACATTTGGCATACTCAGGTGGACTCAGACCGAACTGAACGCTCTAGATAGAAAAGTCCGCACTAATATGACGTCCCATAGGATGCATCATCCGAGATCGTCAGTAATGAGGCTGTACTTGCCGCGGAAACATGGTGGGCGCGGCTTTTTAAGCGCGCTTACCATGCATTATCGCGAAGTGTGCAGCCTTCGTAATTACTTTATGGCGAAAGCGGATGATCCATTCTATAGGGACGTTATTTTTTGTGATAAAGGACTTACCCCTCTATCCTTAGCCAACGAGCAATGGCAAGACCCGCCAGTACAGAGCATTTCCGACCGGGAGACCGTATGGAAGGAGAACTCCACGGGAGGTTCTACAAGGCTCTACATGGGCCTTTCGTAGACACAGTTGCCTCCCTCCACTGGCTACGTTTTGGCTGGGTTTTTTCTGTGCAATACAGGATCAGGTTATTAAGACCAACAACTATCGGAGATACATCCTAAGGGATGGCACCGTCGACATTTGCCGAGCTTGTGCCATCCCGGTGAATCACTTAGGCATGTCATCTCTGGTTGTTCGGCGCTTTCTAACTCTGAGTACTTGCATAGGCACAACCTAGTAGCCAGGATTCTACCAGGAGCTCGCTCTGAAATACGGTCTCGTGGATCGGAAACTGCCTTATTATAAGTACATGCCGGAAGCCGTGCTCGAAAATGACCGCGCCAGGCTCTACTGGGACCGGGCCATCATCACAGACAGGACCATTCTTGCGAATAAGCCTGATATTGTGCTGATGGACCGGGCACAGTCAAGGATATTTTTGGTCGACATTACCATTCCGTATGACGAGAACCTCGTGAAAGCCGAAACAGATAAGCGAACAAAATATCTGGACCTGGCTCACGAGGTGACCAACATGTGGGGTGGACTGCCGGCCGAAATTATACCTGTAGTCGTTTCTGCGAATGGGTTAATCCCAGTCAGTCTCTCGAGTAATCTGAAGCGACTGGGACTCCGTGACGGACCGCTCCAAGCTCAAATGCAGAAGGCGGTGCTCCTGGATACCGCCCGCATCGTCCGCCGGTTTCTTTCCCTTTCCCCCTAACCCTCGGCCGTTTGGTCTCCCCTGCCGAGGGCTTCCATCTGGTTGGGTTTTTATTTATTTATGTAATTTGTTATGTATTTATTTTCTTTTATTGTTATTTATGTATGTTTATCATTTTCATTTACAATTATATATTTATACAGCCCAACCAGATGAGAAAACTATATTGATACCCCACATTATAATAATATATTATATTTATTTGCACACCATACAAAGTCCTTAAACAATAAATACAAAATGTTTACTTGTTCTACACAGCCGTATTTCAGCTGACGCTTACAATAGGAAAACCTGAGCTGTAAACGTCAGTACTCTTCCAGTGTCACAATATACAAAAATTACACAATAATAACAATGAAGCTCATGAAAGGGTAAAGTAAAAAGAAATTAAAAATTTTGACCATTTTAAGGAAAACAAGACACTGTACCACTTTGTCTGTTTGTGTGCGGAGTGTGTGTGTGTGTGTGTGTGTGTGTGTGTGTGTGTGTGTGTGTGTGTGTGTGTGTGTGTGTGTGTGTGTGTGTGTGTGTGTGTGTGTGTGTGTGTGTGTGTGTGAGTGTGGATGTGGGTGCAGAATATCAGCTTATGCTGATATTCTGCTGATATTCATGGTCCCCGTGACCATGGCTGCTGGAAAGCACCCGAATCGTCGGGAATTAAAAATAAGTAATTAAACGCGATGAAATCCGTAAAAGTATTTTTATTCGACAGTACCTATTAGTTTTTCCACAAATAGAATATTTACTCTTCACAATTTATAGAAGATACATGGTATTTTTTAAGTTTTAGATAAAAGTAAAATTTAATTTAATAGTCTGTAATCTATAATAAAAAAATACATTTTCTATAATTTCAATAAAATAAACTAATAACTTAAAAATAAAAATTTATAGTGCAAATTAAAAATTAGCCTTTAATGACGAAGATATAACTTCTAATCCATGTACTAAGTACAAACACCTATTTTGCGACATTTTAGAAACCTGTTAAGGAATAAAAACATGCGGTCTTCATGAATAAGTATGTTTAACGGAAGCATAAGCGCTATTATGGAGATAATGTTAATCACTTCATAAATAATTAAGTTCCACTTAACTCCATTTATCCCTAAGAACTCTGTTAACAGGGTGAGGTTGAAAAATATTCGAGTGCGGAAAAATGTCAATGTAGCAAAGTTTTGAAGAAAAAGAGTATTACGAACATTAAAATTTCAATTGCGCTCTCCAATTTTATAACTGTCGTAACAATATTAATGTGGTGATGAAATGACT
The DNA here is from genome assembly GCA_029286625.1 of Parnassius orleans. NCBI lineage: Eukaryota > Metazoa > Arthropoda > Insecta > Lepidoptera > Papilionidae > Parnassius > Parnassius orleans. Next base: position 1,167,782 of record JAGSMP010000221.1, read on the forward strand.
CTTTGGAAATGTTGAAATTTATTGCTCAGTGAAATTTAGACTTTGATTTTTCTTATAGAATAACAGTGACAATCGAGCACACAATCCGCCTGATGGTGAGTGGATGCTCAGGTCCATAGACTTTTACATTTATCTTCGATTAAGTATCAAAATGCAGAATATAAATATAATATAATAATTTTTATTCAATATTGATTATAAGTAATTCTTATTGAAAGTCATTTTTTTACTTTACCACTGGTTCGGAAAAAAAACCTCTGTCCTGGGAAGAACCAGCAAGAAACCCAGCGGGACTTTTTTTTAAATAAATTTTACAATATAAATGGTTACGAACTATTTACAAAGTTTATTTTAGAAACAGCTTGGAAGCGACCACCTCATTCCCAGGGGTTATTATCAACCATGTATTCACTTATATTATAATAACCCTTTTTATACAGTTTTTGTTTAATTAAATATTTAAACTTGGTAATAGAGAGACCTTGTATATTTTCTGGGACTCTGTTGTAATAGCGTATACCTACATTGCCCCAAGAATGAATTACTGACTCTGTGGAGTCGAGAGACTGGTTCCCTAGCTTGTGTTTGATTGATGAACAGATGCTTTGTCACCCCTAAGGACTAAGATGGAATTTCCAGTAAAACATTGGCTTTACGGAATTTATTTATTTACAGTGTATTGGATAACTATGAAATCAATGAATTTTATTTCCTGTTTATTTTTCCTTCATTTTTATTTTATAGTTGATAGTAGGAAGAAGGTACTACTCATCTCCTGGGTTGTTTTCCTTTGTAGTCTCTTACGACATCCAAGGAACAATAGAGAGTAGTGTTACTTACACTGCCACTACACTAATAATTTAATAATATGTTAGTATTATATATTACTAACTGGTACTCGGCGCGTAGCTGCCGCAGAAGAAATAATTGCAGAAACATAGTTTTAAATTTGGAAGAGTTATATTGTTTTAATAGCTTTTTACCCGTGGTTTCGCTCGCGTGGGCATCAATTTAGAAACATCATTAATACTACTCCGTGCCAAAATTAGCAAAATTGGATCACTTGTAGAGTCACTTCGTTATCTGTGTCTATATTACAGAAACACGTTAGTGAGTTTATTAGAATTGCATTAATATCATAGTTTTGCGATGTATCTTTATGAAGGGTAAATTGTCCTGGTATCGGAAATGCGTTATTTACATTTATTCATAATTAAAGTAGATATAGTTTTGACAAAATAATGTTGAATTTCATGGTTTTTTGCTAATACACGGCATAGTATTTATTTGTGATATTTGGCCATTGGCTCCATTGAATATCTATTGATTGGCACCATAAAATAGATGTTGGTATTTTTTACGTTCGAATAGACTTCAAAATTTCATAAATGTACTTAGTTCTATTCGCGATGAACGTGTGAGAGGAACTATATTCATGAACGGCAGTAGAAATATAGAGAAGATGGGCAGCAGCGTCTTTCTGATTACAGTTTAAAATAATAAAAAAGATGCAGTTGGCAACCCGCCTGCCAAGCGTGGCAACAACGACAAATATCCAACTTATTTCGTAATCTATGGTGGGAATCGAAACGATGAACGGGAGAAGAAATACATTAGCAATGTAGAGGCGGCGAAATAGAAACCAATACCCCATTTCGTCTCGTGGGTGTCGTAAGAAGCGACAGAGGGAAACTGAAACAGGAGATAGGTGGCAGCATCTTCCTGATAACAGCGCAAAGTGATAAAATGCTGCGGTTGCCAACCCGCTTGCCAAGCGTGGCTACTACTGCAAATATCCAATATTTGACAAACAATGGGAGAGGCCTATGATCAGCAGTGGATAGCCCTATTAAAAGTAAAATAGTAGCAGCCTACATACATCCCACTACTCGGCACAGGCCGCAAAGAGTTTAAAGAAAAAAAAGCGTAGATTGAGTTGACTCCAACGCGGGATGACCGAATTCACATATACCTAAAAATCATTTCCGAAATATTTTTTTTAACTTCTCAGGTATGCAGATTTCGTCGCGATATTTTCCTTCACCACCGAGAAAGTGGTAAATCGAAACTTCAAATTGCAATTAAAATATGAGTGGGGTCGGCGCGGATCGAATTTGGGTTTGCTTACCTATAATGAAAACGTTTGGATCGGTTCGGTTACCGGATAACTTTCAAGATTCTTTCAATGCAGTTCTACTCATAGTTAAAATAAAAATAAACAAGTGTTTAAAAAATGCTTTCTTTGATATTTATAGTACCTTTTCACAAGACCCTGTTCATTTACTCATGTCAGTTATGAAACCAGGACTGTCACAAATGTTTTAATAGTTAGGTATGTCTGAAAATATGAAAGCTATCTTAATATATTATAACAAACCGTTTTATAAGTCTCATTAAAAGTAAAAAAGTAAAGAAGCAGCTTACATACGCCTTACGACTGTGCACAGGGTTGCCATGTGCAAAATAGCGGTTTTCACATTTCCACGAATTGTTCTTAAAACTACTCAGACATCAAGGTTTCGCCGCGAAGTTACCCACTTCACTGAGCACGTGGAAAATAATCAAATAAAATTTCCTTACCAGTGTAATTAGTCCTCGCGGGAATGGAACGCTTTTGTTCCTGTGCTTTGAAATCTTACAGCGAGCTACACGGCTCTCGTATTTGCTTAAATAAAACTCATCAAATCAATACTGAAAAGAAGTTTCTGCACCATTGTGGATCTTGTCTACCTAGTAATTAGTCATTCAACGATATGACAAACTATTTCATCATTTAGATATAAAAATCTCACTTTATTTTCAATTACTTACATCGGACTTGATACAAAAATAAGTTGGTGAAATATTGCTATGCTGATAGACACCCAACATATTCAACTAAAGACATTCTCTCTTATTCTATGCTAAAAGGACAATTACAATAAATCATCCCGACAGGGGCCACCGGTCTGAATATTTTACGTCTGAATTTTTTTAATGCTGGAAGAATAAGTATTCAATAGAACTCTCTTTAATTTGATCAATTACTTATTATTAGTTTATGTAGCAGTAAGTAGATGGCACTATTATGAGATTAACACTATAAAAACCAAAACTGCACCCTCTAGTACTCAGCGGCAATAAGTTGAGGTGCCAATGGGGTGGCTCAATCGCACAACAAAGCTGCTAACATTTATATTATAATACATAAATTAGACAAAAAGTGATGTAGATTCTATTAAAAATTCTGTTTCTGTCAAGTCTGCTAGCGGTGTGTAATAAAAATATTTTAAGATATAAATTGTTATGAATTAATATAAATTGTTATGAAGAAATAGCAACGTTTTGTTTAGTTGTAAATATCGCCAAACGATCTCTATTCGTTGATTCAATCAAGCTAAATCATGATATAGTCAACAAACTTTAGTTAGACTACTTTATGATATGATTAATTCTAATATCTGGCTAATACATATATAAAAATCTCTTTATTTATACTATGAGGACAATAAGAGATTTGCAATAATTGCAGTTTTTATCAGACTATTTAAAAATAAAAAATAAACTAATACGTACTAAAAACTTTTTTATAGATTAGAAATTAAACTTAGAAACATCTCAGATTTTATGACTTTCGATAGATGTCACTATTATTTATTTAAGTAGTAATTTGTTTTTTTTTTTGTTTTTTTTTTGATGATAAAACGTTACCCCCACACCAGGATTTTCTCCTGTATCGTGGAGGCAGTTTACAAACACAAATTGCACAAGGACAAACATCAGACCGGAATAATTATTTGTAGGCCATAGAAATACTTGTTCCGTACATTCGAACCGCGGCCCCAGCGCAGCAACTCATTGCTAAGCCACTGCGCCACGGAGCCGTAGGAATTAATAAAGTGTATAGTAGCCAGAGTTCCTATAAACTTTATTAATTCCTACTAAAATGAAATAACGAAAGAACTAAAAAATGAACGTTAGTATTTTCAAATAATTATGAATTTAATTATTTAAACATGTTAAATGTAAGTTATTTATTTTATTTTATTTATGAGTAACTAGAGGTAAAATGTTACTACTTTTTGAATTTCACGTTAGATGGCACCGTTTCAATAAAAGTGAAACTTAGATTATCGGCGTAGTTCAAATTATTACGCAACGGTTAAAATTAATTTTAGGCTTTATTTATAATTCATAAAAAAATATGTTATATGTTATTTAAAAAAATACATCAATCATATAAAATAGAAATTAACATCTTGAGGATACTTAACCCTCCTTTTTTAAAGTTCCATAAATAATCGGATAAAAAGTAGCCTATAAGTTGCCCCGGGCTTCTAACTACATACATACAAAATTTCATGGAAATATGTCCAGTAATTTTTGCGTGAATAGGGAATACACAGACAGACAGACAGACAAAAATTCTAAAAATCACTAATTTGTCTTCAGTGCCCTTTATTTAGTCCCCTGGGGTTGTTTTTTCCAGAAAATATAAGAATTACAGACACGACTTTTAAACAAATTTATTATATGTATAGATAACTTTCAAATAAATTTGTCGGTACGATACGCATGCCATCTACTGTAAGTTAATTGTACTATGCCTATAACCTTCGTGCAAGTGCAAGCAATAAGTCGTCAAAGTTTTACTGCAGTCGATCGATGAACGGTATGGCAGCGCATAAAAAACGAACAAACAAAAATTAATTTTTGTATATTAGATCATAATAAGGTTGATATTAGGTACCAATAAATGAAATATAATAAAAGTATAGTTTCATCTGCTTAATAAGTTAATTCAAACCCGAAAAATATTTTCATACAAAATAAGCCAAGTGCGGGTATAAGAGCAAGCGTTAAAAGGGTTCCAGTATGCGGATTACCTCAAATGCTATCGAAAGTTTAAATGCTACTGCTGCATGTGTTTTCGTACTTTGTGTACCTACTCATTTCTAAAAGGCCGGCAACGCACCTGCAATTCCCCTGGTGTTGCAGATGTTCATGGGCGAAGGTGATCACTTACAATCAGGTAATCCGTAACCGTTCAATCATAACTTTTTCAATATTTTATAATTTAAAAAGATCCATCTATATTTATCAATCGACTTAAAAAAGGAGATGCTGAATTCTTCAAATAAGATAATTCTGTTTGTATTTATTAGAAAGGGGTGACCTTGTATAAATTTGGTCAAGTTCTGATGATGGGATCCATAACAAAATATTGTAAAAAATAACAGTTTTACTTTTTTATAGTTTGATTATATGTAGTAAGACCAAAAAAGTTCCTACTAGACATTAGGACAGGAGGATGGAATGAAAAATTAAGAGTTTCTCATGTGAGAGCGAAACCTCGAAACCCAGAATTGGAAAGCACACATATTTTAAACACTCACTGACAAAGATCCGGTACATGGTAACCTTCCATCAGCCTGAAGTTAGCGAGGGGCACCGCAGCCGTCAGTTCCCAGTTTCTTCCCTCTTCCCTATTGAAGGCACGCCTCAGTTCCTGTACAAAGTACAGGAAGCGGTCCTTGTCAGAAAAGGAGCCTCCGCGGTCCGCAGCTCCGGGATACTCCCAGTCCAAGTCCAAACCATCAAAATCATATTTTTTTAAGAAAGCTGTAAGAAAATGGAAAGTTTTCAATGTATCTTACACTTTTCACTAGGTTTAGCACGAATGGGTCGGCTCGACCGGGTTAGGACCACGCTCTCACAGAATACCAGCATAAAATAGCAGCTTAAGGCTGCTGTGTTTCGTACCGGAGATCCTTTTTACTGAAAACGAGGCATTCCATCCAATTCCTCAGGGGTGACAACGCATCTGCATTTTGATTCTTAATCTAGGATAAATTTAGATGTCTATGAGTCATAGCATCCACTTACCATCAGGTGGACAGTGTGCTCATTTGTCACCTTTATTTTATAAAACAAAAATCTTGTGAAGGGCTCTAAAGATGATTGATGATATGATGATTTATAGTATAAATATATTTAATAATAATATAGACAGTATCGATAAAATATTTTCTAAAATAATAAACACAACCTATAAACCTAAATATAGATACAACTACGCCAGTATAGTCTAAGTCTATGGATACAACTGAATAAATAAATGTAAATGACGTTTGAAATATGTTACGAATATTTTCTTCTAAAAAAATATCAAAAATAAAACCTAATACAGCCCAGGAAGCCCTCATTGAAAATCAACGCACGTTGTTTTAATTATGTACACTTGACTGCGCCATTCCTTTGAAACGATCAAGGAAAATAATTAAAAACACCATGGTCGTGTCCCGCAAACAAACAAGGATTTATCCGGAGCACAAGTAATATGTCCCCTGAAAATATTTGCATACTCAAAGCCGGGGGCGGGCTGCGTTGAGATATAAAAATTTGCCCCGTTATACCTCGCGAGTCATGTCGCGGTGTACACTAGGTATTATTTTCACTGCATTCCTCGCCGCCACCCATGAATTTTGTTCGCTGAGAGAATGGGAACGTGAAATTAATTCGCCGTTGGTAGACGCAGAAAAAAGGCGATATTAGAGGAAATATTTTTGAATAAAGTTTATGATCATAGAATTATTACGTATAATTCTATGTTTATGATGTTCAAAGAAAAATGGGACGATATTATGGGCATCAGATAACACAAAAGCTGTTTTTTTCCTTAAACTATTCAATTTTAATCATAAATAGTAAATACCTATAATTGTACTTGAATATTTTTGCCCATGTGATAATTAATTACCGATTATTATATTTAAATAAATTATAAATAATATTATGTAATTATAAAATTATTAATTATTATACATTCCTCTAATTACCGGTGTTAGTGAATAGTATTTTCATTTTAAATAGATATACATGTATATTATAAACGGCATGATTAAAACGGCATTTTAATTACATCCATTTAACAGTATTAAAAAAAACAATTTGTGTATAGAATTTTATGAAGTATTTTTATGATAAGCAACTTAACTATTATACTTTTACGTCAAATAATGTGATATATTATATTTGTATAACAGTTACAAAAATTTCTAAAAATAACAAAATGGTTTTCTAATATAATTACACAATTAGAACAAACTACACATTAAGGATAAACAAAAAAGCAATTTGCAGTAACAGTTCTTCGCGGGTACATTGTAATGACACTAATGGAGGCCGCAAAGAAATTGTCCTATATTCTTGGTCCCGTTTGGCAAAAGACATAGCATTTGAAATTACTGTTGAAATTACCGTATACCTCATATAAAAATAATAAACCATAAACAAATAAATTATATTTCGTAGAGTGAAAACTTTATCCATCATTATTTGATATTTCTCTTATTTGATTTTGTAGTTGTATTCAAAGTATTAATCTATATGCAGTTGAATTCCATAGTGAAGGGGTTAAAGGAACTTTTAATAAAAATTAATTAATTTCGAAATTACGAATCTATAACAATGTTGAGAATAATAAAAACCTAATAATAAAACTGCCTGCTGTGCCTCGAACAGTGAGTCATGAGATCGAGAGACCCTCTTTTCTCATTCATCGTAGTCCCAAGGGGTGACAAGGTATCTGCATTTTAATTCGAGGATAGATTTAGGTATCTAATAGGCCACACCATCAGGTGGACAGTGTGCTCGTTTATCACTTTTTACTTTTTACATTATACTGAAGTGACAAACGAACTGAAGAACAACTTATGGTAAGTGGCTACTTCAGTTAGAGAGACCGTTACAGCCTATCAAAAGTTGAGTGCTGACTTAGACCTCAATCTTAGACCGAATTTGGCGGATGTGGGCTAGGCGACAAAAACTGTAAGATTTTTCCATCATGACCCCTTCTGACGTAGTGTAGACGGCCTTGGCGGCTATAGGGAAGCGAGATGGAATAATATCCATCTCCCTCGCACTTTTTCTTATCTTGTCATGAAAGAAATATTATTTTATTTTAAATGACGCTTCATTTTAATAGACACTACTAATTCATTTATTTGTATTTGTTAATCAATAATATAATAAGTTTATCAATAACAATATACTACGAAAGGAACTTTGTTCCAACCGAGTGTTCCACGACACTCACGCATGTTTTTATTTTAAGGTGTTATCCGCCAGTGCTAAATTAACATAAGAGTGACTTTCAATAATTATTATTTATAATCTGTATTGAATAAAAAAAAAGTTTCTATTTCTATCAGGAAGACGCTGCTGTCCATCCCCTGGTTTGCTTCCCTCTGTCGCATCTTACGACACCCACGGGATGATATGGGGTAGTGGATATTCTTGCACTGCAACTACACGGTTAATGGACTCCTTCAGCCAAATGAACCAAAGAAGGCTACTGATGTGTTGTTCTCACACAAACCGGCACAGCAGTTCTACTTTTTTACCGCAGAAATGGATAAGAGAGTGATACACAAACGGACTCCTAGGCAGAAAAAAACTACTGACAGAAGAACAACTACTGACTTAACTAGAAAAAATATATAAATTGGTACTTGTTCAAAGTTATAACTTTCAGGGACAGTTTTACTTTTATTTGAATAAAATAAACATTGGCGGTAACTATACAAAATAAATATTTCGAAGCAAAAAAAAAATATTTCGAAGGCATGTTAAGTCCGCCAACACGTATTGGGGCAGCGCGGCGGACACTTTCTTGCCCTAAAACCCTATCAGAAGTGAGAAGAGGCTTATGCCCAGTAGTGGGACATATATATAACTTTTATACAAAATAGGAAGTAATTATTGTGTTTAAGATATCTACCTAATCCGCCACTACCTAACTGCTATCTACATTAAATTAAACAAAAATAAAATAATAATACAATTCTGAAACAAAAATGGAATCAAAGCAGTTTTTTAATCGTTCAGTTTATAACTATAATAGTGTTCTCCAGACCGAATTTCGGTCACGGCGGCCACCCTCAAAGGAGAGTAGCTGACTGCACAAGGCAAGTTCCTAAGTGTATGCGCAAGCACAGGTGTACTCTTTATTCCCTCACTCTCAAAGTCCGACGAGACGGTAAACCGGCATGACTGGAGAGATATCAGGACCAACGGCTTTACGCCTGCACGACTTTACGGCGTACTTTTTCCGATGCACGAGGGTGAAACACCGCTAACTTTCTAACTCCGGGCAGCTACTGAATATTTCTTGACAGAAAACACAATAATATATTTTGGCCCGACCCGGAATTCAAACCCGGAACCTCATGATCAGCAGTCGCGTTTATGACCACTAGACAAACGAGGCAGTCAAATTAATAATATAAAATAGATTACTAAAACAAAACAAACGTTAATTAACTCCAAGTGTAAATTAAACCATTAAGAGGTATGTTCATTATCTCAAGCCCATCGACAAACTAAAGGCGGTACTTTCAACAACCACGAGGAAGGCACAATTTCCAAGCCTCTCTAGTTAATAACTCCCCAAAGCAGTAACTCACTATTTCCTGCTCCGGAATTGCGTAAGTGTTTGGTCTATCTACTAAATTAACACAGAAACCGCGTCTAGAGGTATAACTGTAATACATAAATATTTAGGTTAAAATATATTATAAATATATACAAATTAATGTCGAGATTAGCAAACTTATCAAGCTAAAAGTTTGGAAACTACAGTTAATTAATAAACGTAAACAAAAACGTAATAAAGTTACCTAACGTAATAAAGTTAACTAATAAAAGTAAAGTAATTTAACACGAACAAACGTCCCCCTGCTGGGCACATATCCCCACTTTAAAACAAAGAGATTTAGGGTAATAGACGGTCCGCCACGCCCTATTGTTCACCTTCACATGTTGTTGTTACAGCCTATATACGTCCCACTGCTGGGCACAGGCCTCCTCTGATTTCTGCGAGGGTTTTAGGGCAAGGAAGTGTCCGCCGCGCTGCCCCAATGCGTGTTGGCGAACTTCACATGTCTTCGAAATATATATTTTTTTCTTATTCCTCAGACATGCAGGTTTCCTCAGGATATTTTCCTTCACTGCCGAGCACGTGGTAAATCAGCACTTACAATTGCAATTAACAATTTCATTGGTGCCTGCGGAGATTGAACCCGGGTTGCTCGCGTACTTTGAAATTTACAGCGAGCGCTTAGCCCCTGAGCTACCACAGCTGACCTTCATATATCCTTGAAATATTTTTTGTCAGAGATGGTCAATAAAATCACATTTATGTCTTATGTTAAAGCGATTTCGACTCCGGCGACAATTTTCGAATATTAACGTAGAAGATAATATTATTATTGTTATTAGTAAAAGTGAACGCACTATCAAAGAGGCACTCACCGTGCCCAACGTAACGCACCCGTGATATGATTGGATGTAGGCAAATACAGTTTTTTTAAAGGAGTATGAGATGCACAGGCATAATTACAATACAACCTTTATTTGAAAACTGACTCCGTTCTTTTCACCCCTTTTCAGTGCATTCCTGGACATAGGCTTTTCCAAGAATGTAGAGATATGCTTGAATTTATTAAAAGCGTTGCCCATACTAACCGCGCTTAGCAGGCGGATTAGTAAGCGTAGATACGATATTATCTTCGCATTGGTAATATTCCTCCTCATCAATCGTCTGTATAATTTAAGGTTTGTGATTCTTTTGGTGGTTCCGCCATTACTCAGGTCTCCGAGCCTCGTTCGACGATACACCCTGGGCAGGTAAGATTTTAAATGTTCGCCTTTACGCCATGACAATTAAAGCTAACCCCGGCTGGGATTTCAATCCAGGATCCGCGTCGTAATTAGAATAAAAGGGCTCTGACTAATAGGCCGTGCGGTCGTCAACACTTAAATATGTATAGAAATTAAAAAAAAATCGAAGCCGTAAGAATTAAAAATTAAAAGACACTTATTAACCCTATTTTTTCTTACTTTAGCCTATAGGATATAGTAGTTTTAAATTAGTAAATGGTTAAGGTTCAATCATGTAAACTCAATAGACACATCCGTTAATTGCCGAGTCATGAAAGTGTTAATATTTTTTAAATTTTCTTGGCCTTGTTTTAATTAGGATCACTCATTCAACCTGTTAGAATTTACAATAGTAAAGAAATCAAATAAATCATATCAATAGTAAAAGGAATAAAAAACGGCGGAGATTCGCAGTCAGACGGACAACGTGCAAGAATTATCGTAATATAATACAAATTCATCAGTTTCTTGTTCTAAAACTTTATTTAAAAAAAATAACTTTGAAAAGCCATATTTTCTTTGAAATTTAAAAAGTAGTATGAAAATAATAATGTAGCACAATATAGTCACATAAAGGCTATTATTTAACAAAACACATTTTAAAACAAGTATATTTTTAGGTTATATAAAATCAAGACGAAAAGCTAGACGTTACTTTTGTATGCAGGTTGCATACTTACTAGTGTTCTCGTATCGGCTTACACTATTTCACCTACACGAATCCTTTCAAAATTTTAGGTTGCAGCTCGCGTTTCAGCACGACCTCTTATATAAAGAACCGTTTAATTTTAAGCTGGCGAGCATTCCCTTTCTTTGCTATAATTCTCTTTGACTTTGGTTGGTAAAATTAGATGTAAACTGCTTTAAATAAAACTTGCATTGAAATCATTGACGCACAACACTGACAATTAATCTATTCAAATAAATAAAATTGAAGTGTCTGTTTATTATGTTAAAATAACAGCTTTTTACTAAATACATATGAAAGTATATACGGTACTTATAACGAAAAAACAATTAAAAAAAATTTTTCTGTCTGTTTGTTCAGGCTTATCTCCGAAATGTCTGGACCAATTTTGACAGGACTTTCACTGGCAGATAGCTAATGTTATAAGGAGTAATTTAAGCTACTTTTATTTTAGAAAAAGGATTAGAGTTCCGCGCAAAAGAAATAAAACCCATTAAATTCAATCCAAAGAAATTCCACGTGGATGCAGTCGCGAGGAACAGCATGTGATTTAAATTTTAAATATTCTGTAGTCGTTAAAGTACCTATCACTTTTATTAAACTTAATAAACATAAAAATAAGTATCTAATACTTCACTTTTTAACTTATTATTACGAGTGCTGGACTACAATCCCACCTAGTGGTAAATGGCGATGGAGCTCTAGATGGTAAATTACACTATATAGCGTAACAAAAGTCTTTTCATTATTGTATTGAAGACGCCCTGATTGTAATCAGATGGAAAGCATTATATATTATTATATTGAAGTATTGAGAAAATGAAACGATGTGCAGTGCAAATATACGTAACAAAAGCCTATTCACTCTTGCCTTGAAGACGCCCTGATCGTAATCAAACTGAAGCATTATATATTATTATATTGAAGTATTGATAAAAATGAATTTAATACTCCTCCCTTTAAAGCCAATAAAACTGTTTATTTGATATGATTTATATGAAATTAAAACTAAGCAGCTACATATTTTTACGTGGTAGTGCCACGCTACAGCTATATTACAGTTGTAGCGTGAATGGGTCGGCTCGACCGGGGAAGGGCCACGCTCTTACGGAATTCCAGGGTAAATTAGCAGCTTAATGCTGTTGTGTTTCTTGATTGCTGCGCATTTTTTTTGTAAAAAACATTACCCCCACACTAGGATTTGCTCCTGTATCGTGTAGGCAGTTTACAAACATAAATTGCACAAGGACAAACATCCAAACCCGGAACAATTTTTTGTAGGCCATACAAATACTTGTTCCGTGCGGGATTCAAACCCGCGGCCCCCAGCGCTGGAACTCATTGCTAAGCCACTACGCCACGTAGCCGGCATTTGTATTTTGATTCTTAATTGTAGATAGTAGCATCCACTTACCATTAGGTAGACTGTGTGCTCGTTTTTCAAACATATTCTATTAAAAAAATATATAAATATTTCCAAGCGAAGGATTACCCTATATAGTCCCCTTGGTGTCGTAAAAAGTGACTAAGGCAAATAAAAGACTTCATTGCCACCGATAGACGTCGGTATATCATTTAGAAGCCTGATGTAACATACCCTTTAGAAGCCTGAGGTATCGAGGAGTAGCGTCAATTCCGCGAGACATCTGCTATTGCAACCGCCAATCCGCCTGGCAAGTGTACGATTATGGCATATTTTAAACTCTTTCCTAGGTTATTTTTAACTTTACTAGATAGTAGGACATTTCTTTTTAGGGTTTATTTATTACTTTCGCCAAATAGTACTTCTTACACTGCTGCGTTCCAGTCTAAAGTGTATAGAAAGCCAATATGATTACAGGCTGTAAAGCATTCCAACTTAGTCCTTAAAGATGATTACGAATCTGTAGTCTTATTTATTTTGATCGAAGTTGTCTGCGAGGTGTCCTTATTCTCAGTAGCCAAAAAGAAAAGCTCTATATTGCTTTGTACTGACGTCGATAGGCGTGCGACATCAAAATATATATAGTTCGCAAAGCAAAGTAGGAGATTATCTAAAATAAGGAAACAACTGCACATAAACGCGTATAAATTCTGAAGTCTCAGTACAGTACTCACCAACTATACTGCGCACGAAGCTCATTCGCGAGCTCTTCTGAGCCACCATGTGGGAGTACTTCGAGCCTCCCTCAGCCCAACCACCCACTGCCACCATGAACTTGACGCCAGGGTGGGAGGAGCGGAGCGATGTGAAGTTCTTGAATCCGTTCTTGTCGACGTCTAACTGCGGGATTAGTTTTTTTAAGTAAACACGAGGCGATATGGAATAAGTTGGCTTTGTGAGCTTATGATTGAAGCTAGTTTATAGGGTTGGTGTGGTTGTATTTATAGTTCATTGCACTCTACATAATGCATATTATATACAGGCTGCACTGATAAGTAGAAATATGAAGAGTCTACATTTGTTGATATTAATAAATAATAAATTTAAAATAATGAGTGGACTCTCCTGCTTATTGAACTATTCGAAAGAATTCTCTGCAATTCTTATTTCATATTGTATAAATTCAATGTAAAAAATAAAATATCTGATTAAAACAAACAAAAAGTAAACAAGTGGTAAAACTAATAATTTTGTACAACCGACTTCAATGTAAACAATTGGTAAAATTAAAAATCGAAAGTCGAAGTCAATTAAATACGTATTATTAAGGATAACTCAAAAACTACTGGTCAGATCTTGATCAAATTGGGGTAAATTGGCAACATGGGACCACACAAACAGCACCAGCTTTCAAATAAAAATATAATCAAAATTCACCTAGAAAAAAGTTCTGAGGTAACACACATAAAAAAAAACCATCGAATTGAGAACCTCCTCCTTTTTTTGAAGTCGGTTGAAAATAGTTTGTCTCGGGTCCAAAAGCTATAGTATAACTACGTAAATAATATAATAGTATGATATATGACGAAGATGATGATAATGATGATGATGGTGATATATGGGGTAATAATACTAGAAAATAATTTAACATTCCTGAGGCATAAACCGTTACGTCTTACATAATTTAAAATTATCCCACTGTATTTGTCGTTCTTGGCAAAGAAATAAGATTTTAATTTTCAATTCTGTTAACAGTAACAACTAAACAGTAAAAATTTTAGTAGTCAAATACTTTTGAGTTACTAGTGTTTTATTTATACGGTAATGGAGAACTTAGAGAATTTAATGACGCTAGCATTGTGTTTTGTCTTGGTCTAGTCTTGTCATTCCGCAATATATTTTTATGATACGCATAAAAGATTCGAGAGAAGAGCACTTTTAAAAATGAAAGCTTTTCTCTTCATTAAAATACGTACTACAGATTAAATACGAATATATATACATAACAACGTCATTAATAGTAATTCTTAGTAGTTGCAAGACTACCTGAGACCACTACAATTCAAATAACGAAAAAAAAATTATTACAATAATTTGTAGGAAAGAGAGATAGTATTTTTTTAAATTTATTGTTTTTTATATAGAGTTAAAGTCTCAGAAAGATTACCATTAGGAAGCAAATTTGTATTTGATGCAAACACTATCAAATATGAGAATAATAATAATTGTTTGATATCATGATTAGACTAATAAAGGCATTCTTATATTTACCTCAGGATCAATGACCAAAACTTCGTTTGTTTTTTCAGTGACTCCGATAAATGAATATATAATGTGTGTACATTTCTCCACGGGGATGTCCTCAATGCCGTAGCGACCCACACCAGGCCGGTACACAGCCCAGTTACTGAAGTAGCATACTATACGCGCTCTGTCATCCGCTGGGAAGAGTAAACCGTAAAGTAATATTATTACTTTAGGAACTATAATAGTAAAAACTTTAACGCTTTCTTAAAATTCGTTCACTAAAATTATTCTAACAATTTTATCGCCTTCTATAAACAGCGATTGCAGTACATAGATAGTTAGATAGAAATTTTCTGGGCATCGATTAATACATATCATGATAGACCAAAGGTTTATTGTCATCAGTCATCATATAATTTAGGTTTTTTTCTAAAATGAAAACACTCCGTAACTTTTGAGTTATTGACAATTTTCTAACTCTGCTTACGACTCTACAATGTAAAATGCAACACTCTAAATTTTAATTCTGCTAAATTGCATGGAAATATTTTATCATAAACGTTACTTTAAAATATATAATCTAAATTAACTCTATCTTTTGTTACTTTACATCAAATAACTTCAAATAACAAACAAACGACTCAAAACAAGTAAAAATTTTATATTTTTTGAATTTACAACGTAGCAAGTTCGAGTTATAAATCTCCGAGCCCTGAATTTACCACACCTCATCCCATGTGTGTCGATAATCTCCATTATTTTATACGCTATATTATATTTTATATAAATTTCCATTAAGTTTAGGGACCTTTGAAAACTGAAAAAAGTATAAATAAAAACCTTTTAATTAAATTTTACGCCGTGTGATGGCCGTTTAAGAAAATTCATGAACCTGTACATCGTAGAGTCATGCTGCAGCTACATTATGGTTGTAGCACGAATAAGTCGGTTCGACCGGGGAAGGTCCACGCACTAACAAAATACCAGAGTAAAATAGCATCTCAATGCTGCTGTGTTTCGTATGGTGAGTTTTAGAGAACCGGAGAGCATTTTTACTGGATACAAGGTATTCCATCTTAGTCCTCAGGGGTGACAATACAACTGCATATTGATTCTTAATCGAAGATAAATGGAAATGTCTATGGGCAGTATCCACTTACCATCAGGTGGAATGTGTGCTAGTTCATCACCCTTATTTTTAAAAAATGGGTGTCGTAAGAGGCTAATATTGTAAAATTCCATCCTCATAGTACGATTTACGCGGAATTTTCTGTCTCGCAAAACCACTGTTATTTACTGTCGCCAGCGGTTTTTCCAGACCAATACACTTAAGGACATTTTTTTATTATTCTAAGCCAGTGCTTGACTACCTGAAGACCTTCAAGGAAAAGCCTACTCCTTTCTAAAATATCGGCAACATACGTACAATTCCCAGGTGTTGCATATATTCATGGGTGACGACTGACGATATCACTAACCATCAGGTGAGCTGTATGCTCGTTAGCCGCCTCGTCCATAAAAATGCCAAAATGATCTCATAGCAACCGGAAGATGATGATATGAACATCCTATTAACGCCAGATGTAAAATATACAGATCGGCTGTGGGGAGAAGCTTCGAAGATACGAGATATAAAAAGATAACCACAGCTACAATCTGTCTTCAAGTAAAAATTTGTTTGTCTTCTCTCCTAGCCTTCTTTATTAGCCCGAAGAAGTCTACTGCACTGGACATAAGCCTCTCGTATAGTAGGAAGAATTTGCCGTAATCGCTTGCTTGTCAGGCGGATTTACAATCTAGATCGTCTTATTTATTTAGTTTATATTCCCCTATTCATATGTGCTTAATTATTAAAAATCTAATATGTTAAATCGACCAAGTTTTAAGACACTACTTAACAAATTTAAATTATGTAATTTAGGAATTTATTAATGATCTATAATTTTTGATGATGATGGTCAACTACTCAATTGTATATAATTTATAGCCATGCGTTTCAACGTTTCGTAATCCTAATTAGACCGGGTTCCTGCCTTGGGCTCAAGTTCCATTAATAATGCTATATCTAAATTAGTGAATTGGTTTAATGTAAACAATTTGCATTTAAATGACACTAAAACTAAATGTATGTCATTCATAATACTAATGTAAAGAATATAAACTACTTACACGCCTTCGCTGTAGTTGCGACTGCCAGGACAACCAACGTCGCTAGTATCGCACGCATTTTAACCTGAAACAATAATTTAATATTGTTATTTTTTAAATATTAGGGTGACAAAGCAGCGACAGTACAGTAGCCTAATGGCAGTTTGCGGACCGCGAACTCGAAAGGTCCTAGGTTCGAATCAGCCATACGACCACTGTCGTGAACAACTTCTAAGACTAAGCACTTTAAAGCTATCAGCTAAAGCACTTTAAGCTTATCAGGAGTGATAAAAGGGAATATCAATAGTGTTAATAGTATTACTAGTATTTTTTATATAATAAAAAAGCAGCTGATAGTCCGTCTGATGGTTAATAGCTACTGCTGTAACCTGCAACCAAATTTAAAAAAGAAATCGACAGATGTGTTATCACTACTATACAGATGCGCTATTACTGAGAACTAACGTCAAATGACAATCAGCCTGTATTTTTTACTGGCTCTCTCACCCTTCGAACCGGAACAGAAATAGGCAAGAGAATGGTCTAATCCAGATCGCCAACTAGCAAATACACAATTGTTTGCCATGACTTTTCACGTTCATCGGTATTTGTAAACATTCCATCTATCTATCCATCCATTACAGTCTATAAAAGTTCACTGGTGTATATAGGCCTCACCCATAGATTGCTTTATAGGGGATTTAGCCATAGTTGACGCACTAGGTAGACGGTTTGGAAACCGCAGTTTTTATAATTTTGAGTAGTTAAGTAAGGTAAGAAAGATGCTGTTGTCCATCTCCTGTTTCAGTTTCCCTCTATCACCTCTTATGACACCCATGGGGCGATATAGGGTAGCCACTACACGGTATGTAAACGTTCCCTTAAACCTAAATAAAAGCAAGCAATGAAACATTTAATTCGTATGGTAAAAAGCTGTTACATAATTTATGTGCTCTACTTGAAAATAATCCTTACGAACGATGCTACTAAGTTTTTCTTGCGTAGCAGCTAATTAGGGATAAGATAGGTAACATATAATATCGACTAGCGACGCTCAACAAGTTATAACGGCACAAACGTAACGGGACCGTTGCTCGAGTTGTCATTCTGACACTCACCCATTAACCTGGTACCCTAATGTCTAACATGACACCAATTCATTGACTAACGAGATGCGGCTAGAGATACAACTTGAGAATATTGAGTTCGTTGATAAATTTAGAAGGAACTTAGTTTAGGATATATAAGGACTATTAATAACTTAAATTTATTAAGTTCTTTATTTGCTGAAACAGATTTCCTGGAAACTTTCAAGTAATTTCCATTTATTCATTCATTGCAGTTCATCAAAAGTCTACTACTGAAAGTAGGCCTCACTCATAGACTGCATCATAAAGAAGGATTTTCCAATAATTGCCAGGCTTGGCAGGTGGGTTGGTAACCGCAGTTTTTTTTTATGAATATTCCTTTCTTATCAGAAAAATGCTATATGCTCACCCCTTACAACACCTAGGGGATGACATGGATTAAGAGATCCGATAATAATAATTATAACTTTCTTTTAACGGTGTAAGAATATCCACTACCCCATATTATCGTCCCGTGGGTGTCGTAAGAGACGATAGAGCGCAACTGAAACAGATGACGGGCAGCAGTATCTTCCTGATAACAAATCAAAATATTAAAAAACTGCGTTTGACAACCCACTATGCGTGTCAACTAGGGCGAAATCCCCCATCAGGCAATCCTGTGTTCAGCAGTGGACTTTTATAGGCTGTAATATGGCAAACCTAGTGATAAGTTGTAAAAGTAATTGGTGCCGATAAATTTTAGTAATTTAAATATTGTAAATTCATAAAATCCATCTCAATTTTATGTTATAGTTAATAATTACTGCCGCTTTGTATTTAATATTTAAGAAAGTCGGTACATAAATATTACAACAACATTTTGGTGTTGGAACAAAAAGTGGCAGGTAACGAACATTGTTTTAAAATCATTGTAATTCTTATTTCATATCATTCCTTTTATAAATTAAAGATCTATTCTATTACTATTACTCGGATTTTTACATTCTTTGCGGGTTTCTTTTCGAATTATTTTAACGGTAATTTGATTTCCAACTCCAACTCCAGCTTGCGTTCCAAGAACTTAACGCGTCCAAGGAGCAGTGTGAACTATTGCTTAAGGAAAGGGATGATAATGAAAAAGAAATAGCATAATTGCCAAAAACACACAATTGAAATGTGATATGGTTAAGTTATATACAGAATACACAAGTGTTATAAAAGAAAGAGATCAGCTACAGGGAACGGTTAATGAGTTTGACCAATGCAGCAAGGAATATGGGGAAGCTCTCAGGTTTATTACTGCATTGAAATTACAGTTGAATGAGGCTAATGAGCAAATAACACAATTTAAAACATATATAGATAACTTTAACGCCTCCCAGACTCAAAGCTTGTTCTCTGAGCTTGTGCAATGTAATACTTCAAGAACTTTACAGCAATCTGCAACAATAGATTTGACCGGTGACGACTCTTCCACTTCAGGAAACACAGTAAGGATTAATTTCAGTAAAACCAAATTGAAGAAGTATATAAAAGTTAATAAATACATAAGGAAAGTACAAAAATTAATAAAAAATAAGATTAATACCAAAAATTATGTTAATTTATGTAAAGAAAAGCAAACATTGATATATGAACTTAGTTGTATTCAATTGAGGTGGATAACATAAAAAAATGTTATGAGACTGACGTAGAGTGCCTTAAATCAGAAATATTATCACTTACTAACTCCCTTCAAACTGTGTCCAATAAATATAAATCAGCCCAAAACGAAATAAAAGAACACATACTGGCTATGGATAATCTGGTAAAGACATGTAAATATAATGAGGAGCGTTTTGACTCCTTAGTTAAACATCAATGTGAGTGTCAGCATTCAATACCAGCTTCTTCAGAGTCGGTGTATGCTGATAATATTATACCACCACCAAAACTCTATGACAGTGCCATAGCAGAGAAGCTTAAAATAAAAAATAACTCAAATATTAACAAAAATAATATAATTGTGTAAAGCGATGACATGGGAAAAAATCTAGGCATAACTTTAAATAACTCTTTCAAGGGACAAAATATTACAAATTGCTGCATGCCTGGAACATCTTTTAGTGACATCCTAAATAAAATTATAGTTACTAAATTTTGCCCAAATAGTACAATAATAATTTTTGTTGGTAGAAGAGGCAGTGTAAACAACAAACAGTTATTAAGATATATTGAACAACTTAATAACTTAAATGTACTCAAAATTGTCTTGTTCACACTGCCTTACATACAGGGATTGCCACAGGAAAATAATCTAAGACATAATTTAAATATAAAAATTAATAATTTAATATGTAACAATAATTTAAATTTGACATATAATTGTAATGATAATAATGACAAATTTCATTTAATTGACATAAATAATTTAATAAAAAAGTTTTGGACAAAAGATAGGTATTACTTATCCAAATATAATTTAAGACTGGTAGCAAATGTGCTATCTTAATATTTACTTTTTAACTCAGCCAAGTTTTTGGCTACCAAGACTGCTTTTATTGAGCATGATAATCATTTGACATTTAATTAGGAATCAGTTCCAACTAATTTAAATTAGTAAATGCGACAATAGAGGCAATCTCTAGCAATAATAAGAGTTTAATTAATTTTAAATGGAGCCCACAAATAAGTAATAAAAATTGTTTACACCTGGTGCATCAAAATATACAAGGCATGATGGGCAAAGAATTGGAAGTTGAATTGTTTTTAAATAGTAACAATATACATATCCTTTGTATTACCGAACATTGGCTAAAAGATTATAATTTCAGAGATCATCAGGTGGTCAGTTCCTTCAATAAAGAAAAAAGTTTACGTTTTGGCTCCTTAATATTAGCAGATAAATCATTATTATGTAAAGAACGTAAGGATATTGTGAGCCTCTCTGTTGAGCGAACTGTAGAAATGGCTTGTGTCGAGCTCGAACACCTCATTGTTGTAAGTGTTTACAGACCCCTATGTGCTACTTATAACTATTTTGAAAGGATTGTGGAAGAAGTTTTGCTCAAACTTAGTAAACAGAACAAGTCTGTTGTAATGTGTGGAGACTTTAACATCAATCTCCTTGAAACTTCATCCATTAGTATTAAGTTTAGCTCATTGTTTAAATCGTATAATCTTGTTAATTTATTCTTAGAACCAACACGTGTTGCTGGGCCTAGTGCGACCTGTATAGATAACATTTTTACAGATGTTAAGCTCTTGCATAAATCAATTATTCAAAATTTAAGTTCAGATCACTGTGGACAGTTGGTATCATTGCCTTACATACACAAAAAACAGAAAAATAAGAAAGTTGTGTTTGTTAGCGTCGAATCTGGTGTGTTTCCTGATTTAATGAAACACAGTAAAGTCATACCTTTATTTAAATCTAGTAGTACATTAGACCCCGCCAATTTTAGACCGATTTCTGTACTACCAACATTTAGTAAAATTTTGAAGAAATAATTTTAGATCAGATCTTAAGTTTCTTTAATATTAATAAATAGCTACATAAAAATCAATTCGGTTTTACAAGGGATCGCTTGAGTTGAGCTTTTTAAACATATTTTTTGTGCATGGGAGAATTCAGAGGATGCTTTGGGTATATTTTGTGACCTTTCCAAGGCCTTCAACTGTGTTCACCATGAGACATTAATCAGGAAGCTACAGTACTATGGTGTCAAGAACACAGCGCTTAAACTTATTATTTCATATTTAAGTAATAGAATGCAGAAAGTTATTGTCAATGGTAAAAGTTCTTCCGGGTCACTTGTACTAATGGGTGTCCTTCAGGGATCGATTCTCGGCCCATTCCTATTTCTGGTATATATTAACGACTTAACTTCACTTGTAGGGGATAATCATGATATATTATTATTTGCTGATGATACTTCCTTGATTTTTGAACTTAAACGTCAATAATTTAAATGTGACGAAGTGAATAATGCTATATGAAAATTAATGCATTGGTTTAACGTTAATAATTTACATTTAAACGGAAATGAAAATAAATGTATTAAATTTACAATAACGAATGTTAAAAATCTAGGTACCAATGTGTTTTTAAATGGGGAAGAACTGAGCCCTGTTGAATCCACTGTTTTTTGCTATGGGGAAATGCGGCTGATTCAGAAACTATTTTTGTTTTACAGAAGAGGGCCATTAGAGCTATTTACAACCTAAAACCGCGAGAGTCTCTTAGAGATAAATTTAAAGAAATAAATATATTAACTTTTGCCTCTCAGTATATTTACGAAAATTTAATATTTGTTCACAAAACAAAGGTAGTTTTAGTAAAAAAAGTGATATACATTCTGTAAACAATAGGAACAAACACAAGCCGGTGATACTTGGGATTCCTTCTTGGGGCAATGTATACGCTATTACAACAAGGTCCCCGAAAGTGTACAGGCTCTCTCTATTACCAAGTTTAAATGTTTTGTTAAGCTGAAACTCTATAAAGGGGTTATTATAGTATAAATGAATACATGGTTGATAATAACCCCAGGGAATGAGGTGGTCGCTTCCAAGCAGTTTCTAAAATAAATTTTGTACTTAAATAGTTTGTACAACAATTAATGTAAAATTTACTTTAAAAAAAAGTCCTGCTGGGTTTCTTGCTGGTTCTTCCCAGGACAGTGGTTTTTTTTCGAACCAGTGGTAAAGTAAAAAATGACTCAATAAGAATTACACGTGTAATCTATATTGAATAAAAAATTATTTTATTCTATTCTAATAGATGGATGGGTAATGGAACTTTCTTTTCGTTTTATAATAGTTACTTAAGTAGTTTTTGTACGTTTCTTTTACATATTTCTATGATTTGCAATAAAAATTAATTCCTGTGTATGTATGGCAAGCTTTTTTACAAACATTTTTAAGTTTTAATTGATTGCAATTAAAATTGTTTTTTTTTTCTTAAACACTATAAGACAAAGGAAAAATAGTTAGAGGGTTATAAATTGCCAACAGGATAAACCGACAGACAAGACTCATCAGACATTCGTGATTCATTCCGCTTCGTGTAGGTACGACAGCTTTTGTCATGTTACCACAATACCTATTATTTAAATAGACTTACATACACTTTACAATATTTGCACTGCTTTCTCATCATTAACTGTTCAATCAATGAATGGAACCGTGTTTACAACGTGACTTATTGTATTATCTGAATATATTATTGAATTTATCTGTGTTTACGCAAGGGGCCAACAGTATCACAGACATTCTACAAACAATTGAACATATACAGGAAAAACACTGTCAGAGGTGAAAATAAATAAAACAATATTTCGTAGTGAAATATATTATGGTTTCTTATATTTACGCGAACACTACACATTGAATAAAACTATCTTTACGGATTTTATCGCGTTTAATTTTACTAATTTTGATTCCGACGTTTCGGGTGCTTTAGCACCCATGGTCACGGGGACACGGGGGACAAGGGGATCAGTTTTATTCAATGTGAAATATATTGTTTACTAGCGATCCGCCCGGGCTTCGCTCGGGTGATTTCTGGATCTCGACAACAGCTCCACCTACCGGGTCCAATTGTGAAACTAAACCATCCAGTGACCCACTCAAACACACACAAAAACTTTCATCGGATCACACATTTCTGCTTGTTTGCATAAAAAGCTTTCGAACGGATATAAAATTAGCCGTGTATCAAATAAACATGCGAGGCGAGAATGTCATTTAAATTTCCAAGCCTCATAGAAATATCTATCGAAGTAAACAGGGAAAGCTACTTATGTGGGCGTTAGTAGAATTGTTCGCGAGCGATGACACTATAAAACCGGTTGTACATCTGCAGAAAGTAACGATAACGAGTTCAGATCGATCAGTGATGCTAATTTATACGAATGCCGGTCCCTGACTCAATGTGTACGAAACCTCAATGGGTACGAAACTTTAACCCCGAATATAAAGACTGAGGTATACCGGAGCATTTCTATTCTGTCGGGAAGTTAAATACGCATTTTATTTACGAACAACGCTACAAATCTCTACATATAAAAATCAATTGCTGTCCGTTAGTCTCGCTAAAACTCGAAACTGGCTCGACCGATTTTATTGAAATTTTTGTGTGTGTTTGAGTGGGTTGCTGGATGGTTTAGATTTACAATTCGACGCAGTAGGTGGCGCTGTTGTCGAGATCCAGAAATCACCCTTTCGAAGCCGGGGCGGATTGCTACTCGATTATAAATTATAATTGTAAATTTAGTAGTACAATGTTCGTACTATGGGTGTCGTAAAAGGCAACTACGTGAAATGCCAGCAAAATAACTATTTTCATATGCCAAATATAAAATGGCCAAATTGGCGTCAAAGATGTGAGACCTTTAGTAATCACGCCTAAACGTGGCGGTCCTGTCTATTATTGGAAGGCCCTAATCTACTATTTAAGGACTACTTATAGACTGTTAATTAAGAGGAAGATAAATAATGTCTTCTTGGCTGATGTACGGCGACATCACTCGAATAATCGGAAGCTATCAATTGCGTAGGAGTATAACAGTATGCGACCCGCAAACTCAAGAGGTCGTGGGTTCGAATTCGCCATTCGACTACTGTCATGAACCACGCCTAAAACAAGCATTTGAGTCTACCAGAAGTGGTCAAAGGGAATATTGATAATGTCTTAAATAAATAAAAAACGCAGAGGCACTAACCAAACCTACCCGTGCCTATTGAAATTAATAACATAACACTCACGCCTGTCACCCAGAGGGGTAGGCAGAGATTATGGACTTCCATTTGGCACGATCCTGACACACCTCTCTCGCCTCCTCCATACTCTCCATATACCTCCTCCATATACCTACGCATACACGCTCGTCGGTTAAGGGTACTCTTAATTTGGCCCATTTTCAGTATATCGCCAATTTGGTCGATAAACCTTCGTCTAGGGCGTCCCTTCCCGACTCTGCCGTTCACCTCTGCCACATAAATTTGCTTTGTCACTCTTTCCTCATTCATTCTTTCTACATGACCAAACCACCGAAGCATTCCTTTCTTAATCCTGGTCACAACATCATCTTGCTAACCACACTCTTCTCTTATCACACAATTTCTCACTCTGTCATTCAGATTCAGCCCTAACATACTCCTTAATGACCGCATTTCTACAGCATTTATTCTACTCTGCTTCTTCTGCCACACCTAACTTTCACTACCATACATTAAAGTAGGGACTAACACAGCATTGTGAATTGCCATACGTGCCTTTTTGGACACATTCTGACTTTCCACAACAGAGTGTAGAGCCCCATTTACTTTATTTCCTGCGTTCACTCGTCGTTCTATATCCTTATCATACCTACCATCCCTGCTAAATACACATCCCAAATACACAAACTCATCTACTTGCTCGACCAATTCCCCTTCTATTCTTATTTCACATATTGTTTTACTTTCTTCTCTTTCAAAGACCATAACTTACGTCTTACTTGCGTTCACTTTCATTCCCCTTTCTTTTAAATTAATAAAAAAAGAAATATATTTAATTCTTCGACGTTATAATTAAAAATTTCCCTTCTAATTTTTTCTCCAAATCTACCACCATTTCTAAATGAATTTTATTTATTTATATATCTATTCTTCATTGTAACACCTTACGACTAAGGTAACAATGGGCGGACTTAATGCCTGTTGGCATTCTTTGCCAGTCAACCCGTATGTTCTTCTGACCCAAGAAGAAACGGCGAAACTTCACACTATGCTTAACACTTTTGCGATAAAATGAGACGTGGCCTTTTCAAGCCGCGAGCCCTGAGCCCGATTAAGCTGTAAAAGTCAACTGAATAATAGCACTGACATCACAGAAAATAGAGAAGACCAGAGGATGACCATAATACAGCTTTCAAGACACATGGACGATCACAACACAACAAGACTCAACTCAACTGTTTCTGTATTTAAAATAATATCAGTTAAAACGAAATGAAACATTAATTTCCATTCAAATATAGACAAATATTCTAGTATAATAATAATACGAGTAAATATCGTACGTAGTAGTACTTATTACACACCTTCTATTTGTCTAATATTGAGTTAATACTCGCTTAACTTAAGTAAATTAGGGCAACGCGAGGCTTAATCAGTCAGAACGATGTGTTATAGTGATATAAATTAATTAATAATAATAGTACAGCTGCTTAATATGTATTTCCTCAATAAATTCACATTATGTTTCCTTAATAGCCTAGAACTTATTCTAATAGCATATTAAAAAAAATAGGTGTGTTCATTTCATATTATTTAAAAAGAATCATATCTGCAATATTTCAGAAGAGGAAAAAAAGAAAAAAAAGAGAGAATGTCATAGAGAAACTTAGTTGATTGAGATTTGTTATTTTTGAATTTAAATTAAATTAATATTCAAAAAACTGAAGGTAACCGGGCTAACTATGACATTGGGACGTCAAACACCTCAGTACCCCCCGTGACCATGGGTGCTGTAAAGCACCCGAAACGTCGAGAATCAAAATTAGTAAAATTAAACGCGATATAATCCGTAAAAATAGTTTTATTCAATGTATAGTGTTCGCGTAAATATAAGAAATCATTTGTTATTTTTAATATAATTATGCAAATTTCACAAAATAATATAAATGATTATTATTTTTGTAAAATTATGGTAAGCGTTTAGTTGCAACACTGCTGGCTCTGGATTGTAATCTCGCAAGAAACAGATTACAGATTACATTTAGCATTAAGAAATCCTTAACATAATCTATGGAGATTTTGCAGTGTGTTATTATACTTCAGCACGAATAGGTGGGCTCATCTGGGGTAGTACCACAACACAGAATACCAGCACAAAGCTGCCGGGTTTCATATGATAAGTGACGAGAACCGGAGATGCTATTTACTGTTTACGAGGCATTCCATCTTAGTCCTCAGGCGGACAACGCATCTCCATTTTGATTTTTAATCAAGTATAGATGTTGGTGTCTTTGGGTTACAATGTCCAGTTACCATCAGGTTGACTATGCGCTCTTTTGTCACCCATACGTCTATAATAAAACATTGGACGGAAGTGATAAGCCGTTTATTACAGAGCGGTAATTATACTCGTGGCCTCTGCTTAAGGAGCGAAAACAATTGTAACTTAATTACTTTGAATAGAGAGCAAATTTCGAGAGATTTCGATTTCAAAGCTTTTGCCTAATAAGAAGTAAAAGTAAAAGAGGGGTAAACTTGTGTAGAAATTCCGTTTGCGTATACAAATTACGAGTAAACCAAAGTCGCAAGGTCGAAAGTTGAAACGGTTGTGGAGTAAATACAATGTACCGTCGCGTCGTAATATTTTAATTTAATTACGAAGTCCCTTAATCTCTCCTTGTAGTTTCAAAATACCATCCTTTTCTATAAAGCTTAGAAAGTCTTTTCAGGAACATTAAACCACATTTTAATGAAAGGCTAAGAACATTTTAAAATTTGTTAAAGTTTTTAAATTTAAGTAGTGAATTTTTAAAACTTTATAAAAATTCTAGAATACGTCGCTTTATAGAAAATTCCTAGTAAATTGATGGAAAATGTTGATTTTCTTATATGGTAGCCATTTAGCTTATGTGAAATTGCTAGTTAATTTTCATATTATCACAGCTTAAGCGGTAATTGAATATTATAAACACAAAAGCACACACTGGTCTATAAAATTAGGATCTAATATAGTTTCAGATCCGTAGTAGTCACAATAGTCCTGGATGCAAAAACCGGGGTTCACACGATCATAATGACCGCAGCCCAGAAACATACGCAAAACCACATATTTCGACATCATGCGACTACATGTATTAGAGCATCGTAGTGGCTTCCCATTCTATAACCCTAACAAATTTTATTTACACAAAATGCACCTATCATATTATCACACTATGCCCAGGGTTGACTGAACGACCTTTGTAACCCTTTTGTTAAGGTGTAGATAATAAAATATAAATAAATAAATCAATGAAATATAATTTATGCTAAGCATAGAGAAGTTTCATGGAGAGCTACATCAACAGGCACCACGATGGGCAGATAAACTGGAAGGCAAAAGAGACTCTCGCACTAACAATTCTCCCCGTCACCCGTCTGTGAAATTGGGGTTCAGAAATTTATGAAGGAATTAAGAAAAAAGGAGAAAGATAGAGATTAATCGCCAGGCTCCGTTAATCAAACAGTAGAGATCGAATCGATCAAGTGCACTCTATGAGAACGTTTACAGGCTGTTAATACAAAAAAAGTGAGCCGTGATAGCTCAGATGGTTAGCGCTCGCGGTAAATTCCACAGTACGCGAGCAACGCGGGTTCGTTCCCCGCCGGCACCAATGAAATTTTTAGTTGCAATTTTAAGTGCTGATTTACTACGTGCTCGGCGGTGAAGGAAAACATCGTGAGGAAACCTGAATGTCTAAGAAATAAGAAAAAAATATTTCGAAGAAATCTGTAGTTCGCCAGCACGCAATGGGGCAGCGCAGCGGGCATTTTCTTGCCCTAAAACCTTCTCAGAAACGTAAGGAGGCCTTTACCCAGCAGCGGGACGTAATAGGTTGTAACTTTAACTTTAATACAAAGAATAAGAGAATCCCCATTGTGTCCCTTGGGTGTCGTTAAAGGCGACTTACGGCGACTAAGACCTTCGGCTTTTGATACATAACGGTATGACCATCTAGGATACGCCAGGAAATACGGTACTAGTACGGGGAGCAGCGTCAAAGGATGCGAAGTGTCTTATACCGCGATCGCCAATCCAGTAGCCAAGTGAGGTGAGTAAGGTACTCGTAAATCCTCCCTACAACCGGAGAGGCACATCTTGTCCGTTACCGTTACAGCTTATGAAAGCCCACTGCTGAACTTAGGCCTCCCCCATAGATTGCCTCACAACCTCATTTTCTCATCATCATAAACCCATCATAATTTGTTTCCCTCTGTCGCCTCTTACGACACCCACGGGATGATATGGGGTAGTGGATATTCTTACAGCGCCACTACACGGTAAACACATCTCGTCCAGCAAAATATTTTTGCGGTCTGGTAAAGAAGAAGATAACGAATACGAAAATGTTCTTTACATTAACTGCAATGTTAACCATTTTTTTAAATTTGTGTTATGTTGTAGTTCCTATATGCACTATTTTCTTATAATAACGGCGTCGTATATTTTTTTTACGAATGAGCAAATAGGTGCCATTGTAGTGTAAGAATATTTTATTTATTTATTTATTTAAAAACTTTATTGTTCTAACCAATAAAAAGGTTACAAAGGGCGGACTTACGAGTAATGGCAGTTAGCATTCTCTGCCAGTCAACCCATCCACTACCCCATATCATCCCGTGGGTGTCGTAAAAGGTAACAGAGGGAAGCAAACCAAGAGATGAACAGCAGCGTCTTCCTAATAAGACTAAAATTAAAAACTGCGGTTGCGTGCATACACTAAGGCAAATATGAGGCAACCTATGGGGGAGGGCTACGTTCAACAATGGACTTCTAAAGTCTGTAACGGTAACAGTTACCACGAGTTATTACAACGCCATACGTAAATATAATAATAAATTGTGTGCCAATATTTTGAATTACATCAAAAGTTAATTTGAATGCTGGTCACGTAACGACAGTCAGCGCACCAGCAATGAGCGTGGCGGCAAGGACTACGTATGGTGGCCACGTAGCGGGCATACAAAGAGGTCCTTATGAGTTCAACTCTGGGTGTCGTTATCCTTTGTCAACTCAACTTACCGGCCTAAAGTAAAACCTTTGTCTTTTCGACGATCGAACCAAAAGAAAGCATTTTTGCACGACACCAGTTAAAATTGAATAATATATAAAATATATTAAACAAAGTAATTTAACAATAGGATTGCTTTTACTTTAGAATTGATTTAATTGTGATTTACGTTTATAATAAGTTATTATAAATGTATATTAATTAATATTTCTAGTGAAATTAACTGAAGAACGTAATTAAACATGATAATACCATCACTTAAGTAAATATAAAAAGATTTTTTTCTTTACATTTAAATTACTATAGTATATCCCTATATTTTAGTGTTTCTCATGAATATTTTATTATAAAACTGATTTCTAAATAAATTTTTAACGCATCTCTCCTACGTTCTTATTATATATTTAGTTTTTTTTTTTTATTTAAATTAGACAATATCATTAAAATATATTGTACCAGCTGAACTCGTTGTGTTCAGCAACGTTTTTTATTTTAGCGCATGCAATTTAATTTATTAATTGCCGCGCTTGATTGAAAAAAAAAGCAAATAAAATCAAAAATTTAATTTTTTTTCATTCAATTTTTTTTATTTTATAAATATAAGCTTTCTCCATTGAAAAATACATAAATATACCAATTTTCATGGTGATCGATCAAATAGAGTTAGAGTTAAACGATTTCACATTATACAAACATCCTCTTTTATATGTATAGACTACAAGTCCTAAAACAACGTTATTATTTTTATTTCAAATTTAATAAATTTTATACCAAAGATAAGAAACGTAATTAGACATACAGGAACAATAATAAACAAACAAATACAACTATAAAGGGAGCTGTAGAAAATCACAATGGAATACAAAGCTCTTCATTTCACCTACAACCGCGTGTTTACGTATGTAAATGGAATTTCTACCCCAGGTGCGATACTGCTTAACCAGCGTCTTCAATTATGATTTTCTGTAAGGCAACGAACTGGAAGACTAATATTATATCTGCGGGATTTTAGTGGACCTTGCCCAACGTAATTTTGCCTTGCTTCATCTTCTTTAGAGATATACTGATATAGATATATTTTATAGTATTAGGGTTTCACTGTAGTAAAATATTTACGAAAAATCGAATATTCTTGAAACAAAAATTCTTTTTAATATTTTTTACATAATAGTAAGACACTGATACTTTAAATTTAAAACAAAACATCTCAATAGAAACATTTTATGTAAGCAAAATTTTAAGAGGCGTTCACGACTTGGCACTGCCTAACATAGTAATAAAAACAAAATAAAACTTGAGATGTTGTAAAAGGGAGCGAAAGTATATTACACCTCTAAATATGTATTAGGGAATCATAAAACATCCTGATGTAAACATGTCGCAAACAACGCTTGATTGATCCTGTGTAAAGAAAAGACCATTTATCACTTGCGTGCTGATTGTGCGTGACGCGGTATTTCCTTCGACGGTAATCACGGCAAATCTTTTTCACATTCACCACATCTAACCTGTATTAGGTTATACCCCAATTTTGAACGCGACTTAACGTGTCATAAATCACCCCTCCTTTGTTAAGTTTGTTTAGGTTTACACTTTATTTGTTGAACGTTACACGCAAAGCTTTATAGTGTAACACAGTCCAAATAAGAAATACAATTCAAAATAATTTTCACTCTTTTTACACATAGGCTGTACAGCATTAACTTAAATAAGTCAGTCGTAGGACTACATGTCAAAAAAGGAGACTTCTTAGCTTCACAATCTTGTAAACATTATTTTTGGGTTGTTAAGAAATATTTTTTAGGAAGTATTTTTATTAAAAAATTATCAACGTATTAATATAGTCATAAAATTTTCATTTATTGTACTGTTTTACATGAAAAAGAATGATTATTATCTATATAATACAAACAAATGTATAAATACATATCAATTCTAGAAAATTTAATTAATTGGATTTTCAACATGCGTCCCAAAAGTGCCCAACGTGCCTAAAGAAGTTTACACTTCAAAAAAAGATCGGAAAATATTTAGTAACTTGTGGGCCGTGTGTCAAGATATTTCCAAAATACGCTGCGAGATATTGTGTGAAAATGTGTTCGTCGAGTTAACATTTAATTAAGACGTTGATGATATTCCAGTAACACTCAGATTATGGAATCTATTAACGGGTACACTGATTTAATTAACTGAAAATTAATTTGGAATACTTTACGAAAACATGTACATTGTACAATACGTCGTAATCG